>CM053579.1:10139137-10226612 GCA_028646485.1 Cryptoprocta ferox | reverse complement strand
CGCCTGACTTATTTCGCTTAGCATGACACCCTCGAGGTCCATCCACGTTGCTACGAATGGCCAGATTTCATTCTTTCTCATTGCCATGGAGTATTCCATTGTATAGATGAACCACATCTTCCTGATCCATTCATCAGTTGATGGACATTGAGGCTCTTTCCATGATTTGGCTAGTGTTGAAAAGTGCCGCTGTGAACATTGGGGTACGTGTGCCCCTATGCATCAGCACTCCTGTATCCCTTGGGTAAATCCCCAGCAGTGCTATTACTGGGTCATAGGGGAGTTCTTTTGTTAATTTTTTGAGGAACCTCCACACGGTTTTCCAGAGCGGCTGCACCAGTTTACAACAACCCTACCAACAGTGTAGGAGGGTGCCCGTTTCTCCACATCCTCGCCAGCATCTGTAGTCTCTTGAGTTGTTCATTTTAGCCACTCTGACTGGCGTGAGGTGGTATCTCAGTGTGGTTTTGATTTGTATTTCCCTGATGATGAGTGATGCTGAGCATCGTTTCATGTGTTCAAATGGCAACTTTTAACCAAAGGAGAATTCTGAGATTTTTTCCTCTGATTCCTGGATTCACTTCATCCATCATGCATTCACTAATTCCTTTCTTCAAAACACATTTGTTAAGTATCAAGTATAATCTAGATTGTAAGCAAGATATGGCAGATATGACAAAGAATACAAAATAAATCTTGTCAGTGAGCTCAGAATCTAGCTAGGGAAGGAAGTGAAACATAATTAACACACAAAGTTCTAACTATAACATCATTAAAAAAAAAAACAACGTAAAACAACAAGTAGCCAGCATTAGATCATTAAAATCTTCCACAGATAAATAAACTAAGGCCCACAAAGGTTTTAAGTTCCCCCCTGGAAATGCAGCCTAAGTGGTTTGGAAGTTTATATGAAGGAGTGGTTAGTCCTACCTTGAGTGTTGAAGCAGAACCTCAAAAAGCTGGACCTCCTATGAGGAGAAGGTTTGACACAAATGGAAAGATGGGGAAGGCATTCTTAGTGAAGAGAAGGATAACAAAGGCATAGAGCTAGGAAGATCAGATTTGTTTTAAGTTAAAGGTTATGCCGTGAAACATGATGTGAGTCCTCCCATAAAGCATTGCCTGGGTCTCTTTCATAGACAAACAGTATACTTTCCAGAGTGACCATCATCTGCATATTCTGAGGCAATATCACCACCCACATGTGCAGAGCTATCGAGGCCAACCTCCCTGGTTCGGTTAGATAGTCTTATTGTGTTCTTTGCTCATGGGCAGTACCACGAACACTACTCAGAAGCCTCTCCAAATTATCCCCCAGGTCACAGAGGAGCCCATGAAGAGACGGAATCATCAGACCTCCGGCTAAATAAATCAAATCCCCCAAACGTGTGTTCGGTGTGCCTGGAGTGCAGTACCATACTTACATGCAAAGAACATGACACTTAATCCTAGGCTGTGACACAGGCCAACAAATGGAATCGAATAGGCTGTCCTTAGGTCAGTTGATTTACATTTAGCCTTCTGTAGTGAAAACAAGTCAGGGGCAGTTAATTCATCAGGGGACTGTTGTGTAAATGTATTGTCTATTGTCATTAGGATTTGGTTTGCAGATAAATGCACAAGTACAAGCTTGCTTCTCCCCAGCTACTTATGACAGAGTGCAATACATTTGAATAACTTTCTTCCCTATCTTCCTCAGGAGTCATTACTTCTTGTCTACGCACAGAGTTTTGGAATTTTAATCAAGAAAATATTTTAGTACAGTGTTTTTTCAAAGTGCAGTCTGAGAACACGTGTCTCACATGTCCTCCTATCATGATCCAGGTTCTAGAATCACAGTCACGTCCAACTGGATCAGTCTCTAGGGATGGGGCACAAGCACCTGCATGTTTAACGAGCTTCCTCGGTGATCTCATGTAAATTAAAATTTGCTGATTAGTACCTTCAAAGATAGTCTGACTCCATTATTTCTCAAATCAGTAATCTGCAGTTCAGAAAGGGAAAGTGACTTGTCCAGGGTTAACAAAGGAAACACCCACAAAACTCAGCCTTTCCCAGGCCTGTGAGATCTGAGTTCAGGGTTCTTTGTATCACCCTGCAATGTTTATACTCCCTGACCGCCAGTCATAGGCCTGTTGTGCAAAATTACATGGAGCAAGAGTTTTTAGCAATCAACTACTATCAATACTCAAACTCTTTTTGACTAATAATGATATATCTTACTGTAGTTGTTTAGAATATACTTGTGGCAATACTTTCATGTTCCAGAGAATTGTTTAATTGAGAATGTAGTCTCACGACACGGAATCTTTGTGTACAGAAAACACTAAGCAAAGATAATTGGCAAGTTTGTAATGTAGTCTCAATATAGGCTTTAGATTTGTGCCAAAACTTTGTACCGGCAGGCTGGGATTGCAGGACATGGTGCTCAGAAACTAAACACCACAGGTCGACTAGCCCACACTGGTGACTGAAACTCCCTCCCACTTTGTAGGTTCTCGTCCACAGAGTCACTGTGCCTGGTGCCTTTGTTCTTTTCCGTTACTGTTGTGCTGGCCAAAATGAGAACATTCTGGACCCTGCCCACAAGGAACGACTCCAGAAGTCACTTTAATTACTTTGAAAATCAATTGAAAAACATTTCATTTGAAGTAGCATGGCTTAAGTAACAGCTATCAGGTGAAATGGGGCATCCTTTTGTGGCCCAGAATAACAGGCTTTCTGCACATGCTACCGAGACTTTATGAGAGGCAAGGCCCAGTTGTTGAAAATTCTTAAAATAATTTCACCTGTGACCAAACGTGGGCTTTGGGTACTGAAAAATTGGAGCTTTTATTCAGGCCGACATGCAGTGTAGTTTTATAGAAAAAAAAAAAACCTCATGGGTAGAATTGTTTAATTTTTAAGAAAGTGGCCCTACAGAATAACAGTTCCCTGCCAGGTAGATTCAGCTAGACTAAGACCTTCTTTCTTCTTCCCTTTAAATGACAAAGGCTTTGAATCTGATAACTGTCAGCCTGCTTTTATTGGTACTACCACGTTTGTAGTCCCTTCCATGTGTTCCTCATCTCACTGGATGTGATAAAGCGCTTTCACAGAGCCAAAAAATTTCTAAGGGATGTGGGAAGGCTTGTTTGGTAGCTCTGCAAATTAAGCTTCTGTATTTTGAATTCTCAGACTTCACCTCTGGCAATGTTTTAGCTTCTTATCGGGATTGGAGAGGAGGAAGAGAAGACATTTCACCTGACAAAATATTCCCCACGTGTGCTAATCATCTTGGCCCGTAGTTGAGAAGGGGCTTCAGTAACCATTAAAAGTATTGATTAATGGAGCCAGTTGTTTTGTAGGGTCTCTAAGCAACACCTCCTGTTTAGATACAGACCCACCCCATCATCTTGGATGTCCTACCTCTGTATCTCTCAGGGCCTCTTTATTATGGCCTTTTACTCAGTTTCCTATTTTGTATCATTAACATGATTTAAATGTGAGATAATCACCAAGTGTGCATGACAGGATCGTTACTCTCTTTATGTTACTCTCTTTTTTGAAGTAAGGTAACCATTTGCCTGTAGGCTCAGTCATAGGTATTTGCCCTTTTCCTATCTGTAAAAATAACTGCGCAGGGTTCAATGATCTGTAAGTTCTCTTTCCACTTTAGCATCGTGTGGTTAAACCTAAGGCACATTTTATCTATCTTGTCTGTCATTTTTTTTTTTTTGGTATGCACTTGTAAAAGGGAGATAGCTAATATTTTGTGAGTTTAGAAAAGAGCTGTGTCTCTCTGCCTTCTCCAGTGAGGATATAGTTGATTTCAGGTTAGAACACGTTACAGTGCAAAAGGCTGTGTAAAAAGCCTTTTTGACAATAGGCACCACTAAATGTAATGCGTTAGGAGGTATATTGTATCTTTGTTTTAATATCCCTATATGAACAGTGTGTAAAAACCATATGTGTTTCCATTTGCACCTTCAATCTGAATTCCATTTTCTTTTTAAGAGGGAATTTTTGAAATGTAGGCAAAAGCAAACTCTGCACTGTTACTATGGGTATCGTCTGTTTAATGGAAGCATTTGAAGAATATTTATCCTTGACATTTTCCAGATGAAGTTCAGTGAATTGTGCACAGGGGAATATAAATGGATGCATTCATCCCGACTTGAAAAAAAAACACTGGCTTTGTTAAACACTCTTTTAAAACTTTATATTCTCGGCGAGGCATTAAAATCCAGTTTTGTGCTAAAAGAATAAGTTATATATATATAGATTTTAGGCCTAAATATGAAATTTATCATCAAAAGAAATTGAAAACATTAAGAATATATGTAAAGCCTCCATTTTTTTTGGAAAGCAATGGTAAATTAAGAAACTAGATAATGAATGGTAGTGTTAGGTTGGAGTTTTAGTTTGCTATGTAATATGAGGATAATTTATCTCTTCCCCTACCATTTTCTTAATTAACAAATCATATTAGAAACATATGAACAGTTTACCCCTTATTCAGTGCTCTGGATTGTTGTATAATAAATTGAGGACAGATCCATTTTCTACTTTTCTTTATTAGAACATCATTCTTTGAGTGCTTTCCAGTCTACTAGTGAACAATAAACACTGCTAGCTCCAGATGGTAAGAGACTGAATACCTTGAAGGTGCTACACACCTCAGACAGCAGAGAGGACGAATTGGGTGCATTCATTGGAATTATAGGGTGACAAGCAATAGGGGTGTTAGTGGGCACAACTCTTGACTTCCTTCCAGCAGACTTGGTGTTGATTCTTAATTCAATGAGATTAAAACTCTAATACCATGCATTCTGAGTTTCTGTCTTTGTAATTTTATTGCTTATGCAGGTGGATAAAATGTTGGCAGTTGAATCTACTCCAGGGAGTCCAAGTGTGTGTTCTTTGAGTGTTAATATAATAGCTTTCTTGTCTTTATTTCAAGTTTTTATTTAAATTCTAGTTAGTTAACATACATGGTAAAATGGATTTCAGGTGTAGAATTTGGTGATTCATCACTTACCTATAACACCAGTGCTCATCACAACTGCCCTTCTTAGTACCCATCCCCCATCTAGCCTGTCTCCCACCCACCTCCCTCCATCAACCCTCAGTTTGTTTTCCATACTTAAGAGTCTCTTATGGGGCGCTCAAGTGGCTCAGTGGGTTAAGCGTCCAACCTCAGCACAGGTCATGATCTTGTGGTCCATGAGTTCAAGCCCCATGTTGGGTTCTGTGCTGACAGCTCAGAGCCTGGAGCCTGCTTCAGATTCTGTGTCTCCCTCTCTCTCTGCGCCTCCCCTATTCACACTCTGTCTCTCTCTCAAAAATAAAATAAGCATTAAAAAATATTTAAAAAGAGAGTCTCTTATAGTTCATTGTCCTCTCTCTTTTTTTCCCTTCCACTATGTTCATCTATTTTGTTTCTTAAATTCCACATATGAGTGAAACCAGATGGTATTTGTCTTTCTCTGACAGACTTATTTCACTTAGCATAATACACTCTAGTTCCATCCCCATCATTGCAAATGGCAAGATTTCATTCTTTTTGATGGCTGAGTAATATTCCTTTGTATGTATAAACCACATCTTCTTTATCCATTCATCAGTTGATGGACATTTGGGCTCCTTCCATAGTTTGGCTATTGTTGATAATGCTAACAATAAACATCCGGGGTACATGTGCCCCTTCAAATCAGTATTTGTATATCCTTTGAATAAATACATAGTAATGCAGTTGCTGGGTCATAGGGTAGTTCTATTTTTAATTTTTAAAGACACTCCATAGTTTTCCAGAGCAGCCACACCAGTTTGCATTTCCGCCAACAGTGCAAGGGGGTTCTTCTTTCTCTACAGCCTCGCCGACACCTGTTGTTTCCTGTGTTTTTAATTTTAGCCATTTTGACAGGTGTGAGGTGCTATTTCATCATGGTTTTGATTCATATTTCCCTGATGATGAGTGATGTTGAGCATCTTTTCATGTGTCTGTTAGCCTTCTGGATGTCTTCTTTGGAAAAATGTCTGTGCATGTCTTCTGCATATTTCTGAACTGAATTATATTTTTGGGTGTTGAGTTGGATAAGTTCTTTATATATTTTGGGTACTAACCCTTTATCCAATATGTCATTTGCAAATATCTTCTCCCATTCTGTCGATCACCTTTTAGTTTTGTTGATTGTTTCCATTGCTGTGCAGGAGATTTTTATCTTGACGAAGCCCCAATAGTTCATTTTTGTTTTTATTTCCCTTGCCTTCAGTGATGTGTCTAGTAAGAAGTTTCTCTGGCCGAGGTCAAAGACGTTGCTGCCTCTGTTCTTTTCTAGGATTTTGATGATATCCTGTCTCACATTTAGGTCTTTCATCCATTTTGAATTTATTTTGTCTGTGGTGTAAGAAAGTTGTCCAGGTTCGTTCTTCTGCATGTTGCTGTCCAGTTCTCCCGGCACCATTTGTTGAAGAGGTTGTCTTTATTCCATTGGATACTCTTTCCTGCTTTTAGACCCAGCTTTTAAGAGGACTGGCAGTTTTTCCTTCTTTGTCGAAGATGAGTTGATCATATAGTTGTGGGTCCATTTCTGGATTTTCTTTTCTGTTCCATTGATCTGTGTTCTGTTTTTGTGCCAGTACCGTGCTGTCTTGATGACTACAGCTGTGTAGTATAGCTTGAAGTCTGAAATCATGATGCCTCCAGCTTGCTTTGCTTTTTCAACATTGCTTTGGCTTTTGTGGTTCCATACAAATTTTAGGATTGTTTGTTCTAGCTCTGTGAAAAATGCTGGTGGTTTTTTGATAGGGATTGCATTCAAATGTAGATTGTTTTGGATAGTACAGACATTTTAACAATGTTTAGTCTTCCATTCCATGAGTATGGAAGGTTTTCCATTTCTTTGCATCCTCTTCAATTTCTTTCATAAGTTTTCTAGAGTTTGCAGAATACAGATATTTTATCTCTTTGGTTAGGTTTATTCTCACATATCTTATGGTTTTTGGTGCAATTGTATCTGGTATAGATTCCTTGATTTCTTTTTGCTGCTTCATTATTGGTGTATAGAAATGCAACAGGTTTCTGTACCTTGATTTTATGTCCTGTGTCTTTTCTGAATTCATGTATTAGTTCTAGCAATATTTCAGTGGAGTCTTTCGGGCTTTCTACATAGAGTATCATGTCGTCTGCAAAGAGTGAAAGTTTTACTTCTTCCATGCCAATTTGGATGCCTTTTATTTCTATTTGTTGTCTGATTGCAGAGGCTAAGGCTCCCATGATTTCCACTATTTAACTATGTTAAATAGTCATGGTGAGAATGGACATCCCTGTCTTTTTCCTGACCATAGAGGAAAAGCTCTCAGTTTTTCCCCACTGAGGATATTAGCTGTGGGTCTTCCGTATATGGTCTTTATGATGTTGAAGTATGCTCCAGCTATACCGACTTTGTTGAGGGTTTTTATCAAGAATGGATGCTATATTTTGCCAAATGCTTTTTCTGCATCTATTGAGAGGATCATAAGATTCCTATCCTTTCTTTTATTAATGTGATATATCACGTTGATTGATTTGCAAATATTGAACCACCTCTGCAGCCCAGGAATAAACCCCACTTGATCCTGGTGAAAAATTCTTTTAATGTACTGTTGGATTCGATTTGCTAGTATCTTGTTGAGAATTGTTGCCTTCATGTTCAGCAGGGATATTGGCCTGTAATTCTCCTTTTTAGTGGGGTCTTTGTCTAGTTTTGGAATCAAGGTAATACTAGCTTTGTAGAAAGACTATAATTTTTCCTTCCATTTCTATTTTTTGGAACAATTTGAAAAAAATAGGTATTAAGTCTTCTTTAAATGTCTGGTAGAATTCTGCTGGGAAGCCATTTGGCTCTGGACTTTTGTTTGTTGGGAGATTTTTGATTACTGATTCAAATTTTTTTGCTGGTTATGGATCTGTTCAAATATTCTATTTCTTTTTTTATTTTGTTTTATTTATTTTTATTTTTTAATTTACATCCAAGTTTGTTAGCATATACTGGAACAATGATTTCAGGAGTAGATTCCAGTGATTCATCCCCTATGTATAACACCCAGTGCTCATCCCAAGTGTCTTCCTTAATGCCCCTTGCCCATTTAGCCCACACCCTCAACACAACCACTCCAGCAACCCTCAGTGTGTTCTCTATATTTAAGAGTCTCTTATGTTTTGTCCCCCTCCCTGTTTTTATATTATTTTTGCTTCCCTTCCCTTATGTTCATCTGCTTTGTATCTTAAATTCCACATAAGAGTGAAGTCATAGATATTTGTCTTTCTCTGACTAATTTTGCTTAACATAATACCCTATAGTTCCATCCATGTTGTTGCAAAGCAAGATTTCATTCTTTTGATTGCTGAGGAATACCCCATTGTGTGTGTGTGTGTGTGTGTGTGTGTGTGTGTGTGTGTATACCACATCTATCTACCTATCTATCTATATATATATAACATCCTAAGTAAAGAGCAGTCCATACTAATTTGATGGTCACTTAAGTTCACTTTATTTAAAAATAAATAACATGTTTTCTTTTTCCCCTTCTCTTCCATTTTTACTCCCTTCTCTGCATTTTATGTATATGTTGTCACATTTTACATATTTTATTCATATTTTTATTTCATCTAATTATAGCCATTTCTTTTCCACTTAAAGAAATCCCTTTAATATTTCTTGTAAGGCCGCTTTAATGGTGATAAATTCCTTTGTCTTTTGTCTGGAAACTTTATCTCTCCTTAAATCTGAATGATAATGTTGCTGGGTAGAGTATTCTTCCTTGTAGTTTTTTGTTTTTTGTTTGTTTTTTTACTTTCAGCACTTTGACTATATCATGCCACTCCCGTCTGGCTTGCAATGTTTCTGCTGAAATATCAGCTCATCGCCTTATAGGCTTTCCCTTGTAAGTAACTTTTGTTTCTCTCTTGCTGCTTTTAAGATTCTCTCTTTATCTCTAACCTTTGACATTTTAATCATTATGTATTGTGGTGCGGACCTATTGGGTTCATCTTATTTGGAACTCTCTATACTTCTTGGACTTGGGTATCTATTTCCTTCCTTAGATTAGAGAAGTTTTCAGTTATTAATTCTTTAAATAAGTTTTCTACACCTTTCTCTTTCCTTCTTCTGGGACCACTCCAAAGTGAATGTTTGTTTGCTTGAGGTCATCCAAGAGGTATCTTAATCTATCCTCATTTTAAAAATTCTTTTCTCTCTTTGCTGTTCAGTTTGTATGATTTCCATTACTATGTGCTAATTGCTAATACTAATGCTAATGTGCATTACTAAATACTAATTGCTTATGTGCTAATGGTAATGTACATTGCCATTACTATGTACAGATTGCTAATACATTTTTCTGCATACTCTCAGTGTACCGTTGATTCCCTCTAGTGTGTTTCTTTTCTTTTCAATTGCTGTATTCTTCAACTTTGGTTGTTTTCAGTATTTCCTATCTCTTTATTGAAGGTCTTACTGAGTTCTTCCATTCTTTTCTCCAGCTCAGTGACTATCTTTATGATCATTACTTTAAATTCTTTATCAGGCATATTATTTACCTCTGTTTCATTTAGTTATTTTTCTGAGTTTTTTTTCTTGTTCTTTCTTTTGGAGCAAATTCCTCTGTCTCCCCATTTTGCTTGATTTCTGTGTTTGTTTCTATGGATTAGGCGAAACAGTGACTTCTCCTAAAGTTGAAAAGTGTTCCTGTGTATGGTATCTGCTGTGCAGAATGTGTGTGGTTGGTGACTTTTGCTTGCTGGCTGGAGCTCTGGCTATACATGTCCTCTTTAAAGCCATGGCATGTCTCTGCCTCTCTTGCTGCTCTCTTGCCATCCTCTATCTTTGGCTGCTCAGTAGCTGTTCAGTCAGGCTTCAGTTCTTCTTGTGGAGGAATTGTTCTATTAATAAGTGTACTTTCATGTGTTTCGTGGAGAAGGTGAATTCATAGTCTTCCTACATTTCCCTCTTGAACCAGAACTCAAGATCTTTCTTATTTTTTCATGTAAGCATTTATAACTATAAATTTCCCCCCAACACTGCTTTCACTGCATTTCATACCTTTTTGTATGCCATGATTTCATTTTCATCAGTATTTAAGTATTTTCTAATTTCCCTTGTGATTTCTTTGATACTTTGGTTGTTTACGACTATGTTTTGTAATTTCCACAAATTTGTTAATTTTCCAGTTTTATTTCTGTGGTTGATTTGTAGCTGTATCATGTTGTAGTCAAAGAAGATACTTTGTTTTATATTGATCTTTCAAAATTTATTGACATTTAGTTCGTAGCCTAACATATGGTCTATCCTGGAAAGTGTTCCATGTGCCCTGAGAAAAATGTGTATGTTGTTATTAGGTACAATGTTCTATACACATCTGTTACATTTAGTGGCTTTATTGTGTTAAGTCCTCTGTTTCCTTACTTATTTTCAGTCTGGTTGTTCTATCTATTACTGAGAGTGATATTGAAATCTCCAACTATTATTTTATAACTATTTTCCCCTTTGTTTATATCAGTTTTTGCTTCATATACTTTGCTGATCTATGAAAAGGTTTAATCGTTATTCCTTCTTGCTGCATTGAGCCTTGTTTTAATATATAATGTCCTTCCTTGACCCTTGTAAGCATTTTGATTTAGTCCAGTTTGTTTGCTAATAGCATGGCCATACCTCCTGCCGTTTGGTTACTAGTTGCATAGAAGATATTTTTCTTTTGATTTCATCTATTTATGACTTTAAATCTAAAATGAGTCTCTTGCAGACAGCATACAATTAGATCATGTGTTACTATTCATTTTGGCAATCTCTGTCTTCTGATTGGAGAGTTCAATCCAAATAACATTTAGAATAATTACTGATAATATGGGTCTCACTTCTGTCATTTTCCTATTTGTTTTCTATATGTCTTCTAGCTTTTTTGCTCCTTATTTCCTGCACTGCTATCTTATTTTTTATTTGATTTTTTTTGTAGTAAAGTGTTTAATTTTTTTCTCATTCACGTTTGTGTATATTCTATAGCATTTTTTATGATTACAGTGGGAATGACGTTACACATCCTAAAGTTATAACACTCATACAATTTTTAAAAATATATTAATCTCTTAAATCATGTAGAAAGCAAAAAGGGCAGTAGACACCACTGTTGTAATAATGCTAGCTTTTATAATTGCCAATGTATTTGCCTCTATTGATCTTTATTTCTTCATATGGCTTCATGATACTGTGTGGTGTCCTTTCATTTCACCCTGTAGGACTCTCTAGAGCATTGATTTAAGGCAAGTCTAGTGCTAATGAACTTCTTTGGCGTTTGTTTATTTGGGAATGTCTTAATTTCTCTCTGTATGTTTATATTCTTATAGTGGTTGCACCTATATTTTAGTACACAAACCTAACTTATTTTTCCATATCTTTATTTAATTAAGAGTTTCTCTCTCTTATAATGCTAAGAAGCTTAAGACACTTTCCTCCTTTTCTTTTCTTGGCCTATCTCTGCTACATCCCATATTGACATTATTTGATAGTATTATTTTAAAATCAGTACTTATTTAAATGCTACACAGATTTTTTTAGTTTCTGGTTTCTTTTCCCATCATTGCTTCTTCATTACCACTTCTTCCAGATTAATCTTTTTTTTTCTTTTCTCTAGCACTTATTTTAGGGAGGACTTATGAGTTGTTAAACTGAGACTTTTGCATGTCTGAAAATACCATTATTTTAGTCTAAGTTTGGGATGGTTCATTGGCTGCATATAGAGAAACTTTTCTCAGTTTTATTTCTTTAAAAAACTAAATGTTTTCTGCACTATGTTCTTGCCAGGTTACCAATGGGAAATATAAAGTAAAAACCCAGTTTTATTATTTGTAGATTAATTCTTTTTTACTCTGAAAAGTCTTATGGTCTTCTCTTGACCTTTGTTGGCTAAACTATCACTACTATGATAAGATTTGTGGTATATTTTCATTCATTTGCTTGGCACTATGTGGCTCTTTCATTTCTCATTTCTTGAGAAGTTTTGCTCTAGTATTATTTAGAATAGTTGTTTCTCTTTATTCCTTATGTCTTCCAATTTACTCCACTTTCTTTTTCTTGGAATTGTGTAGTGAATTTAGAAATTCTGGATCTAAACTCTATGTCTTATGTGGGGCTTTTTTTGTATTCTCTATTATATATACTACTCCAAAATCTAGAATATCTCTGCGGTCTTTCTTCTTTTTCTATTTTATGAAACAGGGTTTTTTTGTACCCATTTTTGGCTGTGGTTTCATTTTCAATCCTATCCCATCTGACTTTTCCAATTGGCATTCTTCACTTTACAGAAGTGAAACTGAGGTACAGAGAATTCAGTGTCATATTCAAAGTCACACGGGTAGTGAGTAGCAGAACTGTGATTTGACTCTAGGCAGTATGGCTCCAAAATCACAATTTTAACCTTTAAGCCTTACTTTTCTGCCTGTGGTCTCCTTCCACTAAAGGCCCCATTTAAAATTTTTCTACTACTAAGAAATAGTACTAATTGTCATTAAAATAAAGTTAGCAACATGGTAGTACAGCTAAAGATGAATATCTAGTGCTCTTCCCCCTGGAGTATTATTGTCTATTCATAGAAATACTTTTCTTTTTGTTTGCATTGTTATTGTTACTGTCAATTCTTGCCTTGGGTCTTTTTCTTTTTATAATGAAGAACAGAAATATCATCTCAATTAATTACCTATAAAACAAGATGGGCATATTTGGTCCTTTGATGTTTTTAATGAAAATAAATTAAGTTCAGTATGTTATTTATTACATTAGTTAAACTAAAGCTGATTACATCCAAAGTAAGCAAAAGGGTTTGCTTCAAATTTAAATATTTGTGAAAATTAAATCACATACATTAGAAAAGTGTTAGAAATCAAATACAAACTCACCTTTTTTCCTGTGATTGATTTTTCTCCCACTAAATCTCACTCTCACAGATATGTCAGAAGTGTTCATGACTAAAGAGTGAGATTGGAGAGCAAATGAATTCTCAGATGTCTTCCTCTTTGAAAACTTTGAAAAATACCTACAAAATTAGCAACTTCACTTACCTTGGGCATTTATTCCTGTGTGCTTCCCATAAAATTCAGTATACGTTGCCATCTTTCTCTTTTAAAAGAGAAAGGTATTGAAAGATCACATTTTTTATTTTGTGTAATATTCTCATCCAAGGGATGACAATAAGATATAAGACAATAAGACATAGTAAAGACATTCTATAAGGCATTATAGGAAAATAAAAATGCTAATGTTGAACCCAATTCTTCCATTTAAGCCTCTGACATCATTAGCTATATCCTTTTAACTCTGAAGAGGGGACCACATTTTTCTCAGTGCCTTCAATGTAGCATACACTCAAAAAATATTCTCCAGTCCTTGGTATTTCATTGGGTATGACATCCAATCCACAATTTCATTACTACTTAATAGAGAGTGGTTGGTGAGAAACCCAGAGATATCGACTAGTCCTAAAACAAAAAGACAGCTTTACATCAATCTACTCTACTCCTCTTGAGATGGTCTTGGAGGCAAGAAGAGTGAACCTGGCCTATAGCTTTATTGGTTTAATGTGACCAGCAATTTTTGTTGTGATTCTGACCACCTAAGTTTTTTAACCACTTGGTCTTAGGTTTTCTTTGTTCTCAAATGGAAGAATAGTTACAGGGACTTAAAGGGCTAGAGAGCTAGATACTAAAAAGGAAGAAGAGATCCTAAGTACCTTTAGGACTGTCCTTTTAACACTGTGAATGTCAGATCTCCATTTTTTTAAAAACTATAAGAAAAATAAAATGTGATGGAAAAATTGTAAATAATAAATAAATTACTCTAAACGAAAATATATATATAAGGGTAAATCTGATATAGCAAGACTCTATTAAGGCCAGCAATGCCCTCTTTTATCTTAATAGTTAGGAAAATACTCCTAAAGTACAATATTAGAAAATTAGGTCTTCAGTCAGTGGAGTTTAATTGACTAGACTAGACTGAGAGCATTTTCATTTTAACATCAGTCTAGAGGAAGATGTGCTAGATGTCTGTAGAGTGGAAGTAGCCAGCGATTGGACAGAGGATGTTACAGAACTGATGGTGCTCCCCATTCCTTGTATTCTTTATTGTGAACCCAGTTACCTCTTATAGATTAGTCTCCAGACTTCTGGTTCACCATCTCTTTCCCATTTGTTTTTTCAAGTCTTTGCATAGAGCTCAGGATTGAAGGTAAATAATCTCCTTCTTGGAGTGGTTTGTGCCATTGTCCATAAATCCTAACCATGCCTTTTGTGAGGAAACCATCATAATCCTAGAGTCAAAAACAGGCAGCAACCTCTCAGACCTTGGCTGCAACAACTTCTTACTAAAATGTCTAGTAATCCAGGGAAACAAAAGCAAAAATGAACTCTAGGGACCTCATCAAGATCAAAAGCTTCTGCACAGCAAAGAAAACAATCAACAAAACTAAATGGCAATGGACAGAAAGGGAGAAGATGTTTGCAAATGACATATTGGATAAAGAGTTACTATATATAGAAATCTCTAGAGATTTGACCAGAAATCTGCTAGAACTGATAGACATATTTAGTAAAGTCACAGAATACAAAATTAGTATCCAGAAATCTGTTGCATTTCTACACACCGGTAATGAAGCAGCAGAAAGAAATTAAGAAAATAATCTCATTTAAAATTGCACCAAAAATATTAAGATACCTTGAAATAAACCTAATGAAAGAGGTGGAAGATCTGTACTCTAAAAACTGTAAAGCACTGGGGCGCCTTGGTGGCTCAGTCAGTTGAGCGTCCGAACTCAGCTCAGGTCATGATCTCTTAGTTCGTGGGTTCCAGCCCCACATCGGGCTCTGTGCTGACAGCTCAGAGCCTAGAGCCTGCTTCAGATTCTGTGTCTCCCTCTCTCTGCCCCTCCCCTGCTCACACTCTGTCTCTCTTTCTCTCAAAAATAAACATTAAAAAGTTTTTTAAATAAAAACTATAAAGCACTGATAAAGCGCCTGGGTGGCTGTGAGTTAAGAATCTGACTCTTGATTTCAAGCTCAGATCATAATCTCATGGTTCGTCATATCAAGCCCTGAGTCAGGCTCTGCACTGGCAGCTGCCACCTGCTTGGAATTCTCTCTGATCTTCTCATTGCCCTTCATCTGCTCATGCATGCACGTGCGCTCTCTCTCTCTCTCTCTCTCTCAAAATCTATTCATTTAATATATTTAATAAATAAACATTTAAAAAAAGGAAATTGGAGATGACACAAAGAAATGGAAAGACATTCCATTCTCAGGGATTGGAAGAACAAATAGTATTAAAAATTCTATACTACCCAAAGTAATCTACACATTTAAAGCATTCCTTATCAAAATACCAATAGCATTTTTGACAGAACTAGAACAAAAAATCTTAAAATTTGTATGGAATTACAAAATATCCTGAATAGCCAAAGCAATGTTGAAAAAGAAAACCAAAGCTGGAAGCATTGCAATTCGAGACTTCAAGTTATACTACAAAGCTGTAGTGAGTAAAACAGTATGGTACATTCACAAAAATAGACACATCGATCAATTGAACAGAAAAGAAACCCCAGAAATGGACTCAAAACTATATGGCCAAAAATCTTCAACAAAGTAGAAAAGAATATCCAATGGGAAAAAGAATGTCTCTTCAATAAATGGTGTTGGGAAAACTGGACAGCAATACGCAAAAGAAAGAAACTGGACCACTTTCTTACACTATACACAAGAATAAAATCAAAGTAAACAAATACCTAAATGTGAGACATGAAACCATAAAAATCCTAGAAGAGAACATAAGCCATCACTTCTTTTTTAAAGGTGTTTTTTAAATTTTATTTATGTATGTATGAGAGAGAGAGAGAGAGAGAGAGAGAGAGAGAGAGAGAGAGAGAGAGAGAAAGGAAGGGGCAGAGACAGAGGGAGAGAGAGAGAGCAGGCTCCACACTCTCAGCACAGAGCCTAATGCAGGGTTCAATCTCACAACTGTGAGATCCTGACCTCAGCCAAAATCAAGAATCCAACACTTAACTGACTGAGCCACCGAGGAACCCTGGCAGTAACTATTTTGACATTGGCCATAGCAACATATTTTTAGATATGTCTCCTGAGGCAAGGGAAACAAAAGCAAAAATAAATGATTAGAACTATTTAACAATAAAAAGCTTCTGCACAGCAAAGGAAATAATCAACATAACTAAAAGGCAACTTACAGAATGGAAGAAGATATTTGCAAATGGCATATCTGATAACCAGTACCAAAAATCAAATGATCCAATTGAAAAAATAGGTAGGAAACATAAATAGACATTTTCCCAAAGAAGACATCCATATGGCCAACATGCACATCATAATCATCAGGTAAATGCAAATCAAAACTACAATGAGATATCACCTCGCACCTTTCAAAATGGCTAAAATCAACAACACAAGAAACAACAGGTGTTATCAAGGATGTGGAGAAAAAAGAGCATTCATGCACCGCTGTTGGGAATTCAAACTGGTGCAGCAACTGTGGAAAGCAGTATGGAGATTCCTGAAAAAGTTAAAAATAGAACTACTCTGCGATCTGGCAATTACAGTAGTGGGTATTACCCAAAGATTACAAAAACACTAATTCAAAGGGATACACACACCCCAATGTTTATAGGAGTTTTATTTATAATAGTCAAATTATGGAAGCAACCCAAGCCTCCATCAATAGATGAATGGGTAAAGAAGATGTGGTTTATATATATAGGGGAATATTATTCAACCATAAAAATGAGATCTTGCCATTTGCAATGACATGAATGGAGCTAGAGAGTATAATGCTAAACTAAATTAATTAGACAAAACCAAATACCATATAATTTCACACATATGTGGAATTTAAGAAACCAAACAAACAAAGGGGAAAAAAGAGAGGCAAATCAAGAAAAGACTCTTAATTATAGAGAGCGAACTGATGTTTACCAGAAGGAAGGTGGGTGGGGATTTGGGTTAAATAAGTGATGTGGATTAAGGAGGATCACCTGTTGTGCTGAGCTCCGGGTGATGCATGGAATTGTTGCCTCACTATCTACAGGGCCTTGTATGGAAATGCCATGGAAAGGATAGGGGATGTGACACTTCGTTAAGTATGTCTTTTTGTGTAGTTCTGACTTGTGGAATCAGGTATTATTTCAAGAAAAACTGGGAAAACAAAAATCTTAAAAATAAAATACAAGCAGGAGCAAATATAAAAAAAAAGAAAAGAAAACATTTGAAACCTGGGTGAAGATCATTTCTTTTCTCTGTTTAAGGTATAATTAGAAAACTATTTCTGTAAGCATTAAACAATAACATCACAATTTTGGTAATTCACAAAACAAGGATGTTTATTAGCCTAAGCCCCAGTGTTTTTTTTTAAATTGATATTGAAATATAACTGATCGCATTCAAGCTGTGTTCATATGTAAAAGCTGTGGAAAATAGTCCCATTTATCTGATTGTTGATTTTCATGAGTGATGTCAATTCTTCTGATTGGTCAGACTGCAGTGGCTAATCTTTGTTAGGAAGACAGTGACACCAGTGATCAGTGGACCATACTAGAGAGATTACCTGAGACTGATGGTTTTCATGTGCCTTGACTATTTTGCTGGTCATGAGGCAAGTAATGCTTTGCAGAGAATGCACATAAAAGTCAGTGTTATAAATGAAATGTGTGTTTCAAATCAGCTGTTAATTAATGAATGAGGAATGAGCAGTGAGGAGAAACTGTCTAAGCAACAATAGAGTACTACCTAAAGATACAGATGGCCACTCATTCTCTATTCATGTGTGGATGGAGATTCAGTTCACATCTCTCTATATTTCTTCTGACTCAGTTTTTCCTTCAGAAAAATGACTATCACAGACCAATAGATTTTATAAGAAAGGACTATCATTAAGGCCATAAATATGAATCCAAACGGCACCATAAATATGCAGAATCAAAAGTGGTGCATTGCTTCAAAAGAAACAAATTTGCAACAATATGTGGTAACTCCTTTTGCGCAATTGCCCGTATGATACTACTTCATACTTATTATTGAGGCATATGACATTTTTTTTCACTCTGACAAGCCCAAGAATGACCTCATACAATTTAGTTATCTGTGTGTTGTACAGTATTTTATTTTGAAGCCAATACAAATCAAGTTCCACTGCGCATTCAACATGTCACATTTTCAGTGTTTCCCATAAGATGTTGCTGAACACACCTTGATTAATTTGAAAATCTCATTCTATATGTTCAAAATACAGTTTATACCTAATATAAATCTGATAGAAATTATAACCTGAATGATGCCATGCATTTTCTACTGTTAGTATGTCTATATATCAGAAATACTCGCAATTATAATGAATGCTTTTAAGGTAGGCGTGTGTGTGTGTGTTGTGTGTGTGTGTGTGTGTGTATGTACATAAACTGGCATGATCTGTTTTACAGGTTAAAAATAAGCCAAAATAAATGGCTGATCTTGGGATTGTAGTAGGCAGAATTCTGAGATGTCCCCCCAAGATTCCCTTGATAAATTTATATTTATATCTGTATCTATCTATATACATATATATATATTTACTTTGTTCAATCAAATACCAACTTAGGTGTTGTTATGAAGGGATTTTAGATTTCTAGTTAAAGCCCCTAATCAATTGACCTTAAGATTAGGAAAATATTAGTGTGGACCTCAGCTAATCACGTGAGACTAAATCTTGGTCTAGAGATCAGAGATGAAGGAAGTCAGAGATTCAACAGGTGAATTCAACATGAAAGAAGTCCATACTGCAGGCTTGAAGAGAGAGACAAAGAATGAGACAAAGAATTCTCTAAGCAAACAAGAGCTTTGAGGCTTCTAGTTGCTGCAAGTGACTCCTGGTTGACCATCAGCAAGAAAAACGGAAACGTCAATCATACAACCGCTGAATTTTGCCAAAACCTGAATGAATTTGGAAGAGAATCCCAAGCCTCAAATAAGATTACACTCCACACCTTGATTTCAGCCTTAGTGAGATTCTGAGCAGAGGACCTGGCTATTCATTCCATCTTCAGATTCCTGATCTAGAGAAACTGTGAGATAATACATTTATGTTACTTGAAGCTGATAAGTTTGTGTTAGTTTGCTTTGTGGCAATGGACAGCTAATAAAAATAGTTTTATCTTTTATCTTCATCTCAACCCAGGTCCTCTTTCAGGAACAGTGACTGTAATTGCTCTTGGTTCTTGGTTAAAGGTCAAAGTCTTTATTATATGAAAACCCCTTCCTTATTCCCCAGTGCACTTTTTCAGTCTTACCTTCCAGTGTAAGTTTTTAGTCACTCTCTTCTCCACGTGTACTGTTCCGTGTGTATTATACTTCTATACCAATGGTTTTACTGTATCCTCTACTTAGAAGTCTCTCCCATATTCATTTAGTATCTCCAAGGTCAAATTAACCATCATTCAAGGTTTAATTCCAGCGCCACTTCTTTCCTAAAACTTTGAGTGATCCATTGCAGCTTTTGTAATCTGTCCCTTCTTTGTACACTGAGAAGTATCCGAAGCCTCTCATGAGTTTCTCATGTTCTTCACTGTATCCTAATTGCACAGGCATTTGACCTTTCCTATAAAAAGAAAGCATCACTGTAGCACTTATATTGCCCCATAGATAGAGGGTGATTTAATATTTGATGGATGGATTGATGGATAGATACATTAATGAGTTAGTGAACCTTGGGACTTTTTACTATCCTAATAATCTGTCCACTCCACCTTCCCTAATTCTTTAATGTATGCTTCTTCTTTCTTGGTTATTTAATTTCTTACCATCCCCACCCTCCAATGTTTACATTCTGCTCTTGCTGACTCAGACTTTCTCACTGCTTTTGTCTCTTTTACAAACATCCACAAGCAATAAACCTGAAGACACACTGAAAGAGAAATTATGTTAACCTAGCATTTCACTATTCTAATTTGACTTTAGAATATTATTTGGTGCATGGGGGATAAATGTATGCTTGTTCAATTGCTAACATAATTCTAAAAGGACTTCCAGAAAGAAATATTTACCTCTCAGTGCCTCCCATGTTTCACTATATATATATATATATATATATATATATATATATATATACACATGTAAATATGTGTATATATGTATGTAAAAGGCCTTGGTGACTAAGCAAACAAGAGAATTGGGTTATTAGTCATAGTGTACAGAAAAACACATGTCATCTGGGCTTGAAAAAGCAGTTAGAATAATCTGCTTCAGGTGTCATAATTTTGCTAGAAACATAGAAGCAAATGGAAGTACATAAACTTGAATAATGTTATAAGTAATTTATCAAGACAATTATTGTTATCAACCCAGCAAGAGTAAGAGTATAATTTATATCAACCATCATTACAGTATAATGAGTGATTCAAACCATAAACATTTGGTGTTGCTTACAATTGTGTGGTCATCATACACAACTGTTCATAGATTGCCAAGTGCTTCTAATAGTAAATTACGGATCTCAATTGATGATGATTCAGAATCCCTCACGTGTCTTGTAAAGATGAACTGTGCCTGATGAATAATGCTTATAGTGATAATGCATGTGAGATGCTTCTCTAAACAAAGCCATGTTAATTTATAATGTCTTTTTATGTCTTTCCAGTTCTTTCCTGGTGGATACTGTGCCCTTTCTCTGCTTCCTTTCATCACCACTGCCCACCATCAGCATATCTTTCTTTTATATTCTTGAATATTTCTGTAAAGATGAGGAGGAGGAGGATGAAAGCCACCAGCTATTAATCATTTACCATGTGTGATCTAAATATACGTGTACATGTGTGTGTGCATGTGTATACACTTACATACTTTTCTTTATCCCCCAAACCACCCCAAATAACAAGATAGGAACTCAATAAATATTTTTAAATTAATGAATAATATAGCTGATAAAATTATAGAAAACATCAATTGGGGGAAAATGGGAAAGAGCAAAAAGAGTTAGGGAAACTTCAAGAAAAGTGGAAGAATCTCAAGCTCTAAAGCTCTGAAAGATTTAACCATCTAAGCTATGAAGCTGAGCTGTAAGTCAAAACGAAATCTGACTGGCCCCAAAGTGTATGTATTCACTCACGAGACTAGAGCAATTGCTTCTTCCACAGGAAAGCCAGTGGCAACTCTTCACTCTCATTTCATCAAACCCTTCTTCATGACTCACTACCTCTTTTTCTTAGTTTCTATTTCTGCTCCAGTTGGTATTTTCCATGATATGTTCATCTGTACTAACGACAATTTAAAAAATTTATTGAGTACCTACCTTGTGCCAGACAAAGAAGATGTCATTGAACCTGTATCTTTATCCTCCACGTTGACTGTATATGGAAGTGGTCTCCAAAAGTTAGATTAGATTTGGGTTTGAGTTTTTTGGTAAGAATATTTCATAGATGGTACTTTGGTCCTCATACTGCATATAACAGGAGCCATACAGTGGTTGACTGTGCCACTTTTATTGAAGAGCCTGATTTCTCAGTTACTAATCCCCCCATCAAGCTGCCCTATAACAGTTTTAGCATTGTTGCCTGGATCAGTTGTCACTTAGGATTACAAAATGATGGCCTTGTAATTTTATTGTTTCTTCCATATTTACTAGTTAGAATTGTTCTATAAAGGGTAGCTTATCTTCATCAACTTGAATGATTAAGTCAGTCTGTAATATAGTTCACACAGGAAAGACCATATATATATTTAGCTCTTTCCTTTTAATTGCCAAATTTCAGAATAAGGAGTTGGTACCCTATCAATCTCTAGTGGTATGCAATAAATATTTTATATTGAATGTGATGCGTCATTATTTTTATTTTTTTATTTAAGTCTTTATTTAAATTCCTGTTAGTTAACATACAGTGTAATATCAGTTTCACGTGTACAGTATAGTCATTCAACACTTCCATATAACGCCCGGTACTCATCACAACAAGTGATGCACATTGAAACAAAATAACAACCATCATACAATGCAGCTGGCTTTTTTTCTATAAAAAAAAAGCACATTATTGCTGAATTCTGTAAATGAGACTACCAGATCACAGTAGAACAGGCAGACTGTTGCATCTGGCAAGTTCTCCCTGTTTTTAGGGAGTGTCAGGACTGCACCATGCCTCCATAGGCCCTCAGTCTCATCTAAATGTGTCTAAATATGGTGAGAAGACTCAGTCATTGGTGGCACTTTTTCTGAGGGTATCAACTTAAGGGTATACTGGGAGCTTAAGGCCTGGCTTAGATAAAGGTTTCTCTAGCTGGCTCGAAAATCCACTCATTATTTCTCGGTCTCTCATCTCACCATACTGCTGGTGGAAAAAAATGTCTCTTTTTTATGAAAAATAATAATTTCACTGGAAATCTTATATCTGGATGTTAAAGACAATTTATGCTGGGAATAGCACTAATATTTGTTGGGTAATTTAACAAATCACATTTTCAACAAATATTTATTTATCAACTAATTATGTGCTAATCATTCAGTTAGTTGCAGTGAGGGGGGGTTAAATGATAAATTACCTATTTTTCCTGACTTCAAGGATAAGTTTTCTCCACAGAGGATGCAGAACTAACTATTTTAGTTAATCAAATAGATTCATAGATACACAGATAGATACATAGATACACTCTCACACACATATGAAATTAGTAATCTTAGGTTCAAAGTAATACAGGTTGTGGAAGAGGTACCATAGATCATGGGAATTGAAAACCAAGAAGTATTTCTTTTTCTGTGTTCATGTATAAAGAAAGCTTCATAGACGAGATTCTATTGGATTTTGATATTGAAGGATGGGTAGATCTCATATGACTTGGCAAATGATTCATTATGAGAATTAAAGGAAAAGTCATGTAGGTTTTCAAAGTTACTGGTTCAAGTGACTGGTTGAATAGCGGTGTCATTTAATGAGATAAGAACCCAGGAGTTGCGACCGTGTGGGTGAGTAGTGATGATGGTTGGGGCAGTTAGTGGGGACCTGATGACTTCTGTTTTTGGTTTGCTGTTGTTGTTGTTTGGTTGGCTTTTCTTTTTCAAGTTATTATTTAGATTCCAGGCAGTTAACATATAGTGTAATATTAGTTTCAGTAGTAGAAATTTGCGATTCATCACTTACATACAACACCCAGTGCTCTTCACAAGTGTCCTCCTTAATGCCCATCACCCATTCTGTTTTTTAAAGCAAAAATGACAGGGCAATGTCTACATAATTCCTTCTCCTTTGACCTCTGTCTGAGACTCCATCTACTGCTCCCATTCATTCATTCAGCAAATTTTATTGAGTTTCAACTATGTGCCCAGAACTGTACTGAGTGCTAGAGCTGCAGAAATGAACGAGACAGAAAAAGTCCCAACTTGTATTGAACTGATGTGCTAGTCTAGTGGGGGAGGATATTAAAATATGTGGTCAATTACAGGTTTGATAGGAACTAAGAGTACAGGAACTTAGAAAAGCATTTGAGAAGGTGATCTCATCCAATCCAGGAATATGATGCACCTCTCTGAAGTCAATCTATGCACATAATTACCAGTGGTACCCAATTGTACTCTGGGACAGTAAGTCCTTTTTGCCAAAACTCTGATACTCCTCCTTTGTTACAGCAGGACCTTACACATATTTAGAGCCTCAGTTCCTTTATGTGGAAAAGGAAGATGATTGCATTCCCCTAAGAAGGGATTGCATTGGCCCTAAGTGGATTCAATGACATAATTCATGTAAACTGTATAGTATGGTGTTAGATGATATAGATTCTTTCTCTCTATTCCCCAAATCTGATTCTTGTGACTTTCCATATTCAGTAACATAGCTCAGGAACATGTTAGCACACTTGTGAAAATATATAGGCATTTAGGACATTAAATTCTTGGAACATATTAACTCATCTAAATCTCCCATTCTCTCTTCCTTTTGTGATGGGTTTATCATCATCTTCATTATGATGGAAGGTCCTTTCTGAGGCCTTATTACAGCAGAATCGTAAATCTATATGAATTGTCAAAACCCTCAAAATCTGCTTCATATGTTTCTCAGCCACAAAGCACCATGACTACACTGCCTAAGTTTTTTTTACGCTGCTTAAATGTTCCAAGACATTAAGTTCAAGTAGATTTTTTGGCTTTGTTTTTACAAAGAAACGTGGATTTGTGAGACCACACATCCCAGTTTTCACTTCAAAAGGTAAATTCACCATACTTAGGACAAAGAGGAATAATAACAGTTTAGTTCGTAATGCCGGCAAGTGTTATCTTAATTTACTCTAAGTGGTTTAAAGAGAAATGTAGTAGCAAGCCTGTATTTCCTCCGTTGAAACACGAGAGCCAAAGCAGGTCATCTAAAAACCATTTCTTTTTCCTTTAAACATACTCCAATATTTGCATATAACCTCTTATGTGCTTCCTCTTTAGCCCCACTTTGTTTTAGAAGGAAATACAATTTTGTTCCTTATGTGAAGAGCCAGTATCAATGCCTGATAACCTGTGGATATCTGAAGGCATCATAACCCCAGTGTTTTTAACTTCAGTTGACTTTTTAGCACTTTTCCCTGTAAATCCTGCCAGTGGTTAGCCATTTTACCATCATGGGGCTCTTATTGACTGTTCCTGCTATGTTTTTAAAAGAAGAATCAGCTCTTTTTCCCACAGAGCTTTCAAAGGCAACAGGGATGTATTTTCCCAACAGTCTGCATAGGAGGGCCACATTTCTGCTGAGCCAGTTACTAACCATGAGCTGTGCGAGCCTGAGGATGTGGCTCCAGATTTCCACATCCTAGTTTCCTCCTCTATAAAATGAGGATAATAATAGAACCCAGTGCATGGAGTTGTTGTGAGCATTAAACGATTTAATCCATACATAGGTATGAGATCAGTGCCTGATATGTAGTAGACCTTCAATAAGAATCTACTATTATTATTATTATTGTTTCTTTGAAACGGTAGGCGGAGTGCATTTTCTACACCCCTTTTCTCATTCTTACACAGACCCACAGGGTTCCTTGCTGGCATTTTCAGATGATAGCTCTCCAGGAAAATGTTGTGTCCCCTGAGCAAGCATTTATCCAACACCACACCCACACCTTGTTTTCAAAATAGACAATCATTGTTTAAGTGGGAGGTGTTGGAAGACACCTCCTGTGAGAAAAATACGAGGTATATTTGTATTGTTGGTGCAAATGTGTGCGTGTGTATGTGTTTGTGTCTTGATGGAGTATTAACCATCCTACATATATTTGGATTTATCCAGTCTTAGGAAAAAAAGCGTTTTTTTTTTTTCTCCAAGGCACATATCAACAAGGAGACAATAACATAGGGATGGTTGTCAGGGAGATATGAGATTTAGTTTGTAATTTCCGGCGGGATAGCCACTGAGTGAGCAACCAGGGATTGACTGCCCAGTGACTTCGAAGTTCCTTTTATGTTTCAATCTCCACCCCTACTCACACTCCCATTTGCAGCACTCAGAGAATTTGTTGTGATGGCTACATCACAAATCAGAGGAGTTGTGCAAAGGATGGACTTGGAGGCAGAGAAGCCCAGTTGTATCACCTGCTATCCGTGTCACCCCAGACAAATAAGTGTCTTTCTCATATGTAAAACTGCAATAAAAATATCTATCTGATAAGATAAGATTGAGGTGAGCATTAAATGAGTGGTCTGAAAACTCTTTAGCACAGTGCTGTCACAGAGTAGATCTTCCACTGATCAGTAGGTGACCTTACTGTTGCATGTAACTGAATGCAAACGATAAAAAAGTCTAACCCTGAACTGTTCACCTAGCATCTAGTGTTCAAACAGTGAGGTCTTGAGACACTAAATCCCAGTGAAAACTCTTTAACTACATAGAATACAGTAGTCAAGGCTTGGTAAAAAATAAATTAATTAAAAAAATTTAAAAAATGTTTTACTTAATTCTGGTGCTAATTTGTACTTTTTTGCACACTTTTGTTTAAAAAGAAACTTGAGGGGGGTGCCTGGGTGGCTCAGTCAGTTAAGCATCCGACTTTGGCTCAGGTCATGATCTTGTGGCTCGTGAGTTTGAGCCCCGGGTCAGGCTCTGTGCTGACAGCTCAGAGCCTGGAGCCTGTTTCAGATTCTGTCTCCCTTTCTCTCTGCCCCTCCCCTGCTAGTGCGCTCTCTCTCTCTCTCTTTCTCTCTCTCTCTCTCAAAAATGAATAAGTAAACATTTTATACAAAGAAACTTGAGGGGCACCTGCATGTCTCAGTTGGTTAAGAGTCCCGACTTCATCTTAGGTCATGATCTAACGCTTTATGGATTCGAGCCTCACATCGGGCTCAATGCTGACAGCTCAGAGCCTGGAGCCTGCCTCAGATTCTCTGTACCCTTCTCTTTCTGCCTCCCCCCCCCCCCACTCATGCTCTGTCTCTCTCTCTCTCTCTCTCTCTCTCTCAAAAATAAATAAACATTTAAAAAAATTTTTAAAGAAATTTGGTTGTAAATAATGGACTATTATCCTTACTGCTACTGAATTCATTCACTTTATCTAGGGAATTCTATAGTGCTATAGTGTTCTCAAGGGGAAATTAAGGGAGAATTCTTGTATAGACAAATTGGAATGAGCTTTAGAAAATATAAATTGGGGAGCAGATTAGAAAAGAGAAGATCCATAAGGCTCCTTTTTGAATTTTAGAGGAAATAGATGAAGTCTTTTATGTTGTCTCCTCTCCTCTATTACTATTTTATGTAGATAAACAGCAGCAGTGTAGTGAGGATGGGAATTGATGAATCTGCATTTGCTAAAAACATACTATTCATTCAGCCACCCCTATGAAGACAAAAGCATTAACCACCCACAAACAATAGATCGATTTCTCAGATATCTTGCATTTGCTGGTAACCTTTCTATGAGCTATCGTTGAGCTAACATATTCACAGATAAGATTTCCCACCTCTTTTCTGTGTCTCTTTTGAACTGTCACTGGTTTCATATTATTTGAAACCATTTCCATTGAACAGCCTAAAAAATCTGCTATTTGTTTAGCCTCATGACAATCCAATTAGGTTATTTTCCAGGCAGAAAATTTTTTGCAAAGAATGTTTGAATTACTTTCTACACACATCATATTTGGAGCTGACTTTTCCTATATAAAGGTTTTCTAAAATTAATTGACTGAGGTAGTATCTACTGAAGGACTTAAGAAAATGTCATTACAGCTCTGCAGTGAACGAGCTGAATAAAAACCAGCCATGCCTTTCAGACACCTTATGAATTCCTCCAAAGTTATAATCAAAATTCAAGGTCTAGACAGATGCTAAAGCTCGGTTTGTTCATAGGAGGGTTGAAAATGCAAAATTGCAGAGAGAAATACGGATGGCAAGTAAGCTTGTGAAAAGATGTTCAACATCATTTGCCATTAGGGAAAGACAAAACCACGTACGATACCATCACACATCTATCAGAATGGTTCAAATTAAGAATAATGACAACACCAAAAGCTGGAGAGAATGTGAAAAAACTGACCATTCATACATTGCTGGTGGGAAAGTGAGATGATACAGCTATTTGGAAAACAGTTTGGCAGCTTTTTAAACAAAACAAAACAGAAACTAAACATGCAACTACTATTTGACCCAGCAACTCTACCCGTAGACATTTATTCTAGAAAAATAAAGAATTATGTTTCCACACACACAAAAAAACCCCCTGTAAATGGATGTTCATAGAAGTTTTCTTTACAATAGCCAGAAACTGGAAGCAATGAAATGTCCCTCAGTGGGTAAATGGTTAAACAAACTATGGTGAACCCATATGTTGGACTTCAGCAATTATAAAGTAAATAAAATTATAAAATAAATTATAAAATAAAATTATAAAATAAATTAAAAAGTGAACTATGGATACATGCAGGAAACTTGCTGTATCTTTAGAAAATAATACTGAATGAAATCAACCCAATGACAAAGACTACTTAGTCTATAATTTTGTTTGTGTAGCATTTTGAAATGTCAAAATTACAGAAATGGAGACAAGATTCATCTCCTGTCATGGCAGGAGGGAAGTGGGTTTGAGTACCAAAGGACAGAACGAGAGATCTTTACGGTGATGAAAATGTTCTGTTTCTTGACTGCATTAATGTCAATGTGCTGGCTGTGGGATATTGTACCATAGTTTTGGAAGATGTTACTTTCGGAGGAAACTGTTACGTTTGGAGGGCACACATTATCTGTCTGTATTATTTTGTACAGCCATATGTGAATCTACAACTATCCCAAAATTAAAGTTTAATTTAAAAAATTACAGATTAAAAGATGAAGATTTCTGTGATCCAGCATATGAAGTCTAAATAAATGTCCAGTCAGTTTGAAAATTAATTATCTTACAATGAGCATCCACATCATGGTGTAGACTTAGTCTCAGTTCTCATACAAGTATTAGCTCATAAGTAAGCAGTTCTTAAAGCACTAAGAATACTACTTGGTTTCTGAGGGTCATGGCTCTTCACTGTTTCCTCTTGCCAGACAAAGTTACAAATTGCTCACAAATACATACCTAGTGGGGGTAATTTGCTAAATACTTTTGCTATGTTCCTTAAAGGCATAAATCTAATTTGTGTAAGATGATCAATTTTTGCAGGTGCCAGAATATGTTGTTATTTAAAATCTACGGTTCCACCTTAAAATGGCAATGAGAAGCTCAAGTTTCCTGTGATATTTGGTACTTGTTCTCAGAAGAGAAGTCAGGGCTGAAGATATATACATGGGCTACTTCAGTGTTCCAGATAAGAAACATTGATGGCTTGGTGCAGAGCAAGAGCTATACAAAATGGTATATATAACTGGATGAGAGAGTTAGCTGGGGATGATAGGTAGAGAAAATGGAATAACTGAGAACGACTCATATTTTCTAGCTTGAATAAATTGACTAGATGGTTGCATCATCTACTAAGAAAGTAATGACTGGGCAAAGGTTTTAAGATGAAGATCAAGACTTCAATTTTGCAAATATTAGGTTTGAAATACCTATGAGATATCCAAGAAGAGGTGACAAGTAAACTTTTGGATGAGTCTCAAGCTCTAAGGAGAGGTCAGCACTTCAGAAATAAATTTGACAATCATTGTGAAGTGGATAGCATTTAAAGACATGGCAATCGATGAGATCAGTGATCAATGTGCAGAAAAAAGAAAAGGATCAGGACAGAATCAGAGGGAATTCCAAATTTCCAAGGGAGGTACCGGAAACTATGAATGGACATGGGGAAAGAATGGGCAGTAAGGTAGGAGGAAAACAAGGTGAGTGGGAGCCGTGGTGACTTTCTTCTGTTCTCTACTCCAATAAAATGGAGGTTGTTTGTAAAATTTACAGAAAATAGTGCTAGCAGAGTGACTATACTGGAAACACAGTTGCTTTTGTGACAGAGTAAATAGTAAGTGAGAAAGTTGTGATAGAAAGTTGAGATGACTCCTTAGAAAAATATTGCTATGAAGGGAAACAAAGAAATGGAATAGTATCTAGAGGTGGTTATTAGGTCAAGGGAGAGCTTTTGTTTAAGCAGTGGTTACTTGAGCATGTTAACAGGCAGACTTCAGTAACCCAGTAGAGAAGATGTTCAACATGAAGATGTAGTAACTTACAGAAACTGACTCACTGGGAAATTGAGAGGAAATGGCTTCCAGAGCATATGAAAATGATTTGGCTTTCCATGAGAATAAATTCACTTCTGTGGAAGAAGAGTTAATAATATATTGGATAGACTGTTTTAGAAAGATAGAAGAAATAGAGAATCTACTGGTTGATATATTCTTACAGAAGTTTGCTAAGCATTTGAACTGAAGAAGATGTAACAAAATGGAGGGGATGGATTCGTGAGCCACATCACATAGATTTAATCAGCAGAACCTGGCAACCAATTGGGCATGAGGACTGAGGGAAAGAGCATAGAGGAAAATACCCTATGTGGAGGTTATACACTATATGGTGAGTTAGAAGTCAGCACATAATTTTTAAGCATTAATTGTCCAAGAATATTGAGCTGGCTGATTATTTTAAACACTTAATAAAGCATTGAATGAGACAATAATAGGATCATTCTAATTGTGATTGAAAATTAAGTTTATCGACCTCAACTTTTTCTCAGGTCATATCTCATTTATTTTGTTGAGGATGGTAATTGTCATCTCTCTGTAGATATTTTCCACCTTGTGATTAGCAAACCATTGACTAGAGTAACTTTTCATTTGTAGAATATTTCACTGACCCTTGTCTCCCAAACTCTTAGATTGTGTCTTTATTGGCCACAGCAATTTAAAGAACTATATGGCTCCCTATGGGTTATCCAACAGGAAGTTTTTAACTGGTCACCTCAGTAAGGATGAAGATATGGCTCCAGAAGATCAAGACCAAATGAGCAAAGTGGCTATTGTTTGAGCTGGCATGTCTAATTCTTGAATTTTTCTTTCCTGCAGTTCAACCTTATTTTACTCCAGACTTCAGAGTCTTGAAAGATTATTTTAATTATGGCAGCTCTCTCAGAATACCATTTGCTAGCTGCTGATAACCTTTCTTTGGTTTTGGCAGCAACGTGTCTTTGTTAAAATGTTTGCAACAGTGCTTATATCCGGTGTTGGGGGAGGGGTTGATTTTTTTGCAGAAAATCTTTGAAGGTCATCAATCACTAGTGTATTCTCTAGTCAGCGTGCACTCTTCTAGCAACAGGACAACATTAACTCTAAATGAACCTAAGACACTAGAGAATTAAGTGGTGTATAGAAAAAGCAGATTCAATTTTGAGCTATAGTAGGATTGAGAGAGAAAAATCAGATGCTATTATATATTAAAATTTTTTTAATGTTTATTTATTTTTAAGAGAGAGGGAGAGACAGAGTGTGAGCGGGGGAGGGGCAGAGAGAGAGAGGAACACAGAATCTGAAGCAGGCTCCAGGCTCTGAGCTGCCAGCACAGAGCCCGAAGCAGGGCTCGCACTCACAAACTGTGAGATCGTGACCTGAGCCAAAGTTGGATGCTTAACCGACTGAGCCACCCAGGTGCCTCAGATGCTATTATATATTAAATTTTAGAAAAGGAGATGGAATTTTAAAGCAAACTTTTTAGTTAAAATATTCATTCGTTTTGGGGCACCTGGGTGGTTCAGTCTGATAAGCATGACTTCAGCTCAGGTCATGATCTCACGGTTCATAGTTCAAGCCCTGCGTCCAACTCTATGCTGACAGCTCAGAGTCTGGAGCCTGGTTAGGATTCTGTGCCTCCCTCTCTCTCTGCCCCTCTCCCACTCATGCTCTGTCTCTCTCTCTCTCTCTCAAAAATAAATAAACGTTAAAAATTAAAAATATATTCATTTTTTTCATAATGTGTTTATACCTTTAAAGGTTTTGAACTTCTCCTGTTTCTTAAAAAAAAGGCTGTGGTTGTTTGTAAAACATGGTATTTATAGAAACATTGTGATTGTACATTAAAATATGGAGAAGAAAATAAAAATCACCGATAAACTATCACTCAGAGATAACCACTGTTAAAATTTACTGTATTTTTAGCCAGTTGTTATTCTGTTCTTTTTAAACATAGCCAGTGTAATATTAGATATGTTTGTGATTTATGACTTAGGACTTCCCAGACGATTTATTTTTATTTTTTTTATTAACTTTATAGTTTATTGTCAGATTGGTTTCCATATAACACCCAGTGCTCTTGCCCACAAGTGACCTCCACCATGTCAGACAATTTTAAAAAGTAGAGGGGGCAGCATACAATTACCAACTTTTCATGTGCGGAGTAATGCCAAAACCGAAACAAAACATTAGGCCATCAGCAGGAATAAAAAAATCTATTATCTCCCTTCACCATCATATTGTAAAAGGATATTTTAACACTATAGTGTGGAAATGATATAATCTCAGAATAAAATAGCCATTCCAGTTGAATAAAGCCTTATAAGAAACTGCCAATATTGTTCTTATTATTCTTAGTTTGTTATAGACTTGTGAAATTTTATCTTGACAGTCATTATCACCATGGCTGTCTACAAGCAGTGAATTGAGTAGGAAAGAAAAAAAATTAGGAAACATATTGACTAGTCCTTTTTTAAAATACATGGCCACATGTTTGAATTGAGCCCTTAACATTGCTTATGATGCTACTGCTTATCCCTAATCAATTTTCTCTCTCACTGTCAGATAATTCTATTCCATGCCTTCTCATCTGTCCTCACCCCTCAAATAACTCCTCTCCCCTCTTCTCTCTCAGTTGATAGCACTGCTTCATAATTTCATTGAGAAAATATGATCAGTCAGAAGATAACTGCTCACAATGAGATACCACTCACAACCCCTAGGATGGCTGTTATAAAAACAATGTATAATAACACGTGTCGGGGAAGATGTGAGAAAATTGGAATGCTGATCTACTGCTGGTGGGGTTGTAAAATTGTGCAGCCACTTTGTAAAACCAGTTTAAAAGTTCCTTAGAAAAACTGAGCACAAAGTTACCATGAGACCCAGCAATTTTGCTTCTATGTATATACCCCAGAATCTATTTAAAACATATGTTCACATAAAAACGTGTACATTGTTTTAATGATTATTTACTTTTGGGAGAGAGAGAGAGAGAGAGAGAGAGCAGGAGAGAGAGAGCAGGAGGTGGGGAGAGAGAGGGAGACACAGAAACTGAAGCAGGGTCCGGGCTCCAAGCTGTCAGCACAGAGCCCAACGTGGGGCCCATCACGAACTGCTAGATCATGACCTGAGCCAAAGTTGGACACTCCACCGACTGAGCCACCCAGGCACCCCCAAAACTTGTACATTTTATGTTCATAGAAGTATCTTTTATAATAACCAAGAAGTGGAAACAAGGCAGATGTATAACGAAGGTTGACCACATAAGCAAAATGCTTTATATTCGTGCAGTAGAATATTGTTTGGACATAAAAGGAATGAAATACTAAATCCATGCTCCAACATGAATGAACCTTGAGAACATTGTAGAAAGTGAAAGACGCCAAACACAGAGGGCCACATATTCTATGATTTCACGTATGTGAAATGTCCAGAATATATAAATACATAGAGACAGACAGTAGATTAGAGATTCCTAGGAGCCAGAGTGTGGGTATATGGGAATGGTTGATAATAGCTATGGGCTTTTTTCTTTTAGGGTGATGACCATGTTAACTTATATGGCGGGGATGATTGCACAATTCTGTGAATATATTTAAAAAACCCACTGAATTGTATGCTTTAAATGGATTAATTTTATGGTGCACGCATTACATCTCAATAAAGACATTAAAGGAAAGAACTTCTACATGCCTTTGGCACCAGATCTACGCTCCCCCAATCTGTATCTATTTTGCCTTTTTCCTTTTAAAATGAACTATATTTGTTCCTATCGAAGTTGAACACTCTCTACTTGTACTGGGAATCTCACCCCTCCTTTATTTAAGGGCTTTACAATTGAAAATAACCCCCTTTGTTCAGCATTATTATTTTCTCCCTCTCTATAGGCCATTCCTATCAGTAAAGACACGTGTAATATTGTCCATTTTTGAACAGTCATCTCTTGAGCCTACATCCCCCTCCAGGTAGAGCCTCAGTTCTCTGCTCTCTATGCCTACTTCTCTCATTTTTCTTTGAACTCACTGGACAGTTCTATCATGACCATCGCCCATCAAAGCTGCTCTTATCAAGGACACCCAGTGACCTTTGCACTGTTGAATTAAATAGTCAATTTTCAGTTCCCATCTTATTTGAGCTAAATGCAACATTTGACACAGTTGGTTACTTCCTCCTCTTTAAAATGCTTTCTTTTTTTAAAATGACTTCATATTATTAGAGTAGTTTTAGATTCATAGAAAAAAAATGAGAGGAAGTTACAGGATTTCTCATATACCCCCTCTCCCCACACATGCATGGCATACCCCATTATTAATGTCCCCACCAGAGTGCTACATCTGCTACAGATGATGAACCTACCTGACATGTCATAATCACCCCAAATCCATAGTTTACATTGGGGTTCACTCTCGGTGTTTTATATAATATGGATTTGGACAAATGCATAACGGCATGTATCTATCATTATAGGATCATGCAGCATAGTTTCACTGCTCTAAAAATCGTCTGTGCTGCATCCGTTCCCCTCCCCAATCCCTGGCAACCGTGAACTTTTTACTGTCTCCATAGTTTTGCCTTTTCCAGAATGCCATATAGTTGTAATTACCCAGTGTGTAGCCTTTTCGTATTGGCTTCATTCACTTAGGATTATGCACTTAAGGTTCCTCCATGTCTTTTCATGGCTTGATAGCTCATTTCTTTTTAGCACTGAATGATATTCCATTGTCTTGATGTACCAGTTTTTTCATCCATTCACCTATTGAGGGACACCTTAGTTGATTTCAAGTTTTTGGCAATTATGAGTAAAGCTGCTACAAACATCTGTGTGTAGTTTTTTTGTTTCGACATAAGTTGTCAACCGTTTGGGTAAATACCAAGGAGCACAACTACTGGATTGTATGGTAAGATAACGTTTAGTTTTGTAAGAAAACTAAAGTTCTCCTTAAAACTGAAGTTCCAGGAACACGTGGGTGGCTCAATCGGTTAAGCATCGGACTCTTGGTTTCGTGATCTCAGGGTTCATGAGTTCAAGCCCCATGTCAGGTTCTGCGCTGACAGCGGGAAGCCTACTTGGGATTCTCTCTCTCTCCCGTGCTCGCTGCCCCTCCCCCACTCTCACTCGCTGTTTCTTAAAATAAATAAACTTTTTAAAAAATAAGTAAACCTGAGGCGCCTGGGTGGCTCAGTTGGTGAAGCCTCCAACTTCGGCTCAGGTCATGATCTCACGGTTCATGGGTTCGAGCCCCGCGTTGGGGCTCTGTGTTGACAGCTCGGAGCCTGGAGCCTGCTTCAGATTCTGTGTCTCCCTCTCTCTCTGCCCCTCCCCCGTCCACACTCTGTCTCTGTCTCAAAAATAAATAAATATTTTTAAAAATTTTTTTTAAAAATAAATAAATAAACCTAAAATTCCAAAGTGGCTGTACTATTTTGAATTCCCCCCATCAGTGAATGAGAATTCCTGTTGCTCCACATTCTTACTAGCATTTGGTGTTGCCAGGGCTCTGGATGTTGGCCATTTTTATAGGTGTCTAGTGGCATCTCATTACTCCTTTAATTTGCATTTCCCTAATGACATATAAAATGGATTATCTTTTCATATGCTTATTTGTCATTTGTATGTGTTCTCTGGCAAGGTATTCATTCAGGTCCTTTTCCCATTTTGAAACTGGATTGTTGTTTTCTTATTGTTGAGTATTGTTCTTTGTGCATTTTGGATAATAGTCCCTTATTAGATTTATCTTTTGCAGATATTTTCACCCAGTCTACATCTTGTCTTCTCATTCTCTTGACAGTGTCTTTTGCAGAGCCATTTATAATTTTAATGAAGTTCAGCTTATTAATTATTTCTTTAATAGACCAGGCCCTTGGTATTGTATCCAAAAAAGTCATTTTTATCCCTAAGGTCATCTAGCTTTTCTCCTGTTATCTTCTAGGAATTATGTTGGGAGCCATTTTCTGAACTCACTAAGTTGAGAAAACTCCTTGTGAGGTAAGGCGGGTTTGCAAGGCCTCCTGACGTCAGATGGTACCCCCCACTCCATTATTTTTGCTTGAGCACCAACCCCCCAGGGCACCTTGTTGACTGATATCAGGAGTGACTTGTCCCCTTATCCTAAAATATGCTGATTGTACCTTGTGAAGGAACTTATTATAGGAATTTCTTCTTTTGTGATTATGGGAGCAAATATTACAATTCCTGAGAAACCTGTTTTACTTCCCCTCAGGAAAACAGGCTATTGACCCCTGCTCACAAAGAACTAACTTTTGCCTTTGCTCTGCTAAAAACATTGTCCTGTATTTGAATACTGAAGATACCTTCCTTCCCCATATGATAAGCATCTAAATCACCTACGTCAATCACTATTGATAAAGATTATGCATGAGTCTTCTACCAATCTGTGTTCTGGGAAATTCTTACAGACCAAAGAACTGTGTCATCAGAAATCATTGTCTAAGGCAAGTGCCACTTCTGTGCTGGCCCCATACATTTTTCCATAAATAAAGCTGACTCTCAGGTCAGAGCAGAGATGCCTGCCTGGTGATCAGAAAGAAACTCGAGGCTCTCTCACTCTCTCTCACCGACACCGTCCATCTTTCAGGGAACCCTGGACCTGCTGGAGCTGAACTTTGGCAGAATTACTTAGTTTTTTTTTTTGTTTGTTTGTTTTACATTTAGGTCTATGATCCATTCTGAACTTATATTTGTGAAAGGTGTATGGTGTGTGTCCAGTTCCATTTTTTTTAACATGTGGATGTTCTATTATTTCAGTGCCACTTTTTGAAAAGACTTTCTTTGTTCCATTGGATTGCCTTTGCTCCTTTGTCAAAGATCAGTTGGCTATATTTATGTGGGTTTACTTCTGGGTTCTCTATTCTGTTCCATTTACCTATTTGTCTATTTTTTCACCAATACCACTTTATCTTTATTACAGCAACTTTATAGTAAGTTTTGAAGTCAGATAACATCAGTCCTCCAAATTTGTTCTCCTTCAATATTTTTCTAACTATTCTGGCTCTTTTTCCTCTTCCTATAAACTTTAGAATCAGTTTGTCTCTATTTACAAAATAAATTTCTGGGTTTTTGATTATGATTGCACTGAATCTATAGATCAAGTTGGAAAGAACTGACATCTTGACAATATTGAGTCTTCTTATTTGTGAACATGGAATAGCTCTCCATTTGTTTAGTTCTTCTTTAATTATTTTAGTTTTTCTCATAGATCTTACACACATTTTGTTGGATGATGCCTAAGTGCTAATAATGAAAATGTTATTATGTTTTTAATTTCAAATTATACGTGTTTATTGGTGGTATATAGGAAAGTCATTGACTTCTGTATCCTGTAACCTTACCATAATCAGTTTTTAGTTCTAGGAAGTTTTTGTTGATTCTTTTGAGTTTCCTACATAAATGACCATGTCTTCTGTGAACAAAAACAGTTTGTTCCTTTCCAATCTGTATATCTTATATTTCCTTTACATTTTTTATTGCATTAGCTAGGACTAAACTGCTTTTTTTTTTTTTTTTAACTTTGTTTCCAAGATACCCTATCCTCTTGATTTTCCTCAGACCCTACTAGGTCTTCCTCTATGTCTTTTGGGGGTTACCCTCCAAATGTTAGGGAAACCAGGGCTTAGCCATCAGATATTTTCTCCATCTATATTGATGATCTCATCCAGTCTCCCAGCTTGAAGTGCCACCTTCATACCGATGACTTCCAAATTTATATATCTAGCCCAGATGTAGTCCCTTAAATCTAGATTATCTATATCGAATTACCTATTTGACATATACACTTGGATGACTAAGAGATTTCTTACACTTCTCTGAAATAGAACACCATTAATGCCCGCAACCATAAACCTAACTTTCTCCTTTCTCATTGCTTCTATTAGTTGAAAATAGAACAATTGTTTACTCTGATGCTCAGACCCAAAGCTAAATTGAACTTTGATTACCTTTTTTAACTCAATTCCTACATTCAGTACATCAGAAATTTGGGTTATCTCCATATATTATTATTTACCATAGTCTTTCACTACTACTACCCCTTTACAAGCCAGCATCGCTTCTTGACCATATTAGGCAACAGCATAAATTAGTCATTCTGCTTCTTTTGCTATAAATTTGTCCATTTTCAACCCAGATGTCAAAGTTATTATTTTATTTTTTTAAGTTTATTTACTTACTTTGAGAGAGACAGCACAAGTGGGGAAGGGGCAGAGAGAGAAAAGGGAGAGAGAAAGAATCCCTGGCAGGCTCTACATTGCCAGTGCAGAGCCCGATGCGGGGCTCGAACCCATGAAGCCATGAGATCATGACGTGAGCTAAAACCAAGAGCCGGACATTTAACTGACTGAGCCACCCAGGCCCCCCTCAAGGTTATTCTTTTAAATCGTAAGTGGGTTCATTTTACTCTCCTAAATAAAGCCCTCTCTTGAATGCCCATTACAAGTACAATGAAATCCCAAAACTGTTCTCCATGGCCTACAAAATCGTGCTTGATCTGACCCCTGCCTATCTTTCCAAACTTAACTTCCTACCACTTTCTACCTTGATCTCTCTGCCCTAGTTTCTTCTTTCCTTCCTGACCCAATGTCTCCTTCAACTTGCCAAGTTTGTTTTCATCCTAGTTTTGGCACTTGCCAGTCCCGCAGCCTGGATTGCTCTTCTTGTAGATGTTTGTATCACACTCCCCACGTTTATTTTGGTTGCTACTCAAATCTCAAAGATCAGCTCCTCAGGAGGCCTTCTCTGTCCATCATATCTGAAATAGCACTTCCTATCACTCTCTACCCTTAAGGGTTCTTAGTTTTATTCATAGCACTTATCATATCTGATGCTTTATCATATTTACTTGTTTATGACTGCTTTATCACACTGGAATATGGACCCATGAAAAGATATATTGTCTGTTTCATCCACTGCCACATTGCCAGAAAAGTGTCAAATAAATAACTTTTTAGTGAATAAATGCTTTTGGGAGCCACTGGAATATTCAATTGCTTGTCTTGTTATGTTATTTTTAACATTTTAGGTAAGAAGAAACTTTATCTAATGATATCCATGTCATTATGTCATTATGAACTCAAAATAATTTTTGTGCCTATATATTATTTCAAGTATAATTTACATAGCATTTGCCTAATATTGGGATTTGTTTTCATGTTTTCACAATTATAATCAACTGTGCTATAAATCCTAATCTGCATTTCATTTTACCTCTTTAGAGTTATTCCTAAGAGGTGCAAATTCTCAGTCAAAGGATATGGACATGTGTAAGATTTTTATTTCATATAGCCATATAATGATTTCCCAAAGGTTGCATCAATTTGAAAAGCAAATCTTTCATTCATTTACTCCGTATATTTACTGGAACAAAATTGGCAGGACTACTTGCTCTATTGGAATTTTGGAACCCATCATTCTAATGAGAGATGACAGATAAAAGTCAATAGTAATAAATAATAATGTATATGCTATTAGAGATTAAACTTTTGGAGAGAGATAAGTGCCATAAAAAAGGAAAGAAAAGAAAACTCAAGCAGCGTGGGAGGATTGGCAGTGCTATGAAAGACGGCAGAAGATTAAAGTATTAAAGACAGTATTCTGGTAGATCTCATTAAGGAGATGAGCTCTTCGCAAAGACTTAATAGTTGAGGGAGATGAGGAGATTAATGTGGTGCCAAGAATGAAAGCATAGGTTTTCCAGCGACACAGAAGCTATGAGAATGGCATGGAATAGATTGTCCTTCAAAACCCTCAGAAGGAACCAACTCTGTTAACATCTGGATGGACTTCTGGCCTCCAGAATTGTGAGACAACAATTTCTGTTGTTTGAAGGCAGCCAGTTTGTAGTATTTTGTTATAGCACATCTAGGAAACTAATACATTTACATTTTGAATTAATTTTAAATTTTAGTTATATTTTCAAATAAATTGTGCTGATTTTGTGATTTCTTTAATGGGATAAGATTTATTTATGCCAATTTGTTTTTATTTTAAACTTGCTGTCTAGAGGCACTTGGGTGACTCAGTCAGTTAAGCATCTGACTTCAGCTCAGGTCATGATCTCATAGTTTGTGAGTTTGAGCCCTGCATCAAGATCTGTGCTGACAGCTCTGAGTCTGGAGCCTGCTTCGGATTTGGTGTCTCCCTCTCTCTCTGCCCCTCTCCCACTTGTTCTCTCTCTCTCTCTGTCTCAAATAAATAAACATTAAAAAACTTTTTTAGAAAATAAACTTCCTTCCAATCTCTTAATCTTTCATGGTAAACAAGTGTTCTGTAGGGACACTATTTCCATTTTGCTACTCCTATTCATTCTTGAGGAGAATCAAAGAAAAATATCAGGTAAGGCAATACCTGGAGGATTCAAAATCAACTTAAAGACTTTAAGTAGTTTTAATTTAAAAACCAACTAAGACAGAAAAAAAGTTTTATAAAATTTAGCCTGAGTCATAAACTACCATTTAATTAATTCATTCATCAATTTATTCATTCAACACTTATTAAATACCTAGCAACTCTGAATACAGAAGTGAGAGAAACAGATACGAAATATCTTCCCTAGGATCTTGTTTTCCCATGGGAGCAGAAGTTAAGCAATAAACATGGAAATAACTCATTTTAATAGTGACCATTACAGTGAAACAGAAGACAAATGAATGAGAGAGGAGAAGGGGTAATTTACATGGGATGGTCAAAGAAGACATCTCAGGAGATGACATTGCAGCAGAAACAACTGGTCATGAAAACTTCTGTGGAAAGAGCCTTTCTACCAGGCAAGTAAGCAAGTGGGAACCATATAGGAGATGATGTTAGAGAGATAAGGGGATGTGGGAAGATTGTGCAGGGCTCTGCAGCCTGCTGTAAGGAGTCTGGATTTCCATATAGCCTTGATTGAGCTACTTAAAATGAAGTTAGTCTGTTCTCAGGCTACTCATCTGTGATTGGTAGACTACTGGGTACCTGAACACAAGAACTAGGACCACTGGTGATTCTGGGGTAGCCAAATTCTAGATAGGGGAAGACAGATGTGAAAGAAAAATATGAATTCTTATATTAAAGGGAATTCAGCAATCAGCCAGGTCAGGATGTCAGAAAACCAGTATTATGTAAGAGACAAATGTCAAAATGAGTCATGACTCAGAAATCTAGAAGACATGCCAAATGAAAAACTGCATCAATTCCACAGTTAAAGGTGGTCTGGAGTCAAAAGGGAAATGAATAGGTTTATGAGAGTCAAGAAGATGTGCATTCTGAAAGGCAATATGACATAAGTAATCAGTAGTCTGGAATGAGTAGAATAAATGACTAAAGCAATCAAAGGGGAAGCCCTAAGCAACCAGGAAGATGGTAATTTCCAAAACAAGATTTCACTGATCAGGACATTTCTTTACAGTTTCTACTATAATAGAACCAATCTCAGAATGTAGTTAGCACCAGTGTGGTAAAGGAGATAGAAAAAGTGACTATAACTAATTAAAAAGAGGGTAATAACTAAGAAGGCACCCAAAGGCAGCCCAGCTCATGTGCTCTGTGCGTGTGTCCTGAATTACCTTGAAGAAAGTGGCTGATTATGACTCTGTCGATACTATCCCCACACATGCCTCTTGAGACCTGCATACTAGTAAAGATAGATGGAGTTCTAATGCAGTTTACACAGTAGAGGGTCTGTCTTCCTACTCTTGGCTATTTTAAGCATAAAATGTGTTTAAATATTTCTTTGAATATAACATTTTTTTTCTGAGAATGCAACGGTAAGGAGAACAAAGAGGCTTCAATCATTGTTCTTCTAGCTGTTGGCAAAGACAAGTATGCACAGAGATTTAAAAACAGAGACCACTGAATTCAGAAAAGGATCCTGACCTCTAAGAATACTTTCTAAAATTTCCTAATTAGCATTGCTTAGAGTTACTAAATGAATTGTTGCACAGGCTGGGTCATTTTTCTCACAGATCTGAAGTAATGTAAGTAATGTGAGATCAAGGAATGGGGAACAATTTATTATGTTTTTGTTGCACAAAACAACTTTGTGATACTATCTTTTTGACATGACTTATAGGACTGATAAAGAACTCCTTTGCTAATGAAGTGATTTTTTCAGCTACAGAAATGAAAAGCCTATTTCTAAATTAGACTAGAAGAATGTGATCATTCTTATTGTGTATGTTCTCTTTGATTCCTTATCTTGAAAGCAAAACACTAAATTTTAATAGTGTTAATGAAAAACGAACATTGACTTAAATTTTTGTCACTATGAAACTGAGGAAAATAATATCCTGGTAATAATGACCATGTTTAAATATATTTATATATATGCTACTTTATGTTGTCTAGGCATTATTTCATTAAATCTGTCTGATTACCTTGTGAGATATTTTACAGATGAGGAAACTGAGACCCACAGTGGTAAAGTATTTGACCAAGGTCCCAAAGGTCGTAAATGGTAGAGCTGGGCATCATAACAAGATTTATATGACTCCTGAGTTTTGTACTTCTTAAACTACTAAGCTATGCTGCCACTCCCCCTAAAGACATTTAGGTTGATGTACTGGCCAGATCACTGCCATTTGTTAGTGTCTTAATAAATCAGAATTACCTCCAAAGCCTTGTGTCTCTGCCTTGAGAATGCACTTTACTACAGTTTCTCACTAAGAACATTGATGAACACCTAGGCCTGGGTCTGAAAAAGGCTCTGGCTTGTTAGAGTAGCATGACATGTGCCAAGTCAGTCTACTAAATGTCAGTTTTTGTAGTAGGCAATATAATGTCCTCTTCCCCAAGTATGTCAAGGCCCTATTCCCTGGAACCTGTGACTATGCTACCTTGTATGCTTAAAAAACAAACAAACAACTTTGTACATGTGATTAAATTAAAGACCTTGAGATGGGAGGTTATTCTGGACTATCCAGGTAGGCACAGTGTCACGAGTCTTTGTAAGAGGGAGGCAGAGGATTCAGAATCAGAGATGATGTGAAGATGGAAGCACAAGGCAGACTGATTCAGAAACATGAACCAAGAAAGGCAAGAAGATGCTAGATAGAAAGAAATGGATTCGCTCCTAGAGCCTCCAGAACTGTAAGAGAATGCATTGTGTTATTTTATACCACTAAGTTTGTGGTGATGTGTTATAGCAACAATAGGAAACTAATACAGTTTCTATATATATAAAATAAGTATAAGAATGACCTCATAAAATTGTGTAGGGAGTTAAAGATTAAAAAAATGAGTAAATTGAATGCATACAAGGGAGTTAGAGAATAAAGAACTACCATGTGTGATATTCTGTGAAAACTAGGGAACATTCCTATGGGACATAATCCACTCTTCCCCTCCTCCCCCCAGACCTCCATAAGGTTTTGAAGTAGTTGGGCTAGGGGAACTAAATCTGATTTTCCTTTCCTTCTTCATCTCCTCCTCCAAAGATTTTCAGAATCTGGCCCTGCTTTTTTCTCCTATTTTAACTCTATTTTCCCCTGGCTGATTTGCTTCACTCCAACCATATTTTCTATTTGAGGTTCTTTATTCCTGTTGTTTATTCCCTCTGGAACTCTCCTTCCTATATCATTGCAGAACTGTGTTGTCATTCAAACCTCAACTGAAATGATACCTCTTTCTGAAAGGTCTTTCCAGGACACTCAAACGAAAGCAAATCTCCATGGCCACCCTCTACCACATTTCCTTAATTTAGCTTCTTCGTAGTGCTTATTATTAGTACCTGAAATGTAGCCAAATATATTTAACACATGTGTTTATTTATTTATTTTCCTTCTAACTTCTCCAGGATGTAAGATAATTGAGGGCAGGTGTACGGTCTTCCTCACTGCTATATCCTCAGAAACTAAAAGGCACATACTTATGTACTTAATAAATTTCTTTTGACTGACTGACCACATGAATGAAGACAACTCTTCTTCCAAAAGCAAACCAAGTGCCCATCAATAGATGAATGGATAAAGAAGATGTGATATAGATGATATATATATGTGATACACACACACACACACACACACACACACACGGAATATTACTCAGCCATCAAGAGGAATGAAATCTTGTAATTTGTAATGATGTGGATTGATCTAGAGAATATAATGCTAGGTAGAATAAGTCAGAGAAAGACAAATATGATTTCAGTCATATATGAAATTTAAGAAACATAACAAAATAAAAGAGAGAAAAAGAGAGAAACCAAAAAACAGACTATTAACTAGAGAGAACAAACTGATGGCTACCAGAGGGGAGGTGGGTGGGTGGATGGATGAAATAGGTGAAAGGGATCAAGAGTACATTTATCTTGATGAGCACTGAGTAATATATAGAATTGTTGATTTGCTATGCTGTACACCTGAAATTAATATAAAGCTGTATGTTAATTATACTGGAATTTTTTTTAAAAGACAACATTTCTTTCACATATTTTGAGGAAGTGAGTTAATAAAGTTCCTTTTTGTTTTTGCCACTTTGAGAAAGGGTTTTCTACATTCGTATCCTCACTAATTCAACTTTCTTTTCCTTGAATGTGTCTATTCATCTATCCATCTATGATTAAAAATCAGACAACAGGGGCATATGGCTGGCTCAGTCAGTTGAACATCTGACTCTTGATTTTGGCTCAGGTCATGATCTTGTGGTCATGAGATTGAGTTCTATGTTGGGCTCTGCACTGGGCAAGGAGCCTGCTTAGGATTCTCTCTCTCTCTCTCTCTCTCTCTCTCCCTCTGATCCTCCCCCTCCCTTTCTCTCTCAAAAGAAAAATAAAATCAAAATTAAAAAAGAAAAATCAGACAACAGAACAAAATATAAAGGATAAAGTAACAATTACCTGAAAATCTCACCAGGTAACTGTTTTCTTTAATATGTTATATATATATAATATATATTATATTTATAATATTGTGGGAATTATCTAGTATATCTAACAAAATTATCCAATATATTGATATAACTACTTCAATATAATATACTATACTATTAAAATAATCTATTTTTATGTATGATAATATAAGCATACAATAATATACATATAATTAAAAATAAATAGAAATTACCCTAATATGCTATAATTACATCCTCATTACTTATTTATTTTATAACTAAAAACCTGTACCATCTGACCACCTTCACTCATTTCTCCCACTTCACAGGCCCTACCACTAACAATTATGTAATATATTATAAAATGTATTAAATATACTTTTGGGAATAATCCATTTATATTATATGTGATATGGTATAACTTAGCTTTTTTATTTGGCATTTTCGTGTAACAGTGTGATAGACAATGACTTGGTGAGAGAGTGGCTCTGTAAACAAAGGTTGGTCAGAAATGCCTCTAGGGGTGCCTGGGTGGCTCAGTTGGTTGAGTGTCTCGCTCTTGATTTTGGCTCAGGTCATGATCCCAGGATTGTGGGATTGAGCCACACATTGGGATCCAAGCTGAGCATGGAGCTTGCTTGGGATTCTCTCTCTCTCCCTTTGCCTACTGCTCATGCTCTGGAGAGAAAGAAAGAAAGAAAGAGAGAGAGAGAGAGAGAGAGAGAGAGAAAGAAAGAGAGAGAGAGAGAAAAGGAAAGGAAAAAAGGAAGGAAGGAAGGAAGAGAAAGAAAGAAGGGAAAGGAAAGGAAAAAAGGAAGGAAGGAAGAAAGGAAGGGAGAGAAAGAAAGAAAGAAAGAAAGGAAAGGAAAAAAGGAAGGAAGGAAGGAAGTAAAGAAGGAAAGGAAAGGAAGGAAGAGAGAAATTCTTCTGGACTTGTGAACTTTAAGCTAGAACATGAATTGATAAAAAGGAGCTACCATGAGAAAAATCTGAGGGAGGAGCCTTCCAGAAGTGGAAAGAACTAGTACAATTGCCCTAAAGCAAGAATTAGCTCCAAGTGTTCAGGGACAAACAAGAGGCCGATGTGGCTGAATTTCCCACCTCGAAGGTGTAAGTTGAAACAAAGGGGAAGTTATCAGACATGAGGTCAGAGGGGCCCAGGCCATGGAAAGAAACTTGGACTTCTTTTAAACTGCAATGGACAGAAAGTTTTAAGCAAGAACAGTGATTGAATTGCTTTGCATTTTCAAAATATCACTTCAACTTTACTATGGAGAGTTCCATAGTAACTACTTCACCTTGTTCTTGTTTTTCTTTCCAATATTTTATTTAAATTCAAGTTAGTTAACATATAGTGTAGTATTGGTTTTAGGAGTAGAATCCAGTGATTCATCACTTATTATACAACACCCGGTGCTCATCCCAGTGCCCTCCTTAATGCCCATCACCCATTTAGCCCATCCCCCCACCCACCTTCCCTCCAGCCACTCTCAGCTGGTTCTCTGTTTTTAAGAGTCTCCTATGGTTTGTCTCCCTCTCTGATTTTATCTTATTTTACTTTTTTGTCCCTATGTTCCCTATGTTCTGTTTCTTAAATTCCACATATGAGTGAAATCATATGGTATTTGTCTTTCTCTTACTGACTTATTTCACTTAGCGTAACACACGCTCTAGTTCCACCCACATCTTTGTGAATGGCAAGATTTTCATTCTCTTTGATCGCCAAATAATATTCCAATGTGCGTGTATTTATATGTATGTGTATATATATACATACATGTATTCTTTATCCGTTCATAAATCAGTGGACATTGGGGCTCTTCACATCATTCTTATTCAATTCATATTAGGTTAATTTTTTAAGTTGAGATATAATTGGCATATAACATTATATTAGTTTCTGGTGTATGATGTAGTGATTAAGTATTTGTTTATATTGTGATCACCACAAGTCTGGTTAACATCCATCACCACACATAATTTCAAAAATTTTTTTCTTGTGATGAGAACTTTTAGGATCTACCATCTTAATAACTTTCAAATTGCAGCACATTATTATTAACTATAGTCACAAAGACCAGATTGGCTCTTATCAGAGGTGTAGGGTGTGGGGTGGATGAAATGGGTGAAGGTGGTCAAAAGATACAAATTTCCAGTTATAAAATAAATAAGTCATGGGATGTAATGTACAAAATATTAGGTTAATTTGTAAGAATTGTATTTAGTGTTGTTGTTGTGTTGCTATTGATGTTACTGCTCTTGTTTCTTGTGTAAATGTGATGATTTTTCTCATTATAGTCCCTAGCTATTATTTAATTAGAGAGAATTGTTAAAAATATATTTTCCATTTTATTCTCCTCGCCTGTTGCTTCTAAAGTATCTTCAGCTGCTTCTATTAAAGTTCTCCGGTAATGTAGATAATGTAACATCATATTATCTTCAGAAAATGATGATTTTGCCTTTACTTTCTGATATCTGTGCCTCTTATTCTGTCCTCTGATTGCATTGTATTGCCTAGCCCTTCCACAGAAATGTGAAGTCATTGTTCTGACAAACACCCTTGCTTTGCCCCTGACCTAAAGGCCATATTCTTGTGGCAGAGATTTCTAGATACCCAACTATCCCTTCTTTCTTGACTACTAGATCTCTTGCAGTTGATCTGGGTGAATGGATTCCCAGACTATGTTCCCCAGCCCCTCTGTAAGTGGACGATGCCATATGACTGAGTTCTAATGGGTTGTGAGTAGAAATGTGCCATTTCCAGATCTTACCCTTTAACGGAATGAATGTCCATTCCCATTTTTGTTTGCATTATCTGGTAACTTTTTGCCAAAGAGTTTTACTTTCAGCCTTTCTGAGTTACATTCCTTTAGGAGTTTTGTGTTTAGGTGAATAAATGATACTATTGTTATTATAATTAATCTGCCTAACTATGAGTCTTTTTCATTAAAAGGGGAGGGTATGATTGGGTCTACATATTTGCTCTCACTCATCATCTCACTTCATTTTTGTCTGATTTTATTTAGTCCTTTATGTTACATTTGCTTCCCATCTGAGCAATATCAAATATGTCAACTAATTTTTTATTCTGCTAGGTTTTAGTTTTAAACATTTAAAATAGTACATTCAATTTAAAATTTTTAAGTATCACTTTTAGATACACAAAGGTTTCTTTGAATTCTCCTCTATGAAATATTAATAGCTGTAGCTGATGCCTATTGAGACTTCTCTTTGTAATTGCTTGGGAATTCGCAGGCATCATCTCATTTAGCCCTCACAATAACCTTGTGAGATAGGCATGCCTCTCATCTTCAATTTGCTGATGAAAAGCAGAGGTTGAGCGGAGTCGATCATTGGGCCAGGGTCACATTAACTGTTTCTTGTTAAAGCTACATTCAAAATACGTTTTGATGATTTTAAAGGCCAAAATCATAATTTGTTACTTAAGGTGAAGAAATCATTGAACTGCTACTTTTTTCCCAGTCTCAGTTTATTTCCACAGGTAGTAAGCCTAATTCTAGAAAGGCGATGCTAATATTAAGTTTGTTTTCTTTTGAAATCATGCTATATATCATGCTCATCTGTTTGCCCTTTATTCCCTGCATATCCCAAGCCTAAAATTGAGGTTACTGACTGAAATTTTTAACTTTTTTTTATGTTTTTATTTATTTTTGAGAGAGACAGAATACAAGTGGGTGAGGGCAGAGAGAGAGGGAGACACAGAATCTGAAGCAGGCTCCAGGCTCCGAGGTGTCAGCACAGAGACCAATGTGAGGCTCAAACTCATGACCTGTGAGACCATGACCTGAGCAGAAGTCAGATACATAACTGACTGAGCCACCCAGGCGCCCGTGCTGACTCAAATTTTTTATAGGGTTAATAATGTTTCTTACTGCTTCTGACTGATTTTAGAGTTATCTTTTTAGTTTATCCATTTGTTACATATCATCTATGATCCCTTTATTGCTTCAGCCACTGTTAAGGAAGCTGGCAAAAAAGCTACCGAGCTCTCTTTGCTTGCTATATCCCTGTTCTCTTCCCTCTTCTATTTTAAAGCATTTTATACATAAGCACCATGTTTTTATTTGCTGTACTCATTTATTTTTCACTGGGATCATTTATTGCCCCCACCCCCCAAAGAGAGGTATCTAGGGCTGTGTGCAGGTGCAGTTATTTTTTTTTCTCAGTTGCTATTTTCTCTCATTTTGTTGGCATCCCTGTACTGGGGTAAGCTGCTCCATGCTGAGGGGGCACACACTTATCTGTGACATTGTATTCCCTTGCAGGGTAAGGAATCCATTTTCATGAAAAAAGTCCAGGGTTGATGGGGGTTTTGTTTCATGTAAACCTGTCCCGAAAGCTGTTTGTGGCTCTAGTTTTCTAGTTCTGTTTCTTTCTGACGTTTTACCTGGCTAGAAAGAAGAGGAACTATATAGTTAGGTAGGCAGACAGGCAGGCAGTCATATAGATTGTATGGCTTTGTACATCTTCCAGCCTTTAAATTTCCAAGGCTGGTTAGAAATGGGCTCCACCCAGTACATTCTACATTTTGTCAGGTCTGCTCAAATCTAATTCCCTTGCCTCGCCAAACTGGAAGATGTGGACTAAGGTGGCGATAAGGGTCATATATTGATTTCTTGAGTCTTCTTTCAACCTGAGCCAAATTAGTTTGTATCTGAATCTTCAACGTAGAGGTATACTGAGTGAGACTAGGGTTTTTTTTCCCCAAGTTTAAGTACTGATGATTTCTGTTCATTTTGGTCAGTTATGCTGTGAGAAGTTCTTTAAGCCTGCCCCATTTCTGTTCACTTTCCTAGAAAGCCTCACAGCCTATTCATTATTATTCATTATTGAAGTTTTTTTCAGAACAAGAAAGTTATACAGGATTCCGTGTTGAATGCCAAACTTCCATGCTTGACACTCCATTAGAAAAAAAGCAAAAATCTCTACAAAAGAAAATGCCTGAGGGTAAAGAACCCTTGTGCGCTGTAGGTGGGAATGTAAATTGGTACAGCCACTATGGAAAGCAGTATGTAGGCTCCTCACAAAATTGAAAATAGAAATAGAACTACCATATGATCTAGCAATTGTACATCTAGGTGTATATCCAAAGGAAATGAAAATAGGATCTCGGAAAGATATCTATGCTCCCATATTCACTGCGACATTATTCACAATACCCAAGATATGGAAACAATGTAAGTGTCCTCTGATGGATGAATGAATATAGAATATATATATGAATAATTCTGCCATGAGAAAGAAGGGAATCCTGCCATGTGCGACAACATGGATGGACCTTGAGGGCATTATACTAAATGACATGAGTCAGACGGAGAAAGATAAATATTGTATGATAGCATTTATATGTGGAATCTGAAAAAGCCAAACTCATAAAAATAGAGAATAGACTGGTGGTTACCAGGGGCAGGGGCGTGGGAGAAATGAGGAGATGTTGGCCAAAGGGTACAAATGCCCAGTTCTAAAATGAATAAGTTCTGAGGATCCAATGTACAGCACAGTGATTATAGTTAATAATACTATAGTATACACTTGAAATTTGCTAAGAGAATGGATCTTAAATGTTCTCACTATGAAAGAGAAATGGTAATTATGTGAATGTTTGCTAACATTATGGTGGTGGTGGTCATTTTGCACTATATATCAAATCAACACGTTTTACACCTTTAACTGACACAACGTTACATAGAAATCATATCTCAGTAAACTTGGGGAAAAAAGTCCATGGGTCAGGTGATGGCCTTGTGGAGGCTGGAATGGCAACAGCTCTGTAGTCATACAGTTTGATAGTAAGTTTTTGTTCTGCCACTGTTAGATGCTGCAATCTGGATCGATGGTTTACTTTTTCAGCAAGTCATGTTTCTTTCTTTAACTTTGGAAACTGTAGATAGCCATTGTAACCACCTGATGTTATTTTTTCACAAGGATTAAATGTAGCAGTGTGCAAACTAGTGACAATAGTGACTGGCACACAATGAATCTTTGAAATATTAGTTTTCATCTCCTTTCTCTTGAGTATCAATTAATGGTGAGAAACAGCTGCTGATTTGCCAAAAGGTATGTAATTTTGTATCTGAAAACAACCAACATCTCTTTGGGTAGCATATTAAGGAATGATCTCCAGGGTGTTGTACTTTTGTCACTACTGACATTTTGTGGCAGAAAACTGTTCTGGGAGGGGCCCTCTTGTGCAACTTTTGATCTTCAGCACCATTTCTGGTCTGTACCCATTGGATGTCAATAAAAATCAGTCACTCCCTTCATCCATCCCGTTGCCACAACCCAAAATGTCTCCAGATATTGTAAAATGTTCCCTAAGAAAGGGGTGCACAGTCACCCCCAGTTGAGAACTACTGAGCTATAGAAAGAATTTTTTTTGAATTGAGTAGCGATTTAAACCTCAAAGTATTATTTTTTGTAGCTTGGTACAGGTCTGCCTAATCCCTTCCTATCCATTCAGTGAGCTAGGCCACTCGGTGCCTATGCCTGAATGAAGAAATGTCAGAGCAGAAAGCAGGAGACAGAAAGAGGGTTTTCTTTATAATGGGCATTGAAGCATTGAAAAACTCAGAGCATAGCCAAGAGATCTCAGAAAATCCCTCATGAGTTAATGTAAAACCCTTGTGTTCTCAAGACCAGAAACAAATTTTTCAGTCTACAGATGCAACAGAGATGGCAAAACTCCAGAAAACCAATGCCTAGGCATCTCAGGAAGTTTTCAGTGCCTAATAATGAATAACATAGAGTGGTGACATGATCTCAGTATGCCCCAGAAGTTGAAAAAAGAGCTCCTTGGAATTAAGGAGCCATGAGATGGGGACTAGGGATGTCTCTGTTGCATCTGAAAGACAGGATGTTGACTGTCTCAAAAGATGCCAGAAAAATGATCAGTAATATCCCCTCACATACAAACACACATACACAAACACAGAAACCTTGACCCTAATCTTTGGGAAAGTGGTAGAAATCTCTGAATTGGTTTCTGCCACCTTCTTAGAATAATACTTAAAAAGTAAATTGTCAGAAACAGTAAGTATTACCTTTCTTGCCCCCTAGTCTGTGAAGTGAGATATAAAATAGGATGTGTAAAAGAGAAAGGCTTGCACATGCCAGAGGACTCAGACATAAAAGCAATTCAATTAGACAGTTCAACCATTCCTTAATGGCTGCCTATTAGGTATCCAGCCCTGTGTCAGGTGCCAAAAAAAGAAGACATCGCCTCTGCCCTCATAGAGCTCATTGCCAAGTGGATGTATAAACAATTACAATTCCAGGAGTTAGGAGTTTTGATAGGAGAGGGCATTTAGGGTGATTTGGGAGCCCAGAACAGGGACAGCTGAGCAGCATGAAAGAAGGGGACAAGTAAGGATCCCTGTTGACTGAGGTGAAGCTTAAACAATGCGCATTGTATCTATTTTATGTACCAAAGCATAGCAACAGCTCATTTGCTGGACTCATCCCAGAGGCCAAGTGTTATTAAATTTGAAAGGCACTGGAGACCTAGGCTTATAATTTACACAGACTTGGCACTTCGATTCCAGTGTATCTGGGCAAGCATTTGAAGTGCATTAGCACGCAGTTCAAGGGCTAAATGCCTGGTTTATGATTGGTTGGTTTGTGGATATTAGTAACAAATCTATTTTAGAAGTATTAATTTTGACAAAGTGGGCTTGGTGTTCTAGATTTCACTGTTTCTTATACAGCTAGCAAATCTTGTGAGGACACCATTAGATTCAAGGGATGAATCCAGGCACAGTGACTATCTCGTAAGAATAGCACACAGAATGTGAGATTGTAAATCCCTATGTAAGCTACGTGGTCTTTACTGTTCTGAGTCCCGGGAGGTCTGGTTCCTTCTTTAAAGCAACCTCTGAAAAACCCTTATGTTGTCACGTTAATAAGACCTCCTCTTTGGGTAGAATGTGTAATGAGTAGCCAAGGATATGCAGATTTCATTATTTCTAGACTTCTTTGTTTATCTGGCAAGACCATACATGGCCCTGGACAGTTAGTTAAAGGTTAGTCGTTCTCAGACAATTGGGCAGCCATATTTATTACCTCCTGCCTGAGTCCTTTAGAGCCCAATGACTTGCTGCCTATGAAGCCTCCAGTGCTACCTAGTGTATTGACTTTACTTCAGATTTGTGGTGATATTGATGGAGAAATGATCTGATGCTTACTGTGTGAATCCGAGTTTACAAATCTATGGGCCTTGTAGGGCAGCCGTGTACAGGGCTTGACCAAATCATTGGATAATGTTGTTACTGCAGGTGGAAATTAAGCTACAGTGCTTATATTGCTGCATAGCTCTGATGTGAGTTCCTCTAGTAGGTATGACTCTTAAGCTAATATTTTGTAAATATGTTCTATATTAAAAATTTCCATGTTGAAGAGCATTTCACGAATCTTTTCCATCATTATAGGGTAAGAGTTAAGTGTGTTTTTTCCTGCCTGTGGGATTGATTAAGCATATCCATTATCCAAAAAAAAAACCAAGAATTTATTCATTATTTATTCTCTTCATTTTATTTTTATGTGTATTTCTAACACATTAAATACTGTACTAGCTTTTTAATGTCTTTAGAACTATCTCCACTGTAGCATTAATGCCTGCCTTTGACCCAGTGTTTCTCAACTCAAGAAGATTTTGCCATCCAGGGGACATTTATCAATGTCTAGAGTTACTGTTAGCTGTTATAATTGGGGGGAAGAGGGGAAGTAGGGAATGCTACTGGCGTCTAATGAATAGAGGCCAGGAATGTTGCTAACCATCCTATAGTATAAAAGACAGCCTCCCATAACAACGAATCATCCTGCCCCAATGTCAATAATGCCAAAATTGAGAAACTCTGATTTAATCTAATGTGCTCAGAACTATAAAAATTTTACTTTTTCAAAAGTTTGATGCATGTGTTCATCTGGTCAGAATGTATGTTATGGGGGCACCTGGGTGGCTCAGTCGGTTGAGCATCCGACTTCGGCTCAGGTCATGATCTCATAGTTCATGGGTGCTGACGGCTCAGAGCCTGGAGCCTGCTTATGATTCTGTGTGTCCCTTTCTCTCTGCCCCTCCCCTGCTCATGATCTGTCTCTCTTAGTCTCTCAAAAATAAATAAATGTTTTAAAAATTAAATAAAAAAGAATGTACATTATGAAAATTCCTACTAAAGCATTTATATGGGGAAACTTATTCCCCAGCTGTTAAATGATTGGTAGGGAGGTTGAGATTGAGGTAAAGTTGGCCAAAAAATACCCTACCTGGAAAGTATCCATTCATAGTATCATGAATGAACTATATAGGAAAGTGATCTTTAACCGCTTAGAAAATTAATAGCTAAAGCATAGTCTTTCCTAATTAGCTTTTAGTTTGTGATCCAACAAATGATAAGCTAAGTAAAGAGTGACCATTAGGTCATAAATTCTTATCTTAGTTAATGTGCAATAAAGTATTTTCCTAAAACTATCACCATAAAAAGTGATTTTAAAAGGAAAACGTTACATGTAGCATAAGATTTAAAACTTTTTCTGTCAAAAGAATATGGTATTGGAAAAATGTATGATTACATTTTACTTGGAATTTGTTTTATGTAGCAAATTTAGTTCAGATTTCTTAAGAACATTTCATAAATTTAGCATTTCCATTTTAAGAAAAATTTCACAGAAGTAATATTTTCTTATGTCTCCAATTTGGAAGGGGTGTCTTTCCCCACCAAATTACCATAGTGAAGTGACATGTTCAATATTTTTCCCTTTCACCCAAGCTGGCTGTAATTTAGCCCAATATATGAACAGGAATCCTCTTGCAAAATGAATCAGTGGGCAGTCATGCCTCATTAGTGGGTTTTTCACATTAAAAACAATATAAAAAGTGGTGAGCATAGCATAATGTATAAATTTGTCAAATCACTATGTTGTACACCTGAAACTAATGTAACATTGTGCATCAACTATACTTCAATAAAAGACATACAAAACACACACACACGAACAAAACCAAAACAAACAAAAAACTCAGTAAATATTTAATGAATAAACAAATCTATTCAAAGGGCTCAAGGATGGACCTTGCATCATTGGTTATTTTTCTTTTGTATTTTCAGCATCTGCCTTTCTACCAGCTACTTCACCATAGTTTGTAAATAAGTCAACCTCAAATAAAATTTTTAAAAAGAAGCGTCAGCAACAATAAGCATCCTTTGACTCTGTCTTCCCCTCTAGCTTCTTTCCATCTTTCTCCTTCCTTTCCAAGTTAAGCTTCGAGGGTGAAGCCACCTGTCTTTTCTTTTCTTTCTGCTTACTTGCAAGTCACTCTCTTTTTAAAAAGCTTTATTGAGGTATAATCTATATACAAGAACTGCACATACTTAGTATGTATGATTTGGTTTGTTTGGACCCTATGCAAACATCCCTGATACCATCACCACAATCAGAATAATAGACATATCCGTTACCTCCTTAAGTATCCATGGTTCTTTTGCTTTTCTTTCTTTGTAGTAAGAACATTTAACATGCAATCTACCCTTTTAACAAAGTTTTAAATACACAGTCCTGTATTGTTAACTGTGAGCACTGCTATAGAGCAAAGTTCCAGAACTTAATCTAGCATCACTGAAACTACTTATACCCATTGAACAACGACTCTCCTGATGCTTTCTGACTTCCATCCTTACCATTCAACTGAACCTGTACTTTGAAAAATCACCAGGAAACTTCTCATTATCAAATCCAAAGTCTCCTTTGAGATCTTTCAGGTCTCAAAAAAAAGTTGCATATTCTTACAGAGACCTTTCCTGAACACCTGAGCTAAATCTCAAGACATTCTCTCTTTTCTCTATAGCTCTTAGTACCTTTAATCATTTTCATGTCTTTGCTTATATGTTTATTTTCTTTTTGCCCCCATTAGAATACAAGTCCCTTGTGGGTAGAGACTCAACATTGTTCATTATCGTATACTCAGACCCTAAACTATGCCTCACACGTAGTAAGCATTCATTAACCAACTGTTCACTACTGGGACTGATTGGCTTTCCTCTTGCGTGGCCTATTTGGAGCATTTGACACTGATCAACATTCTCTTCTTGACGCTGCCTTCCTGGATCTTGAGATAGCACCATTCCTGTTCAGTATCCTTTGCTAACTTCTCAATAAGATGTGATCTCTTTGAGGACAGTAACTGCTATTAGCACATTTGCTGGCAAATGAAGGTCCAGAGAAACACACAAGAGATCCTTATGTTTGGATTTCAGTATAAAAGATCGTAGCTGAATTCTGTGTTTAACATGGCTGAAAAACTATTGAAGCAAGAGGAATTATTACTTTTTGGCTGATAATAAACCTAAATGTGCCTACTATAATTATTAGGTATTGAATAGAAACTTCGAATTGCATGAATATATGTACTGCTTAGTACTATAGACTCTGATGTCATTTTGGTGCTGGATCTGCTATTTCAGTAGAAACTCAGTGATCTCAAAATGGGTCAAAAATGGGTAATACAGGGATGCCTGGGTGTGGCTTTGTTGGATAAGCCTCCGACTTGGGCTTAGGTCATGATCTCCCGGTTTGTGGGTTCGAGCCCCACGTCGGGCTCTGTGCTGACAGCTCAGAGCCTGGATCCTGCTTTGGATTCTGTGTCTCCCTGTCTCTCTGCCCCTCCCCGACTCACTCTCTATCTCTCTCTCTCAAAAATAAATAAGCGTTAAAAAAATTTTTAACGGGTAATACAAGTGTCCATATATAGGGGAATGGTTCATGTATGGTACAATGTCTTAATTGAATATTATGCAGCCATTAAATGTATAAATCATAATTATGAAGATAAGAAACAAAATATCTGTTATTCGTGAACAATGCATGGCACCGTGTTGTGCATACAGTATGAACAGAGCTTTATAAAGTATGTATGACAATGGAAACTAGCAAAGGATAAATAGCCTTTCATAGTAGTTGGATCATTTTATGAGATTATGCACATTTTGTTCTTGCTTTTCCAAACACCTTGTGACACTCTCACTTTGTATAGTTTTTAGAAACAGCTGAAAACACTAAACAAGCTGTACCGCTGGTGGGGATGCCCTTGGGATGGAAATGTCAGAAGGGCAGTTGGCACTTGCATCATCTTTTCTCAAGGAGGAAATACATTCCCTGTGACTCATGGCCTTGGAAATTTTCCTTTGTGTGTAATGTAGTCCACATCTAGATGTTCCCTTCAAGGTATCCTGCCCTGGAAATATAAATAAAGACTTGAATTACTCCCCTGAAAGTGACTTCTTCCAGTTCATACCATGAATCACCGGCAGATCTGGAAATGAAACCCCTCAATTTACACTCTTAGACTTCATAAACATCTCTAAAACACTTATTCCATTCTAGAGTGGTAGCTTTATAATGAAGTGTTCTAAATTTATTAGACCAAAAGTCTTAAATTTTCCCTTTGATTGCTATTGCTCCGGGTGGCAACGAAAGTCACTCTGACTTCACTTGTAAGAGCCAGATTGGTTTGACACACGCATTGTGGAGTTTATTAAATTATTGCCTCTTCTCTCTCATTTATAATTTTGAAAGTAAATCCATGTTCATGAAATTTATTGCACCTGCATTTGTAGAGGCATAGGGAAATGCAGCAGTTGGTTCATGAATAGGCTTTATCATGTAAATGAATGACGGCAAGTGTCTAGTTCATGAGGTGGTTAGAGTGACAGAAAACACACAAGTTTCAGCTTTACACATACCACGGGATTTCTTTTTTAAAATTTTAAATGTTCTTATTTAATTTTGAGAGAGAGAGAGAGAGAGAGAAAGAGAGAGAGAGCAAGCATGAGCAGGGAAAGGGCAAAGAGAGACAGAGACACAGAATCTAAAGCAGGCTCCAGGCTCTGAGCTGTCTGCACAGAGCCGGATGCAGGGCGTGAACCCACAAACAGTGAGATCATGGCCTGAGCCAAAGTCAGACGCTCAACTGACTGAGCCACCCAGGCACCCCCACATACCATGGTTTTTAAAGGCTGTGTGATTAGAGGAATATGGTTGGAGGAGCTCTCCAAGTCAGGTGTATTCACTGCCCCTGCGTGCGGTCTGCCATTCCGCAGGGGTCTGACCATCGATCTGATATATTTAAGCTGCTGGACAGGAGTACATTTTTCAGTTCTGCACACAGGTTTGACTTGCCATCAGCCAATTCAGACAACCCAAATCGTTCTTTAGTGATGGCTGGCTACGTGCTTTTTGCATTGTTTCATATTTCAGTAAATTTATTGCACATTACTGCCCAATTATAGCAACAGTGAACCAAGGAAAAAGCTCATATTCCCTGAAGAACGCCTGAGAAGCCCAGAACCCAAACATGCCGCATGAACAACATAGGGCAAGAGGGTGACTTTGAAATAAAACCAGGATAATTAATTGAAAGTATAAGAAAAAGAAGCTTCCCTCAACTCCACTCACCCCATGCACAGAATGCTCCTTAAAAAGGCAAACAACTCCAGAAGAAAAATTAAAGTTCTCTCAGAAAATTGAATGGCCCAAGAACAAAAATGTGAATACCATTGAAAAGGCCCCCAGCATGCTTCCTGCCCAATCCGTCAAACACAAACTCCAGTGATTAATAAGTGTTGCCCGCCTACAAGGAGTTCCCCCAGGAGCTTTTTGTCATTGTTCTAGATTGTCTTAATTTTAAATATACATACAAAGAGTATATATATCTTAGAAGTACAATATAAACAGACATCTTAAGAAGTCTTAAGAAATACAACATTACCAATACATTAGAAGCCCTCTGTGCACGCTCCTCAATCACACCCCCTTATCCGGTTATCCGCCATCTTGATCTTTGTAGTTCTCATTCCTTTACTCTTCTCTTTGGCTTGTACAATGTTAGTTTCTTGCAACAATATACTGTTTAGTGGCCCCTGACTTTGAATGGTGTATATGTTGAGCCACACCGTATGTATCATTTTGACTTTTTTCCAACCAGAAGTATGTTGAAAATCAGTCACATGTATACATGCAACTATAGTTCATTCATTTTCACTGCCATATAGTATTCAGTTTTATGAATATACCAAATCTATTTATCAATATTTTTTCAATGGGCGTTCAGGTTATTTGGCATCAAATTCTCTCACCTTCTGTTTATCTAAATAGACAGATATTTGGGAGCACATGGGTGGCTCAGTCAGTTAAGTGTCCAAGTCTTGATTTTGGCTCAGGTCATGATCTCGCGGTTTGTGAGATTGAGCCCCGCATCAGGCTCTGCACTGACAGTGGGGGGCCTGCTTGGGATTCTCTCTCCCCTTCCTCTCTCTGCCCCTACCCTGCTCACATGTGCACTCTCTCTCATCATAAATAAGTAAACTTTAAAAAATTTTAAATAAATAAATATGTCATCATTTCACTCTCATTCTTGAAAAATATTTAAGCTTGGTATATGATTTTAGGTTAGTTCCATTGCCTTCCTGTTCCCTTTGTTGATGTTGAAAAGTCAGGTCTTAGTCTAATTACTACAGGTGAATTATCTTTTCTCTCTGGATGCTTTTAAGATCTTCTGTGTCTGGTATTCTCTTTCACTCTGATGTGTCTAATCATGGATTTCTTTTCATTTATTATACTTGGGATTTGTTAGTCTTTCTGGATTTTAATTTTGGTGTCTTCAAAAATAGGGAAGGACATCAGTCATTATCTCTTTGTTTCCTTGACCCCATTTTCTACTATCTATTTTGAGATTTTAATTCACATATATTAGGCCTTCTCACTCAGTACACCCTAACTTTTCATTTTCTTCCGTATTTCAATCGCCATTTTATTGGACAACCTCTCAAAAAATTTCTTCGAATTATGTCCCTTCTAATTAAAGACCTGGATCATATTTGCATGAATGAGAAACTTATTTAGAAGCAATATAAACAGATGCCAGCATTGCCAAGCATTAAGATTTAGCCTTCCAGGAAAGTTTTGGGAATATTCTTCTAGAATAATTGAACATTTTTTTAAGTGGGAACATTTCCACTCATTCTAGGTCATAGTACATATTCACTGCTGTAATATTTTCTTCATTGATATTTCTACTGCAGTCTCTCTGCATCAGCATTTCGAGTAATATAAAAAGGTAGTTTGAGGTGCTTTTTCATACTTAGTTTAATTTAGCTATGAATAATGTAAAGTGATGATTTGTAGGAAATCTTGAAAATAATTTTCCCAAATTTCACATTTAGTGCTAAGGATATTTTGTAAATGTACTTATAATTTGATTTAGACACAAATAAAGAACTAAATTAAACTTAAACTGAAAAGTTTGCTTTCCTTTGAGCACAAAATTTGCATACAGATTCTGCTTCTGTACAGCTCTGTTTATGGTGATAAATGAGAATAGTTTTTATGATAGATAGACCAAAAAAAATCTCAAAAATAAAAGCAAAACTTTTCGGAAAGGCTTGGTGTGAAATATATGATAACTCATCTTTGAAGTCTTAGATGCCAATATTAGACTTTTAGTTTTGCTGAATGCAAGTTTGCAAATACCATCCTTTCAGCTCCAGTCATATTTCCAATAAGGGAATTTATATGTTGACAAAACTTAAGTTGTGCTTCAGGGAAAGTGGGAGCCAAGTGAATATATCTCTGTTGGCACTCACTTTCTGTGAGTTGACCTTTAAAAACTGACAAACTTGCAGGTTAGACACGTGACTCTCATGAAGTTAATACCTTGTTGTTATGTTGTATTACTTTGGTGAAACTAATGGAACTGGTAATGTGTCAGTTACTTATTTTGCTGTTGCCTTTGTTGTCTTAAGCATTTATCAGGAATGAAAAGGCCTTGGGAGACAGAATTGTTTAGTTGAAAGAGCATTTGTGGTCAATCCTATCAATGATGGAATCCTGGCACTACTGCTAACTCGCTGCATGACCAAGAATCTTTTCTACACTTCAGTTTCCTCATCTGTAACGTGGTTATGGTACAGCATACGTGATAGGGATGTAGTGAAAAACTGAATTAGATAACAAATTTAACAACAGTGCCTGGCATTATGTATTGAAAACATGCTGTGTTTCAGCTTTCGTACTAGAGGCTGAGGTGCAGAGACGACAAATAGCTCCTAGCACCTAATAGGCAAGTCCATTTCCACCTTTTTGATGGTTCTTGCCCCTTATTCCATCCCATATTCAGATTTTCACTGCTTAATCAATTGCCAACTCCCAGGTATTTTTATTTTTTTTTTAATTTATTTACTTATTTGGAGGGAGGGGTGGGAGGAGCAGAGACAGAGAGAGAGAGAGAGAGAATTCCAAGCAGGCTCCACACTGTCCGCGCAGAGCCCGATACGGGGCTCGAACTCACAGACCGCGAGAGCACGACCTGAGCCGACATGAAGAGTCTGCCCAACCGATTCAGCCACCCAAGCGCCCCCCAGGTATTTTTAAATCCCTGTCACTCCCTGGCTAGTGCTTTCATGAATGTGTTCTGGTTATTTTCCACTCCTTTTCCAGCTGATGAGATAATGTACTCTTCGATTCAGAAGTCTGCGATGGGTTTCTTTCATGCTTCATTGCATATCCAACTCTCTGGCCTAAGATGGGGACTGTGTGATGGGAACCAATAATAAGTGAGTTTCTACTATATGCAAGTCTCTATGCTTTGCAAAACTCTCTGGGTACTAAGACCTCCCCCACCCCCCTTTTTAGCAGTCTTGTCTTGTTATGGGATCCTGACAGGAAAATGAAATGAAAATAGTTAAAAGTATATCCACTCAAGCTGCCTGAATTCTCAGACTTGTAGCACCACCTTAACCCACAGCCCCTGTTTTACTGATTTATCTCACCTTCTCTGGTATTGTTCTGCTCCAAGACCATAACAACACTGACTACACCTCAGATTATACTTTTACAGTATCTTAGTTCTACCCTGGTTCAAAAACATCTTACAATAGAAATGAATGTTGTAGTGGAATCTAGGTTTACGTACTGAAGTTTTTCCATTGACTTTATATATGACGTGACAGTTTTTTTCTTTCCATAAGCTATATTGTTAAATTGTGGACAACTTCTGTTGTTGCTATCTTTAGTTCTTCCTCTGAAGTAGATCATATTACCCTCATTTCACAGAAAGCTGGAGTTCATTTCCTTTGGACAAATCTGAGCCTCATTTTCCTCATTCATAAGACAATGATAATACTATCTGACTCATTGGGTTTATGGGATTAAGTAGAAAAAATAATAAAAAGATTGCCACACTGCATTATATAATATACAATCAATAAATAGCAATTTACCATAGATGAGAATACCTAAATAAAACCCCACTTACTTCTATCATATGCTGGATGAATTTTAGATTCATAGGATTTAGAGAAAAGGCCTTATATTGGGTATCCTCTATTCTAGTGATGTCCAACTGTGTTCTGAGCCTATAGCATTAGAAGGAAACAGACTTTCTTACCCTCCTTCACCTGTTTCAATACAAAGCAATGTAGCTGGACTTTCTAAGTTGCATTCAAATAATTTCATTAACTCACAGAACATTTCATTGAGCAATCTTACTCAAGTCTTGATAAACCACGTAATCTGAAATAAGCAATTACCCCAATGTGACACATTCTGAAGAAGTACGTACGTCTCTCTGGCTGGACCTTCTTATTCACTGCCATAGCCCAGGCATTGTACTGGGTACCAAACACTTCACAGGAGTCCGAATATTCTAATAAGAGAAATGGACAATATTGAGAAGTATGTTCTCCGAACACAATGGATTAAATTAGAAATCAACAACAGAAGGAAACTTATGAAATACACAACTAATTGGAAGATAAACAAAACAAATTCTTTCGGCCAAAGAATAAATCACAAAGGGAATTAGGAAAATGTTGTAGCTGAATAAACATTTTTTAAAAATCAGAATTTGTGGGATCCAGCTTAAGTAGTGCATAGAGGGAAATTTATAGCTGTAATGCCTTTATTAGAAAAGAAGAAAGATCTCACATTAATTAACCTAAGCATATTCCTCAAGAAATTAGAAAAGGAACTAAACACAAAACAAACAGGAGAAAAAGAAATAAAGATCACGTAGAAGTTAATATAAGAAAAAAGAGAAAATCAATAGAGAAAATTGATGATACCAAAGTTTGGTCCTTTGGAAACCAAAACTTGAAATTCGTTCTTTGAAAACCAGTATTTGAGAGAAAAAATATATATGTATCCACACACACACACACACACACACACGCACACATTTATTTATTTTCAGGGTTTAGCTCATATGACTGTGGAAGTACAAGTCCAAAATCTTCAGGATAGGCCAGCAGGTTGGAAACCCAAAAAAGAACTGGATGGAGTCCAAGTTGAAAGGTAGCCTGTTGGCAGAACTCTTTGCTTGGGGAAGATCAAATTTTTTGCTATTAAGGCCTTCAACTCATTGGGTGAGGGCCACATATTTTACAGAGGGTAATCTGCTTTACTCACAATTCACCAATTTAAATGTTAGTCTCATAAAAAACATTTTTTTTCTGCAACATTCAAAATAATGTTTGACCAAATATCTGAGCACCATAGCCCAGCCAAATACATACTATTGACAATTACAGACACCGATTACCAAAATCAGTGCTGAAAGACTGGGCCTAACTACTGACCTTAAAGAAATTAAAAGGATTATAAGAGAATACTAGGAAAAATATTATGTTAACTAATTAGAACATTTATTTATTTATTTAAAAAATTTTTAGTGTTTATTTTTGAGAGAGAGAGAGAGCAAGCATGAATGGGGCAGGGGCAGAGAGAGAGAGGGAGACACAGAATAGGAAGCAGTCTCCAGGCTCTGAGCTGTCAGCACAGAACCTGACGTGGAACTTGAACTCATGAACCACAAGATCATGACCTGAGCTGAAGTTGGATGCTTAACCTGAGCCACGCAGGTGCCCCACAAATTAGAGCATTTAGATGTAATTGACAAATTCCTAGAAAGACATGAACTATTGAACCTGACTCAAGAAGAAATAGAAAATCTGAATAGACCTAAAACATGGGATTGAATTACTATCAATAAACCACTTACAAAGAAAAGGCCCACATAACTTCAGTGGTGAATTTTACCAAATATATAAAGAGAAATTAATATTAATTCTGCACACCCATCCAAAAAGTAGAAGAGGTAAGTAGGATTAATTATAATAAATTGAGACCTGACATACTTGGTAAAAAGGATTTAATCATGATTCCAACCTATGAGGTACTTCACTTTTCATTTCTTCATCACTTCCAATTATCCATTGGAACCCTCTGTGACAGTTGGACTGTTGGATATTGAGATGAGTCTTTGTCTAAATCATTGAAGAGTATTTGTCACAGTGGCGTTTCAAGAGATAACAAAAAGTGAGGCGCCTGGGTAGCTCATTCGGTTAAGCATCCAACTCTTGATTTCGGCTCAAGTCATGATCTCATGGTTCATGAGATTGAGCCCCCCGTCTGGCTCTGTGCTTACACTGAAGAGCCTGCTTGGGATTCTCTCTCCCTCTCTCTCTCTCTGCCCTTCCCCTCCAAAAAAATAAATAAATAAACATTTAAAAAAGAGATAACAAGAAGAATTGTCACTAGAACTTGAACGCTCACTATGTGCCATGCAATGTTTGTCACATTCCATGTATTATCTTTTTAAATGTCTATTAATTGCATCAGATTGTTGGACATTTTTATTTTTATTTTTGAAAGAGAGACAGAGAGAGAGTGTGTGCACACACAGGTGAGGGGCAGACAGAGAAGAAGAGAATCTCAAGCAGGCTCTGCACTGTCAGTGCTGAGCCCAGTGCCAGGCTCGATCTTGCAAAGCGTGAAATCATGCCCTGAGCTGAAACCAAGAATCAGATACTTAACACACTGGGCCACCCAGGTGCCCCTTTAATTTTTATTATCGAAGTATAGTTGATATATAAGCTATGTTCATTTCAAGTGTACAGCATAGTGATTCAACAGTTCTATACATTACTCAATGCCCACCAAGGTAAAGGTAGTCACCATCTGTCACCGTGGGTTAGTACAATGGTATTGACTATATTTCCTATGCTGTACTTTTATTCTCTGTGATTTATTTTATAACTCAGTTTGTGCCTCTTAATCCCCGTCACCTATTTCACCCTTCCCTCCCCCAAGACTATTGAGTTTGTTTTCTTAATGCCTACACTGAACTATAATTTTGCCTTGTATTATGTAGAAGGCACTTAATGTTTCTAAATGAAGTGGATGTTCTTATTGGGTTACTACTTATGTACCATAAAATTCACAATTGGAAGTGTACAATTCAGTAGTTGTTGGTATATTCATAAGACTGTGCAACCATCACCACTATCTGATTCTAGATCACTCTCATCACCTCATAAGGCAACTCTGTATCTGTTAGCAGTCATTGGATTAGGTCAAATGCTTTTTCTGCATCTCTTGAGATAGTGATGTGTTTCATGCTTTTTATTCTCTTCATATGGTATACTACATTAATTTGTTTTTGATGTGAGATTAACCTTGATTTCCTGAGATAAATCCCACTTAATTATGATGTATTGCGTTTCATATACATTGCTGGAATTTATTTGCTAGTATTTTTGACGATACTTGCATCTATATTTATATGAGGTATTGGCCTGCAGTTTTCTTTTCATATGATGTTTTTGTCTGGTTTTGTTATCAGGATAATACTGCCTTGATAGAATGAGGCAGTATGTCATCATTTTCGTGGTTTTTGGAATATTTTCAGAAAGAGTGGACTTAATTATTTAAACCTTTGGTAGAATTCAGTAATGAAGCCATCTGGGCCTGGGCTTTTCTTTGTGCCATTTTTTAAATTACCAAAGCAATCTCCTTACTTGTTATAAATCGATTCTGATTTTCATGTATTATTTGTAACTTTAAAGGCAATTCCTGAAAGAGGTGGCATGATGACAATTACAAAAAGGAAGAAACAGAGGTTAATATTTTTGATGAGTGCCAAGTTAATGAGTGGCAAAGCTAAAATTCTGATCATTCTGGCTATAGAAACCATGTCATTTTCCCTTGCGTCGCACGGTCTTCAATGAACACTGATTAAGATTATTTACTCCCTTTGTCTTAGGTGTGAATACAATGTTATAAGACACTAAAGTCATTAGACAAATGCTAGCACTTTGAAGCAAACATCTACTGGCAAACCAACTTTCAATCAGTATTTTTTTGTGTGGGTTGTGATCATCTTGTGAAAAGATTAAATATACCCCATTTTTAGTTATCTGTCTTTCATCTGGAAATCAGATTTTGGTAATGTGGTTTTAAAATTTTTTTTTATTTGAGTATAGTTGACACACAATGCTACATCAGTTTCAAGTGTACAACATAACAACTCAATTTCTCTACATGGGATGCTGTGCTCACCACAAGTATAACTACCTTCTGTCACCATACAACACTATTACAGTGTCGCTGTCTATGTTACCTAGGCTGTGATCTTTATTCTTGTGATTTATTCGTCCCATAAGGAGAAGCCTGTATCTCCCACTTCATTTCACCCATTTTCCCCGTCCCTGTAACCCCTCTCCTCTGGCAACCATCAATTTGTCCTCTGCATTTACAGGTCTGATTTCTGCTTTTTGTTTGTTAACTCATTTATGTTGTGATTTTTTTTTTTTTTAGATTTCGCATATAAGTGAAGTCATGTGGTATTTTCTTTCTCAATCTGACTTATTCACTTAGCATTATACCCTCTAGGTCTATCTGTGTTGTTGTGAATGGCATGATCTCATTCTTTGTAATGGCTGAGTAATATTCCAGTGTGTGTGTGTGTGTGTGTGTGTGTGTGTGTTTGTGTGTGTGTGTGTGTGTGTATGTGTGTTAGATTTCGGTAATATTTTTGATGTTGCCTCTTATCTACTGATTTACTTTTGATTTTATATGGTAAGGACAACATTTGGATTACTCCTATTAAAGAAAATTGTCTTCTGTGCTAAACTCTCTTTCCTTTCTTGTTTTGGTATGAAAGATTTCTGGGCTCTTTTATGAAGAATTCCAGAATTCTTCATAAAGAATTGTGTTGGAGGATGAAAGAAGAAAGGGGAAGGAAGTAAAGGAAACGTGTCATGTAGGCTAGGGCTTTGTGATTGTTTTGAGGTCAGAGTTTGAGAAAAGATGAGGAGAGATAAATTAATGAGTAAAAGTGGTCATTGTGAATTGGACCCCTTTTTTGTTTTAGTTGTTCTTTGTTTTGTTTTGTTTTAAACGTTTATTTTTGAGAGAGTAAAAGTGGAGAAGGGGCAGAGAGAGAGGGGGACAGAGCATCTGAAGCAAGATTAGCGCTGACAGCAGTGCTGACAGTAGCCAATGTGGGGCTCAAACTCACAAAACGTGAGATCATGACCTGAGCTGAAGGCAGGCGCTAAACTGACTGAGCCACCCAGATCCCCATGTTTTTTTTTTTAATTTAAATTTTAGTTAGTTAACATACAGTGTAATGTTATTTTCAGGAGTAGATATATGATATATGATATATATATATATAAAATTCTTTATCCATTCTTCAGCTGATAGATATTTGGACTCTTTCCGTACTTTGGCTATTATTGATATTGCTGCTATAAACACTAGGCTACATGAGCCCCTTCACATCAGCATTTTTGTATCCTTTGGATAAATACCTAATAGTGTAATTCCTGGGTTGCAGAGTAGTTCTATTTTTAATTTTTTGAGGAATCTCCATACTGTTTTCTAGAGTGGCTGCACCATTTTTCATTCCCCCTAACAGTGCAAGAGGGTTCCCCTTTCTCCACATCCTCGTCAACACCTGTTGTTTCTTATGTTGTTAAGTTTAGCCATTCTGACAGGTGTGAGGTGCTATCTCATTGTGGTTTTGATCTGTATTTCCCTGATGTTACATGATGTTGAACATCTTTTCATGTGTCTGTTAGCCATCTGGATGTCTTTGGAAAAGTGTCTATTCATGTCTTCTACCCATTTCTTAATTGGGTTATTTGCTTTTTGGGTGTTGAGTTTGATAAGACTTTGGATACTAACCCTTTATCAGATCTGTTGCTTTCAAATATCGTCTCCCATTCTGTAGGCTGCCTTTTGGTTTTGTATGTTTCCTTTGCTGTGCAGAAGCTTTTTATCTTGATGAAGTACCAATAGTTCATTTTTGCTCTTGTTTCCCTTGCCTCTGGAGGCTTGTCTAGTAAGATGTTGCTATGGTCGGGGTCAAAGAGGTTGCTGTCTATGTTCTTCTCTAGGATTTTGATGGTTTCCTGTCTCACATTTAGGTCTTTCACCCATTTTGAATTTATTTTTGTGTATGGTGTAAGTAAGTGGCCCAGTTTCATTCTTCTGTATGTTGCCGTCCAGTTTTCTCAACACCATTTGTTGAAGAGACTGTCTCTTTTTCCATTGGATATTCTTTCCTACTTTGTTGAAGTTGAGTTGACCATATAGTTGTGGGTCCATTTCTGGGTTTTCTGTTGTGTTGCATTGATCTGTGTGTCTGCTTTTGTGCCAGTACCATACGGTCTTGATGACTGCAGCTTTGTAATATAGCTTAAAATTCAGAATCATGATGCCTCCAGTTTGTTTTTCTTTTTCAAGATTGCTTTGGCTATTCAGGGTCTTTTGTGGTTCCATACAAATTTTAGGACTGTTCTGGCTTTGCAAAAAATGCTGGTAGACTTTTGGTAGAGATTTCATTAAATGTGTAGATTGTTTTGGGCAGTATAGACTTTTTAACTTTTGTTCTCCCAAACCATGAGCATGAAATCCTTTTCCATTTCTTTGTGTCTTCTTCAATTTCTTTAATAAATGTCCTATATTTTTCAGAGTACAGATCTTTTACCTGTTTGGTTAGGTTTATTCCTAGGTATCCTATGGTTTTTTTGGTGCCTGTTTCCTCCTCTACTCCAGTTGAACTCTTTAAACATTCAAGAAACAAGTACCAGCATTCCAGAAGGCCAGAGTTAAGGAACATCTAGATTTTGAGTGATCTCCCTCTCAGGGACATATGTATAATTTTGCTAGATGATGAAGTAAGTAACATTCCGTAATCACCTGTCCCCTAATCCAACAACATACAATAGAAACTAGCTAGACAAAGTGAGTGGTCTGCAACCATAAAGCAGGTTTTCTTGGGGGAGATGTACATTATCTGCTACTATGCTCTGTGCAGTTTTCTTTTCTCTAGTTAGGCATAATGCTCTCAGGTTAAAGATGTAGAAGCTGAGGACATGAAGAACCTTTTCACAGTTGATGGGAGAGTTGATTTAATACCTCTCAGTTGGGAACTCTTGTTTCTAGAATATCCTATCAATCAGATATTGATAATTAATAATTATTCATCCATTGAGCCATCTATTTGTTCCCCAAATAATAACTAAATATTTAGTTAATAAAAAAACAATTGGGAACTGAGACTATATTTCAAGAACAACTGAACATTTTCCTAGATCCTTCAGAGCTATAACATAGCCCTAGCATTCTTTAAAAAATAATATTAACTATACAAGCCAAACTACCTATCTAGAATGAAATCTTTAAAAGTCCCCGAGGGAAGTATTCTTTCATTTGGTGGGAGGGCTTAGTATAAGATCTATGCCTAGTGGATTCAGCGTAGTCCTTCTGTTCATTTACCAGCTTTTTGTTAAGCTCATAATGTGTGCATGGCACTATCATTGGTGTTAATATCGCCAACATATGTGAAATAAGACTAAATGAATAGTAAGTTTCATTTTGGTTAAAGTTTGAAAAATCAATCCCTCGTCTGAAAGCTAGCAAAATGCCTGGTTACTAATATATTCTGCAACTTATAATCTCAAGGGAATTCACTTTTAAGTCATACACAGGTACAAAGTGTAACAAGCAACATGAAGCTGATGCTTTTAAAGCCTCATATCTATTTCATGAACCATGTATAAAATGAGTAGCTAAATTGAAAGTAGTTAATTTTAAGGCTTATTTTATCCTCTAAACTCCATGCACGAGGAAGAGAAAGCTTTGGAACTGTATCTTTCTTTCTATTCTCCCATTTATGGGTTGAATGTTTTCTATAAGCATATTGAAATAGAACTTATGGGAGAAGTTGAAAGAAAAAGCAGACGGTGTGCATGCAAGTCAGCTTCTAGAACATCAGTGGGTGTTTTCCAAACCTCTAAAAGACCATCTGGACCAATAACAGTATTGATCAATGCTCAGTACAACACTGTGGAGAGTGCTCTAGTGGTCCCAGATGTTTTAGATGCACATCAGGCCTGGCCCTTGGCCCAGCATTTATGAGAGATGCACCCATGATCTTCTGATCTTGTGGCTGGATGAATCCATTTTTGTTAGCTGGCTTTGGTTGTTCAGAAATGAGAGAGGGGGGAAAATGAGCCCAAATATTGATGATGTTAGACAATGAAGCATACCTTTGTGAGGGAGTTGCAGAGCCTGTGGAAAGCTGACCACGACCAGAGGTGAAATAAATTTAGTAGCTAAATTGAAAATAGTTAATTTTAGGGCTTACAGAAGGCCTTTCTACAACATTTCAACATGTTTCCACTATAGTTTCAGAAACTTTCCAGAGTGGGAATTTTAATATATTTGAAAAAGAGGGTGGAGTCCTTCCCTGTACCTTAATTTTGGATCCACTGAATACCACCAACTGAGGGATAAGTTTTGAAATAAAATTATATTATAATTTGGCTCTCATGACTGTTATGTCTATGCCAGAAAGAAAAAAGAAGTTAATGCAAACATGAAGAGTCTGGCCCTGATAAAACCTTCAGTGGATCTGCCCAGTCGTTCTGAACATTTTGAGTCAGGAGTCCCTTGGAGAATTTCATGAAAATCATCCAGGCAACCACTAGTTCATGCGCTGAATTTTGCATAAAATTTCAGGGGATCCCAGAACCTTGATATGTGCTTAAATTAAGCCAAATCTCCCAAGAACTCTTAGGCTAAATAATAAAAACATTATACTGTCGTTGTGAAAACATCAGGAGGTTTGGGCATTGATAAGGAAGCTAGGCTCCAGAATTAGAATCCACCAGAGGAATCACTGCCTGCTTATCTGTAATCAGTGGCCTGAGTCCACGGGGTATAGGCCTATAGGTGAGAGTTTCTGAGGTGAATAAAGGTGCCTTTTATTGTAGATTATCTTTAGAGTTTCATCCCAGGTTCCAGAACAACTGGGCCACTCCAGCTCTCCACACATCTGTCCAGCTCCCATATATCCACCACAGTTTTGCATCGCTCCACACTCCTGTCCCTCCTTGGCTTACACTGAGAGCTCAGTAAATACTTGTAACTCCAAGAAAAGCAGGTCCACATACCGGAGAGTTCATCTTTGGATGTGGAAAATGGGCGCCCAGTTCCAGTGGCAATGGTTTTTGGCCAGTGTTCCCCATTATACATCAAAAAAGAGAGAAAGTCTAGTCACCTTCATGGCTTTATGTATGAGTGAGAAATTACATGAAAATCATATTCTATGGACACTTGGGTGACTTAGTTAGTTTAGCATCTGACTCTTGATTCTGGCTCAGGTCATGATCTCACAGTTGTGAGATCAAGCCTGGTGTCAGGCTCCACACTGAGCGTGGAGCCTGCTTAGGATTCTCTCTCTGCCCCTCCCCTGCTCATGCTTGTGCTCTCTCTCTCTCTCTCTCAAAAAAAAAAAAACCCTAAAAAAGTAAATTAAATTTAAAAAAATCGTATTCTGATTCAGGAACTCAAGACTGGAGAAGAGGAAGCTGTTTGTTAAATATACACCCCATTTTCATCTGAAGCCAATTAGTGATCTATGGAGCAGCATTTGAGAACCACTGCTCTAGCATAAGTAATAATGAAAACTGATAGCAACAACCCTTTATCATTTACTAAGTGTGAGGCACGTAATACATACAGTCCCATGTGGGCCTCTGTACAAATCTAAGAGGTAGGTATGTTAATGGCGATACCATATATCAAATATCTGTGGAAAATGGGGCAAAGAGAGGTTACAGAGAGGTAAAGAGAACTTGCCCAACTTCACACAGAGGAAGACCAAGGACTACCAACCAGGGATGTCTGAATAGTGAGTTCTGGGCTTCTCACCCTTTTCTATACCATGCAATGTATCTGGTGAAGCCTATGGACCCCTGCTCAGAATAATATTTTGAAGTACTTAAAATTAAATAACGAGTTCCAGAGTAAATATGTTCATATTAAAATTCAGTTATCAACTTATTTTAAAAAGTGAATGTGGGATATAGTGACATGTGCTACTTTTGTAATGCTTTCCATTACGAGTGTAATAACTACACAGTTCCAAAGTGGTAATTCAAATGACTATAAGTGATGTTTTCAGATATCTATAATAACCCTAAGGTGATATGAAAATATCTCTGATTTCTATTGATAAAGTCACACATACTGCTAATACAACTGTGCTTTGATGCCTACATTCATTATGGATGGAACTGCTGAATTTCACATAAAAGTTAATGCAAATAAAGATGTACATATTCTTTCCTTCCTCCACGTTCATGGACTCTGAACTCTATCTACAGGGCCCAGGCTGAGAACTCCTTCTGTAGAGTTCGTCCTCTTAATTGACATGATGCACAAACTTTCACTAGAATGATTAAAGAGAAATTATCGGTTTCCTTATAGTTTTGATATTCTAGAACTTTCTCTAGTAGGTGGTGAAATAAAAAGTAATGTAAAATTGTCAAAATATAATTTTAAAAATGGACATTAAAGTAAATGATATTTTTCCAAAACAGTGTTCTTAGGGAAATGTGTACTCATTGCAATGATGCTTCCTTATTTGTTTGGTTTTTATGCCAAAAACATTTTAGACTTCCTTGTACCAAGTATGGGTTGACTCCATATTGTCACTTGGGTAGTATTTAGTTTTATTTCCTTGAGTATTCCTTCTCTGTCCTCAGCTGTAGTTCCCAGAACTCCATCATTCTTCTGAGGCCCCCAGACCACCTCACTCTCAGATTCTAGCCATCAGGACCCCTCCTCTCTTTCTTCACCTCAACCTTTGAGGAATTTCCTCTCATCTCATTTTCCGAGTTTAGGGCCTGTATCTGATTGTGTCCCATGCTGTCGTTGTCCCCCTTTCTTTCTACTCCCACTCTCCTTCTCTTCAATTTTCCTTACATCGCTAGCTCCTTCCTCTTTTTCAAAAATAATGCTTGGGGCTCCTGGGTGGCTCAGTCGGTTAAGCACCTGACTCTTGATTTTGGCTCAGGTCATGATCTCTTGGTTCGTGAGATTGAGCCCCATGTTGGGTTCTTTGCTGACAACACAGAGCCTGCTTGGGATTCTCTCTTTCCTCTCTCTCTGCCCCTCCCCCACTCATGCATGCTCTCTTTCTCTCTCAAAATAAATAAACATTTAAAAAATGCTCAACTCATATATATATATATATATATATATATATAAATTTACATCTAAGTTATTTAGCACATAGTGCTATAATGATTTCCGGAGTAGATTCCAGTGATTCATCCCCTATGTATAGTACCCAGTGCTCATCCCAACACAAGTGTCCTCCTTAATGCTCCTTACTTATTTAGCCCATTTCCCCACCCACAGCCCCTCCAGCAACCTTCAGTTTGTTCTCTGTATTTAAGTCTCTTATGTTTTGTCCCCCTCCCTGTTTTTATATTATTTTTGCTTCCCTTCCCTTACGTTTATCTGTTTTGCATCTTAAATTCCACATATGAGTGAAGTTATATGATATTTGTCTTTCTCTGACTTATTTCGCTTAGCATAATACACTCTAGTTCCTTCCACACTGTTGCAAATGGCAAGATTTCATTCTTTTTGAGTGCTGAGTAATAGTCCATTATATATATACACCACATCTTCTTTATCCATTCATCTGTCGATGGACATTTAGGCTCTTTCCATACTTTGGCTATTGTCAATAGCACTGCTATAAACATTGGGGTGCATGTGCCCCATCAAAGTGGCACACTTGTATCCCTTGGATATATACCTACTAGTGCAATTGCTGGGTCATAGGGTAGTTCTATTTCTGACTTTTTGTGGAATCTCCATACTGTTTCAGAGTGGCTGCACCAGTTTTCATGCCCACCAGTAGTGCCAAAAAAATCCTCTTTCTCTGTATTCTCGCCAACATCTGTTGTTGCCTGAGTTGTTAATGTTAGCCATTCTGACAGGTGTGAGGTGGTATCGTTGTGGTTTTAATTTGTATTTTCCTGATGATGAGTGATGTTGAGCATTTTTTCATGTGTCTGTTAGCCATCTGGCTGTCTTCTTTGGAAAAGTGTCTGTTCAGGTCTTTTGCCTATTACTTCACTGGATTATTTGTTTTTTGGGTGCTGAGTGTGATAAGTTCTTTATAGATTTTGGATACTAACCCTTTATCTGGCATGTCATTTGAGAATACCTTCTCCCATTCTGTCGGTTGCCTTTTAGTTTGGCTGATTGTTTCCTTCCCTGTGCAGAAGCTTTTTATCTTGATGAGGTCTCAGTAGTTCATTTTTGTTATTGTTTCCCTTGCCTCCAGAGACGTGTTGAGTAAGAAGTTGCTGTGGCTGAGGTTAAAGAGGTTCTTGCCTGCTTTCTCCTCTAGCATTTTGATGGCTTCCTGTCTTACATTTAGGTCTTTCATCCATTTTGAGTTTATTTTTGTGTGTGGTGTAAGAAAGTGGTTCAGGTTCATCTTTCTGCATGTCGCTGTGCAGTTTTCCCAGCAGCATTTGCTCAAGAGACTGTCTTTATTTCATTGAATATATGAAATATATGAATATATGAATATATGCTTTGTGAAAGATTAGTTGGTCATACATTTGTGGGTCCATTTCTGGGTTCTCTATTCTGTTCCATTGATCTAAGGGTCTGTTTTGGTGCCAGTACCGTACTGTCTTGATGATTAAGCTTTGTAATATATCTTGAAGTCTGGGATTGTGATGCCTACAGCCTCTGTTTTCTTTTTCAGGATTGCTTTGGCTATTTGGGGTCTTTTCTGGCTCCATACAAATTTTAGGATCGTTTGTTCTAGCTCTGTGAAGAATGCTCGTGTTATTTTGATAGGGATTGCATTGGATATGTAAATTGCTTTGGCTATTATCAACATTTTAACAATATTAGTTCTTTCAATCCAGGAGTATGGAATACTTTTCCCTTTTTTTGTGTCTTCTTCAATCAACTATCTCTTTTCAAAGGAACACAGAATATTTTCTGATTCATCCACACTCCCAGGGTCAACCTCATGAAAAGATAAACTGTTTTCTGTCTCAGTACAGACCTCATTATCCTTTGGAATTCTGACTTCTATCCACACCACTCTACTGAAACTGCTCTATTAAAGACACCAAGGATCTTCTGATTTCCAAACCCAGCATCCTTTACTCTTTCCTCACTTGACTGGAATTGTCTGGAGTATTTTGCATTCCTCTCCTCAGCTGTTCTTCCTCTACCCTTTAATGACAATATTTCCTTCTTCCTTTCCTATTTATGAGTCTTCTAATAAACAGTGTGTGAGTATGTATGTAAAATATATATTATAATGTACATATACATATATAGTCTATCAATACTATGCCATATTTTATAAGATATAGATCTCTTAGGTTTCTTGTAAGGATACAATGTTTATGTATAATTAATATTTGGCCTATATTATATATAAAGTTAATATTCATTACATATAACTGTATATCCTCTACAATATATGATTTACACATATGCATGCATATGTATGTATGTATATGTGTGTACACACTTTATCCTCACAACAAGCATTGAGATATATAAAACTATTTTCTTTATTTTACAGATACAGAAATTGAGGCCCAATAGAGGCCACCTCATTTGCCCAAATCTCAGAGCTGGTAAGTGCCTGAGCTAGGATTTGAACTGGTGCATCCTGCGCAAAGGGCCCATGCTCATAACAATTCTATTGTACACTGCATGTTCAACAGCTTCAGTTTCTAGAGAGAGAGAACATAGCAAAGATGTTAGATGTTCTGTTATTTTATTGGAGACGCTGAGTCCCAAACTGAAGCCAACTTCTCCCTGAATAACACAGACCTTCACTACAGCCCGACTTATGCCGAGACTCTCATGCTTATTCTAGATTGGAATCTTATCCGAGTCCAAATTTTAAAGTCATCTGAGAACTTCCTTTCCCATCTTCTGATCTGATTATCAGCAGCTGTGTTCATCTTTTGCTACTTCTGCCTCCTTCCCTTTCCTGGTTAACACCACACTAGTTCAGGCTCATGCTTCCTCTTGCCTCATCTACAGCATCAGCCTGCTCTCTGGGCTGTCCTTGCTTTAATCCATTTTATATTACTGCCGTGTTTATCTTTCCAAGGAGTATTCCATTGATGCCACCCCTTACTCAAAAACACTCAATGATTTCTTATTGCCTGAGAAACTAGAAACGTATCATTTGACATGATACTAAACGTCCTTCAGGGTACGTCTCACAATTACCTTACCAATGGGATATTTCCCTTCTTTCCCTCTAACATTATAATCCAGCCACTGGAGCCATTCTTTGGCTTTTCTACTCATCTTCATGCAATTACAATTTTCTCCTCTCAAGGTCCTACCTACCTTAAAGACTTACGCCAAACACCTGTCTGTCTTATCATAGACCCTTTCCTCATCCCTCTTGCTCTCCAGAAGCTCTAAATTCTTTCTCTCCAGAAAATATCTAGCTACTGATACCTTTCTTACAGCATTTGGGTTCCGACCTCTGTTTTAAGTATTTGTGTACTTTTGTGCCTCATGTGTCTTCTTTCCTGTAATCTGTACTTAATAGCACACTGCCACTTAGAAAACATCCAGTAACTATCTGTCAAAGTGACTTTAATTGGGCACGTCTGCTAGAGTTGACTCTAATAGTCACACTAGAAAAATCTTCTCCTTGGTTTAAAAGCAAAACATATTTATCCACGAAATGGTAATATTTGGGGGCTAGCTAGTAGTAGCCTTGGGCATAAAATAGTTTTTCAAACATGAAAGGCATCCTCAAAGCATGACTATTTTTTATCATTGGAAATATTATCATGAATATGATGTAAGATATGAAGAGAATCCCATATAAGGAATTCAAAATAGAATTCTAGTCCATTTCCCTTTTCAAAGGTCTGTGGTAGCTTCTTATAACAGGAATGCAATGCAGACTCCTTTGTGTCCTACACAGCCCTGCGTGTTCTGGTTCTTGCTTACCCCCGGACGCCTCTCCTCCCACTCTCGCCCTATCGCTTAGCTTCTCTAGTCTTACAAGAACTTTTCCAGCTCCTTTAACGTGTCATGATTGTTCCTGCCTCAGGGCTTTTATCCTTGCTTTGTCTCTGCCTGAAATGCTCATCCCCCAGACGTCAGATGGCTCTTTTCCCCATTATTCAAGTCTCTGCTCAATGTCACCCACTCAGAGACCTTCTTGACACCCTACCTGAAAGAGGGCCCACTCTCACTCCATCGTTTTTTATTTACTTACCTTTTTTTCATAATACTTACAACTCTATGAAAGTATCCGGCTTGTGTGTTAATTGTATTACTCTCCATTATAATATGTAGTCCCAAAGGGTAGGGGATTTTCACTGATGTGACCTGAACACCTAGAAAAGAATCTGGCACATAGTAGACTCTTAGCATATATATCTTGAAAAAAAAATCCAGTATGATTAATGAATGATTATACACTTAGTGACTACTGTAAGGGGCAGTATACATTTGGAATAATTCTATCAGGAGTATTAATTGCCATTTTGAATGACAATTACACTTCATGCATTCAAATACTTAAGGTTTTTCAGGGAAACATAAACTATGTTTTTTTGTCCTTAGAGAAGCCTGAGACTTGCTAGAATTATTCTAAATGTATACTTCCCCTTATAGTAGTCAAGTGTAATATTGCTTAATAGAGAAAAAGGAACAGTAGCACTGAAGTCTGTTGTCATCAGAAAATGTCAAAGTGCGTGCCTTCTCTAAGTCCAAAAAAACATTAGTTTATGTACTTTCAGCAATCAATCATTTGCTGAAATCCACACAGTTATCCCTAAAGGTCACAGGAAAGCTCATTTTGTTTCATTTCCGATTAAAATGAGGGAAATGTCTTAAGTAGGTAGCTTTCTCACACAATCAAGAGTCTTTAAAACCTTGTTTTTCTTACAAGCAATTCATGTTATATTTTCTTTTTTATAAAATTTTAATGTATTTACATATATAAATTTTTATAAACGCATTTTCTTCAGTCATGATCACATGCATTGTGGGCAGTCTTTTTTGTTTTTTATGTTGTTTGGCTTCTCCTTCCCCCAGTGTAGTTATCCCCTGCCTGGTAACCTATGTTAGTAAATGTGCATATGTATTTCTGAGATATACACACATACACCATGGAAGTCCCTGTTAAAAATCTAATATATGTTCTGGTATGTGTTCATTCATGTTCATACACACAGAGATAGATAAATAGATAGATAGATAGATGATAGACAATAGATAGATATCCAAAGCATTATAGATATTATAGGTATTAATTTTTTGTCACCTATATTAAAAATATGCCCCAGATCACATCTGACTCCAACAAAATAGAGTAGCCCCATTCTTTCTAGATCCTCCATCTTATAATTTTAAAGCCCTGGACATAACTAAATAACAAGTATAAGAAGACTCCGAAAGGTACAAAGAAAAAGGCAGACTGGAAGAAATAATACTGTTTCGATGTTCACCTGACCCAAAGCAATCTACAGATTCGGTGCAGTCCCTATCAAAATTCCAATGGTGTTTTTCACAGCCATAAAGAAAATCCTAAAATGTGTGTAGAACCACAAAAGACCCTGAACAGCCAAAGCAATCTTGAGAAAGAAGAATGAAGGTGGGGGAATAACATTTCCTGATTTCAAACTACATTACAAAGCTATGGTAATCAAAGCAGTATGGTATTGACATAAAAACAGACGCATAGATCAATGGAACAGGATCAAGAGCCCAGAAATTAACCCACACAGATATGGGCAATCAATTTATGACAAATGATCCTGGAATATACAGTGGGGAAAAGATAGTCTTCAATAAATGGTGGTCGGAAAACTGGATAGCTACATGCAAGAATGAAACTGGGCCCTATCTTATACCACTAACAAAAATCAACTCAAAATGGATTAAAGATTTAAAGACCTGAAACCATAAAACTCCCAGAAGAAAACATAGGAGGTAAGCTCTGTGACACTGGTCTTAGCAATGATTTTTTGAATTTGACACCAAGAGCAAAGACAACAGAAGCAAAAATAAACAAGTGGGATGGAATTACATCAAACTAAAATGGTTTTTCATAGCCAAGGAAACCATCAAGAAAATAAAAAGGCAACCTGTAGAATGGGAGAAAATATTTGCAAATCATATATCTGATCAAGGCTTAACATCCAAATATATAAATAAGCCATATAGATGAATAGCAAAAAAGCAATCTGATTTCAAAATAGAGGAATTGAACATTTTCCCAAGGAAAACAGTTGATCAACAGAAGCATGAAAAGGTGTTCAACATTACTAATCATGAGGGAAATGCAAATCAAAACCACAAGATATCACTTCACACCTGTTAGCTGTTAGGATGGCTATTATCCTGAAGACGAAAGATAAATGCTGGCAAGGATATGGAGAAAAAAGGACCCTTATACACTGTTGGTGGGAATGGAAATCAGTCCAGCTACTATGGAAAATAAATATGGATGTGGCTCAAAAAATTAAAAACAGAATTACTTGGGGCACCTGTGTGGCTCAGTAAGTTGACTGTCTGACTTCATCTCATGGTTTGTGAGTTCGAGTCCCTCATCAGGCTCTGTGCTGACAGTGCAGAGCCTACTTGAGATTCTCTCTCTCCTTCCCTCTCTGCCCCTTCACCACTTGTGCTGTCTCTATCTCTCTCAAAATAAATAAATAAACTTAAAAAAAATAATAAATAAATAAATAAAAACAGAACTACCATATAATCCAGCAATTCCACTTCTGGGTATAGATCTAAATGAAGTAAAATCACTATCTTGAAGAGATATCTGCACCCCCATGTTCATAGCAGCATTATCCCCAATGCCAAGATATGGAAAGAACCTAAGTGTCCATCAGCAGATAAATGGATAAAGAAAATGTGATATAGGGGCGCCTGGGTGACTCAGGCGGTTAAGCATCCGTCTTCGGCTCAGGTCATGATCTCATGGTTCGTGGGTTCAAGCCCTGCGTTGGGCTCTGTGCTGACAGCTAGCTCAGAGCCTGGAGCCTATTTCGGATTCTGTGTCTCCCTCTCTCTCTGACCCTCCCCTGCTCGCGCTGTCTCTCTCTGTCTCTCAAAAATAAATAAAAAACATAAAAAATTTTAAAAAAAGAAAATGTGATATATAAAGAGTGGAATATTATTCAGTCATAAAAAATAAGAAGATCCTACTATTTGCAACAACATAGATAAAACTTGAGGGCACTATGCTAAGTGAGATATGTCAGGCAGAGGAATATAAATGCTGTATGATCTCACTTAGATATTGAATCTCTTTCTCTGTCTCTCTGTCTCTGTCTCTCTCTCTCTCTCTCACACACACACACACACACACACACACCAGAACAGATTGGTGGTTCCAAGAGGTAGGAGGTAGGGATGGGTGAAATGGGTGAAGATGGTCAAAAGGTACAAACTTCCAGTTATAAGATAAATAAATCCTGGGAATGTAATGTACAGCATGGCAACTATAGTTAACAGTACTGTTTATTTGAAAGTTGCTAAGAAAGTAAACCTTAAAAGTTCTCATCACAAGAAAACTAATGTAACTATGTGAGGTGATGTATATTAACTAAACATTGTGGTGATCATTTCATGATACAGGCATATATAAAATCATTATGTCATTGACCTCAAACTAATACAATGTTCTATGTCAACTATTTCTCAATAAAACTAGAAAAAAACAAAAACAAAAGCAAACACCTGAGCATAACTAACCAAACAAGCATAGGAAGATTCTGAAAGATAGAAAGAAAGCCAACTGCTGAAGGACCTTGGGACTTGAAATACAATCTGATAGTGAGTTCCTTGGGTTTCCTTGTTGTCAACCATATATCCTGGAGAGGACACTGCAGAGACCTCCCGCCCAAAACCATCATCAAGCAGAGACAAAAATAAAATAAAATAAACCCTTCCAAGAAGAGTCCACTGCTGCCTGTAGTTAAAGGCCAGGGAAAGGGTGATATAACAGCAATACGTGTCCCACTCCAACCAAACACAAACATAAAAACTACAACATCAACCCATCTGCCACCACTCCCACCACTCCCCTTTCATTGTTTTATTAGGGATAGAGGAGGTTTGCTTTCTATTCCCTGCCTGGCTGAAGTTAGTGGTGCTCTGATCTTCTGTTGTGGGTAATATTGTCAAATCTTAGCAGGGAGTTAGCCTTCCATCACCTTCCTGGCAGAAGCAGGCAATGATTCCCCTGCAGGAAGGAATAGATGGTCCAAGCAGAGAGCTGACCTTCCAACCCCCCAGGCTTTGGTGCTTTGATTCTCCTCCAAGAGTCGTGTTAGCAGGGTCCAGTGGTAAGCTGGGTCTCTTCTACCATAGTAATGACACTGAACTAGGAGGTCCAAAGCAAGACTAGTCGGTACTCTGCTTCCCTTCACTCAAAATAAATGAAAAAAAAAATGCTGTGTTCATTAATGCAAAAGAGTGTAGCCTCTGTAGAATGCAGTATGGTGGCTTCACAAAAAAACTTAAACATAGAATATTCAAATGATCCAGTAATTCCACTTCTGGGTGCATAACCCCAAAGAGGTGAGAACAGTGAGTCAAGAAGATATTTGTACACTTTTGTACATAACAGCATTATTCCCAAAAGCTAACAGGTAGAAACAACTCAAATGCCCATCAACAGATAAATGGGTAAACAAAACATGGTATATGTATACCACAGAATATGTATTCAGCCTTTAAAAAGAAGGAAATTTTGATACATGCTACAACATAAATGAACCTTGAAAACCTTATGCGAAGTGAAATAAGGCAATCACGATAGGATAAATACTGTATGTTACCTCATATGAGATACCTGTCTTGGTCAAATTCCTAAGGTAGAGGGTAAATGGGTGATTGCAAGGGTTAAGGGCAGGGGGCAATGGGGAGATATTGTTTAATGGGTACAAGAGTTTCAGTCTGAGAAGACGAAAAACTTCTGGTGATGGATGGTAATGATAGTTGCACAACAATGTGAATGCACTTAATGCCACAGAACTATACCTTTAAAAATGGTAAAAATGGTAAATTTGGTTATAAATACTTTAGCATAATTAAATTTTTTTATTTATATAGGTGCAAACTATCTTTGACACTTATATTTGAAGAAGGGATGTATAGAAGCGATCTGGCCAGGTTGATTGGATGTCTAGGATAGATGTGATGAGCAAAGATATCTAGAGACCTTAGTATTTTTAAGGTTCTCCAGGGTTTCTGCAATATACAGAATTGAAATCGTCTTGAACTTATTCAATTACATGGTGCTATCAAAATCTTGAAATTGCAGAGTCTGAGTAATGGGTATATGGGGGTTCACTACTGCTGTATCCTGTCTGTTTTCAAAAATAAAAAGTTTTTAGGGGCGCCTGGGTGGCTCAGTCCGTTAAGCGTCCGACTCTTGATTTTGGCTCAGGTCATGATCTCATGGTCGTGGGATCGAGCCCTGCATCAGGCTCCATGCTGAGCATGGAACCTGCTTGGTTTCTCTCTGTCCCTCTCAATATCCCTCTAAATAAACAAACAAACAAACAAACAAACATGCCAGAAGTTTGTCTTTAATATGAAAAAAAAAGACGATATAGCATATCATCTCAACTATATGATATTCTGGGATAGACACAGCTGTGGAGTCAGTAAAAAGGCCAGTGGTCAGCAGGACTTCGGGGGAGGGATAGAGGGGCAGAAATGTGGGTTTATCAAATTTAACCATATGTATTACAATACTGCTAGATGTTAATAATAGGGGAGCCTGTGGGGGATGGGAGTGGGTATATGGGAACCCTCCATGTTTTTTGATCAAGTTTTTGTAAACCTTGCAAAACTCTGAAAACTAAGATCTATTAATTTAAAAATATGTAAATGATTTAAAAAGACACTTCACCACAGAGGATATATGGATCACAAAAACATTTGAAATGATACTCAACATCATTGGGCATTAGGTAAATGCAAATGAAGTTTCAATGAGATTCAACTCTATACTAATTGCAATAGCTAACATACAAACATCTGAAAATATCAAATGCAGGAGAGGATATGGAGCTAACAGAATTCTCATTCATTGCTGGTTGGAATGAAAACTACACAGCCAATTTTTTTCATGTAAGATATATTTTTAATAATATATTAAAAGATGGTGCCTATGACATTATTCTAGCAATGAAATTTATGTAACAATTCAATATTGAATGAAATAAATAACAGAATATGTAAGAGAAGACTACACAATTAGGAAAAAATCTTTATCAAAGCCCTATTTGATTTGCTAGGATTTTAAGACAAAGATTCAAATTCCTGGCTGCTAAGAGCATACCATTATCATACTCTCAAAATACAACCAACAGATAAATACAGATATACTTTATTAATACTTTAATATTAATATTAATTTATATTATTAATTATATTTTACATACAGATTATTTTATTAAATTAATTTATATAATAAGATTATATGACCTACATGTTGTACTGGACAAGTACAATATGAGTCTCTTCACATTGCTTGACTTTACATTTTATATTCATGCCGGTAAATAAAGTGGAGACATTGCATTATAAAAGTGACATACATAAGAGAAGAAATATTCTGTTTAGATCAGATTTTAACAAGCTGCAAGATAAATTGTTTAAAATACATGCTGTCTGAAGTTTAGAAGACAGTATTTACATGACATTCTGGAAAGAGCAAGAAGATAGATACAGAAAACAAGTCATAGTTTCCAGGAACTTGGATCTGGGTCGGTGGTGCCCAAGGAATTTACCAAATAGCTGGGCTTGGCAGTAGTTTATTCCTTTTCATTGGTCTGTAATATTCCATTAGGAGGTTGCACCTCAGTTTGTTAATCCACTCATCCATGGAAGGACATTCGAGTTGTTTCCAGCTTTTGGCAAATATGAATAGAGATGCTACAAACATTCGTGTGTTTTTGTGTGTGAACGTGCATTTTTATTTCCCCCAGGTGGTATTGTTGAATCAATAGTGAAGTGTACATTTATAAGAAGTGACCAAGTCATTTTGTACAGTGACTGCACCATTTTGAACTCACAGGGGTGGTGCATGAGCAGTCAAGTTGTTCCAGCCGTGCTCACACTTAGTGTCAGTATGTTTTTGGCAATTCTCCAAAGTATGTTGCATCCTAGTGTCTTGTTAATTTGCTTTTCTCTACTGACTAATCACGGAGGAGAATTTTTCACGTGCTTATTTGAAACTGTATGTCAATTTTAGTGAAGTGTCCGATGATGCATTGTGCCCATTTTTAAAATCGGGTTGTTTTCTAATTTTTGAACTTTGAGAACCCTTTACATATTCTGGATACAGGTCTCTTGATGTATGTATTATTCGCAATGTTTTTTCAGTCTGTAGCTTGTCTTTTTCTGCTGTTAAGAGTGTCTTTCTCAGAGTGACTTTTTTAAAAATACTGAGGATGCCTGAAACATCATTCTTTCTTTTCGAATTAAGTTTTTGGTGTCATTTTTGAGGTATTTTTGCCTAATTCTAAGAGATAAGATTTCCCCCTTTATTTTCTTTTAAGGAATTTTACAGTTTAAAAAAATTGCCTTTTTTCCCCCCTCTGATTCTAGGCAATCATCAAGGGGTGGATACAAAGGAAGGATTGAGGGCACCTTTGACCACAGATAGAGGGAGCCCCAGCCCCACCTTGTCCCTGCTGTCAGCTATGGGAAGTCCCAGGCAGTGTCCCCTGGGGGGTGGTGTTTATAGACTTTCAGGCTGTGTTCCCTGGGAGCCTGAGGGTGCAGCTTTTTTTCCCCCCCTAAGGGAAACGGCCTCAGTTCCACAGAGCTAGAAGTCTGCCATGCATTAAGATGAGGACCTAGAGGCAGGACAGAGGGAACCTCTCACCACAGAAAGTACCTCAAAGAAATCTGCCCCTGTTGTCAGCCCTAAGAGGCCCCATTCTTGGATATCAAGCAGAGACAACTTTCTTTATCCCCTTGACTTCCTTCTCTGGTGTCTCTCAGAGATGGTGGCCTTGACCTGAGGGACCATCCTCAGGTCAGCAGAAAGAAAGGGACCTTTCTTTGCTGTCAGCCCTGGAAAGGAAATATTTTTTAATATTGAGGAAGCCTGGGGCGCCTGGGTGCCTCAGTACGTTAAGTGTCTGACTTTGGCTCAGGTCATGATCTCCAGCTCTGTGAGTTCGAGCTCTGCATGGAGCTCTGCGTTGACAGCTCAGAGCCTGGAGCCTGCTTCAGATTCTGGTCTCACTCTCTCTCTGTCCCTCCCCGACTCACACTCTGTCACTCTCAAAAATAAATAAACACTTTTAAAAAAGTTAATATCGAGGAAGCCTAACATATCTTTTTTTTTTCTTTATGAAAAATCCTTAATGTCATGTTAATACATGTTTGCCTAACTCCAGGTCATAAAATTTCCCCCTGCATTTTCTTTTAAAGGTTTTATTACTTTTAATTTACCATTTGGCTTGATGATCCATTTTACATTTGTTTTTATATAAAGGGTAAGGTTTAGGTAGATTTTTTGGCATATAGATGTTTCATTGCTCTAGTATCATTGATTCAAAACACTAACATTTCTCAATTTAATTGTCTTTAGACCTTTGTAAAAACTCCATGGGCCATATTGGGGTCTTCTTCTTGACTCTCTGCTCTTTTCCATTAAAATACATATCTATCCTTAACTAGTACCACTCTGTATTGGTTACTATACCATTCTTGTGAATCTTAAAATTGGGCAGTGTGATGTTTTCAAATTTATTTTAGTTTTAAAAATTGTTTTAGAAACCCAACAAAATAAGTACAAGATCTCTATGAGGAAAACCATAAAACTATGTTGACTTAAATCAAAGGAAATCTAAATAACTGGAGCAATATTTCATGTCCATGGAAAGCAGATTCCATGTTCTTAAACTATTAGTTCTTCCCAACTTGATCTATAAATTCTATGCAATCTCAATCAAAATCCCAACAAGTTATTTTGTGGATAGCTACCGACTGATTCTAAAGTTTATGTGGAGAGTCAAAGGATTCAGAATTGCCAGCACATTTGAAGAGCAAAGTCAGCAAACTGACACTTCGCAACTTGAAGACATATTCTAAAATTACAGTATCAATGTAACGGGAAATGACTCAGACCGAACACCGGAGGAAGTGAAGTGACTATTTACGCATGCGGGCCCGGAGGAGCGGTCCTCCAGATTCTGGGCCCCGAACAGCGGGCGCAGCCTCGCTTCATAGCAGGTGGGGCAGGGGGGTTCTTCTTTTGGCGCGCGGAGCGGTAGGCGGGATTACAGAGGCTTAGAAGCAGGAAAACTAACTGTCATGTTGTTTTACGGTGCTGTGGCTTTCCGAGATAGCGGGGCTTATCTCAATGGCTGCTGCAATGGCAACAGTGCTCTATCATCAAGACAGTGTGATACTGATGAACGAATAGACAAATCAAAGAAACTCAACTGAGAATCCAGAAACAGACCCACACAAATATAGTCAACTGACCTTAGACAAAGGAGCAAAGGCATTTCAATTAAGAAAAAATAGCCTTTTCCTCAGTTGGTTAACCGCCCAAGTGTTGATTTTGGCTCAGGTCATGATCCCAAGGTGGTAAGCTGGACCCAGGCATTGAGCTCTGCACTGAGTATGGAGCCTGCTTGGGATTCTTTCTCTCCCCTGCTCTGCACCTTGCAGCTTGCACTCTCTGTTTTGTTTCTCTAACAAAACAAAACAAAAACAACAAACAAAACAAACAAAATAACACTTTAAAAAGAAAAAGAAAGAATAGCCTTTTCAGCAAATGAACAAATGGTGCTGAAAGAATTGGACATCCACATCCCCTCCTCCCCCCCCCCAAAAAGACACAGACCTTGCATAATTCACAAAAATTAGTGAAAAATAGACCTAAATGTAAAATGCAAGACTTCTAAACCCATAGAAGATAACATGACAGAAAACGTAAGTGACCTTGGTCTTGGTGATGGCTTTTTGGATACATCCCCGAAAGCAGCACCCATGAAAGGAAAGACTGAGAAGTTGAACATCATTAAAATGTAAAAGTTCTGCTCTGTCAAATGCACTGTGGAGGAAATGAAAGGACCAAGCAGAAACGGAGATTAAAACTTTGCCAAATATAGATCTGATTAAGGATATGTATACAAAATATACACAGAACCCTCAAAACTCAGCAATAAGAAAATAACCCAATTTAAAAATGGGCCAAAGATCCAAAGAGACGACCCACCAAAGAATACGTATGGATTGCAAATAAGCATCTGAAAAGATAATGAAAATCATATGTCATCAGGGACTTACAGTGTAAAACAACAATGAAATACTACCACATTCATTAGAATGGCTAAAATCGAAACCATTGAAAACACCAAATGCTGACAAGGATGTGGAGCAACATGAACTCTCATTCTTTGCTTGTTTTAGTAAAAAAAAAAAAATGGTATAGCCGTTTTAGGAGACATCACTGCATGATGCTATTCATATGCTGTTCTGGAAAAGGCAAAACGATAGATAACAGAAAACAGATCATTGTTGCTACAAGCTTGCGGAGAAAGTGGTGATTGAGTACAAGAGGGATGTACAGGGGAATTTTAGGCCAACAGAAGGGTTATGTGTGATCTTGGATAGTAAAGATGGGACTCTGTGAGTTTGTTAAAATACATACAACTTTATATCACAATGAACTCTGATACACAATTAAAAAAAAAAAACAGAGACTGGAATTTTAAAAGGATCACTGGCTGCTGAGAAGAGAAAGGGTTTTGCAGGGAGGAGTGGGAGCAGAGGCAGCGGTGAGGCAGCAGTGCC
>CM053579.1:10061666-10138637 GCA_028646485.1 Cryptoprocta ferox | reverse complement strand
CCTGACTGCACCTGAGGCGCTGAGAGCCAAGCCGAGGAAGAACGTCAACTCTTGAACCGCTGAGTGGGTCCTGGGAGAGTGGTTCTGGAGAAGACTCCACCTTCCGTGGAATCAATGGCCAAGCCAAAGAATATCTCTTTGGAATCTCAGGGTTCCTGAATTTTGCTGAGGGTCCCGTCAAGAGTGAGAGCAGCTGGAAGGAAGTATGTGGAAGAAGAAGGGCAATAAGATAGGATCAACATTTCTTCAGTTTGCCGACAGGAAAGACTTATTTGGGAATCTATTTTACATACAATTCAAAATTAGATTTACATTTAAGATGCTTAGCAAGCCACTGGGGTAGATGCAAATGTTGTATTGTCTCAGTCCTCCCCCTGTGAGTGAGAGCAGAGTAAGGCAGGAGGCCTCAGCCCTGCATAATGTGGAACAGGCCTCGGGCTGTGGTAACTGCTGGCCGAATACAACAGGCTTTCTCTCTAATAGTGATAGAAATGAGGTCTATGTGTCATAGGAAGGATTAATCAAAAGTAAAAAAAATTTTTTTTCGCTTGTCACCACAGAAGCGAAAATCCTCTAGATGTTTAAACTTATTAAACTGGAATTTGCTCAAAATGGTTTGCGTTTGAGATACAGCCCAAGAAAGTGGTAGATATATGCATTTTTATTCGAAAACAATTTTTTCCTTATTTGCGGTACAATCCCATCGGCTGAGCACTATTGTCTCTGAATTTGAAAACTTGGAGAACTAAACTCTGGATGTTAGAACAGTTTGGTAGAGTTTCTATGGCTGAGTTGAAAGGGAAATCTAACTTTGTACAGAAACTCCGTCATTCTACAGAGGGGTGGTGTGAATGTTAAGTTTGCTTAAACGCACAGCTTAGATTAGACCCCAATTCTGCCATTTCCCAGTGCAGCGCAATTTGAAGGGCTTCATATTTTTGTTATCTATCATTGCTTTACTAAGTCAACTTCCCTCTCTCTTCTACCCTCTCTTCTCTATAATTAGAAGCCTTGTTGAGTCCCTCTTCCTCTCGCTTTTATCTTTATTTTAGTTTTCTTACATTTGTATTATTTTTGATTCTCTGTGGGCTTCTTCCTATACCACATCCTCTTATCAATCATTACACCCTTTAATTAATTTTTTTCATGTGACAATAGAACCTTGGAAAATTCCTTCCAAAAATATATTTGAAAACAGGAACAGATTCTGTGGGTGTGCTTTGAGGTAATAAAATCGGAGATGAAACTTTCACAGCCGAGAGAAGGAAGGTGCTTTGACAAGCCCATCAAAAAGTTTTCCAAACAAATTTTTCTTTAAAAACATCCTTTTTTAAATGTTTTTGATTACTGTACTTCTTGAATATGAAAAACCATCTCCTGGACTCATTTTTATTCCAAAGCAAATGCACTGCAACCAATATTTGAGATGTTTCAGGCTCCTATTATAACCGAACCCACGTGCGTTCGCTCTTTGGTGAGTCAGAAACTGATGTCACACAAAGAAAACTTTATTTGCAGCAAATAAGATCACAGGGAATAACTTCCAAAGCTGTAACTCCCGGAGCAAGGGTGAATGGATTCCTTTTATTTAAGGTTAGGATGAATGTTTAGATCGAAAAGCCTCGTCACTGTAAGTAGAGGTGGGCATAAGGTCGTGCCAGAAACAAGCCCCCCCCCCCACACACACACATCGTACATTATGTAATGAGGCCTGTGCCAATGTAATGAGGAATTGTTGCCAATTCGTACCCTTCACCATATCCTTTACTGGCAAACATAAATGTTTTTCTGAAACCTGTGAGCCGCGCTAGCAAATTAAAATAACCTAAGTAGGAGGTCTTTGGAACCTCCCACCTGTAGCCAGTGATTTGGAAACACAGGTGGGAGCCTGGGGCTTGTGTCTAGCATCTGAAGTGGGGGTGGAGGGCGGTCTTGTAGAACTGAGCCCTTAGTCTGTGGAATCTGATGCTCTCTCCCCGTAGATAGTGTCAGAATTGAGTTAAATTCTCAGACATCCTGCTTGTGTTTGAGAATTGCTTGGTTTTGTGTCCCCTCCCCACTCCTCACCACATACACACATTGTAATTGGGTCCTCGAACCCAAAAAGAAGCACTGATCATGAAAGTTATATAAATGAAAAAGCTCATCGGTAACCTGAGTATATATGTATTTTAGCATGCCCTGTTTACATCCACAGATCATCTTGCACAGTAAGAAAAGCTCGCTCTGCTGTGGGTGTGTTTTCACATATGAATGCTGACTTTGTCTTCAGAGAATGTAGCTTTTTGACAGCACCCTGTTCATAAATGTCTGTTATATCAATAGGATATATTGGAGAGGCTCTAGAATCCAGAAAACAGCCTCACAGTCTTTTTTCATCTGCCTTTTGTGACAGTTTGTCAATGATGTTTTGGTCGATTAGTGGTCATCGTTGCCTTATGAAGAAACACTCAACATTCTGACCATTCAGAAGAGTCTGATTACCATGCACTATCTTGGGGAATCTCTGGGATTGTATTATGCCATATAACTTTCACTCTCTTTTTTACTTTATTTTTCTTGATTGGAGTTCTGCAAAATATATCAGGTCAACCATAATGCAAAAGAATTCATAAATCAAATTATGTGGGTATTAGGCAGCTCTTAGTGGAACAAGACTTATTTCAATTCATCATCTATGAGCTCCGTGTGTGCCAATTCATCACTATAGCAATCTTGTCAGTTTGTACCTTGGTAAATAATTATTTCCACATCCAGTCTTCTAAGGGGCTTGGCACCGTATCTTGCCAGCTGGTCCACATTAATGAAAAACAAACTGCTTATGATCTATGGCTATGGTTCATTCCCAGCTAACTGATATCACACTTATATGCACAGTGATTATACTGTTTGAAGCTGCATTTTCACATGAAAGCATTTTCTGCACACTTTGAAAAAAACTATTTTTACTTTGCCAGGAATGACTAAGCAGATTGCCAACCTGACCGTTGAAGAAATAATAGGTTATTTACGTCTGTGGCCATACTAATAGAAATAGATGGTTTGTCAGAATCATTATCTCTGGGTCATTTTATGCCTTGTGACTAATATTTATGTGCATGCTAGAATCAGAATATCATGGCCAGATGCCAAGAAAGAAATCATTACATTCCTTTGGCTGGGAAAATTGTTCTCCATCCACACATCTAGTAAGGTCATGTCAAGACAAAATTAGGGTTGTCATTCTCCACACATCTATATATCCTGGGAGCACAGCTTCTTTTGATATTAATAAAAGGTTCCTCTCTAGAATAGGTATGAACATGTGACTACACAAAACACTGTGGTGCTTTTATCTGCCTGTGCCCACATACGCTCTTGTTTATTTTCAAAGGAAAAATGAACTCCTGTGACAAACTTTTGTTTTAAAAAATTCATATGTATGTAATCATTTGATTTTTCTCTATGGAGATAATATATAAGTCCATGAGAAACCTAAGAAGTCACAATGACATTACCCTTTATGGAAGTGACCTAACTGTGAGATTTCTTATTGCCTAGAAAATGCCACTACACCTCATTCCATATACGTAGGACATACAAACAAACCAAACTGATTCTAACAGATATTGTAGGCCCTTCATCCATTTCACCTTCGCTTTCATTGGAGTCTCCAGAAGACAGTTCCAGTGCGGGGCAATGACTTCCTACTTCTCCCTGCTAGAGGGTGTTCTCTGACCACATCTCCCTGCAGATTGGAAGTGCTATGGAATTAACACCCCAGGAAACACCCTCAGCAAACGCGTTGTTGAATAAATATTCCCACTTCCTTGCTCCTTCGTAGGAAAATTCTGAGACCTGTTCCTTACTGTCCATAAGAGAATCACCAAGAAGCTTGAGTTCTGCTTGCCCACAGTGGTAAGGCCCTCATCAATACGTTTTTTATTGACCTGAGTCTCTTACCTTTCCTATTTCCCTACTGCCTCATAGTGTTTCCTGTGAGAGCCTCCTAAATAAACCACTGTACTTAAAGCCCACTCCCCACCTGAGAATCGGCTTTTGGAGAACCCAAATGAAGATATGGACTTTAGTCAGTAAAAGAAAGAAGGCAAACAGTAAGGAACTCTTATACTATATCCTCCAAACCAAACCTTTTAATTTTATTGCATTCAGTAAGGTTAGCTCTACTACGCCCCCTTCATTTGAAATATTAAAAATAAAACACTAAAGCTGGTGACACTATGTATAGCCATTTGCCAATGTCTTTTTGAGATTTCACCTATTAATTTTCTTTCAGCTATCACTTCTGTGCAGATAACTTCCAAATTTATAGTTCTGTCACACCTCCTTTTTCCCATTCTCTTCCTGTCCTTTGGATATGTCTGCCTGAATTATGTTTTCGAATGCACAAATCAAGCATTTCTAAGGCTTATTCCTCATTCCCCGCCCCTTACTCCAAACTGGTTCTCCTTCCTAACTCATCAGCAGTTTCCTGGCCTCCAGTCTTCAATCATCTGCTGCCAACTTGACTTTGCCTGTCCTATCCAGTCGACAGTCAAGAGCAAATGGCTTCATAATACCTTGATTATCTATTCTTATATTTCTCTGTTACTCCTCTAGTTCAGCTTAAGCTTAGACTATAACAGCTTTATAATTGGTGTCTCTGCCTTTTCCCTGCCCCAAATCCTTCGTACTCACCAGTGCAGATTAATCTTCCTAAAACTCTGCCCACTGCATAGAGAAGACCATTCAGACCTCTTAGCAAGGCATCCGAATGCTTCCAGAAACTGCATTCAGTCTGCCTTTGTTCCTAGTATTTCCCCCACTTGAACAGTGTGCTCCAGCCAGCTAAATTTCCTCATTCTTGCCTTGATCTATCTGGTCCTTAACATGTTTATCAATTTTCCTCTAACTCTGTGGTCTGATGACAGTTTATTCAAATGTCTAACAAACTTCCAAAATGTTATTTCTAGAAAAGTCCAGCCACTTTGTTTTGCAGATGAGGAAAATGAGGCCTGGAGCAGCAGTGTGCTTTGCTTAAAGACACAGATAATTAGTAACAGATGCAAGAGAGAGTAGAACAGTTTTCAAGGAGTATCATCTCAACTCTTCCAAGCCATCTCCCTCTGACCTCCCAGGGCAATGACTTTCCGTACAGTTTGCATGACAATAGCACTGCCTCAAGTTTACTATTTAGCAACTTGAACTGTCAACTTAAAATTATTATTATTTCACTTTAACATGTTTTTCTCCTAAGGTAGATTCAAAACCCTCTAAGAACCAAGACTGTATCTTATTCTTCCTTATAGAATCCAAATAATGATAATGATTATGGGCACCTGGGTGGCTCCGTCGGTTAAGCATCCGACTTCAGCTCAGGTCATGATCCCAGGGTTCATGGGTTCGAGCCCTGCGTCGGGCTCTGTGCTGACAGCTCAGAGCCTGGAGCCTGCTTTGGATTCTGTCTCCCCCTCTGTCTGCCCTTACCCCGCTTGTGCTCTGTCTCTTTCTGTCTCTCAGAAATAAACGTTAAAAATTTTTTTTAAATAATGGTAATGATTAGAGAATACCAACAATATTTTTTGTGTACATATTCTGTGTCAGCCGCTGCATAAACTTGTTGCACGCATAATCCCATTTAGGTCTCCTAACAACTCTATGGTCACTATCATTGTTTCATATATGACACAGTGAAACTAGAAGAAGTTGAATAACTGTCCAAGGTCACAAAGCTAGCAGTTATCAGAGACAGCCTGTAAAGTTAGGTTTCTAAACCTAAAATTTCTGAACTGACACTTAATTGCAAAGTCTATTCAATTAGTTGGAATTTTGGACTATGGTATGATCATAGTGTGCTCACTGTTTCCAATTGAAATGTGAAATTTGTTTAAAAAATTTTTTTAAATATTTATTTTTTGAGAGAGAGAGAGAGAGAGAGAGACAGAGTGCGAGCAAGGGAGGGGCAGAGACAGAGGGAGACACTGAATCCGAAGCAGGCTTCAGGCTCTGAGCTGTCAGCACAGAGCCCGACGCGGGACTGGGACCCATGAGCCATGAGATCATGACCTAAGCCAAAGTCGGACGCTTAACCTACTGAGCCACCCAGGTACTTTGACAGGTAACCATCTAATAAGATTTCTACAGGTGAGGAAATTGAAACATAGAGAAAATACCTTGTTTGGGTTATAGCATTGACAAATTGAAGGGCAGGGATCAGAAAAGTTAGGGAGCTAGACTATGGAACCCATAGTTTTAATCATTACCCTGTATTGCTCCTCATATAGATTTCTTGTCATTCACATCCTTATTAAGAGTAAGGAGACCAGAAGATGAAATTGGTTTCAATTCATAAAATTTGACTATTTCTATACACCCAGAGAATACCAGATGGAGTTCCCAAAGATGTTCTGAGAATCATGTAGATTAATTTGAAACCCCTGGGGGTGTCCACAAACTGAAAAAGAGTGTAGTTAGCAATGCAAATCCCATGTGCCTGTTGCCTGGAATTTGCCAAGGAACCAACAACAAACTACTTGGGCCATTCGTTGCTCTATTTTGTGTCTGGCAGTGGCATTGAAAGATAATTAGTTCTCCCTTCTCTCCTTTGTGGAACCTCAACCCAGCTGCTCTTTAAAATCAATTACAGAGCTTTGAGGGGCGCCTGGGGGGCTCAGTCAGTGAAGCATCCAACTCTTGGTTTCTGCTCAGGTCATGATCTCACGGTTTGTGAGCCCTGCATCGGGCTCCGCAGCTGACAATGCAGAGCCTGCTTGGGATTCTCTCTCCTCCTCTCTCTGCCTTCCCTCTCTCTCTCTCAAACTAAATAAACTTAAAAAATAATAAAATAAAATAAAATAAAATAAAATAAAATAAAATAAAATAAAATAAAATAAAAATTGCAGAGCTTTGAGAAAAGCTGATGGATCCGGGATCCATCTCCCAGGATTGGGACCAAGCCGCAAGTATTTTTTTTTTAATTCCATCAGATGATTCTAATATTTAGCCAGAGTTATAACCCACTGCTCTATCACATCAACCTCAGAAAGTGAGGAGTGTACATTTAGTCTCCCTAAGTTCCCTCAATACTGTTGTGCTGTTTCAACTTACGCATGCTCTGTATAAGTCTGTGGTAGTTTACATCGATCTTAATAAGTTATACTTTCGAAGTTTGTTATGTTTCGTGCCGCTCATATTCTGTATTACCTAACTAATTTATAAGTATGATGGTGCGTAAGCTGTTTTGAAATGCAGTACCTTACACAGCCACTAGGGAAATACATGAATTATGCAGCATTTAGGGCTTTTTCATAAACAAAAGCCAGAAAACTTTTGAAGCCTTTTATAAAAGAAAATACTGACAGCCAATCAGCTAGAATGTATTCAGTACAATAATAATTTTGCTTTGATTATACAAAGTGAAGTTTCTTGTTGGAGCTAGAGTTGCTTATTCTGGTTATTAAAGTCAGAACTAATATATCCTAATAATTTTGAATGGACTTTATCCTTCTGAGGTTTGAGTTTATCAGGCTGTTCTCATATAGGCACTCCTATCTCTAAATGGGAGGCTTTCTGTATATTGTCATAGCATTTCATATCATATATTAAATTTGAGGGAAAAAATTGAATCTCATACTTTTATAATCCCCATAGTACAGAGCACAGAGTAGATGTTCAATAAATACATGTTGACAGCTGATTGGTTTTCCTCAAAAGTTATGACAACTATAGGGAATAGCAGCAGTCAATGCCTGTAAGTCTAGGAGAAAGATTTTCTGTTTACATTCTACATTAAAATGGTTTTTTCTGTATTCCAAACAATCCTGTGTATCCTATACCATAATCAGTTTTCAGGTACCTGAATGTGCCTATGAATACATATCTTACTTTGTGTGTATTTTGGTCTTGGTAGAGAAGGATCACTCAATATAATAAGTCTCCTTGAAATTTCATGACAGTGTAAGATTAGCTATAGAGTCAGTTCCTGGGTCAACGTTACATATTGAATAAAAAAAAAAAGCAATTGGATGTAATGAATATAAGGCTGTGCATTGTTAAATTTTTGGAGTTTACTTCATATGTACCCAGTATCGAGAAGATTATTCTCATGAACACAAGTTTTCAGAAACCGCAGTGATGACATTCAGAACCAAGTCAGATTTATTCTATACAGCGCTTTTAGTGGTTTCCCTCTTTCTTTCTTTTTTCCTGTATGCTGCACATCTCTTAAAGTACTAGGTAATTGATGTTATTGTCTTGTACACCATTAAATCTGCTCATTAGGGATGGATGCAGAAGGGAACCTGGGACGATGGCTAGGTTTTATAGTGTGATTTGTTAAAGGTTTCATATTTACCTGGCTTATGAGCCAGAGGTAATCTAAATTAAAATCAATGAAGAACAAAAATGAAAAGCATTTAAGGGCACTATTCATAGATGTTAATAAAACGCCATGACTTAATTCTTAGTGGGTCCGAGATGTGTTTCACTGTCGTTTTCATTGTCGAGCCATGTTTTGTTCTATGTCCTGACTCTTAGAATCTGACATGAAGAGATTCAGGAAAAGGGATTTGAATTCGTTTGCGTTTGCCTCAGTGCTTTGATTCATTTGACCTAAAGAAACACAGGGGAAGAAAATGGTTGGCCCTACCCATGTCTGCTCTGCTGTGTCGTCTCTGTCCTTCTAAAATCCCTAGGAAAGAGTCAACTGCTGGGATCTGGAATTGACTTCTGTGGAGGCATTGCTCATTCCCATTGGTGAAGCATGTGCTAGAGTTATTTTTTTCCCTATCTGTGGAGCAGACCTATTCTTATTCTTTCCTCAGCTCCCGGTGGACTAGGGCATGCTATGTCGAATGGTTGGCTGGGAACTTGCTAAAGGGGGCTTAAGACTATGGACTGGGGAGTCAGGACGCCTGGGGTCAAATCCTGGGTAGCTTTGGCAGGATCCCTTCACCTCTCTGTGCAGCCATTTGCTCATTTGTAAAATAGCTGTAATACAGGGGCACACGGGTGGCTCAGTTGGTTAAGCATCTGACTCTTGATCTCCGCTCAGGTCTCGATCTCAGGGTCGTGACTTGAAGCCCCACCTTGAGATCCATGCTGGGCATAGAGCCTACATTAAAAAAATAACAAAATAAAATAGCTACAGTACGTGTGCATATCTCATAGGCTGGCAGTGAGGATGAAATGACTTAATACATGAGAAGTACTTATCACTGCCTGCAACCTGGTAAGTAGTATGTAAGTGCGTTAGGTTTATGAGAACAATGCAGGAATATATCCTGTGATACCGTCTCTCCCTCGCCTCTGTCTTCCAACCATTACCAAACCCCAGAGAAGTATTTTTCAAACTCTAGGTGGTTTATAAAATCAATTGTGCAGAGTGTGACCGGTATTGATTTTCAGTTGCAGTAGAATAGAATACACTAGAGTGCATCACACCAAGAGTGAGTACGGTTCCAGAAAATATTTGGTCCAAATATGTTTGTGTGATTGCGTGTGTTTTAGCTCACAATTTGAAATGGATTTTATTCAGTGCATACATTTCATCTCCCCCACTAAACCGGAGGGAAGAGGGAAGACTTCCTGGAGGGTACAACCATTTATCCCATCCCAACCTAACCAAGGTGTGTGTCACTATAGCTGATAACTATGACTTACTACAGAAGTGATTCTCAACCAGTTATCTTTGTAGAGGGCTATAGATGAACCTCTCCCTCCTGTCTGTGATCTGTATCCCTGGTGGCATTGGGAAGCAGAGGGACAGAGGTGGCTGGGCTAAATCCCCTGCACCTTTGAGAATCATTGCACTGTAAGCTCCTTAAGATGCAGCACCCTTCTCAGTCTTTTTTCCTAGTACCCTGCACATTCGAGATGTGTAATACATATTTACCAGATAAATCACCAAGATTCGCATAGACTTGTGCTTAAAGAATGCTGATAACACTTACAGAGCAAATCCATTTATTATATAAGCCTTATTGAACAACTATGAGTGGGGGCAAAATATGTTTTACAAATAATCTGATGGTAAAGGAAAGGAATTGTCAGATCTGCACACCACTGAATATTCGGAGGAAAAAAAGCCCCTGTTTCTTTCTTAGGATGCTATTCTTTATGATGGATGTTAGCAGTTCTCCTTTGGCAGACAGTCTCCAGGTATGACATTGCTAAAGTCAGCAATTTGTCTGCCTGCTATCTTCGTTGGATGCAAATACAAGTGTCTCTTGCTTAACACAAGAAGAAAATGCACAAATACCTATTATTTACAGGAGGGTTCACCACAAAAATGTTAAAGTAAAATAATTTTATGAATTGTGCATAGCTTTTGATGAATTTCTCAAAATCTCCTCCTCTACTCACCAGAAAATTTCCTCCAAGTCTTACCACTGTTTGAATATAAACAAATTCATGGTTAGAATAAACATAATGTAGGGGTATGTGGGCGACTCAGTTGGTCGAACGTGTCTGACTCTTGATTTCAGCTCAGGTCATAATCCCAAGGTCATGGAATCGAGCCCCACGTTGGGTTCCGTGCTGAGCGTAGAGCCTACATGGGATTCTCTCTCCCTCCCTCTGCCCCTCCCCTGCTCGAAGTATAAACACGTAATGTTAACTGACTCATGTTTGCCTGAATTATGCAAGGTCTCAGAGTCCCTCCAAGGTATGTTTTGGACTTTCCCAAAAGAAACCTTCTATGTCCTTACCGATGATCCTCTCAGGGTCTCTCCATCAAGTTGCTCTGATTGATATTCGATATTCGAGAACCCTATGTGAGAACCACATCCCCACCTTGCTGCTACTGTGTGCACCTCCATGCAAATGTGGTGACTTGTGTCGAGGAGAGATCCCTGGGTATCGTCCACATGGGCCCTGCTGGGTTCCTGCAGCTTCTACTGCATTGGAGCCGTGCTGTCATTCAGAGAAATGGAAGCGCCGTCCCTCTAGTGACGCCGGGCCGCACTCTCAGAAGGGAGGTGTCAGGCACAGCCACGCCAGTGCTCACGCGCCCAAATCTTTTGCCAAAACAGCTCCTTGAGCTTATGCGTGAGGCTCTTCTCCTCTGGCGTCCAGCAGGCATCCGTGGCGCTGGCATAGCTATTGCTTTTCTTTTCTTCTTTTAAGTTTTTAAGAAATGTTTTTCTTTATTTTTGAGAGAGAGAGAAACAGCGTACAAGTGTGGGAGGGGCAGAGAGAGGGAGACACGGAATCCGAAGCAGGCTCCAGGCTCTGAGCTGTCAGTACAGAGCCTGATGTGGGGCTCGAACCCACGAACCGTGAGATCATGACCTGAGCCGAAGTCAGACGCTTAACCGACCGAGCCACCCAAGCGTCCCTAACTACTGGTTTTCAAAAGGCACCACAGGCGTGGACACCAAGGCCTCATAGAGCTTTTCAGGGGCCTACAAAAATGTTTGAGATCTGAAACATTAAAAAAGTAGTAAAATATAAAATGCTTACTGACAAGTCAAAAGGAACATCTACAAAATATAACCTTATAAGAATATGGGTTCTACTAGTATATTAAATGTGCATCATTGGGAAACCACTTTTAAAGAGAGAAAAACCTTCCATCATTGGAAGAAAACTTTACAAGAATTCTTGTTTATGGATGTTGACTGTACAATTATCATGTTAATATGTGGTGTGCTGACTGTAATTTATACAGAGCACATTCACACTCCTGGTCACTGGGAGATCACCACCCATATTTAAAGAGAACAGGGCGCCTGGGTGGCTCAGTCGGTTAAGCGTCTGACTTCCACTCAGGTCACGATCTCACAGTTTGTGAGTTGGAGCCCTGCATGGGGCTCGCTGCTGTCAGCACAGAGCCCGCCTCAGATCCTCCGTCCCTCTCTGTCTCTCTACCCCTCCCCTGCTCATTCTCTCTCTCTCTCTCTCTCTCTCTCTCTCTCTCTGTCTCTCTCTCTGGAGCGCGCACGCGCGCGCACACTCTCGCTCTCAAAAATAAACATTTAAAAAAAAGAAAATGAGACACAATACTACAATAATAATACAATACTACAGTCAAACATTCTTCAGTGTCTATAATGAAATAGGTAGTATTTTAAACACGTCGAACTCATGACATCCCTCTGAGGCAGCTCCCATCATTAGCCAAACTTTGCAGAGGAGGAAACGTGGGGGATATTTGCCCAACCAAGCCAGGCAGCGATGGACCTGCAACCTAAACTCAGGTCTCCTGACTTCACATGCAGTGTTCGTTCCTCTAGAACACACCGACCTGAAACCATGAAAAAGTAACCAGCCAATTGGCCCGGGTTTGCCGTAATGACGCTAAACTTATTCTTATTTTTATATTATGGTTATTACGTAACCACAGGATGATGGAAGTCATTGAATTCGTCCTCTGCCTCCAGGCGGGACAAACTAGAAATCATTCCTGACGCGTGTAAATCCATCTTGTTTTTAGACACACTAGAGCTCTAACCCTTTTGCCTGTTCTTGGGAAAAGGGGAAAACCTCATTAAAATTACATTTTATTACCATTGAGGAATGCCAAACAGACTCTAATCCAATACAGATTTGGTACTAAATGTCAAGACTTTTGAGAGAGCTGAAGAGCAGTAAAGCTTATGTAATTCCGTTTTGAAATTAGCAGACATGAGAAGAGCAGTCAACAGAAGCACTCCAGTCAAATTCATAAGTAATCAAGTTAATTCTCCACTTGAGGCGACCCTGCGTGCTTGCTTGACCCTGAGTGCTTGCTTTAGGACAGTGGTCAGTGAACTGTAGCCCACGGGTGAAATACAGCCCACGACCTGTTTTTGTATGGTCTGCAAGCAAAAAATCATTTTTATGTTTTTGATAGTTGAGAAAATCAAAAATAATATTTTGTGTGGGGCGCCTGGGTGGCTCAGTTGGTTAAGCGTCTGACTCTTGATTTCTGCTCGGGTCGTGATCTCGCAGTTCGTGAGTTCCAGCCCGGCAACGGGCTCCACGCTGACAGCGTGGAGCCTGCTTGGGGTTCTCTCTTTCCTTCTCTCTGTGCCCCTCCCCTGTGCTCTCTCTCTCTCAAAATAAATATGCATTAAAAATAATACTTTGTGGCACATGAAAATTTTATGAAATTCAAATGTCACTGTCCATCAGTGCAGGTTTTTTGTACTGCACCCATCCCCCACTCTCTTACGGATTGCCTGTGTCACGCTAGGGTGGCAGATTCGTGTTGTACCGTCAGAGGCCAGATGGCCAGAAGAGCCTAAAACATTTACTATCCGGTCCTTTACAGAAAAAGTTTGCTGATCTGTGCTAGAGGAGAAAGTGAAAACAAATACCTTTTTTTTGTGCCCACCCACCTCCCTTCACTCAGGTAAAGAAGGGCATGAAACGTTTGGCAGCAGGAAGGTCCTAAGCATCTGGAAGACCTCACTGGGTCTTCAGTGTAAGTCCTGTTCTGGTTTTATTTAAATTTGGGCAGCCATGGCCCCAGGCTAGTTCTTGCCCATGCAACTCCCTTTGCTCCCACAGCTAGGAGCCCTTTAGTGTTGCTTGACAGAGTGGGGAGGGAGTTTATGGAACCACCAGTGACCTCAGTGCCCGGGGCAGATTGGGATGCTACGGAACTGTGCATACGTAAGTTTCTTTTTTCCACTTTGCAATTGTCTACTTACCGATGTAACTGATACCTCCATTCTTCTTCAGGCAACACCACTAACAGATGGATATTAACTGACATTTGTGACTGAACCAAATTAATTTACACATTTTGAGTCATAGAGCTCCCTGGATTATTTTATTTCCCACACCTGCGTGTCTGCAAGCAATGTCTCATCTATTAATTGGCAAGCTCAGTGGTCTTCAGAATACTGGGATGATTAAATATATCCTCCCTGTTCTCGAGGAGCTTACAGCCCAGAGAGGGGAGATAGACTTTTATCTTCCATGAGCTAATCCCATGTTAAACTTCTAAATTCAGCTTCCTGAGACCAGAGAAGAGGGAACAATGACATCTGCCCCGGGGATGTCACTGGATCTGGGCCATAAGGTACTCTTGGAGCTTTATCAGGAAATAGGAGAGTGAGGGGAAATGGAGGGACCACCAGGAATTTGGAACACATTTCAAACACTATGGAAATGTGAGAGAAGCTAAAAATGGCCGAGGTGCTTAATGACTGTAGTGTTCAGTGTATTAATGTTGGAGGGTGGCAAAGGGGGTGGGGGTGGGGAAATGACAAAAGGAAAAGGAAGTGTGCCAAGTGCAAAGGAGACGGGACTCCAAAGAGAAAAGTTGGGACCAGGTTATAGAAGGCCTTGAATACCACAATGAAGGATTTACACTTTTGCACTGATGATTAAAAAAAACCCAAAAGCCTCAAAAGCTTTTAAGCCCAGGCATGAGATAACTCAATTTTAGAATCTGGCCTAACCATTCAGAATAATGCCATTAAACATATTGAAGTATAATGCAGTTCAATAATCATCTCGCAGTCAGAGGAACAAATATTAGAAACAAACATACAACCAAACAAGAGTGTTAATACACAAACGAATGCCCGTCCACCTAGGTTTGTTGCTAGACGAGTACTTTGCCTTCAGTAAGTCCTCACCAATACCTACTCTACTAAACGTAATTTAATCTACTGAGGCTCTAGAGGAAGCTGTCGATAGCAGTGACTTGAGACTTGCATGGAGGTAGCACTGAGACCGACAAGGTTGGCAATTCAAGTACCTTAGCATGCTGGGGGGGCCAAGGAACTGATATCAACGACTGACATTTATATGGGGCTTCTATGTGATGGGTATTTTACCTGGACTATCATTAACTATTTAAAACATCCCCCCAAGGCAGATGCTTCGTCATCCTTACGTTATAGGCAAGGATACTGAGGCACAGAGATGCTAAGCAATTTTTCTAAGTTCGTGTGACTGGACAGGAGCAGAAGCAAGGCTCCGATCCATATTGGCCAGCTCCAGAGTCTGTGCTCTGACATGCTGCACAAGCCGATTCCTGGAGCTGCAGCCATCACCAGCTGACTATTCAAGACAGAGGAGCCCTTCGGGGAGCACGTCTGATGCAGGCGTTTCCACACTGTGCCCCACACAACCTCAGCTTCCGTGGAAGTGACATTTGATTACTATTTTCTGTCACCTAGGATTTCAGTTTTTTGTATGATGAAAAGATCCTCACTGCCCTCTTCGGCCCATGTTATGAACTATAATCCAACAATCTATAATAAAAACAATTGGAACTACTGGTCACTTCCAACTGGTTTCCTTGACAGTTACAGAAATTGGAGACTTGGGGGCAGGAGCAGGGACACGATGGGTCCTTAACACCAGGCTTTCAGATCAGGACTCAACTCAGTCCCAGGCGCTTTCTGCTGTGTCTGGCTGCTCCGGGGTGAGCAAAACGCAACCGTGGGTCATATGCAAGGAATGACCAAGGTGACTCCCTCTTCTTTTGTGTGCAGCCCCAAGCCCGGGGAGAGAGACCCATTTTCATAAAATGGGATTGATCTCTTTGGATTTCCTTTGTCATAATCTAGGGTTTCTTCCCCCCTTTGCTTATTATTATTAATACTCTAGTAGCCAGCCGGGAGGCTGCAGTGGATTCTCAAGTTTTATTTTGCAGAATATAGATGGCTTTTCAATAATTTATAGTGTAATGTTTATAATACGTGCATAGGTATTAAGAATTAATGAAGAATAAATAATATCCTAACAATGAGAGTGGTTAGGTAGAATTATCCACCAAGGAATGGCACTGTCAAAATATGTGTTAAATGTCTTGATTAGAGCCACATTTTAAATAGTTTTCTCTGATAATTTTTTAGAACTGAGTTACATATTCTAAAAAATGCTAAATAACTTCTCCATTGTGTCAGGATGCTGTCTAATAAAACGAGTCTTTTAAAACACAGAGACAAAATGCGAGGTCCCATCACTCACGCACATCTCGGCTCCTTTACCACCTACGAGTCAGAAATTCACATCCTTTCTGTTTCAGGGTTGCATCATCAGAGCATCTGCTCCTGCTTATCTGTCCACCTTTTTCTCATTCCAGACTTCCAATCTCCTTTTCCTCCATAATTATTAACAACCAATAGATGTGTGCACAATATTCCTTATCTCCTGGAAAATTCATCCTCATTCATTAAGACACAATGCAAATGTCATTTCTGGGGAAAAAAAAAAACTTTCCCTGCCATTAGAACCAGTACAATTTTCTTCTTTTGTTTGCACTCATGTATAAATTTGAGTGTGTTCTAATTAAAGCACCTATTTTCTATATAGTTATCTATATGCCTCCCATATCAGACTGTAACACTTTTGAGAGTAGGGATTGTCTTACTTTGCTTTGAATACTTGGTGCCTAGCACAGGGCTTAATATATTTTCATTGAATGGTAATTTTTATCCATCAAGATCCTTTAAGAAGCAAGAACTTAAAATTCTGATAAAAGAATCTGTTTATTATCAATCCTATAAGGAAGAATACAGAGTTTACATCTCCAAAGGGTTTTAGGTTGGTTTTAATTTTCCTAGGCAGAAGAAAGATTTCCTCTCAGAATTTTGACCAGATCAGCGGGGGCCTAATCCTCTGCTTGGGAAAACTATTGGACAAGGGCTATCTTTTTGTTGTTGTTGTTAAGTACGTAGTAAAGAATCCTATCCAGGATACCACACTGCAGCTAGTCAGCATGTTTCCTTAGGCTCCTCTGTCTGTGAAAGTTTCTCAGATAGTCTTTGTTTTTGATGACCTTTGACAGTTTTGAAAAACGCTCATCAGGTGTTTTCTAGAATGTTCCTCAGTATTTGTCTGGTGTCTTCCACATGATTTGACTAGGGTTATGGGTTGTGGAGAGGAAGACAATAGAGAGAAAGTGCCATTTTTATTACATCAGATCAACATGATTTCTCACTGTAAGTCTTGAACTTTACCACCTAGCTGAGCTAGTGTTTGGAAGAGTTCTTCCTCTACTGTAAAGTCCCTCTTCTTTTTTCCCTTTCTATACTAGACTCTTTGGAAGGAAATCACTATGGGCACCCCAATAGGAATGATGCATTATGCTCCCTGACAGTGTAGTATCTGCATAAATATTTTGGAATTCTATAAGGAAGATATATCTGTTTTCCTCCACTTATTTATTCAATCATTTATACCAGTATGAACTCGCGGATATTAAGTTTATACTTTGGGTTCTCAGCCAATACCACTTTATTTAATTTCTTGCTCAAGTTGTTCCACATTTGGCCATTGGGAGCTCTTTTAGTTGACTCCAGTGTCCCTTTGGCTTACCCATTTCGTGTGTGTGTGTGTGTGTGTGTGTGTGTGTGTGTGTTATTTTAGTACTTTTTACTTTCTGGCACTACAAGATATTCCAACTTCATCTTGTATATTTCCTGGGCCATTCCTGGAATCAGCTATTTCTCCAAGTATCCTTGGTGACTTTTATCGGAGAATGGTATTGCACTATCGTTTTTGAAACAGTGGCAGGATGATGTAGTGGAGAGCTGTTGTGACGCAGTTCGTTCCTAGATGATTTCTGACAAGCGATGTGTCACACACTGTCTCACTGGCAAAGAACTGTTCAGTCCATGCAGATACTCCTACAACTCACTGCTACACAAACAGCACGAAGAGTTCCAGTAACTTCTAAAAGACCCTCTGGTTTCCCATCTTTTCGTTCCTAAGCCAGTTGTTTTGAACCCTTCACATTCACAAAGAAGCCGCAGACAATTGTGCTTTGAGATAAAGTATGATAGAAAAGGGAAGTAACCTTTTAAACAGACTGTTTGGCAAAACAGTCTCCCAAATAATAGTAATTATATAGTTTGCCAGTTGCATGGTGAGTATAATTAAGGTGACTACATAACGCTGTAACAATAATGATGCCAATTTTAGTTTTTAGATTTTCTAGCATTGTGCAAATTCCAGCTGAAAGATAAAACTGATCATTTGGGCAATCTATTGCTCCATATGGTATTTATAGTACAATTAAAATGTTCACTGCTGCACTTATCAAAAGTTGTATAAGTCTTATAGGACATTAATATATGCTTTAAATAAATGTTACTGCTAATTACTGTAACATGACCTTTTCATTAATATAAAGGTATATGTGGGGACATAAAACAGATGAAGGACAAAATATACCAAGACGTTTCAGGGACACATTTTTTTAGTTATTGCCCCTGGCTGATAAGGTTTTCCTTCTAGCAATATTATGAAGCAATATGATTAGCAACAAATGAAGGTTAAGTATTCTTTCCACTTCCTTATGCTTGAAATAAAATTAGCCAGATGACCTTTTCACAATTACATAAAATTACTGTATTTTTATCTGTAGCCTGGAAATATACAGCCAAAAGAAAAGCAAATACTCTATTTAATCAGATGTTGAACCCGTCCCCCAGTGCTATTTATTTTCCATCGTGCATTTCAGCCTTTGTCATTTCTCATTAGTACAGTTGCAGAGAAATCTCGACTGCTTTTTTGACCTCACATATGCTTTGTTTTCCAATAAGGGAAGCCAATGGGCCTCCTGTCTGGAACTTTTATCGTATTGTCTGAAGCATTTCCTAAAATAAATATGTCAACCAAAGAGCAGAAGAAATGCCAGTGATGTTCAGTGTCTCCTGCAAAATAAGGATTCAGTCAGTGCTGCCAGTGTTTTGCAGTAAGTGGGGTGAGAGTGGAAGAGCACTTGACTTTCAAGAAATACTACATGTGAAAGCAGTGGTGGCAGTTCACTGACAACAAAGTACAATGACCATTTTCTAATCATTAAAACCAGCAATTAGAACCATGTGACAATGGACCAGGCAAGTAGAAATGATGTCGTTACTCCAGCAGAGGCAAGATGCTGGAAATGGAATTTCAGCTCAAGATAGGAAGCTAGGCTGGGTGCACTCTGAGGCCTCTTTCAATTCTCAGGTATGTGGGTTTTATTTTGAGAACACTAGTGCATTACAGATGTAGGAAACCTGGCTGGAGAAAGGAGTTCTTGGCAGCTCTAAATTTTAGAATATGTTGTCTATAATAGTTTGGGAGGCATTTTTGTATTAAAAAAACACCACATCGTTCTATCATATTTTATTTTCCCTCTTATCTATATCTATGCCTATATCTATACCTGTATCTATATCTATATCTATATCTATATATCTTGACCAAAAGGAACAAAGTAGATAACATACTAAAATATTCTGTCTCTATTTTTGGACCTAATTACTTTAGTAATGGAATTCCACTGCTTTACTAAGTCATTATTTTACCCTTTGACCAATTCAAATGAATGAATACTGATTGGATATATATTATATGCTGTAGTTTCCTCTGAATTCTATAGGGGACATACAATATGAACACCTTGGAGAGTCTACATTTTAGTTAGTATATAATACATATTTTTAGATAAACACCATGTGAGATAGTAGTTGAGTGACTAACATATATGTTTTAAAAACGGAAGAAATGATGGAATGGAATAGCTCGCTAAGTAAGTATTCCTGCAGTAGGCGAAATTTGTAGGAATGGCAATAGTTGAATAGAGAAAGAAAGTGGTTTCTCATTGAGAAGAATGTTTAGAAACTGTGCAGATGGACGTGAGAATGGCATTTAGTGGGACACTGGGCTGGTAGGGATGCATTACATAAGGAAGCATGTAGGTCAGACCAGAGCAAGTGGGCCTGTTGGAGGAAGTCACTGGGGAGGACATGACTTCCAGGTAACCCATGAGCTGGCCCAGGGCACTCGGAGGCTCCTCACACTCTGGCCTGTCCTTGGGATGTGTGTCTCACTTGCCTTCCCTGCTCTCATAAGCTGCCGCAAGGACACAGACTTGAGATAGTGATATGTTGTTGAGACCATCTGGACGGGACGCGTAACTGGACCCTATTAGGCAGTAAACTTTGAAAATTCTCGTGTGTGGTGCTGAGACGTGCTCATCTTGGAACTGCCCAAGACAAGCCTTGTATGTAAGTCCCCTCCCTTATTAAAGCGGCCACATACCCATGTGGAGTGGCTGACCCTTCTTCGCCCTCTCCTTGTCCTTCGGCGTATGGGCGCCAGTTTCAGATTTCACCCAGGAAGCTCCCACGTTTGTGAACCAACCCAGCCACGCGGGGTTCGGATTCGATGTTGTAGGCGGTGGAGAGGCACGGAAATGTTGGGAAAGGCAGAGCCGTAAGTATAGTTCCCAGTGTCTCCCCCTGAGTCATGCAACCTGGGTACAAATCCCAACTCCGCCTCTCACTAGCTATTTGACTCCGCAAATCATCTAATTCCTCTAAACGTCAGTTTTGTCTTTAGAATGGGAATATTATAGCCCTTATCTCGGTGGACTGTGTGAGGACCTGTGGAGATGATGTATTATATCTTCTAGCTTGCTGCCTGGCGTGGAGCAAATGCTAATAGTGGGTAGCTGTTGTTACTGACGCGAGGCCAGACATGAGAAGAACCTCAGCAGTGGAACTCGAGGATGCGAAAGTGCTTCTAAGATTGGGTAGCAAGCCAAACCGTCTTCATGTGCAATAAAATCTTATAAGTGTGAAACCAGTTAAGCTTATTGATTCTTAGAAGCTCTGGTAAATGTGCTTTCGTAGAGAGAATAAACGCAAGCTTTGCTTTCAGTACAATTTGTAGATTATTTGGGGATTTAAATAATTTCTATACAATCTGGTGGATTACTACAGTATAAACTCAAGCTGCGTTTTGGAGTAAGAAATGCCTCCTGAATATTAGGTCATAAAGCATTTGTTCACGGGTTGTCTTATGAAACTTGAGCTCTTTGGAGCCCGGCGTTTCAATAGCACCGGGGACGGGGGCCACGCAGTGGGTGGGAACGTGGAATGACAGTGCCTGGTTCCTGACTCAGAGTCAGTTCTCCTTTAATGTGCGCTGGTAGATAGTTGTTTACTTTCGTTTCCTGAAGGAATCCACGCACATTGTTCCAAATCATAAAACAGTCCTAAAGGACTTACAGCAAAAGAGAGCAGCCCCTTGTCACAGTCCCCTCCATTTCCAGCCCCACATGTCAGAGACAAATGCTTTAAAAATCTTTTCATTCTTCTGGTATTTACCTCCAGTTTTAAAAAGAATTAGCTTGTACTGCTACTTGCTGGATTATCAAGTATTGGCATAATTTGTGCATTTCCCTATATGTTACAACCCTCATTTCTCTACCATTATCCTAACATATTTATTAATTTTTTATTTAGTTTGGAAAGAAAGAGAGAGAGTGCAAGTGAGGGAGGGACAGAGAGAAAGAGAGAGAGAGGGGGGGAGAGAGAGAGAGGGAGAGAGGGACAGAGAGAAAGAATCCCAAGTAGGTTCCACTCAGTTAACACAGAGCCCCACACAGGGCTTGAACTCACCCACCGGGGGATCATGACCTGAGCTGAAATCAAGTTGGACGCTTAACCGACTGAGCCACACAGAAGCCCCATCCTAATATATTTATATCACGATTTTTGGTTAAAATTGCAGTTAATGTTTCTGTTATTACTATGTAAATATTATTCACAGCTCAACTATGTAGTATAATCAATTATCTAAGTCCTTTTCTTAAAACATTTTGTATTGCCTGGCATGGAACACACCCGATTTTTCCCACTAGCTTCGTTTTCCATGTACCTTTACTTTTCCAAACCCTCACACATTTCTGTAACATTCCTCTTAATATTCCCCCCCCCCATTGTTGAATATGGTTTCAGTCACTCTATCACTTCTTTTTATTTTCTAGGAATCCTCCCTCCCAGCCAAGCTCTCCGTCCCTTTTGCTTCTAGAGTCTAGTTGTAACAATGTATCACAAACATGACCACGGAATAAAAGAACCAGGGACTAGAAAAAATAACCAGAGGACAAAAAAGAACTCTTAGGAATGTGTGTGTGTGTGTGTGTGCTGTGTGTGTGCAGGCACGTGCGCATAGATACACAGGTGTCAATGTGTGCATATCTAACTTGAATGTTTATTGGAAACATATGAAAAAAGAGTTTAATCACACACCCTCTCTTTTTTTCTTGACTACAGAAATAGGAGGTCTGAGTGGACATGAGGAAGGAGTCATGAGGCAAGGAACGTGGACTCCAGAAGGAACTAGCCTTGCCAGTATCTTGAATTTAGCCCAGTGAAACAGATGTCAGATGTCTGGCCTCCAGATATACAAGAGAATATGTTTGTGTTGTTTTTAGCCATCAGGTTTGTGATACTTTATTACAACTGCAGTCAGCAATGAAGACATTGTGTCCGACATGTTCAAAATGGAAACAGAAGTCCTCGGTTGTAGGAAATATTCCCAAAGGTTATTTGAAAATTTCTTCGCCATTTTATGACCTGTCTGGAATCTTATTAGTAAGATATTGTATCTTTTATTTTTTCTTTTTTACATTTCTAAGTTCATTTGAGAGTGAAAGAGAGAGGAAGCACTCACACAGGGATGGGGGGTGGGGGGTGGGAGAGGGGCAGAGAGAGAGGGAGAGAGAGAATCCCAAGCAGGGGGTTCAAAGACGGACAACAGAGTGGTAAGTATGGAACCTGATGTGGGGCTCGATCTCACGAACCATGAAATCATGACCTGAGCCGAAATCAAGAGTCAGACGCTCAACTGACTGAGCCACCCAGGAGCCGCTATTCTTTTTTTCTTATCTTTTCTCTCCTTTATCTATGCTTGTCTTTTTATTCTCCTTTTTGGCAATAAATTTAAGCTTTATTATTGTCTTATCTTTTTAATAAACTTTCAAATTAGAGATATTCACATTGACACATGTGCATGTCAAGACATACGTTCTTAAGAGTTCTTTTTTGTCTTCTGGTTATTTTTTTATAGCTCCCTGTACTATCTTCATGAATGAGTGATTACAAAATCTCCTTTTGTTTCTTTGAGGGTAGCAATATTAGATCGTTTGGTTTACGCTTTGAAATGTTTTTCTTTTCTGAGTTGTTCTCTTTTCTTCTCTTTCACGTGAGAGGATTCCACTTCTTTTCATGTTTAAGGGTAATTGCTTACACATGACCTGGGAGCCTTGTCAGATGGTGTGCTTCATTCTAGGGTGATTGTATGGGAAGCCTGATGTTCGTTTAAAGGTTACCCCCAAATCGATACCTATAGTGCACTGTCCAAGGGAAGGGTGTACGGAGTTGAAGAGGGCAAGGTAGGGGTGAGTTAAAGTCTTAACTCTTCTGTGTACAGAATTTCAGACAATTCTAATTTCAACCCTGCTTCTTCTATGACCTTCGGCTCTAGCTATTGCCTCCAAACCGGAGCTTTTCAGGAATCCACAGGGCAAGTTGATTCATGTCTTGCTGCTGCTCATCTGTAGACATTTCTTTGAAAAATGTGTGACGTCTTCATCTGTTGTCTCCTCTGCCCTTCTCTTTGTCCTTGTGGGATTGTACCATTTTCATTCCTTGTACCATAATTTTAGTGAAATTTCAAGGAGTAGAAATAAACACGAATTCAGTCTCCTAATGATTTACTGAAAGTGGCTCGTTAAATATTTGATGAATTAATGAATAGAAAACCAAGAAATGGTGGAATGATTAGATATGATGAAGATATATAGCTGTTTGCTGACTACAGTTCATGATGCTTTTAATATATTTTAAATTTTTAGTCCTGAAACATTATAAAACTGACAGAGAGATACTAAAAAATGGCATAATATCAGGGGGACATCATGTGTAGGTATCTAATTGTAAGGTTTTCTTACAGATGAACTGTTAGGCACACCCATTTGCCTCTCAGTCAAGGTTAATGGAAGATATTTAGTACTACTAATTTTTATGCAAATAGAAAAACCTTATGAGGGAAAGAAAGCAGAGATTAGTGACCTCGTTTTAGAAACAAAGAAACAGATCCAAGAATTAGAGCAATCTGTTAAATGTTTCATGTCAGGCCAGTGGTATGTCTACAAATTGAAACCAAATATTCTGACGCTTAGATATTTTCTTTCCTCCAATGCACCCTGCACTCTCTCTGAAGACCATATGTGGCTGAAGTTATTTTATTTGCTTGATGATTAGCATTTCGCAAAAAGAATAAACAATGAATTAATAAGCCCGAGTGGTGGAAAAATTGGAGATAATTTTATTAATTTGAAAAAAATTATAATAACTGAGTTTTATCTAACACAAATTGACTATTACAATTGTTTATTAAAATATTTATATGTTTGGTATTAAACTTTGCCACACTACTGCAAAAATTCATCCTCCTTTAAAAGGATGCTATAAATGTTGGAGTACAATTGCCACATTATTAAATGTATTTATTTAGCTATATATGTATAGGTGTATGTATTTGGCTAAATATATCTTACATGATCAATTATATCATGCACATATACTACATGTATGAATGGTAGCCAAAATCATACAGTATTTAGTGGTTCCAATAAGAGCTATTTGTATCAAATGAATTAATGATTTGCCATTTAAGCATCTTTCTTTTTCTATTTTTTGACTAGATTTTCTTATGGTAACTCATGTCATTTGAGCACTATTATTTAATTACATCATATGGCTATTTATGATCCTAAAATAGAAGATGAGGTGATAAGCTCTGAATATGATTTGCATCGTGAGCTAAACGAGACTCCCAAGGCTGGGAATCGTAGTGATTTCCTCTACTTGCTACTCAGGACTTTGCAGGCAAATACAAAGTGCTGAAGGTAGGGAATATTATGATCTTGGAAACACAATAGGAATAAGCTTCTCTTGGAGTAGAGCTATCCACAAAGGAAGAGCATGTAAAGAGCACTGGAGCAGGACTACATTTTGTATATTTGGAGAATCACAGGGCCACGGTGACTGGAGTGGAGTTAGAGAGGTAGAGTGGGAGATGAAGTCAGACAGGGATTCAGATTATATGGGGACTTGTAGGTCATAGTCAGAACTTGAAATTTTATTCAAAAAATGATGGATAATAGCTGACTTTCAACAATGAAATGGATTGATATGACGTTTGTAATGCTAATTTTGGTTTCTGTATTATGGGAGGAAAACTGAAAGTGAAGGGGCGCCTGGGTGGCTCAATGGGTGAAGCGTCCAACTCTTGATTTTAGCTCAGGCCATGATCTCATCATTCGTGGGATCCAGCCCAGTGTTGGGCTCTGCGTACATAGCAGATTCTCTCTCCCTCTCTCTCTGATCCTCCCCCCACCTCTCTCTCTCAGAATAAATACATAAATGTAAAAAAAAAAAAACAAAACCCTGAAACTGAAGATGAAGGTGGCTTGGACCAAGATAGTAGTGATTCAGGCAGTCAAAAGGGCAATATTAGTAATGAACTTGAAGGTAGAGATGGAAGGGCTTCCTGTTTGTTTTAGGTTTTTTTGAGCACAGATGAAAGGAGGCAGCATCCGTTGATTAGGAACAAACTGTACAAAACTGATTTATTTTCCATCTTTGGTCAAATTGCAAGATGGGCATTTGAAAGCAATATAGAAAACTGTCTGTACTTCATCATGTCATTTTAGTAGATCTCTCAGAATCGCACTGCTAAGATGGAAATATGCAAACTAGATGTCTGTGCAATTGGGTAGATTAATTGCTGGTGAACTGCTGTGCTCAGATGGTTCTGATTAAAGAAACAATGGCACCATGGGGCAGGGAGGCTAACGGCATGATGTAGGACATTGGCCTTGGCCTAGCCCTGGTTAGTGATGTTATTAATGACCTGAAGGAAGAAGATACAGAAATAGTATTGATCATTTTTATGGATGACAGATAAATGAGGCTATATTAAGGGATAAAATCTATAGCCTTTATGTGGTGAGTTTTACCATCTTGAATTATGTAACGACATGTATCTATATTTCCCTTTATGACTTCTTGGTGTTCTGTGTTGCCATTGACAGGAGTCAGAAGGCCTGTGTTGTGAGTGCTGCTGGGTGGAGAACAGTGGGGAGATGGGTGACACAGCCAGAACTCTGTTTCGGAAAGATTATTCCAGTGGCAGAGAAGAGGATCGAGATTGGCTGAATAATGAAAACACTGCAGGGTAAAACTTCTGTATGTATATTTTGTTTTCAGTAAAGTCTTTTTTTTTTAATGTTTATTTATTTTTGAGTGAGAGAGAGCACAAACAGGGGAGGGCAGAGAGAGAGGGAGACAGAGAATCCCAAGCAGGCCCTGTGCCCATTACAGGGCTCGATCCCATGAACCGTGAGATCATGACCTGAGCCGAAATCAAGAGTCGGGCTCTCCACAGACTGAGCCACCCAGGCGCCCATTTCAGTAAAGTCTTATTAGGAAACTGAAAGGCAAGGGAATCAAGAACCAAAATAAACTATTGGGACCTCATCAAGATAAAAAGCTTCTGCACTGCAAAGGAAACAATCGAAAAAACTACTAGGCAACCGACGGAATGGGAAAAGATAGTTGCAAATGACATGTCGGATAAAGGGCTAGTATCCAAAATCTACAAGGAACTCACCAAACTCCACACCCGAAAAACGGATAATCCAGTGAAGAAATGGGCCGCGGACATGAATAGACACTTCTCCAAAGAGGACATCCAGATGGCCAACAGCCACATGAAACGATGCTCAGCATCACTCATCATCAGGGACATACAAATCAAAACCACATTGAGATACCACCTCACGCCGGTCAGAGTGGCTAAAATGAACAACTCAAGAGACTATAGATGCTGGCGAGGATGTGGAGAAATGGGCACCCTCCTACACTGTTGGTGGGAATGTAAACTGGTACAGCCGCTCTGGAAAACAGTGTGGAGGCTCCTCAAAAATCTATCAGTAGAACTCCCCTATGACGCAGCAATAGCACTGCTGGGGATCTACCCAAGGGATACAGAAATGCTGATGCGTAGGGGCACATGGACCCCAATGTTCATAGCAGCACTTTCAACCATAGCCAAATCATGGAAAGAGCCTAAATGTCCATCAACTGAGGAATGGATCAGGAAGATGTGGTTTATCTATACAATGGAATACTCCATGGCCATGAGAAAGAATGAAATCTGGCCATTCGTAGCAAAGTGGATGGACCTCGAGGGTGTCATGCTAAGCGAAATAAGTCAGGCAGAGAAGGACAGATACCCTATGTTTTCACTCATAGGTCTAACAGGAGAAACCTAACAGAGGACCATGGGGAGGGGAAGGAGGGAAAAGAGTTAGGGAGAGGGAGGGAGACAAAGCAGGAGAGACTCTTGAATACTGAAAACAAACTGAGGGTGGAAAGGGGAGGGGGAAAGGGGAAGGGGGGTGATGGTCATGGTGGAGGACCCTTGTGGGGAAGAGCACTGGGTGTTATATGGAAACCAACTTGACAATAAACTATAAGTTAAAAAGAAAAAGAAACTGAAACCTTTTGCTTATCTAGTCATTAAGTAACTTTGGGCATTGTTTTTCTGTCTTTGCCCGTGGAATTATACTTTTCTCTTCTGAGAATGGTGCTTTTGTGGCTTCTGAAAAAAAATGTTTTAAATGTGAGCTACTCTAGTGACCCTTCAAAGGAAGGTTCTTTGGCAAAGGAGAGCACACTTCTTTTTGGCCAGAGTTGCTTTTTGTTCTGTTGTCTGATCCAAGAATCAAACAAAGTGTCAGGAAAATCCTTATGGGATTTTTATAGCATGGTGGGCTTTCACCCCATAGTGCCCTGAAGGAAACCTGTTTGAACAGGAAATTTGAAACGCCTCTCAAAAGGAGAATGCTTTTTCACAGCTAAATGTCAAGTCAAAAAATGGTTTCTTATCTTCATATTCCCGAGGCAGCAATATTGGAAAGATTTTCTTTTCAAGGTCTCTATCTAGAAAGCAAAGAGCACAATTATAAGTGAGGATAAGAGCTATAAATTACATATTGAAAAACTCTCAAAACACGAGTTTTATTTCAGATAAAGTTTGTAATATATGCCTTTATTGCTACTTCAACAATGCTTATTTTAATTTCCCGGCTGCAATATTTAACTAAATTATTTGATTCTAGTCCCAGAAGAAACAGTATTAAAACTGTAGTTTCAAGTATAGGTTTGAAAAAAGGATTTATTAAAGATTTTTTTACTGAAAATTACTGTGACATACAGTCTCTAAAATGGGTCCCCAGTGATCTTACCCTGCTAGCATTCACTTTCATGTGTAATACTCGCCCCTTGAGTGTGGCCTGGACTTATTGATTCACTTCTAACAAATAAAACGCACAGAAGTTATGGTCTGTCACTTCTGAGAGTAAGTTGTAAAAGATAGTGACTTCTGACTTAGGTGATTTCTCACACTCTCTCTTGGATCAGTCACCCTGGGGAAGATACCTGCCATGTCGTGATGTAACCGTCTGGAGAGGCCCATTGTTGCAAACAACCAACTTCGGCCACCAGCTGTGTGAGGGAGCATGGAAATGAATTCCTTTCTTCTCCAGTTGAACTTGCAGATGCGACCCCCAACTGACCCACTGGGCTGCACCTCATGAGAGGCATTGAGCAGAGGCAGAAGGTAAGTTGTGCCCAGATTCCTGGGACACAGATACTTTGAGATATTTGTTTTCTCAGCCTTCAAGTTTTGAATTAATTTATTACGCAACAGTAGATAACAATACACTGGCGGTCAATTACATTTTACTGTTCATTTCCTAAAACTGCCATTTTCTCTGCAGTGAGAGTGAGTCTCACTGGTGTGTACTCAGATTTGGTTATCGAGGAAACCCAATAGTACTGAAACCTCTCTCCTGTATTGTTAATGTGTTTTTAAAGTCACATTCTAATAAGAAAATAACAGTAAAATAATATTGATGGAAACAAAACGCCACTCTTGTCTACCTCATTACCATGACGAGGGCAAACCTATTTATTAAACATATGCTGCGCTTTTCCCCTTCCCCATTTAGAAGAGACTGTTAATGCTCACTGATAACCATCTTTACTTTTACATTTCCCAGCATTCCCTTTGCAATTAGGTGGTCCATGTGACTACTTTTGGCCATGAGAATGGGAGTCTTAAGTGTTCTGTCTACTTCATTTTTCTCCTGCGGCAAGTGGACAAAATAACAATCAGTAACAGTGTGGTTGTGAAGCTAAATGCGATAATGCACACAGAGCATAACATTTAGCGTAGCACGAGGTACACGGTAAGCATTCAAAAAAAATTATCGACATGTTATTTTACGAGCAGTATGACCAGTACAGTCCATTTTATGACATAGTTGTGAATAGTTAGTCAAATCGTTGGTCACATTTTTAACATAGTGTGCGGCACATGACTGATTATCAGGAAATAGTGTGTGTACGCCCACAAGCACAAATATATGCACTTTTGTGAGACTCTTGATGCAATATCTGGGTAGTCACTATGTAAAGTTGTGCTAATAACTTACAGTTTAATCGCGTGCCAACCACAATTCTAAGCAACTTACATATAAAAGCTAGATGAATCACCTTAACAACTTCTTCTGGAAGTCATTGTTGCTCCTTATCAGATAAAGAAACGAAGGCAAAGAGAGGTTGAATCCCTTCCATCATCAGGCTAGCGTGATTTGGAGCCCATGTTCTGTCTCCAACCCCCCCTCCCCCCCGCTCTTATCCCCTAATGTCCACATTAGTAACAAGCTTGAGTATGACAACACTTATGGATAAACTTTAAAAGATGGGAGATGGTTGTGATTATGGCGGCCACCTTGCTCATCACTGTAATGCTGTCTTTGGGATGATCTTTGTGCCTTCTGGCCCGGGAGGTGCTCCTTTCTCGAAAGGGCTATCCATTAACACAAACTTGTGCAGAGATCCCAGACCCTGTAAACCAGGAATCCTTGTCTTCATATTAAAAGTACCCCTGTGCTTGGGCGCCTGGGTGGCTCCGCCTGTTAAATGACATCCCACTCTTGGTTTCAGTTCAGGTCATGATCTCATGGTTCATGATTCTGAGACCTTTGTTGGACGCTGTGCTGACAGCACGGAGCCTACGTGGGATCCTCTCTCTCTCTCTCTCTCTCTCTCAAAATAAGTAAATAAACTTAAAATAAAATTAAATAAAGCAAAAGCAGCCCTGTGTTCATGCTTCTATTCCTTTCTTGATTTTTCACTGGGTGCCCTTTGCTTACTATGGGTCTCAGATTTCCAATTCTCTGCTTATATATTTTGCAGTAATCATCTAATGGTCCCCAGAAATAATAGGAAATTCTTTTCCATTGAGTACTGTTGGAAGGCTTCAGAATGAGTGATATCTTCTCTTGTACTGATCGTTCCATGTTTGGAATTTTTTTTTCTTCATTTCTCTGTTGTAGTTTGTTGTGCCCTGCTTTCTGGAATTAGGATTATTTCCCTGATACTGTCATGTATGCTCTGGGTTGAGCTCGTGCCCAGACAAAGGCGGGTATTCTTCCTCTGCTAAGAATAAATCTTTTGAGAAGGTAGATGTATACATTTTGAAATCTTTGCAGGATACGTTTCAAAAGCAAAACAAAATCTTCAAAACAGTTTTAACGATTTTTAAATGCATACAACTTTTGAGTAACAGCCCATGATGAAGAATCCCCCCCCAAAAAAGTTGCCAGTATGTGCTTTCTTTCTCTAAATACCCTATTGCAGGACTAATGAGGTCATAGCAAAGTAGAAGAAAGTGAATGAGTATTCAAAGATTTACTGAGGAATGAACTATATTTAATACACACCAACTATATACTCTTTCTGCCCTTGAAAATATTGGATAATTCAGGCGAAATGTGAATACCACACTGAAACTTATTTTTTTAACATTTACTTATTTTTGAGAGACAGAGAGAGAGCACGAGCAGGGGAGGGGCAGAGAGAGAGGGAGACACAGAATCCGAAGGAGGCTCCAGGCTCTGAGCTGTCAGCACAGAGCCCAACATAGGGCTCGAACTCACAGACCGCGAGATCATGATGAGAGCCAAGGTCGGACGCTTAACTGACTGAGCCACCAAGTCTCCCCTGAAACTTATGTTTTAGTCCATGTATTATAACTGTGCCATTGCCCTTCCACTTCCTAAGCACAAAACAAAGCAAAATAGAACAAAACCTAACTATTTCACTGAGGACTTGCAAGGCCTTTATTTTTTTTCGATTTTACTGAGGGATAATTGATAAAAGCTGTATATATTTAAGGTGTACAATTTGATGGTTTGGTATATACATGCACATTGTGAAATGATTACGACAAATATTCATCTCTTTAGTTATCATTTTCTTTGCTGTGGTGAGAACACTTAAGATCTACTCCCTAGCAAATTTCAGGTATACAACAGCGTGTTGTAATAACTCCAGTCACAATGCTGTGTGTTAGAGCCCCAGAACTGATTCAACTCTTTTAACTAAAAGTTTGTGTCCTGTGACTAACATCCCCTCATTTTCCCCACATGCCAGTCCTTGACGACCACCATTCTACTGTCTAAAAGTTTGACTTTTTAAAAACTTTATTTTAAGATTCCACATGTATGTGATACTGTATAGTATGTGTCTTTCTCTGTCTGGCTTATTTCACTTTACATCATACCTTCCAGGTTCATCTGTATTGTCACAAACAGCAAGATTTCCTTCTTTTTATCTCTGAATGATATTCCAGTGTGTGTGTGTGTGTGTGTGTGTGTGTGTGTGTGTATTCATCAGTTGATGGACATTTGGGCTCTTTCCATTTTATCAGTTCCACATCTGGGCTGTTGTGACTAATGCTGCAATGGCCATGCGAGTGCAAGTTCAAGATCACTTCAAGACAGTGATCTCATTGCCTTTGGATATATACCCAGTAATGGGATTGCTGGATTGTGTGGTAGTTCTATTAATTTTTTGAGGAAACTCCATTTTGTTTTCCACAGTGGATGTACCAATTAACACTTCACCAACAGTGTACAGAGGTTGCAATGTCTTCATAGCTACATCTGGTGAGAGTTGGGTACAGCAGCTCCTTTGGGGCATGCTGTCGCTGGGGGTTGTGGAAAGACTTCGAGTAGGAAGACAGAAAATTGAGTTCTATGCCTGATGAGTTCCTTCACTTCACCTGTCCTCAGTCCTCTCATCTGGAAAAGGAAACAAATAATTAAACTAGAAGAGTGATTTTAAAATCCTGATTTCGTAGTGGGGTCTCTTCAAAATAATGACTTCTTCCATTGTAAACAGCTAAAATTGGAATCCCTGAGGTCACAGGGTGGAACTTTTGTACCTTGCGGAATAACAACAACACTATCAACATAGTTATAATTTAACGGCTGACACTGACTATCCATTTGACAAATGCTCCCTGAACAAATATTGACCTACTGTGAGCCAAGCATTAGTATAGGTGCTGAGAAAACAGTGTTAAGCTGAACAAAGTCTTTGTTCTCGAGGGACTTACTTTCTATTTGAGATTCTATCCCATACCCTGCTCTGATCTTTGCATTGCTCACTGAGCTAAGTATAGATTTTCCTGGCATCTAAGGCCCTCAACCACAAGACCCCAACCTATTCCCTCAGCTTTCTTTTTTTTTTTAATTTTTAATGTTTATTCATTTCCTAGAGACAGAGAGAGATAGAGTGTGAGCAGAGAGAGATAGAGTGTGAGCAGGGGAGGGACAGAGAGAGACAGAGACACAAAATCCAAAGCAGGCTCCAGGCTCTGAGCTGTCAGCACAGAGTCTGATGCGGGGCTTGAACTCACAAACCATGAGATCATGACCTGAGCTGAAGTAGGATGCTTACCTGACTGAGCCACCCAGGCACCCCTCTCAGCTTTCTATCTCACTACCCTCCTTGATGTATCTGAGAATTTTTCCAGAGTGGAAAGTTCACTCTTCCTGACATTTTTCACAATTTTTAATGCATACTGAAAGGTTTCATGTGTTATGTGTCATTTGCACACTCCATCATCCCCAATGTATTTAGATTTGTATGTATTTGATATATTTGATTCATTGTCCATTTGTAATTCCAAGGTACATAGAATTACTTTTCAGATACTTAAGTACATATTTCACCTTGCATTATGCCTCTTTATGTACTTGTCATTTTGCCTTTGTCTATTTCTATATCAAAAGGACTTTAAGGACTGGCAACACATATTATTCATTGGCCATATAAAAATTTTAGAGTTTTAGACATACCTTGCACTTGGAATGGGATATTTATAGGGAATTGAATGAATATTTATGACTCTGAAGTAACAAAAGGTAGACCTTTGGACTATTATGTCTTTATTTTCAGAATAATACTTTGGTTATGAATAAGAATAGTCAAAAGGCTAATATTTATTGAACACTCCCTTTGTGCCATTCACTGTTCTAAATGCTTTATGTGTCTTTGAGGTGGGTAAGTAAAGGAACTGAAATTTAATGGTGTGTCTAAGCTACAAAGTCTAGGAAATGATGCAGCTGGGATCCCAACCCACACAATCTAGTTCCAGATTCCATTTTCTCAATATCTCTAGTATTCTGTGGACATTTTCATATTATTCCCTACAGTTTCTGTATATTTTAAACTTTTCAAAATGAGATATTGTTAATAGGCTCTCAAAGAACACAAATGGCATGATGAGTAAGTTAGAATGGAATAAACCTGTGTTTAATCAGGACATCTTTTTGACAACATAAACGGAAATATTCACTCCATGAGCATAACAGACCATAGGTTGGTAACCTACATGAGTTATAAATCCATGTCTGGTCAGCCCTTTCCTATTTCTAATCAGGAAGCATAAATTGTTTCAGAGGAAGAGCCAATGCTAACTGAATCTCACCGTAGCATTGGAGGAATCCATCCCAGGCGGGGCCTGCATCAGAAGAGAGAGGCAGTGCTAGGGCTCTGGCTGAGAGCTTTTTAGAGGGAAAGATGCACTTAGTTAGCTGGGAAGCCCTGATAGATAAAGGGATGAGATATGATCTACAGAATAACAAAATTGATTGCTTACCGAGGTTTTAGAGTGTTATCATGGTATTTAAGAAGGGAGAGCCACGATTTCTAACTCAGCCAAATGTACCAGAGAGGTTGTGTGTGAAATTAGACTGAAAGTCCTGCTTGGATCCAGCAAGTCTGCGTCCATCCCCTTTGGAAACCACTTATACCCCTGCGGCCATTGCTATGGGTATTATGTACTAGCTGTGTGACCTTCTGCAAGATTGTTCTCAGTTTCCTCCTCTGTGAAATTGATGTAATGAAAACAGCCTTCTCAGGCTCTGATTACAATCAGGTGCCATATATGCAAAGTATCAAGTGCAGTGCACGGCACTGAAAAAGGATTAAATGGGACTGCCATTTTTTTTTATCGTTGCAACTCTCATCTTGCTATTTCTGATATAAATTGGCACTTTAATTGACACACAGACATTGTATTCTGAGTTAACAGCCAGAGTGTAGACTTAACAGCTCTACTATGGTAGATTATAATAATTCTTGTTCCCCAAATTTCTCATTTATAAAATAGGTATAGTAAAATGAATAACCTCATAGGATTATTGTGAGTATTAAATGGGTTAAGGCACATACAGTTTTGTTTTTGGTTTTTGTTTTTTAGAGAGACGGGGGTGGGGGCAGAGAGAGAGAGGGAGAGAGAGAATCTCAAGCAGGTTCTATGCCCAGCCCAGAGCCTAATCTCACAACAGTGAGATCATGACCTGAGCCGAAATCAAGAGCCAGACACTTAGCCAACTGAGCCACCCTTGGCACATAAAATTTTTAAACTGATTTGTGGCAGCGACTGAACAAACAGTCTATGATATTATTGTCAGTGTGGTTGCTGGTGTTGCTGTCTTTGAGCAGTTTCCAAGACTCTTTGGAATAAAAGGAGGAAGATGAGGGGAAAGATGTTTTTGGGCATCTAATGAGATGATTTTTTTCTTCCTTCCATTAATATACTGTATTGCATTTATTGATTTGCTTATTTTGAATTATCTTTGGATCCCAAGGAAAGAAACTTGGGAAGTGCAAGAATTCGTTTAAAGAGGAGAAATTGAATTCTATTATTATTTGAGGTAGATGAAGGCATAACAAAAATATGCAGAGGCTCTGGCCTTTTACTAAATCTATGCATCTTGAGATATTCTCTTCACCAGTGCCCGGATCCTCTCATCAAGTCCTCTGGAGAGGGACTAAATTGACTGAGGCAGCTTAGATTAGACAGTCAAGGAAGGACATGACCATAGAGGTGAGACCTAAATAAGAGTCAGCTCACTGAGGGGGGAGACTTCCAGGCAGCAGCACCAGCACCAGCACTCGTTCCCAGCCCCTAGGATGGGAAGAGCATGGCACATTTCAGAAAGAGCGAGGAGACCAATGTAGCTGGAACCGAGTGACCAAGTTAGAGAGGGGTAGTATACGAGTAATAGCGGCACAGTAACAACAGACTAGGTCTTGCCCAGTTTTATTGAGGTTTAATTGACAAATAAAATTGTATACAGTAACACCTTGGTTTGGAAGCATAATTTATTCTGGAAATGCTTGTAATTCAAAGCACTTGCATATCAAAGCAAATTTCAAGAACCATTGGTTCAGCTGTGATCATGTGACATTTGGTGTCACATATTACTCGAATTACAAGACATCGCTCATTTATCAAGTTAAAATTTATAGAAATATTTGCTTGTCATGTGGAACACTCGCAGAACAATTACTCGCAATCCAAGGTTTCACTGTATATTTAAAGTTTTACTGTATATTTAAAGTGTACAATGTGATGATTTGATATATGTATGCATTGTGAAATTATTTCCAGAATCAAGTGATTTAGCATATCTATCACCTCACATAGTTACCTTTTTCAATTCTTTTTGTGGTGAGAATGGTCTCTCTTAGGAACTTTCAAGTATAATTAATAGTAATATTAATTATAGTCACCATGCTATATATTAGATCCATAGAACTTATTCATCTTATAATTGAAAGACCATTTTCTGCATATCTCAGGTCCTGGCAATCACTGGGCTACTACTCTCTGTTTCTGAATATAGCATGGTTTTGTTTTGTTTTGTTTTGTTTTAGGTTTCACATATAAGCGATACCATGGAGGACTTGTCTTTATTTCTTTTCTGATTTGAAAGCCTTTTATTTATTTGTCTTGGCTGATTGCTTTGGCTAGGACTCCTAGTACTGTATTGAATAGAAGTGGCGAGAATGGGCATTCTTGCCACGTTCCTGACGAAAAGCTCTTAGTTTTGCACCATTGACTATGACATTCGTTATAGGCTTGTCATAAATGGCCTTTATTATGTCAAGGCCTATTCCTTCTATAACTTATTTTTTAGAGCTTTTCTTTTTTTTTTTAATTTTTTAACATATATTTATTTTCGAGACACAGAGAGAGACAGATCATGAGCAGGGGAGGGGCAGAGAGAGAGGGACACACAGAATCGGAAACAGGCTCCAGGCTCTGAGCTGCCAGCACAGAGCCCGATGCGGGGCTTGAACCCACGAACTGTGAGATCATGACCTGAGCCAAAGTTGGACGCTCAACTGACTGAGCCACCCAGGTGCCCCTAGAGCTTTTCTTATGAAAGGACATTGAACTTTCTCAGATGTTTTTGTGCATCTAATGAGATGATTTTTTTCTTCCTTCCACTAATATGCTGTATTGATTTATTTATTTGCTTATTTTGAATTATCTTTAGATCCCAAGGATTAATCCCACTTAATCATGATGTATGATCATCTTAATGTGCTATCAATTCAGTTTGCTATTATTTTGTTGAGGATTTTTGCATCTATGCTCATCAGGGATATTGGCCTAAAATTTTCATTTCTTGTGGTTGTCCTTGTCTAGTTTTGGTATCAGGGTAATGCTAGCCTTGTAAATGAATTTGGAAGTGTTGCCTCCTCTTCAGGTTTTTTGAAGACTTTGAGAAGTATCAGCATTAATTTTTTAAAAATGTTTATTAGAATTCACTAGTGAAGCCATCTAGTCCTGGGAGGTTTTTAATTGCTGATTCAATCTCTTTACTAGTTATATGTATATTGAGATTTTCTATTTCTTTATGATGCAGTCTTGGTATGTATGTTTTTAAGGTTGTATGTTTCTAAGAATGTATCCATTTCTTCTTGGTTATCTAAGCATACCACTATGGAAAAATCACTGGATCTCAAAAGAAGACAGCAAGAAAGGAAGAAAAGAACCAAAAATTACAAAATACAAAAATACTGATAATGACAAACTGACAAATGATGATAGCAAGCCTTTACCTATCAATAATTACTCTAAGTGTAAATGGACTGCCTTCTCCAATCAAAAGGCATAGAGTGGCTGAATGAATTAAAAACAACAACAACCTCAACTGTATGTTTGACTACAAGAAACTCACTTTAGTTTTAAGGACACACATACACTCAATGTAAAGGGATGGAAATAGATATTCTATGTAACAGAAACCAAAAGACAGCTGGGATAGCTATACTACTATCAGACAAAATATGCTTTATGTCAAAAAGTATACCAAGAGACAAAGATGGTCATTATATAAGGATAAAAGTCAATTCACGAGGAAGATATAATAATTGTAAATATATGTGCACCCAACACTGGAGCACATAAATATATTAAGCAAATGTTGACAACTCTGAAGGCAGAAGTAGTTATGCAATAATAGTAGGAGACCTCAATACCCCACTTTCAACAATGGATAGATCATCCAGATAGAGCATCATTAAAGAAACAGTATACTTGAACTATACTTTAGATCAAACGGACCTAACAGACATTTATGGAGCTTTTCACCTAACAGCAGCAGAATATACATTCTTCTCGAGCACACACAGAACGTTTTCCAGAATAGATCATATATTATGCCACAAAACAAGTCTTAGCAAATTTAAGAAGATTGAGATCATGGCAGGTAGTATTTCTGACCACAAAGGTATGAAACTAGAAATCAATAACAGGAAAAGAACTGGAAAATTCACAAATATGTGGAAGTTAAACAACACACCCCTAAACAAAAAATGAATTAGAGACTAGAAAAATAATAGATCAGTGAAGCTAAGAACTGATTTTTTTGAAAAGATAAACAATGTTGGATCTTATAGGGTCTTTAAGGCTGTTGGGTTTTAATCTAAGTGTACCCAGAAGCCATTGGAGGGTTTTGGACATGGGAGTGTCATGAACAAATTATTCTTTTTAAATAGAAAAGGCAAGGAAATGGATTTTCCCCTAGAACCTCCAGAAGGAACAAGGCCTGTGACAACTTTGATTTTAGCCCACTGACATTGATTTTGGACTTCTGATGTCCAAAAGTGTAAGATAATAAATTTATGTTTAAAATTAAAATATTTTGAATAAAATTAAATATTAAAATGTTTAAATAAATTTATATTTAAGTCGAAAAAGGTTACTGTGTATACTATATGGAGAATAGACTTTATGAAAGTGGAGGTAAGGGGCCAGAATAGAAACATGTAGACCAAGGAGGAGGCTGTTGCTGTGGTCCAAGCAGTCAGGTGATGATGTGACCACCTTCACTACCTTTGTACTGTTCTTAGTACATACCTTGAAACTACTGCGTCCATATCTCTTAAATGACTGTGACTATCATACTGATAAGCTACCCTTTTGAAACCTGAGAGCCTCCAGCGAGGCTGTTTCTTAGGCCAATCACATCCTTGCATCCTAGTTTCAGATATCATATCAACACCTAATTGAGGTCAATAAGGGCAAAATGGAAAAAAGAGCCAAAAACAAATCTGCTAGTGTAAACCTGACTCCAGCCACCTGACCACTCCCTGCCCCATTCCCTTGCTGATGTCAATTCATTGTCCTTATTATTTATTCAAAGGCAACTCAGGGACATCTCTGTAGACTTGCTCTTGTTCACTTCACTTTAGTGTTTCTATGAACATCCCTGAACGTTCTGTCAAGGTTACTCATCTGCAAGTTGTTTTCTCTCTAGAAGATGGTTCCACGCAGACCGTGCTCAAGTCTTCACACAGTTAGAGAACCACAGGAAGGCAGACTTCAGTGAATGCTGTACAGCGCTCAGCATGAAGTAGGGCTACAGTTGGTTGCTTCTCTACTACAGCCCCAAAGTGCTTGTAGATCTTAAATGTGGGAATCAGAATCATCCTAGGCAGAGTGAGGCAGAGGTAGACTCATGCTGTTTTCTGGACAGTTAACTTTTTTAAGGGCCAGGACTGTATTTGCTTTGTCTCTATCTACCCTTGATACACAACTATCGCAGACCAGATAGTAGCAGCTCGGACATGTATCGGATTGATTCTTTGGTTATTCCATGAACACTTGGGCCCATAAAATAAGAATAGGCAGAACAGACTCTTCTTTCAAATTTTAGAATGCTAGACTGTTAGAAGTCACATAGTTCAGTGTTTCTCCAAGTTGTATCATGTGCAGAGCCCTTATAAAGATAAAAGCAATCATCTCTTACCTATAGTGTTGACCAAATTATGTTAATTTAACATATGTTACTTAAGTATATGCCAACATAACACTAGGTGTAAACTTCTTATGCCTATGGTTATAAACTATGGTTTATATGGCCATCACATAAAAACATATTGGAAAATTAAACACAAAGCAAAACTAAAATAACAATAATATTTAAGTAGCTGCATTAATTTAATGTGATGGAAGACGTCTCACTGAAACTAAATTGTAGCTCACCGTGTAAATACCATGGTGATCGTTATGTTACAGGTTCATGGGAGTTCTGTCTGCTTAAGTTAAGGTGTGTTGGATGATGACTCAATTCTCCCACCATTCTCTGTATTCATACTGTGAAGCGTTTGTTCAGATAATGTACAATGACATCAGTTGGCTCCCATTTGTCAGGAAGACATCAAAACAAAGGGCAGTTTTGCCTTCAACCTCTGGTCTTCAAATTAGCCGTGGTGCCAGTGGCATGACCACAAACCCATACAGGGGCCCTCAAATCACATATGCTGCCCGTGTCTAAGGCGATCATACACATGATAAGGGATGAACTTACAAAGCTTGCTTATTTATTTATTTGTAGATCACCATGAGAATGAACACACACACACACACACACACACACACACACAATGTTATGGGGAATTTCAAAGACCTTGAAAATGCAATTAGAGGGTACAGTTTCACAAATACTGATCCTATAATGGTTGACAATTGCACCTGTAAGACATAAAATTATTTTATTTTTGTCTTGTAAGATTTCATAGAATCTCGGGTCTGAACCTTTTCAGGAAATCAGAGTGTTGGGGTAGAGTTGCTTAACAATATAGCATTCTAAGACTCACACATTGTTTGATATGTTCAAGCACTAGAATAATAGCCCAAATTCTGGAGTCCTAGTGCTCGCCCCATTCCTGATTGTAACATTGAAAACATCAACTCCCAGAGCCTCAATTTTTCTCTTCTATGAAATGAAAATCATAATCTTCATCCTGTTATCTGCACAGAGTAGATGCAAAAGCCATTTGAAATGATAGATATGAAAATGCTTTGCAAATCATAAAGGACGTTGTACATATGGGCCTCATTATTTCTTATACCCTTTCTTATCGATAAAATACATCCTAGAAACAGAAAAAAGAGGAAATTCAGGCTTGATTTTGCCAGTTGGCCCACATCTTAGATGATCAGCAAAAGAATGTGTGTTTACTCCGTACTAATATTTAGCATCACCTTCTTCAAAGGATAAGTAAACTTTACACAAGAATTAAGTTTATTTTGTTTCTATCCACTTGGGTTTACTAGAATATACATAGGATGCTATGCCAAATGTCCACCTAGCCCCGAGGTTTTAATTTTGCTCTGAAAGGTTCTGATAACCATATTGACTTTGAAATAACCAATGAGAGAAGGTATCCAGGGAAAGGATGAACAATTCTCTAACCACTATTATCAATATTGCTATATTCAAATTTTTTTAATACTCCTGCATGTCGTGGAGTTTTGTGTAAGCTGAAGTGTGTTCGGTCCAAAAAATTTGGGCTGGTATCCCACACATATTAATTTTGCCCAGAAGCGTTTCAGAAACTTAATTAAGCTGGCAGGTTGTGTCCTTCTCGTGGTGCTTCTTGAATGTAGTCACATTTGCAAAACATAAAGGCAAGCTGAAAATCATCTTGGAACAACACAATGTACCACATTTTTTTTTTGCCTATTTAACACATCCCATAAAATTGGCTTTATTTGTATCCATGGGGTTCCCAGAACACTCCATACTCTGTGTCTCCCTCTAGCTCAAATAGTTCCCTTCCTTCCTACCACGACTCCTCTACATTTTATATAGTTAAATTCTCTTGGTTCTCAAGGCTAAAGTGAGATATACCTTTTCCCATTTAGCCTTCAGTTACACTTCAATTGCAAGAGTACATTCTACCCGAGTGGTGGTTAGCTGTCCCTCCATGTGTTTCTTTCTATTCATGTCATCCATATTAGATTTATCTGTGTATTTGTGTTATTTTATCTATCCACAGATGAATGAAAAGAATGAAATACAATTCATCCTTGTATCCAGCATGCTTACCAATATTTACCTCGTGGAGTCATTGTTAAGATTAAATGCAATAGTGCACTGTATGGGTTGAATTTTGACACCCCAAAATTCGTATGTTGAAGTCTTAACCCCAGTACCTCAGAATGTGACTTTATTTGGAGATAGGGTCTTTATAGAAATAATCAAGTTAAAATGAGGTCATTAAGGTAGTCCCTAATCCAATATGGCTGATGTTGTTATAAAAGGGAGAAATTTGGACATAGAGACAGACACAGACGGAAGATGATGTGAAGAGACACAGGGAGAAGATGACTATCTACAAACCAAGGAGAGAGGCATAGAATAGATCTTCCCTCACAGTCCTCAGAAAGAACCAGTCTGCCCACGCCTGGATCTGGGACTTCTAGCCTCCAGATTGTGAGACAATAAATTTATATTGCTTAAGCCACCTAGTCTGTAGAACTGTGTTATGACAGCCCTAACAAATTAATACATGCATATGAAACTTCTGGCCCACTGCTGGCAAATGTGTCCAGTTGGTTTAAAAGTGACCTTTTCAGTGAAGCCTTTCCTGTCCTCCCTGTTTAGAAATATAATCCCAAACTTTGACATTCCCTGCTCTCCTTCCCTCCTTTATTTTTCTTCACCACACTTACTAACATCTAAGGACGATCTGTTTTACTTCTCTTTTGTTTCTTGTCTTGTTCTCCTCTACTAGAATATCATCTCCCTAATGGCAGAGATATGTGTCTGTTTTGTTCCTTTTATATCCTAGAGGAATGCCTGGCACCTAGTAGGTACTTGATAAATATTAATTGAGTATATGATAGGTACTGTAGCTGTTGATAAAAGATGAATTGTCTCCCACAATCCCATTTCTAAATAATCGCATATATTCATCGAGTCCACTTAGTGCCAGGTGCTGACCTAGGTGCTGGGGATACAGAAATAAGTAAGATATTGTCTCTCTTCACAAAAGGTTTATTTCTAGTAGAGGGAGACAAACATATAAGCAAACCAAAGAGGTTTCTTTTCCATGAGAAAAATCTGCCCAGGGTAGGGTAGTGGTATATTAACACTTGAGGATCTTTCAAAACAAGAGTGTTCTTTTCCCACAGTCTTGAGTCCATCCTCTATTTATTTTGTTTTGAAATGTTCACAAACTGGATTGATAAATTCTAATTCTACTCATTGAAGGCCTCTGTGTTGCCCTCACACTGCTTTCAGTGTTACTAGTCTTAGAAGTTATTAGTCTTACAACTGCTCCCTTACAAGCCTTTACTACCATTGCCTGTGGACTTGCACACAGAAGGCTAGGGAGTGGAAAGTCAATCACAGAAAGGAGTGGTGATTATATTTTTTCTGTACCTGACAATAAAGAAGCATCACAGGGTTCTGAGTCATGAACCCTAGCTCCTCCACTTCCTGGATGTGTCATTGTGAGCAAGTCACTTTGAGTCACAACTTCCTCATCTGTAAAATACGAGTAGAATATGTGCCCTATTATGCTCATGCTTGCTTGTTTTTATTGAGGGTCTACAGAATGTTTGGGTGGAGAAAGGCCTTGGAAATCATCTAGTCCTCCTCCTCATTCTGCACATGAGGAAACTGAAATTTAGAGAGGTTAAACAAACCTATCCTGGGAGTACAGCTAATGAGTTCAGGATTCCATTGCACATTTCATTCCACTATATCCCTGTTACTTTCCGGGCTCTACCAATAATTCAAATGGCAATAAAAATGTCTTCAGTTACTTTATAAACTTATATCTCAAAATTGGTATGGAAGTGCCTCTTGATAACTGGTAAGAAAATCACAAAGCAACAAGTCAAATCTATAGTCTACTATGGTTGAACGTTTATACTAAGCCAAGTTTTAAAAGGCTTAATGGAGTTTCATGCCCATAACATTACGTGAAAATGCTAAATTCAATGCGAAAATTTATAGAATGGGAGAGATCAAAAGAGGGAACATCATTGTTGGTTTTCTTTTCTTAAATTTACTCTGTCCCTGTTGCTTACATTTAAATGACAAATTCTCTTCTATCGCAAAGGAAGATTTAGCTGAAAGAAAGGTATTCCCTATTCAGAACAGGAAATATTTTCTATTCATGAAACAAAGTTTGAAATTGAATTAAAATAATTTAATTACACTATATAATTACCTTCCACAATCTTTAAAGTCAAGAGGCCCAAGGGATCTGGCTATTTGTAGAGATGTTTAATCCTTTTTTTACTTTAGTATTCATTAAACAAAGGTAATTCCTTCCTAATTCCCCTCTGACACACATTCTGCCTCGAAAAAAGAAAAGACCTTAAACGGAGTCCTTTCTTTAAAGAGAGCTGCTGAGTATGTCAAATTATTCAGGCAAGAAACTCACTGAACAACTAAAACAATAGTTTCAAGCAGATGACACTGTGTTTCAAGAACAAAAAAAAAATGTTAAATAAACTATTGGGGCATGAATTAAGCTACCAATGGGAAATCTCAGTGAGCTGCAAATGCATGCCTGAGATCTCAATATCATTCCCAAGTTTAGACATCACTTAAAGGTCCTTTATGCAAATCTACACCAAACTAAGGCAAGGGAAAAGTAGAGGTGACTGAGACATGCCAATCCAATTGTGAAAAATCTAGTTCCCAGTTCTGAGACCCCTTCGTTTCTAGCAGATGCCCGTGGATAGTCGATTTTTTTCCTTTGAAAACTAGTGTCCCTAGACACTGAATTTGCACTCCAGTGGTTGTCTAATACATTTCCTTCGTTAGCTAGAAAACCTAGATAGACCATGGCAAGACGAAATTTGAGGGAAGAGGATTCTGGGAAGATGGGAGTCATAATGGAGTGTGTGTGTGTGTGTGTGTGTTCAATAAATTCTCCCACAAGGCAGACCAATGTGGGCATAAAATTTTTAAATGGACAAACAATATCTATGGCAAGATTAGGTGACAGGAATTATCATGCAACATAAAAGAGTGGGTGGGGAGAACCACATGATGGCAAAATCAAATTGTCTGATAAGAGCAACTATGCCAGAGTAAGTGGAGGAAAGCCAAAGTATTGTAATTGTCCCAATCACCAAAAAGTTGTAATTAGAATGTTTAATGGACAGATGTAAGAAGAGTGTGAAGGGACCACAAGAGGATCTTATGGTGCTGGAGTGACATAGGGTCTGTGAAATCTCAAAAATAAGCAACCAAATCTCAAAAATAAGCAACAACAATAACAATACCTGGGGAGAAACTTCTGAAAATAGATTGCAAATTCAACAGGGAAGAGATTATAGTGATAGACGAAACAATAAATTCAGTCAAAGAGGGAAAGAGCAACAGAGTACCAAAGAAGAAGGGCTTATTTCTCACATTTACTGTTTGTTTTCTGAATGTCTAATACTTTTTCGTTCTCATTTCCTCCATTACAGCTTCATTTTGTATTTAAATTTTTGTAGTGTACCATTTAGATTTTCTTCTCATTTCCATTCTATGTATTTTTGGATCTTTTATTTGTGGTTACCATGGGATTGCAATTACTATTTTGAATTTATAAAAATCTAGTTTGCATTAATATCAACTGAAATTCAGTAACCACTAAATCCGTTCCTATAGAGCTCTGTCCCTCTTCCCCTTCATGTTGTGGTTAGCACAAACTACATCTTTATACATTCTGTCCCCATTAACATAGATTTATAATAGTTACTTTATACATAGAGTTTTAAAACACTTAGGAAATCAAAAAAGTTGCAAATCAAAAATTCAGTACTGACTTTTCTTTTTTCTTCTTTTTTTGTTTTATTTATTTTTAAGAAAAAGAGAGAAACAGATTGTGAGTAGGGGAGGGGCAGAGAGAGAGGGGGACACAGAATCTGAAGCAGGCTTCATGCTCTGAGCTGTTGGCACAGAGCTCGATGCAGGGCTCACTCATGAACCTTTAGATCTTGATCTGAGCCGAAGTCAGACACTTAACCCACTGAGCCACCCAGGTGTACCCTGTACTGACTTTTCTATTTACCTGTTAGTTATCTTTACTACAGTTTTTTTTTTAATGTCTTTATATGACTTCAGATTCCTGTCTAGTGTCGTTTCATTTCAGCCTAAAGAACTCCTTTTATATCAACAATAGTCAAATTATGGAAAAAGCCCAAATGTCCATCAACTGAGGATTGGATAAAGAGATGGTATATATATACAATGATCAAAAAGAATGAAATCTTGCCATTTGCAACAACATGGCTAGAACGAAAGGGTATTATGCTAAGCGAAATCAGTCAGTCAGAGAAAGACAAATATCATATGATTTCACTCATATGTGGAAGTTAAGAAACTCAACAGATGAACACAGGGGAAGGGAAGTAAAAATAAGATAAAAAGAGAGAGAGAGGCAAATCATAAGAGACTCTTAAATACAGAGAACAAACTGACAGTTGCTGTAGGGGAGGTTGGTTGGGGGATGGACTAAATGGGTGATGAGCATTAAGGAGGGTGCTTATTGGGATGAACACTGTGTGTTATATGGAAGTGATAAATCACTAAATTCTACTCCTGATTCTACTATATGTTAACTACCTTTGATTTAAATAAAATTTAAAAATACATATAATAAAAAAAGAACTCCTTTTAGCGTTTCTTGTAAGTCGGTTAGCAATGATCTCCCTCAGCTTTTGTTTATCTGGGGATGTCTTGATTTCTCCTTCATTTTTTGAAGGATAGTTTTGCTGAATATGAAATTTCGGTTGGGATTTTTTTTCAGCACTTTAAAAATGTTGGTCTCCTGCTTCCATAGTATCTGATAAGAAATCTGTGGGTGTTGGAAATCTGTTGTTAACCTCTTATATGCAACAAGTGGCTTATCTCTTGCAGCTATCAAAATTTTTGTTTTGTCTGTTTCTCTTGACATTTTGATTATAATATGTCTTGATGTGGTCTCTTTCTGTTTACCTTTCTTGGACTTAATTGATCTTCTTGCATGTGCAGTTTCATGCCTTTTTTTCAAATTTTGTGAAATTTCTGATCAATATATTTTCAAACATTCTTCCCTTTCTGTCTCCTTCCTGGATTCCCATTGTACATATGATGGTATGCTTACTCATATCCCACATGTCTCTTGACCTTTGTTCATTGTTTTTCATTCTTTTTTTTCTTCAGACTAGACAGTTTGTCTAATGTTCAAGTTCACCCATCTTTTTTCTGCTTAATCAAATCTGCTGTCAAAACCCTCTAGAGAATTTTTACTTCAGGTATTGTACTTTTCAACTCCAGAATATCTGTTGGCTTTTTTAAAGTTTCTATATATTTATTGATATTTTCTATTTGTTCATCTGGTTTCCTTTACCTCTTTTACTATGGTTTCCTTTAGCCTACTGAGCATGTTTAAGATAGATTATTTAAAGTCTTCACCAAGTAAATCAAAGGTGCGGGCTTCCTTGAGTACAGCTTCTATTCATTTCTTTTGCAAATGGACCATAAATTCCTGTACCTTAGCATTCATAATCCTTTTTTATTGAAAACTAATCATTTTGTTGCATTTCTGAATATCAGATCCTCTGCTGCCTTATAGATTTATTGTGTTGCTTGTTGCAGGCTGTACCTGTTTGTTTAGGGATACTTCTGAATTATTTTATAAAGTCTGTATTCTTTTTTATATGCGATGTCTAAAGTCTCCTTTGGCTTGTGTTTAGCTAATGTTTTGACAGATTTTTTTTGAGTGCTAGGAGAAAAAGAAGAGAGAGAAAGGGAGAAAGGAAGGGAGAGATGAAAAGAGACGAGAGAGAGAGAGAGAGAGAGAGAGAGAGAGAGAGGGAATAAGAGAGGGAGAGAAAGAACAAAGGAAAGAAAAATAACCTTTGCTCTGAGGCTAGAGCCAGCCAGAGGTGAAGATGTAGTCTTCCCAGGTCTATTCTGAGCATGCATCCTGCCCTGGGCATATGTACGGCTTTCTAAATTTCCTGTTCTACATGGCTATATGTCAACACCCAATATTTCAAAGAAACGTCTCCCCAGCTTTTCCTTCCAGACTTCTGATGCTTAACCATAAGGTTTGCCCAGATAACTACAGGTGGTTTATTTGCCTCAAATGTTTGTGAGGAATGCTTACCACTTTTTTGTCTTGAGTGAGTTAGTTCCCAATTAGGTGAAACAAAGTCAGACACTTTGGCTGTGTCCTTTAGGTAGCCCCTACACTGGTTACAACAGACAAGCAAAATCTTTGTAAATAATATCTGCTCTGCTCCACCAGAACCAGAGACCAGAGTCTCAGACCAGGAGTGTAGACTCTTAGCTTCAAGGCCACCACTGACCTGGGGAAAAGGGTCAAGGTAAGGGCAAATAAAAATGCTACAAATCTTTCCTATTGTGTTAAAGTTGCCTTTTTTCTTAATTCAGCATGTACGTGATTGGTTTGCTATTTTCCAGAGTTGTGACCAAAGTGATTCTTAGAGTTTTCACTTGATTTTTCAATTGTGGCAAAATCTCATACAATATTGTTATGAGAAAAGAGAATAATAAACAGAATAATGTCCCTATAGATAGTGAGAGCACACTGGAAAGATATGCTCACAAAACAGATGAGTAGTGTAAAAAATCTTCCCAAAAACCTAGAAAAGGTATAAAAGAACAGCATCAGATGGAATTATAAAAACTGAAAAGTAAGATTATTTGAGAAAAGGACAATTTGAGAAATATCAGAACTCAAGAAGGAATTGAAAATGGAAAGAAAAAACAAATGAACTAGAAAAAACACAACAGCAAACTAAAGCCATGAAAAATGCCTTGAGAATGATAAAACACAGGAAATAGGAAAGTTTTTTTTTTAATTTTGAAAGAAAAGATGAAAGAGATAAAAAAGGTTTCAAAAGAAAGTGATAGAGATAGAAAATATTAAAGCATATTTTATACATGAGTTTCTTTCTCCCCCAGAAAGAAACAAAACAATGGATCAAATAAATATAAAACCAAACAGATTTACCAACAAAAATTTATATTAACAATGCTTTTCTATAATAAATTAAGATTTAAAATTAATATCAAAAGAACAGAAGGTATATTAGGGAAAATCAGACTTCACAGCAATTCCTTATCAAACAGCAAGGGAAAAAATGTATTTATTTTTTTTTAATTTTTGAATATTTATTTGTTTTTGAGAGAGAGAGAGTGAGTGAGCTATGGAGGGGCAGAGAGAGAGAGAGAGAGAGAGAGAGAGAGAGAGAGAGGGAAACAGAGAATCCGAAACAGGCTCTAGGCTCTAAGCTGTCAGCACAAAGCCTGATGTGGGGCCCCAACTCGGGAACAGCAAGATCATGACCTCGTCTGAGGTTGGGCACTCAACTGACTGAGCCACTCAGGTACCCCAAGGAAAAATGTATTTAACATACTGGAGGAAAGAAAATATTACTTAAGCATCTTAAGCATTTGCCAAACCGATCTGCAAGGATAAAGGCTACCAAAAAACCTCTATGGATATGGAAGAAATCAGAATATTCTTCCCATGAGCCTTTTATGAGGAATCTGTTAGAGAAAAAACTCCAGAAAACAAAATATCTGGAGGGGTATTGGTATGAAGACAAGGGATTTGAAGTTGAACCCATGTAAGTAGTTTACATAACTACTAAACAATTAAATTTAAAAAGCCAGCTCTTTTTTTTTTATAGAGAGAGGTGCAATTTATGTACTTTCAAATGCAGATTCTCTTTTTATTTTATTTAAATTCAACTTAGTTAACATATAGTGGAATAATGGTTTCAGGAGTAGGATGTAGTGATTCATCACTTACACAGAACACCCAGTGCACATCCCAACAACTGCCCTCCTTAATGCCCCTCATCCATTTAGCCCATCCCCCCACGCACCTCCCCTCCAGAGACCCTCAGTTGGTTCTCTGTATTTAAGAGCGTCTTATGGTTTGCCTCCCTCTCTCTTTTTATCTTATTTTTTCCTTCCCTTCCCCTATGTTCATCTACTGAGTTTCTCAAATTACCTTGCTGCCTGGATGTTAGAAGCTTTTATTTCCCCTTAAAGTCAAATGTGTTTTTTACTTGAATGTCTTATGCTCTTGACTACTTTCGACTGATTTTCACAGATATACCTTTGGTTCTTTTGATATTAATTTTAAATCTTAATTTATTATAGAAAAGCTTTGTTGATTTAAATTTTTGTTGATTAATCTGTTTGGTTTGATATTTATTTGATCCATTGTTTCGTTTCTTTCTGGGGGAGAAAGAAACTCATGTATAAAATATGCTTTAATATTTTCTATCCCTATCACTTTCTTTTGAAACCTTTTTTATCTCTTTCTTCTTTTCTTTCAAAATTAAGAAAGATCAGTTGATGGACATTTGGGCTCCTTCCATAATTTGGCTATTGTTGATAGTGCTAATATAAACATTGGGATGCATGTGCCCCTTTGAATCAGCAATTTTGTATCTTTTGGATAAATACCTAGTAGCACAATTGCTGGGTTGTAGGGTAGCTCTATTTTTAAATTTTTGAGGAACCTCCATAGTGTTCTCCAGAGTGGCTGCCCCTGTTTGCATTCCCAGCAACAGTCAAATGCACAGATTCTTAAGTGTACAGTTTGATGAATTTGGGGAATGTATATATTTGAATAATCATTACTCACATCAAGATACAGAATTTTTCCAATGCTCTGGAAAGCTTTATGTCTCTTTCAAGTTAACCCCTGTCTCCAAAGGGAGTCACTATGAGTTTTACTACCATTCCCATAAGTTAGTTGTGCCTATTCTGAAAATTCATATTAACAAAATCTTAGAGTATATACTCCTTTAAGATTTCCAGCTTCCTTTGCTTAGAATAAACTTTTGTGATTCATCCATGTATCATTACTGTGTTATTTTATTGCTGAATAGAATATAATTTCATGGATATACAGATGGACACATGGGTTGTTTTCAGTTTGGGCTATTATGAATAATACTATCCTGCATATTTTTGTACGAGTCTTGTGAGCTGCTATTACCCAGGAGAATAGATCTATTTCTCCAGGGTAAATATTTAAGAGGAAAATTGCTGTGTCATAGTGCTCAAATATAGGTTTAATTTTATTAGAAATGCTAACAATTTTTTCCAGAGTGAAAACAGCATGTTATCCTCCATCAGCAACGTGTGACAGTTTCCATAGTTCTACATCCTTGCCAAGACCTTGTATTTTCATTAATGTAAGCAATTCTGATGTGTATATAATGATAATTCATTTGGGATCAATTTAGATTTTCCTAAATGATAATAATTGCAAGTATCTGTTCATGAACTAATTGGTGATTTCTGTATCTTGTTTTATAAAGTATTTGTTCAAATACTTTTCCAGTTTTAGTTGTTTGTTGTTATCGGTTAGTAAGAGTTTCTTAATCATTCAGATACCAGTGCTTTGTCATATATGTGCATTGCAAATATGTTTTCCGTGTGATAAGCAGAGGTTTTTTTTGAAATATGAAGCCCAATTTATTTATTTTGTATTGTTTTAAGAGTAATGCCATTTGTGTTCTAATAAAGTTTTGCTAACTCTAAAGTCAGAGATATTTTCTTCTAGAAACTTTTAAGCTTCAGCTTCTTTATTTAGAACTGTGATCTCTTCTAAATTACTTTTTATGTATAGCATAATGTAGTTCACATTTGTTTCAATAGCGATAGTAAGTTGCTCCAGCACTATTTGTTGAAAACATTTTCTTCTTTCCATCGAATTTCATTATCACCTTGGTTGGAAATCGATTGTGTATGTGTGGGTCTAGATGTAGGTTGTCTATTCTGTACTTTCATTCATTTGTTTATCTTTATGCCAGTACCACAATGTCCTGATTAATGTAACTTTACAATACATATTGAAGACAGGTAGTTTGAGTCATCCAATTTTGTTCTTCCTTGTCAAAATTGTTTTGACTGCTCTCTGGAGCCTTGAGTTTCCATGTGAATTTTAGAGCCGGCTTGTCAATTTCTAATTTTATGTTATATTTTTAAAAACATTTTAATGTTTATTTATTTTTGAGAGAGAGAGAGAGAGACAGGATGTAAGCAGGAGAGGGGCAGAGAGAGATGGAGACACAGAATCTGAAGCAGGCTCCAGGCTCTGAGCTGTCAGCACAGAGCCTGATGCAGGGCTCGAACTCACGAACCACGAGATCATGACCTGAGCCGAAGTCGGCCGCTCAACCTACTGAGCCACCCAGGCGCCCCGTCAATTTCTAATTTTAGAAAGCTGTTGTTTAATCCATTGTTTGAAAATGTAACATTAATCTCTGTCTACTTTGTGATTGGTATGTTTATTTATATTTAATGTAATTAGTGATAAGTTAAAATGTATGTCTGTTATTTTCTATTTGTTTTCTGCATGGCTTGTGTCTTTTTTGTGCCTCTATTCCTCCTTCACTATGTTCTTTGATGTTAGTTACTTTCAAGTGTACCTCTTTTTTCTTTTTTTCTTCTTTTCTTCTTTTTTTTAAGTCATAGTGTGTCTCTTATTTTCTTAGTAGTTATCCTAAAGATAACAATTAACATCTTTGGGGTGCCTGGGTGGCTCAGTCAGTTAAGCGTCCAACTCTTGATCTCAGCTCAGGTCATGATCTTGCTGTTCATGGGATTGAGCCCCATATGGGGGTCTGGGTAGACAGAGCAGAACCTGTCTGGGATTCCCTCTCTTCTCTTTCTCTGCCCCACCTCTGCTTGCATGCTCTCTCTCTCTCTCTCAAAATAAATAAATAAGCTTAAAAATATATTAAAAATAAAATTAACATCTTAATTTTTCAACAGTCTAAGCAGGATTAATATCACCTTAATTTCAATAGAATAAAAATCTTTGCCCCTATATCGCTCCCTTTCCTTTCCCCTTCTTTGTGCTGTTATCATGCAAATTACATCTTTATATATTCTGTGCCTATCAACAGAGATATGTGATTATTACTTTATGCAGTTGTCATTTAAATCAGATAGGAGGGGAAAATGCTTTACAAGGAAAACATATTTACACTCTTTTTTATTTACTTACATAGTTACATTTACCAGTGATTTATTTCTACATGTGAATTCAAATCACTCTCAAGTGCCTTTTCATTTATACCTGAAGGATTCTTTTTAGGGTTTAGGGTTTAAGGAGTTCTTACAGGTCAGGTCAGCTAGTAACAAATTCTCAGCTTTTGTTTATCTATGAATGTCATAATTTCTCCTTTGATTTTTGAAGGATATCTTTGTTCATAGTCTATTTCATTCAGCTTTGATGTTTACTGATGAGAAGTTAGCTGTCAATGTTATTGAGAATCCCTTGTACCTGATGAATCAACTTTCTCTTGCTGCTTTCATGATTCTCTTGTTTTGCTTTTGTCATTCGAAAGTTTAACTATGTGAGCATGTTGTCCAGTTTTTCTACTTGGAGTTGTTTGAGCTTCCTGGATGTAGATTAATAGTTTTCATTAAATTGGGGAAGTTTTCAGCCATTACTTTTTTTTTTTCAAATATTCTTTCTGCTCCTTTCTTTTACTCTTTTTTTTTGGTGTTCCCATTATGTGCTGTTTGGTGTCTTTAATTGCATCCCCCAGGTTTCTGAACCTCTGTTTCATTCTTCTTCATTCATTTACTTTCTGTTCCTGAGACTGGATACTCTCAAGTGACCGTGTTTGAGTGTGTTATTTTCTTCTGCTGGCTCAAGTCTCCTGTCTGCTGTTGAGCCTGTCTGGTGAATTTTTCATTTCAGTCATTGAGCTTTTCAGGTCCAGAATTTCAATTTGGTTCTTTTCTATAATTTATATCTCTTTATTGATATTTTCTGTTTGGTCTAACATCGCTGTCCTAACTTTCCTTTAATTCTTAAGATATGATTTTCTTTAGTTCATTGAACATATTTGTTCTATCTGATTCTGAGTCTGTCCAGTACATTCAACATCTAGGCTTCTTTAAGTTTCTATTTCTTGCTTTTGCTCTGGAATATGGTACATGCTTTTTTATTCCTTTATGTGTCTCTAATTTTTGTTTAAATCTTGACATTTAAAATAGTATAATATGGAATTCTGGAAATCAGATACCTTTCCCCCAAAAGGATTTGTTGTTGTTACTCTCAGTTTTTCTTGCTTTTGTTGCTTGTTTTAGTGACTTTTCTAAACTAAATCTGCAAAATCTGTGTTCTTAGTTGTGTGTGGTCACAAAGACTCCATATGATCAGCTAGTGATTTAACAGAGGTTTCCTTCAATGCTTTGAACCCATAAATTCTCAGGCTTTGCTAAGGGGGCTCTGTGTATACATTGGAGCATGACTTCCATGTTCTAGCAGTCACTTCAAAACTGTGCTCACCTTCACTTCCTGCTTGTGCGGAGCCTCGAGGCCAGCCGGAAATGAGAGATTAGATGTTTCTCATGTATTTCATGGGTAAATACATAACCCTGCACATGCTTTCTATATTCCCAGAAATGCGTTTGAGCTTTTCAAAGCCTGCTACAAATATCTCATTCCCCAGATGTATGGTTTTTGGTCAATTTCTTATTTGTTCTAACTGGTATCACCACCTCAGGCAGCTGGGATGTTAAACAAGTGTGGCTGATGGTTTTTAACAAATGTCCTAAGAATAGGACAGCCTGCACTGGTCATGGTATGGGTCAGATCAAATGGAGACAATTTAAGTGGGGGCCTTTCCAGGAGCTGCCAGAACAGGTCAAACAGTGACAATTCCTTATGTAAGGGGATTTGGGGCCAGGCCCAAACTCGTTCTTCCTTCAGTGACTGCTTAGCTGTTGGTTTTCACAGCTACCATAATTGTGAGGCTGTTGAATTTCAAGGTTACTGCCAACTGAGGAAAGGGGAATGGAAAAGGTCAAGATTAAACACTTCACAATTGCTACATTACAGAGACTTGGCTCTTTTGCTTGAATACACATTCCTTGGATTTTTGCAAGCTTTTGCTTAATTAGTTCAATTTCTAAAATGTTGATTTTGAATATTTTGTCAGTGTTCTCAGTGCTTTCATAAAAAAGTAGATGATCCAAAGGTTTTTACTCTGCCATTCCAGAAGGGCTTCCCTCGACCTAGAACACCTATTGAAAAAAAGTTTTTCACAGGTTATTTTTGTGTGAATGATAGTTTAATTTGTGATACTATAGTTTTGAGTGAATAATAGTTTAATAGACTCTATTCTGTTATATATAATCTAGGGTCCTTTTATTTTTTCTATTAAGTTTATTAAAATATGTGTTTCTACTGTAGTAAGTTAATGGGATAGCACTTATTCCCTCTCTCTCCTTCCCTCTTCTCTTTATCTATAAAGAAAAATATAGAAACTACCGTAAAATGAGAGTCGCGTTTAGCTTACTTCTATATTGTTAAATTATGCATTAAAAAGTTGACGTTAACTCAGGAAAATGGGCTTGTGTTTTGGCTCCACCAGTGAGTCTACAACCTTGTCCGACTTTCCTGACCTTATTTTTGCACACTTGTTTCTCCAATTGTGATAGGCGGATAATGAAGCAGAATAGAATTTTTCCAATTCTAGCTCTCTGATTGTGCCCCTCCTACATTTTTCAAGCACCTCATCAAGATAAATAAAAAGCTCACTAGCCCAGGTTTCATCTCATGCATAATGTGCTCTATTGTTATCAAAAATCCTGTTTTTTAAGCATCTATGTTAGTAATCTCCAAGAAACAAATATTCCTTCAATACGGCAATACAAAGGAGCCCAGTAGTCCTGGGCAAAGAACACAGGATTTTATGAGCTTTGCAACTGCATCATAGATATCATCCAGCAAGTTTACCCGTTCTCAGTGGAAAAACAAATAATTCTATCCCACCAACTGGCTTTATCTGCATGATACCAACTGGAAGAATAATTGTGTTAGTTAACCAATTGTTTTCTTTCTGATGCCAAATAAGCTGTTTGGAAAACTAGCTCAAATGGAAGCATAATAATTTGAAAGATAATAATCAGATTTTATACATATTTCATCGAGTCTGCTTCTGTTACAAAAACTGTTTCCTTCATTTGCTAAGGCTGTCTTTCCAATTCAAGAAGTAGAGAGAATTCTTTTCTTCCCCCCCTACCCACCACATTTTCCTTCAAGGTAATCAAGTATATAGTTGCTGTGGTCCAAATATTTATGTCCCCTCAAAATTCATATATTGAAACCCTACCCTCCGAAGTTGATATTAGGAGGTGCTTAAGTCATGATGGTAGAATCCACATGAATGGAACTAATGTCTTATAAAAAAGGCTCCAGAGAGATCCCTAACCCCTGCCACGATTGAGGACATAGTGAAAAGTTACCAGCAATGAACAACAAGGAGGACCCTCACCTGTCCCATGCTGGTGCCTTGATCTTGGACTTCACAGCCTCCAGAACTGTTATGAAATGAATTTCTGTTGTTTATAAGCTACATGGTCTGTAGTATTTTGTTATAGCAGCCCAAATGAACTAAAACAGTAGTAATGGTTGTGGCAGTGGTGGTAGTGGTAGCCATTAACATGTATGATTTTCTACTGTATCAAGCACTATTACACACTTTACATGCATTATCTCAATTACTCCTCATAATAGCTGTGAGGTATGTTTTATCATCATTCCTATTTTACAGATGAATAAATGGTGGACTTATACATAGTTTCACAACCAGAAAATGACAAATCCAAGATTCAACCCAGGACTGTCTGTGTGCCTGTGAAGTTTAAATTTTTTCATTTTTCCATAGTGTATCTAAAATCACTCGAATAAAGAGAAAGAAATAAGGCATAAATGACCAAAAGAAAACCCAGGAAATTCACAAAAGGGAAGATAGTAAATGTAAAACCATCAGAGAAATTTCAGTACATAATCCCTTGCTTTGTCACAATAATTCTGTAGTCCCTGAGCTTCTGTACATGTTCGGCATGTACTCCATACGTAACTCCGGGGAAAATCCAGAGTTGAGGTGCCCGTTCACATAGACTGAAATCTTCCTCCAAGTCGCTCTGAAACTGTGATGTTCTGGGGCATGTACAAAGCTGGGAATGGAGTAATTCAAGAGAGCCTCAATAATGGAACCATGAAAGGCTTTTAGATTTGAATGCATATACAAAGCCACATATCGGGAACGGCTTTAAATTCAGCTGATGAATTCCTTGCTACCAAAAGTTTTTATTTTCCTAACTAGTACCTACCTTTGAGGGATAGGTTTGTATGAGGAACAAGCGATTTTCATCTGCATAACAGACTTCCTTATGAAAATCTTTTCAAAAGGTGTCTACCAAGAGAGCAACTGAGGCTGAATTAAGCCTGAAACACAAACTTGGACTGTAGGGAAATTATTTTTAATTTTTACAATGTGTGACACACACACACACACACACACACACAGCCTTAAAAGGCTTTAAGCCTTTTAAAAAATCAATGTTGCATTTTCAGTGTGCATGAATACAAGATGTTCAGAATTTTTAACTCTCCTATCATATTGCACATCTATATTTTTGAAATTATTCTTTAGTCTGGTAGCTTTAAGAATAAACTGAGCATTGATTTCGTTTTATTCTATTGATTTCCCTGTGCATTTAAGGTTCTATTTGTGAGGCATCTAAATAATGGAGATATCATCTCAATGGGCATTGTCATTGACCATCTATAAACTTTCCTTTTACTTGTGTCATTGGCAACATTGTTATTATGGTATTGGCAAAACACTGGGGAGGGGAGCTGACTTTATGACCAAATATCTTAATTTCAAGATACAGACAATCTGGGGAAGGTTTAAATGTCTGTGTTCAACCGTGTCTACACAATAGCAAGTAAATGCCTTTTCCTCCAATTGCTCCTGAAGTACAATCGCTCCATTTCTTTTCTATCGGATGTTATTTTTGAAGGTGGAAGTGCTCTGATTTGGCTCTCAGTCAGATTCTCACTTGGATGGAGGATTATTACATGGCTCTCTAGGTGTCTTCAAATAATTAAATTATTGAATCCTTATATTGTAAATTTGAGGATACCTGCTAAAGTTGACCACACAGACGTGGCCCAAGCCTCTCCTTTTACCCAGTGCTCAGATCTGGGCCCCTGGGGAGAAAGGAGAGCTGATAGGGCAATGATTCTATAGCCTCAGAAAGCCTCAGATCATCCAAGACACATGGGACATACCTATCCCTATTGATGGCTCACTAGGACAGTGATTTGTAATGACAGTGCTGGAGAGTCAATGATGCCCGCATCTCCCCCACAGGGGACTTACTTGAATGGAGGGAGACTAGTATACTTCTTAGGAAATCCCAAGGAAACAGATATTCTCAGATTGCTAGAGGGAATATACATTTCTACAAATATTTTCAGAAATAATCCATTAGCATCTATTAAAATGTGAAAATGCACGTAATTTTTGACATTTCCACTATTGGGAATGTATCACAGTGAAATAAAGAAATAGTACAGATGCTTACATCTAAGTGTCCTCTTTGTTGTGGCCAAAGCCCATACACACACTCACACACACACACAAGAAAATGAACAAAAACGGCTTCCAAGTACATAAAATTAGAGAAAGTTTATGTGCTATTATGCGGGCATTAAGAACTGAATTAGCTATATAGCTATTAATTGCAAGAATGCCTTTGAAGTATAATTGAGATTACAAACTTTGTGTAAAGAAAAAGGGAGGAGTTCCTTCCTGTACACACGTACACAGACAGCTGGGTGGGTCAATAGATGGACAGATGGAGGGACAGAAGGAACGACAGAGAGATATCTTTATCTGTATATAATCGTAGAGACAGTGTTTACAGTGAAAGGGATTGGGACTGGGGTTTTTTTCCTTACGTATCTATGAATCGTTTAACTCGACGGTAAGAATATTTTAATTTGAAATGAACCAGTAAGTCAAAGAGGCGGGTAGTGTCCGTGGTATTTTGCTCTACCTCTTCTTCTAAGCCTCTCTCAGGCCCTATCGAGAATTCCCAAACCACAATGTGGTGGGAAATGATTCCAAATGCTCCCAAGGCCATTCATACCAGAATATAGGATTTATCAACCACACTACTGAAGGAAGGCCTAGAGGTCACCTCGTCAAGTCCTTTTATTTTCCAGATGAGGATTTAGAGTTCTCTTTTTGGTCCAGTAGCGTCTACGATTTTTGAAGCATTCACTCTCACGTCCCCTTTCGAGGCTTCTGTGACAGCTCTCTTCCAATAGGATGCATATACTGCCCAACCTTTTCCTCTGAGGTTCAGACTACTTTGCACTTCCACTTACGTTACCTAGAAGACCCCAAAAGAGTTGTTTTCCACTTCACAACTTCTTTCTTGATCCCACTCCTGTTAGCTTTTTATTCCTCACAATACATGGAAATTATTCTTTTCATGGTCTCCAATGACTTCTTTAAACACAATAGTCAGTGCTCAGAGTCCATTATACTTGAACAATGAGGAACATTTAGTTCGGTTTATCACTCCCTCCTCCTTGAAATATTCTTTCTCTCTGCCTTTCCTATTGTCATCTGCATGTGATACTTAGAACTATAGCAGCCACCTTTTAACCATGACACTATTAACTACCACATTGAATAAGCTAGAGCAGAAAAGTAAAAAGAACTCCAGGCTTTATGATGTAGCTGAGTTGCTAAATATATTAAATCTGAAATTGCTTATCTATGAACTTCCTGGTGTATGAGAGAACAACTTCTCTTGATTGTTAGAAATACTGTTCATGAAACCGAAGTCACACTAATTGATAGATTCCCAGGTATATACCTCTGGCCCAGACTTTCCTGCTATAATCCACATCCATGCACCTAGTTGCCTACTTGATATCCCTACTTGGATGTCTAATAAACATTTGCAGTTTAAGAAGTCCAAAGCTGACAGGCTCTTTGAAACTTGCTCCTCTGCCAACTTTCCCCATCTTAATAAATGGCACCAACAGTCGCCTGGGTGCTATTGATGTCCTTCCTTAGCTTTAATGTCCCACACGCAATTCATAAGCAGTCCGTTGAATTAATTTTCATGTTATATCCTGGTGAAACCACTCCTCCGTGCATTTCACATTATCACAATCTAATCAAAGTTACACCAACTCCTACCTCGTCTACTGCAATGGTCTCCTGACTGGTCTTGCTTTCACCTCTGTCCTCTGCTCTGTATTCTCTTGTACAGCAATATGTGAGTTCTTTCTAAAATGTCGGTGGGATCATGTCACTCCTCTGCGAAAACCTCCCAATGCCATTACAACAGAATAAACTCCTCATTCCTTTCCAAGTTGTGGTAGATTAAGTATAGTCTTCACCTCTCCCTGCATCCACATCCTTTCCATGGTCTCATTGTGGGAAGAGTTTATTTTCCTATGTCTTGATTTTAAGCTTGAACCTGTGACTTGCTTTATGCAATGGCATGTAGGTGGAAGTACTAATGTGCTGAACACTCAACTTTCAGGGTCCTTACATGCTTCTGCTCACCCTTTCGCTTCCTTCAGCTCACGCTTCTGCTGACTCCAGAAGAAAATGCCCCGGTAATCCTGCAGGTCTCAGGCAAAGAATGAGAAAGTTGTGAAGTGGAGCCAGTAATATGCCACAGCCCAAACCAAAGCTGCCCTAGCCCACTCACAGACCTGCCGTCGAGGGCAGATCCATGTAGTTCAGACCAAAGTCAATCACACAGATGTGTGACCAGCAGGAAACGAGTATAGGTGTAAATCACTGATTTGAGGTGCTTTGTTACATGGTGTACTCGAGTTCACCAGAGAAACAGAACCAATAGGATATATGTGTATAGATGGATCAATATGGATATGGATAGGGGCGCCTGGGTGGCTCAGTCGGTTAAGCGTTCGACTTCAGCTCAGGTCATGACCTCACGGTTCGTGGGTTCGAGCCCCGCATCGGACTCTGTGCTGACAGCTTGGAGCCTGGAGCCTGCTTTCAGATTCTGCCCCTCCCCCACTCATGCTCTGTTTCTCTCAATAATAAATAAACATAAAAAATTTAAAAAATGTATGGATATGGATAGAGGAATGCCATTATAGGAATTGGCTCACACGGCTATGGAGGCTGAGAAGTTCCACAATCTGGTGTCTACAAGCTAGAAAACCAGCCTGAAGCCAAAGGCCTGTGAATCTAGGAGGCTGCAGGCTGACGGTATAAGTCCTGATCTAAGAACCAAGAGACGAAAGGGGAAGTTGAACTGTTCATATATTATATCCTATATACTACACAAGCAGTCCAATTATAACATATGGAACACATTAAACAACAGATATAAACACTGATTCGTCATCAACCAGTTTTGTGTAGTTTTGAGAGTCTCTTAGACCTTCCCCCCACCGCAGACACACGTGTGTGTATACTGGTTGGGGATAAAATGATGAATTTGGTCAGGTAATCGCTTCTTACCATAAACTTGCTGTACAGTTCCTAACTGCTTTTTGATTTCAGTTACTGCCTTCAGAATACATAAATGGCTGAATTTCTGTTTTCCAAACGACCCTTTGCATAGGTCGTCTCGGTTCCCCTTTAGTGATACTTTTGGTGGCCACGTCTTCCTTTCTGCAAGTGAAACTGTAGATCTCCGTGAGTTTGTTGTTTTCGGTCCGTTTTCCTTGCTACCCTTGCAGTCCCTTGTCTAGAGCTCTACACACAGTATATACTGCATAAATGCCTGTTGACTGATAGTCTATGACTCATGGTCTTTATTACAAAGTATGAGGGATAATACAGTATACTGGCTAACAGCCCGGTCTGATCATCTCTTGGGAATTGGGACTGCTTTATTCAGCAGACATGCTGGCTCTGCAACTCTGTGTCGTCTTCTTGGTAGAAGAATTACCTTGAACATTCGTTGAGATCTCAGGCACTAGAATCAGAGTCTTGAGTTTGAATGCCTGCTCTGACTCTTATAGCTGGGTGAAATATGCCAACATGCTGTGCCTCGGTTTCCATGTCATTAAAATATGAATGATAATAAATAGTAGCAACTATCTCTGAGGTTTCCTGTAAGGATTAAAGGAAATAATGCATATCAAGCATAATTTGTCACTATACCCAATGCATAATAAGAGGTTATAAATAGCAGCTGTAGTATTATTATTATAGCTCCCATCAAAACTATCTTTATTTCCATGAGTCAGCTAGTAGCTATTGAGTGCTCTCAATAAGTGGCCAGCACAAGAATTCTTTCTGATTGCACTTATTTTTCTTTTTTAATTATTTATTTTATTTTGTTATGTTATGTTATTTTATTTTATTTTACTTCTTTGAAATTTTTATTTAAATTCCAGTTGGTTAACATACAGTGTAACATTAGTTTCAGGTGTAAAATGTGATTCAACACTTCCATAAAACACCCAGTGCTCATCATTATAAGTGCCTTCCTTAATCCCCATCACCTATTTTACCCATCCCCCACCCACCTCCCTTAGTTTTCTCTCTATAGTTAAAAGTCTGTTTCTTGGTTTGCCCCTCTCTCTCCATTTTTAACTTTTGCTCATTTGTTTCATTTCTTAAATTCCACATATAAGTGAAATCATATGGTGTTTGTCTTTCTCTGACTGATTTATTTTGCTTAGCATGATATTCTCTAGCTTCTGCAAATGGCAAGGTTTCTTTCTTTTTTATGGCTGAGTAATATTCCATTGTGTGTGTGTGTGTGTGTGTGTGTGTGTGTATACCACATCTTCCTTATTCATTCATCAGTTGATGGACACTTGGGCCTTTTCTACAATTTGGCTATTGTAGATAATGCTGCTATAGATATCGGGGTGCATGTATCCCTCTGAATTAGTATTTTTGTATTCTTTGGGTAAATACCTAGTAGTGCAATTGCTGGATCATAGAGTAGTTCCTTTTTTACTTTTTGGGTTACCATACTCCAGAGTGGCTGCACCAGTTTGCATTCCCACCAACAGTGCAAGAGGGTTCCCCTTTCTCCACATCCTCGCCAACACCTGTTGTTTCTTGTGTGGTTGATTTTTTGCCATTCTGACAGTTGCGAGGTTATATCTCATTGTAGTTTTGATTTGCATTTCCCTGATAATGAGTGATGTTGAACATCTTTTCATGTGCCTCTTGGCCACCTGGATGTCTTCTTTGGAAAAATGTCTATTTTTGTCTTCTGCCCATTTTTTAATTGGATTATTTGTTTTTTGAGTGTTGAAAGTTTTTTTTAATGTTGATTTATTTTTGAGAGAGAGGCAGAGACAGAGTGCAAGCAGGGGAGAGGCAGAGAGAGAAGGAGACACAGAATCCGAAGCAGGCTCCAGGCTCTGAGCTGTCAGTACAGAGCCCAACACGGGGCTTGAACTCATGGACTGCAAGATCATGACCTCAGCCAAAGTCAGATGCTTAACCAACTGAGCCACCCAGGCACCCCTTGAGTGTTGAGTGAGTTTTATAAGTTCCTTATAGATTTTGTGAACTAACCTTTTATCAGATATGTCATTTGCAAATATCTTCTCCCATTCCATATGTTGCCTTTTAGTGTTGTTGTTTCCCTCACTGTACAGAAGCTTTTTATTTTGATGGAGTCCCGATAGTCTATTTTTGCTTTTGTTTCTCTTGCCTCAGGAGACATATCTACAAAGAAATTCCTTATGCCAGTGTCAAAGAAGTTACTGTCCGTATTCTCTTCTAGGATTTTTATGGTTTCACGTCTCACATTTAGGTCTTTAATCCATTTTGAATTTATTGGTGTGTATGGTGTAAGAAAGTGGTCCAGGTTCATTCTTCTGCATGTTGCTGTCCAGATTTCCCAACGCCATTTGTTGAAGAGACTGTCTTTTCCCCATTGGACATTCTTTCCTTCTTTGCCAAAGATTAATTGGCCATAAAGTTGTGGGCTCACTTCCGGGTTTTCTAACCTGCTCCATTGATCCGTGTGTCTAGTTTTGTTACATGCAGCACCATACTGTCTCGATGACTACAGCTCTGTAATAGAACTTGAAGTCTGGAATTGCGATGCCTCCAGCTTTGCTTTGCTTTTTCAAGGTTGCTTTGGCTATTTGGGATCCTTTGTGGTTCCATACAAATTTTAGGATTGTTTGTTCTAGCTCTTTGAAAAATGGTATTGGCATTTTGATAGGTAAAACCAGAAAAATCAAAGCCAATGAGTGAGGGGACAAAACTGAACTGCAGGAAATCCGAATTGTTTTCAAATGCTTGTTTTGAATGACCTGGAAATAATGGGAGTTAGTCTCATGGTGAGGGTGCTACAGTGAAACTTTATTTCTTATGCACATTTGGGAACTGACAGACACCGAATATTTATTAGAGATGTGCCTGTTCCAAACTGCAGAACTCAACACTTATGAACATATTAATGAAATCATTTGCAGAAAATAGAATTGATTTGCTAAATTAAGGTTCCGGCCTATAATCACTAGTCAGTTCCTTCCTCTACCTAGATGGCTGTCATCAAAATTAAGCCATAATTTTTCATTTTTTTTCAAAATATGTTTCTATAGTATTTTATTTTCAAGGAATAATTGGCTTATGCAGCTGGTGCTATATATTATAGTGCTTCCTGCTTGACGTGGAATGTGCTTCTCAATGAACTCAAAGAAGAGACCAAAGGCCACAGTTCTCCAGCTCTGTAACTATTTTCTGAGTGATGCTAGAAAAGTCATTTTCAGCTTTCTTTAGCTCAGTTTCCTCATCTGTCAAGAGGCTGATAATCCCAGCTCTTTCCTTGAAAGGGCTGTTAAAGGGAGTTAATTAGATGTTGATCCAGCTTGTGCCGCCAAGGCAGCGCTTTTATTTTTCCTGATGCTAAATCTGGGCTAGTTTGTTCAGTTGGTTGGATGCTAATGCTAACGAGGGACATGACAAGTTGTGTGCACATAGGGGAATACTGCACTCCGCTATAAAGCCACAATGCACCCTTCCCCATCTGTTAAATGCGTGCCTTCAATCACGAAGGCTAAGGAGGACCAGCCGAGAGAGCCCAGATGCTTTAGCATGGTGTAGTGGAACGAGGAAAGGCTTCTGAAATGATGACAGCTCTGTCCTGATTAGCTGTGGATCCCTGGGAGAGCTGCTAACCTCTGTGTTCCTCAGTTATTTTATCTGAAAAATGGAGACAAAAATACCCATAGTGCTTGGATTTCTTTCTGTATTAAAATGAAGTAAATTCTGTGAAGAACCTTATGGTGGTTCCTGTGGCATTTGAGGATTTGTTTTTAATGTTTATTTATTTATTTTTGAGAGAGAGAGAGAGAGAGAGAGAGAGAGAGAGAGAATGCAGAGGAGGGGCAGAGAGAGAGGGAGACAGAGAATTCCAACCAAACTCCATGCAGTCAGTCCAGAGCCTAACTCAGGGCTTGAACCCACAAACCGGGAGATCATGACCTGAGCCGAAATCAAGAGTCAGACCGCTTAACCAACCAAGCCACCCAGGCGCCCCTGGCATTTAACGATTCTTAACATATTTATGTTTCTCCTCTCCCCCACATTTAATATTATCTGCCATTCTATTAAGAACCCACCTTACATTTTTCATCATCATTATTATCCATATGGTTGGTAGTATCACCTATCACTTACATGAATGTTAATAGAGATTAAGCACCTTTGAATATTATCCAACTTGTTTTTAGAGAGAAACAAAATGGTGTCTCCGTATTCTATCAGGTAGTCTGCATTCTTTGTCCTTTTCCACGGGAAGAAGAAGATGAAGAGTGATTTGCTATTTTTGGTAACTTTACCCTTTCTGCTTTGTGAGACTGATCCCACCAATTTTCAGCAGTAACCTCATGCTTACTGTAGTCAACTTTCAATTATTCTAGTTAAGGTGAGAGAATATCAGTAGATACATCACAATTAATTAATTAACCTGTTTAGAACTTCCTGCATTTCTACTCTACTGCCCAAATTCCAGAGACCTCACTAATAATGAGACTCAGGGAATCAAACCAAGGATGATAAGAAGGAGGGAGTGGCTGTGAATTCTAATCTTTTCCTCTTGCCCTGCCCCATATAATTCCTTGGGAGACTTCCTTTGTGTAATTGACCTAGAAGCCTATGGGAGCAAACTCAACCTCCTTTTTGTTTGGATTCTAAAAGTATTTATGAAAGGGTCATGCTGGTAAACTGAGAGAAACGCAAGCCAATGTACATTGTGAGCTGTGGTGAAAAGGAGCTGGCCTATAAAATGACGAGTGAACAAGACGACGACCAGATAGGCATCATACGCCAGGGAAAATGATACAGGCTTTGTAAATGGCTGGCAAACCTTAGGGCCAATTCCTATTCTCCTACTTCTGGGCCGTGTGATCTTGGGTGAGTTACTTAATCTCTCTGATGGTTAGTTTCCATATCCGAAAAATGGATACCATTGAATTAGACACTGTGTTTAAAGAACCTGGATGAAAAGATTTTTAGAAATCCTTTAAAAAGGGGGGCATCTGGGTGGCTCAGTCAATGGAGCCTGCCCCTCTTCATTTCGGCCCAGGTCATGATCTCAACGGTTTGTGGGTTGGAGCCTGCTTCAGGCTCTGTGCTGATAGCGCCAGGCCTTGCCTGAGATTCACTATCCCCGTCCCTCTGTGCCCCTCCCCCACTGGTGTGTGTGTGTGTGTGTGTGTGTGTGTGTGCGCGCGCGCGCGCGCGCGCGCGCCACGCATGGGCTCTCCCTCCCTCCTTCTCTTTCTCTCTCTCTCAAAATAAATAAACTTAAAAAACATCTTTAAAGGAAGTGCAGGATAAGGTGGTCCTGTAACTCTCTGGCCACAATGCTCTGATCACCTTATCCTAGGAAGTCCCCAAATCCACAATCTGGCATCCAAAGTAACTGCATCTCTGAGGAGCCACATTCCCTTTAAGTCAAAGTGAGATGTTGCCTCTGTCAGCTAGGATAGATGCAGGACACTGCCCCATGCCACAGATGTGTGGGCTGACCTGAGCTACAGCTCTTCTCAAATGCTATTTGCTGTTTTTCAATGCTCTTAAAGGAACTGTTGTTAATGGGCAGCTATTGCTTTTTTCCTTTAAAAAAAAATGTTTGCGAGAACACGAGCTATCAGGAACCACAAAGTGCTCTTATTTGCCATAGTGCCCTCTTCTAATCAAGCTGATTTTCCATTGCCTCTGCATTGAAATGACAGGCACACGTCTTCCCCAGATATCTGGCACCTCTTGTGAGTCTCTTCTTCATGTCAAAGTGACAGACTCTTAATTACCAGGGCTACTTGATCCTTTCTTGTAGCAATTCATCGCGACATTTTTATCCTCATGTCACTCTTCCCAAGCCGTTATGTAGTGTTCAGTCAGAAGTGAGGACGCAGGACCGTGCCGAAGAGTTTTTACATCGCGGCTTTTCAGTTTGTTTTCAATCAGTTAAACATAGGTGACTCATCGCTTCCTAAGACCTATGATATATTTTGTGTATTTTTGAAAGATTATTGTCATTGCGATCATGGCCATTCTAGCTGTGTTTATGGTCTATCCTTTTGAAGCCAGCTCCTGTAGGGAGCCAAATGATAGCCCATACAGGACTCAAAAGTGTAATTCAATTGTAGGTGTGCAGTGAAGCAAAGTGAAGAGGATTCACAAAACCCTCAGATGCCAGGTCGTGGGACATGTGGGTGCATTTCTTGCTGAGCATTTACATTATTACATTATTGACATTTCTAAGGCTGCCTGTGAGAATCCGTTCTCTCAAGGCTGTTTACTTGATTAAAAGGAACTCAATTTATTCTAATATGTCCTATGCTACTTGTGAGGAAAACGGGTTTTTGACTCGTTGTCAAGCACCCCTCACTGATCGGATCTTTGGAGATTTTCTTCAATTAAATGAATGTGGTTTCCATGAGATAAAACAGCAGATCTAAGCATTTTCAGTGGACTTGGACTTAACAAGCTGTTCATCTGTGCATTGCTTTATTTCATTTCTATTTTATAAAATAATATTTCAAAGCTAAAAATGCCTTAGGATTCGAGTGCAATCACAAATAGCATTGAACTCTTTCAAACACGTAGCAGCCATGTGATCCAGATGCCGCGGAAGACTTGTGGCTTTACTGTCTGGGGGGGCTACGAGTACGTTCTTGTATAAGGTGAATAGCATAGCTAATAAATCTCCTCTTTTCAAATTTTTATTGATCCTAAGTACCAGAATCAAAGAACATGAGCATTTTAAAGGCTTTTGATGCATTTTGTCATTTTTCGTTCCTCCAGAAACTCCGTTCTCGTTGACATTCCCATTAGCAATCTATGAAAGTGCCCTTCTCATCTCTCTCGTGCCAGCAAACGGTGTTGGCATTTTTTTAATTTTTTGCTAGTTTTTAATATTAAAAGTGGTATACGACTGTGGCGTCCATTTACAGCCCTTTGATTATTTTGGGGGACTGCACATATTTTTCATCGATAACAATCCTTATCTCTTGTTCCATGAATTATCTCTTCGTTTCCATCTCTGCTTCTGCACTTCCGGCCCTAATGAGCTATACTTATTACCAATCTAAGGAGCAAAAAAATCTCACCATTCTCCCTTCTTAGGATTCCATTTCACTTAAATTAAAATTCACAGAGGAAAGCAATGGAGGCAGGACCTCCAGTTCCTGAATCCACACCCTCTCAGGCAGGAGGCGGATCTCTTCCACAGCTATGCCAACTTTGAGCTTTGCGCATGCTCCCTTTTGGCATCTGCCAAAGCACTTAAGGCAGATCTGCTAGCGACTTGTCTGCTTCTTATCTAATGTTCAAGAAAGGGCCATCCTTTTCTTTTTTGTGTGTAGTTCAAAAGCACTGAGAGCCGCGCATATTTGAAAGCAGGTCACTTAAAAACAGACATAGCCTAGAGGGACTTTCCTGCAACTGGCCTCATGTGGAGAAAAGAAAAATGAACACGTCAATTGGTTGCAAAAAGAAAAACATTCTCTATTTTTAAGGGTGGATATTTACCATCTTAAAATGTATTTCTTAGTGAACCAGAATTAGGAAATGTCAGAAAGCCATTCTTTAATTTATTCCCTCATTCAGCATATATAGGATTTTTAAGTCATTCTCCAATGCACATGTATTTTATATCAGTCATTTTTCTAGATTCAACCCAGATCCTGTTGGGTTTTTCAAGAATTACCTTGGCTTTTGCAAATGTGACAAGTCTTTTATTGGAGAAGCAGTCTACTGTAAGACCGTGAATGGCTCGTGGAATTGAGAATCCAATAGATCATCGGCTACATTGTCAGTCTTATCTTATTGGCCACCAAAGACCAAGTGACTCTACCTGGGGAAATAATCTTGATTATGTGGGTTTTATTAGGATGACAGGTGGACAGAAACCCACTTCACTTGTCATTTCAAAGACATTCTTGTCTCTCATATTTATTATTCTTTGGTTGATGAATCACGTAGTGATTAGCTTCTCTGGAAAATAGCTCTATTTTATCTCAGAAAAATATTAGCTATCCGGAAAAGAAAAGAAATAGAAAATTTAAGGCTTTCTTAGTAAAATTTGAGGAAAAAAGTCTGTAAGATTTATTTTTAATTTTATACTATAGATATCTAAGTTGTAGACATTATTAGGGGATATTGATTCAAGACTATTTGGAACAGTTAGATAATTTGTATTTACATATGAGAAGTTAAAGAAATGTTGATCTAGGTAATTCAGGCCATACACATTTGCAATATCCAGGTTTTTGAAACAAAAACAATTGCTTAGCCAGAATTAATTGTATTTTAGCTTCCATTCAATCTATACATTTCAATTAATGCTAAAAGGTCAACTGTTATGGGTAAATAATCCATTCTATCAAGTATTTGATGGAAGGATTGGTAGTGGTAAATCTTACCGAACTGAATAGTCATTTTGGCTTTAAGTAGCTTTAATTGGTGGTATTTGTGATTCCCAAACCGTTTTGTACTCTCTGTGTAATAGGATAGAAACAAAATGTTTCCCAACCTGGAATTATATGATATGCTACTAATAATTACTTCCTTATTTCATTTTTTATAATGATGTAATGCAAACTGCACTTCGCATCCTAAAGAACTACTAGATTAGCTAAATAAAATGTACATTCTTGGGCTGTCTCTCTATTCTTATTTGCCAATGTCTTTTACATTCTCTCTCATTGATAACAGAGAGTCCTAGATCTTTTCACTGACTCATATGCTATAATTTTAGACAAATCATGCAATTTGCCATCTGTCAAGCCATAGATAGTGAAAACAAAGCACACATATTCACAAAATAAAAAAAAGGAGGGAAGAAAACAAGAAGTGAATAGTATTCTCTGTTACCAGGAAACAGAAAGTATTAATTAGCTTGTTCTCCATGTGGTTTGATGCCTTCGATAACTTGTATTTCCCTGAGCTTTGAGTCCTTTTCTGAAAAATGATTTACCACCTTTCCTTTCTGAAGGTGTAGATTTTGTTGATCACCAAATATTCAGAAAAGGGTAAACATTTCTCTGCTTCTGGTAATAAATGCATTCAAGTCTTCCCCCTATTACTTTTTGCATCCTTTTCCTGGTGTTGAAGTTTTGGGTGCTTACACACTGTGTTCTGTCCACTAGGAAGTTTTGCTTTGCCTAATTTTGCCTCTGGATAATGTGCAGATGGCATGATATTTGTTACACTGATTTTTAAAATTTTGCCATATGGGATTGTGGCTTTCTTTTGAGAGCTTCTCGTTCCAAAGGAAAGAGAGGGAGCAGGGATTCCGTGGCTGTAGCCAAAGCAACATCACAAATCCTATTGAAAGATAAAAAGAATCGATGACATATTTGAGCAGGAACAATATCTCTTGGCAAGATTCTTTGACCCTTGCTTTTAAAAATCAGACAGAAAGTGTTCTTCTACCAGACTCTACAATATACTGCCGGAAAGTTATATTGTAAGAGGATATGTCTAAGCTGGCTGTGTCGGGAGAAATCCCCCAGCCTCCCACCCCCCCATAGTATTCTTAGTAAAGGGGAAAGTAGCCTATTATCCTAAACCTAGCTCTCTGCCATTGTTTTCTGTCCCAATAAGTGGGACCACAATTCATCCAATTGTTCAAGCAAGATATCGAGAAGCTATCCTTGTCATCTATCTCTCCTTCACCAATTCCCATTAAGAAATAATACCTACCAACTATAATTCCTAACTGTCTTCAAAGTCAGGTACTGACGTCTCTCTTTATACTTCATGTTTCTTCACCTACCCATAGTCATCACCAAGTATTAGTGACTTTTACTCCAAAATATAGAGCACATTTGTCATTTTTAAAATTTTCTACCATTATTCCCCTAGTCTGAGTCACATCATCTCTTGAGTGGTCTAATATAATAGTCTCTTTTCTGTGCTGCCTAATTCCTGTCTTGATCTTCATTAATCCATTTGCCTGGTAATGTCCAGAACACTCTGTATGAAGTGCAAATCAAATTACAAAGAGAAGAAAGGAGCTCTACAAATGAAGAAAACCTGGCAGTCATCACCTTAACCACATGGTCAAGGATCATATCACCAGTGCTAAGCCAGATCAACATCATGAACCTCTTGATGTGATGCACTGAGATGAATACAGCATCATTCTATGGTATTCTTGTTAAAATGCATAACCTCAATACTAATCATAAGAAAACATCAAACAAATGCAAAATGAAAAATATTCTAAAAAAGAATTGGCCTGTATTCTTGAAAACTATCAAGGTCACAAAAGACCGAGAAACCATGAGGAACTTTCACAGAATGCAGAAGACTAAAGTAGACATCCAAACCAAAAGCAGTGGGAGATCCTGGAGCAGAAAAATGGCATTAGTGGTATAATTGGTGATATTTGAATAATCTCTGTCCAATAGTTAGTAGTGTTGTTATCAAGGTTAGTTCCCTGGTTTTTATGGCTGTGCTATAATTTTGCATGATGCTAACGTTAGAGGGAACTGGGCAGAGTATGTACAAGAACTCTTTATTTACGAAAGTTAAAAGTGTAAGACAGATTATGATTATTGATTGCATTAATACTTTATAGGAATTTCTCATTGCTTTTAAAATAAAAAAACAAAAGATATAAACTTGTTCTATTGGGTCCTATATAATCTGGCCCCTGATAAAGCTCTGTCCAGCTGAATCTTATGACACCACACTCCCTTTTACTCACTACCCTCAAATCACATTGACACATTTCTGTTCCTCAAATAACCAAGCTCCTTCCTGCCTGGGGGGTCTTCGTTTTTGCTACTCCCTTTTACTAGACTGTTCTCATTCTTGTCCTTCTCATGGCTGCCTCTATGTCCTTCGACCCCTCCCCCACCCTTGCAAATTATTTATTTATTAGAATGAACTTTAAATACCTTATTGTGACCTACCATGTAAAGCACATTCTGACTCCTGCCTATCTTTTCAGCCTCATCCCAAGCCACTCTCTTCATAGCCTAGCACTACCTCTGCCCTGACCACTTTACAAAGACAAATCTTACTCACCTTTCAATTCTAAGCCTAGATATCACTTCCTAAGAATGCCTTTCTGATATTCCCCTCCTTGTATCTGGGGTAAACGCCCTTTATAGTCTCTCCCATAACTGCTTCTATTTCCCCAACATAGCATGTATCAGATTCTAACACAGTGTTGTGTGTGGTTTATAACATATGTAGAAGTAAAATATATGACAATAATATCACCAAAACTAGGAGGAGAGAAGTGATAGTATACTAGTATACAGTTATTAAACTATATGTGGAATGGTATACTATCACATGACAGTGGTCTGTGACAAGTTACAGATGTATACCAGAGGATGTCCAGCTTCTCCCGTGAGACACTGACAGCTGGAAGGAGCATCGCTCCTGATTTCACAATGGAAAAGAGACAAGCTAACTTTAAATTCACGATCAATTTCAAACACACCAAAAGCTGAGGTTTCAGAGCAACCATATAACCTCAAATCTAAGGAGAGAAGGGGGCTTCAGGGTCTAGAGTCATGAGCACCTTCAAACTGGGGTAGACACAACCAGACACTGGTAAGAATTCAACTAGAATAGTTGTCAAATTAGTGAAGTCCAATAGAAGGCTTGTGGGATAATATAAAACCTCTAAAAGGGGCAGAGAAATTGGTCGACTTCAAAACCTCTTAACAGCTTCTTTCACTACCAACTGCACTGAGTACATACCGAAAAGATTAGAAAGAGACCTAAGAAGTAGCTACTGTGGTAGAGACCTAAAGACTGGAAAGGAAAGTGCTGCCAGAGAGGGGGAAAAAGATGCTCTAAGATACTTTTCTCCTATCCCATATAGAACAAAAGCCTTTATCTGTGGGGAAGGGCAGTAAACACTGCTTTCATTAGGACGTTGTTGGAAACTCATTATATCCATGGGAAGGGAACAGAGAAAAGAAACACATAAACATACCAATAATCATATTGAGTACAAATGGCCTAAACTTCCCAATTAAAAATAGAGATTATCAGATTGGATGAAAAAGCAAGACCTGATTTTATGCTGCCTATAAGAAATGAACATTAAATATAAAGACAATAATAGAAAAATATAAAGAAAGTAAAATAATATAAAAAGAAAAAGAAAAATGTATACCAAGCATGTGATCAAAAGAAGCCTGCAGTATCTATAAATATAAGTTAAAGTAGATTTCAGAGTAAAGAGTAATATTAAGGACAAAGATCTTTCATAATAATTCAGGAATCATCAGAAGAACAAAAATCTTAAATATTTATGCACCTAATAATAGAGCTTAAAAATACATGCAGCGCATCCTGAATTTTTGAATTTACAAATTCACAATTATAAATCATAAATTTCAGTACCCCTCACTCAGTAATTGATAAAACAGGCAGAAAGTCATTAAGACTATAGATCACTTGAACAATACTATCAAAGATCTTGACCTCATTGACATTTACAGAGCACCATACCCAACACTTATGGGAAACATTCTTTTCAAAGGTACACAGGGCAGTTACCAAGATAGACTATATTCTGTGCTATTAAAAATTTTTTTTATCAAATTTGAAAGAATTAAAGACCTACAATGCATGCTTCCTGAGACATAGAATTAAATTAGAAATCAATAATGAATAAAGAATTGCATTTAACTAAAAATCCACTCATACTTGAAAAATAAAAGACTTCTAATTAAATGATGGTTCAAAAATCACTCAGAAGAAAATTAGAAAATATTTTGAATGAATGAAAATTAAAACATAAGATAGCAAAATTTGAAGGATGCCACTAAAATCAGTACATAGAAATAGATAGCACTGAATGCCTGTATCCGAAAGGAAGAAAAGTCTCAGATAAATTACCTCAACTTCCACCTTCCTAAACTACAAAAGAGGAGCAGATGAAAATTAAAGTAAAGAGAAGAAAGTAATTAACAAAAATCGGAGTAAAAATCAATGAAATAAAAACCAGCAAAACATAGACCATTTCAAAAGCTGAATCTAAAGATCAATAAAATTGGTGAACCAATAGGCAGATTGATTAGCAAAAAAAAAAAAAAAGGCATAGGCACAAATTACCAATATCAGGAATAAGAGAAGTGGCTTAACTACCAATTCAATAGGCATTAAAAGATAATTGGGGAAATTTAAGAACTGTATGCTCAGAAAGTTGACAACTTAGACTAGAAAGGGAAAAATCCTTGAAAGACACAACTATGAAAACTTACTTCAGAGGAATCAGGTAAATGATATAACTCTGTATCTATTAAATACAGTTTAAGAAACCTTCCAAGGAAGAAAATTCCAGACTCAGGATTCTCTTCCAGAAAAAGGAAGAAGAGAGAACACTTCCCGGTTCATTCTGTAAGACCGTCATTATCCTCATATCAAACCAGTCAAAGGCATTACGAGAAAAGTAAAATACAATCCAATGCAATTATTCATATAATTTTAGCAAATCAAATTAGAATATTTATGAAAAGGACAATAAATCACCTTGCTGGCTCAGTCAGTTAAGCATCTGACTTCGGCTCAGATCATGATCTCATGGCTTGTGAGTTCAAGCCTAGCATCTTCGGGCTCTGTGCTGACAGCTCAGAGCCTGGAACCTGCTTCAGATTCTGTGTCCCTCTCTCTCTGCCCCTCCCCCACTTGCGCTCTGTTGTTTCTCTCTCTCTCTCTCTCTCTCTCTCTCAAAAAATGAATAAGCGTTAAAAAACATTTTTAAACAGAACAAACAAAAATCACCAGCAAATGGAGTTTATCCCGGGAATACAAGTTTGGTTTAATATTCAAAAGTCAGTCAATGTAACTTATCCTGTTAACAAATTAAAAGAAAAAGAAACTTAAAATCATCACTATACATGCAGGAAGAAAGAAAAAAATTTTTTGACAAATTCAATATTTTCTTTCCAAGGTTCCTTTGAGTGTGGTGCACCTGTTCCTTTTGAGTGGGGTGAGAATTTAGGCAATGTGAGTGTGGAATCCTTCTGGATGTTTGACATTATTTTTAGCAAAGTTTTACACTTGTCTAAACCATATCTAATTTGACAGGTTTTTTTCTTAAAAGACTCCCTTCTATTCGGTTTTTCCAAAGCATTCAATTCGGTTTCCATAGAAACAACCCCCTTTTTTCATAAAGCTAATGTAATAGTCTATTATTTATGTAATTATGATAATAAAAACAACTCACACAGGTTTTAAGATCAAACACAACTGACTTTTTGCAGCATTCAGCTGAACAATAGGAAACACCAGTGTGTATATACTGTGCACATCAAGCAGGAATTGGAAGATTTTATGGCAGGGATGAAGAAAATCAGTTAAAGTAAAAACTTGAATTAGTAAAAGAGAACATTTATATTGTATTAATTTTTACACTTTTATTGTCAATATATTTTTTAATTTTTTTAAATGTTTATTTATTTTTTGAGAGAGAGACACAGAGACGCAGAGAGAGAGGTAGACCCAGAATCTGAAACAGGCTCCAGGCTCTGAGCTGTCAACACAGAACCCGATGTGGGCCTCGAGCCCACGAACCGTGAGATCGTGACCTGAGCCAAAGTCAGACGCTTAACCGACTGAGCCACCCAAGCGCCCCATGTCAATATATTTTTTAATACTGATGGGTTTTTTGTTGTTTATGATTTTTTCCCTTTTTGTTTTTTATATCCTATTTCGTTTTTAGGAGTTCCTCTTTCTTTATGTTGGAATAAAACTGTGGGGTGTTTCGTTTTTGTTTTTGTTTTTGTATTTTTCCAGTGAGAGTCTTTTAGTTTCTGTACATGCACTGAAATTTTCATTACTCTCTCACTTCTGAATGACAGTTTAGCTGAATATAGAATTCTATTTTGTGAGATATTTTACCTCGGCAGCTTGAAGACATTATGTGATTGTCTTCTGACATTTATTATTGCTGATGAGAAGTCTGCTATCAGTCCAGGTGATATTTCAAAACTAATCTCTTTTGATGCTCTGGTAGCTTTAAAATTTTTCCATGGGCACTTATTCTGCCATATTGAAAAAAAATTCTAGAAATTCGTTACCCAGAGGGAACTGCTGTGAACATCTTGGCAATATTTTTTCATGCTTTATATATTATACCATAGTCAAGATCACACTGTGCAAACCATCGTGTCTGGTATATTTAAAAATATATATACTAAAAAGCATTTTTTCATGCAGGGGTACCTGAGTGGCACAGTCGATTACCATCTTTTTGAAAATACGATGTTACTGTTTAGTAGTCTTCTACTGTATGATGTGGGTTAATATATGTCACCATTTTCCTATGTTTCTCATATTCCATTTTTTCTGATGTTTTTGTTTCATAAATAATACTGCTGTTACCAACTTTGCCTAGAAGTCTCATCTCTATTTCTCTTGAATACATTCCCAAAATGTGGCAAAACTGTCTTAAATGGTATGAATTTTTTTAATATTCTTAATGTAGAGTGTCATATTGTTTCCCATGAACATTTTCTCAATTTAGAGTCTCACCTGTTAAAAGTCTGTATGTTCACTAGGCTTGCTATCATTCTCAAAATGACCCTTCCAATTGTTACTACTAAAAATGATATTAAATTGTTTTCATTTGAATTCCTTTATTATAAGTATATATAAATGTATAAAAGTTACTCTTTTCCTTTAATTATTAGATCTCAGTCTATACCTGTGGGTTCTTCTTGGGGTCAGTTCCTGAAGTATCCTCACATTCCAAAAGTCACTGAAGGGACCCATGACTTATGCTCTAGTTGGTCATTTTCCTTTTCCTTATTTTTCTACGTATTGGTGTATTTCCAAAGAGATCTGATATTGTTGTTTGATTTGACCACTTATTCACAGCTTTCAAATTCTTAATGTTTCCTTCCATCAGAAAGCTTTCCTAAATTTCAGAGAATTGGTGGAAATACTTGCTTGCCGTTTCCAGATATAGGCTACTTGAGGTATCTGCACAGACTTCCATTGAACTTTGGGGCCCACTAATCTTTGTATATAATTCTTTTTAAAAATTTTTAAGTTTATTTATATAGGGAGAGAACTCACAAGTAGGGAAGGAGCAGAGAGAAGGAGAAACAGAATCCCAAGCAGGCTCCATGCCATCAGTGCAGAGCCTGATGTGGGGCTCGAACTTATGAACTGTGAGATCATGACCTGAGCTGAGAGCAAGAGTTGGATGCTTAACCGACTGTGCCGCTCAAGGTCCCCAGTACACAATTCTTTTTTTTTTTTTTTTTTTTTATTTTTTTTTCTTTTCTTTTTTTTTCTTTATAGTTTATTGTCAGGTTAGTTTCCATATAACACCCAGTGCTCTTCCCCACAAGTGACCTCCACCAAGACCATCACCCCGCTTTACTTTTTCCCCTTCCCCTTCCCTAC
>CM053579.1:9983965-10061166 GCA_028646485.1 Cryptoprocta ferox | reverse complement strand
GAACCACAAAAAACCCCGAATAGCCAAAGTAATACTGAAGAAGAAAACCAAAACGGGAGGCATCACAATCCCAGACTTTAGACTCTACTACAAAGCTGTCATCACCAAGACAGTACACAATTCTTTATTGAGCTTCTAGAAAACATACAGAAAAATTTAGGTAATCAAAGTGGTCTTACTCTCTTGGATTCCATTTATGTTGCTTTATGGTTGAAAAATATTATGTAATAGGGGAGCCTGGGTGGCTTGGTCTGTTAAGCATCCAACTTTGGCTCAGGTCGTGATCTCGCGGTTTGTGAGTTCAAGCCCTGTGTCAGGCTCTGTGCGGACAGCTCAGAGCCCGAAGCCTTCTTCGATTCTGTGTCTCCCTCTCCCTGCCCCCACTCGCACTCTGTCTCTCTCTCAAATAAACATTAAAAAAATTAAAAATATATATATTATGTAATACACCTTGCTAATGTTTAAGTAGGATAAACCGTTGTCACCAGCTAGGCTGGCTAGTTTGTAACTGTATGATTCTGCTCGTTGTGGTCTTTTATAATAATAGTCTCCAAAAGACTATCTTTTAAAAATAGATATAGAGGATCATTTTTAGTAATTAGTAGTAGGGATGGCAAACAAATTTCATCTATTATGTGAACTCTAACCAGTTGACATTAGCTGCCTACTTCACAGAACTGAGAAAGATTCTGAGACTTTCTCAAGTCTCGTTGGAGAAGATAGTGGTAATTGATTCAGCAGTGCCAATCATGGTTAGGTGTGTGTGAGAGAGAGAAGGGGAGGAAAGAGAGAGAGAGATGGAGAAATATTAAAGGTTATGTACCTTTCATTCCTGAATTAGAGTTAACCAAGCATGAAAAAAAAATCTCCTAAAATATACTAATCATAATTATTGCCGGAATGTATATTAAGAAGACTAGCTTACTGTACCTTGCTCACTGCATGGCACTTACAATGCGCTCACTAAATCTTGAGTGGATATATGTACTTATACTCACAAAAAGTACTCCAGAGGCCCCTTATAAAATGAAAAGTAATTCTGCATACAGGGTAATTTGGATTTAAAATGAATTCACAAACACAGGCAAGGGATATCACTGATGTTTTGATGATTCTACATTATGTTATAAGAATCACAAGATAAAACCACTTTAAATATCGCTTGAATCCTGAAGGACGCTTGAGCAGCCCAACTGAATGTGCTAAGCATGAAGTAGTTTGAAGCTACTCCTTCAACATCATACCTATAAGAAAATATTTACTTTAAATACTGTTTTCCAAATACTTGTTTCATGTACAGAAATAAGGTTTTCTAGTTTTCTATTTCGAAACAAGGAGTGAGTTCGAAAGAGGGCGTTGGGCTTTCTTTCTTCCTGTGGTGGGAGGGCAGGGACGGAAAGGGGGTGGATACGGTGCATTAGAGAAATAAAGCCTCTTTGAGAAATGAGGATTTTGAGTTTATTGTAAAAACAGCCAGGATAGATACCTACGGAGAGAACTTACTGAAAGTCAGTGGAGACTTCAGGAACTAGATCCATATAAAACAATAATAATGTGGAACTTAAACTCATTTTAAGCAGTAGTCTCTTAACGAAATGTTAAAACAATAAGAACCGTACACTCGTTGTTTCGAGTAAGCCATAACTTTCCAGGATGGGGTATCTAGCCGTGAATAAGCTTTATAATGGATCAGGTAGAATGTGAGGACCATTTATTGAGATCTGACCATAATGTCTGGTAAAACTTAAAAGGAGCTCCTGGTTTGATGCATGCAGGCAGTTAACAAATTGTCTTAAAATTTAAGATTTGGAGGAAAGCAATGCAGTTAGCATTGAGGTTGAGAGTGAGACTTCTGGGTTCAAATTCTGCCTCTACCGCTTAATAGCTCTATGACCTGAGACAAGTCATCGAACTTATCTCAGATTTCTCATCTGTAAATGAGCAATGTGGAGATGTTACAAGGGATCAATGAGTTAATATGTCTCAAATGATCTATAAATAATAGCAACACCTCCCCCTCCCCCCGTCCCTCACACATGCACCACCCCCCATATCCTTAGTCTCTTGAGCATCTCATTGTATAATACTCATAAATATTGGAGGTCAGGGGAAGTGACTTGAAAATATGCACAAATAAGATTACCTCTAACCCAGTTATTATTATATTCATCTGGCCGCTAAAAAAGCAAAGGCTCAGGGAGCCAAGTGATTTGCTCGCAGTCACCCAGCTAGAAGATAGCACAGGAAGCTTGGGACACTATAACCCAAACTCAAGTTCTACACACACGGTCATGCTTTCTTCCTTTCTTGTCCTTCTCAGTCCACAGGAGCCCGATGACTCCTAAAGCCATTCCTTTTCATGATGTGAGTAACACTGGTAAGTGACAGATACCCGGAGTGAAGAGAAACATGCTGGAGATGAGGGGGAGTTTATTTTCAGCTTTCTGCTCTTCCTCTGCCGCTTCTCACTCCCAGCCCCCTAATTGCTAACATGCTTGGAATGTCGCTCCTCATCTCACTGTGGCTGTTAGCAGTTGTCCTTTAGTTATGGGATGCCCCCCAGATATGTCTTTCCTCCCTGGGGTGTTGACTTACATGTAGGTCTGACACTGAATCCTGCTTACTGCCGCCATCAGTGTCACAAGTGATGTTATTGTCTCTCTAGTGGCCACAGCAGCGGCAGCAGCTAACACCAAAGCACTGTCCGACTGATGATGCTATTTTCATATGTTCAAATGTCATCTGTTTCAGTATCCACAGCCTCTTGTCTCTGCGTCACTGGACCCACAACTGCAGAGAGGTTGTGTTTCTAATATGCACACTGGATAAGTTATGTAAAGAGGCCGATAAAACACCCAGCTAAATACAGGTCATCTTCGTCATTTAAGACACAGAAAAAACCTGTTTCCGATTCAGGCATGGAGAGCGCCTACGTGGGAATCGGGAGTCCTAGATCCCAGTCCTGGCTCAGTCATGTTCTGGGTATGTGATCAAAGCTGATCACCCCCGCCTTCCAATGCAATTTGGTTTCTTCTAATGAAAACCTCAAACCTGAAAATTTTGTTGCTAAGGATCCCGCCGGGTAGATTGTAAAGAATTGTACACCTGTAAAGGGTGACTGTGATTGTTCTAAAGGTGTTTATTGCTGTGCTCTAAGAATGTTTTGAGAGTAGAATAGTTTGCTTCTGATTACCAGCCCATGGGCTGCTTTCTTTAAAAAAAAATTATGCACGTGAAAGCTGTATCTTCAACTCTTAAATGAAAGTAAAGGAAGAAACAGGCACCTTGAAGGAACAGAAATAAGATTGATATTCCATCAGTACTTCCTTTCTTCCCCAAAGATAGCTAATGCTATATTATTACAATTCAAAAGTCTCCTAGGAGAAAATGCGGCTTCTCTGGGTAATTAAAAGGAGAGTTGTCAAATAGAAGAGAAAGAAGAAAGGTGGAGGTAATTCAAAACGAAGCTTATTGGATGACCTGAGTAGGCAGAAATACAAGGTGATAGAGGAACCATTTTTAAATAGGCAAGATGTGATCTTGGCTGGCCTTCTGTTAAAGTAATTATGCTTCTTTGACATATTAGATGCATTGTCCTTTAATCAAACCCCCTGGAATATGTTTTGCATTTTCTAATCCAGCCTGGAAGTCTTATGTGTTTTTATTATTAAGATATATTTTGTTCCTCACTGACAACAGGAGTCAAAAATGCTCCTATATTTCAGGCACATTCTCTGAATGATTGTGTGAGAGTAGAGCAGACTTTTCTTTTCAATTTCATCAAGCATGTCTGCATTGCAAAAACCAAAATGACAAAGCGTATCAATAGCATTGGCAACAATAGCAAAAAGACCAAAATTCCTACCTTATCAGAAGTATATTCATTTTGCAATTCAGCTCTTCTCCCATCTTTTGAATCTTTTTCAGGTTGGTTCAGATCAGCACATCCTTACAGGTTATCACCTAACTCCTTCTGAACACTCTTAATATTTGTAAACTTAAATTCAGCGAGGCACTCAACCACGAAAGAAATTTCTTGGTGTGAAAAGACTAAATGCATTAGACCTTCTGATGATAGATGATTTATGTCCACTAAGTACCACAGTTGCTTTACTTAAGAGCTGTCAAAAGCAATGAAGTTCATGTTTTACTGGACTTTTTTTTCATATGGTGAAGATTCTTTACTTAACACCTGCTATCAGTGTATGCACAAAAACAACATTGTAATTATGTTATATTTCTGAGTAAATTGAATCACAAAGGTATGCTGTAAAATATTGGAATATAAAGTCAGTCTCAAAAAATAGCTCAAGCTTAAAAAAAACACATCTTATTCTTTTATTTAACTCATCCAAGGAGAAACTCTTCTCCAATAAAATTTCCAGACTGGTTTAGATTTTAGGTGGAAATAGAAAGCCCATGTATAATAGTAAAAAAAAAAAAAAAAACCCAAAAAACAAAATAGCGACAAAAATTCTGTCTTCCAGCATTGCCAATCACTTCCCTACCCCTCTGATTGTCTTGAATGACATTGTCTACAGAAGTTTATTTCTCCCTTGTCCTCTGTGAGAAATGTACATGTTGAGGTTCTCCAGAATTCTCTCACCCTGTTCTCTCCTGCTCTTTTTACTCTCAATCACGTCTACATCATCAGCCACTGCTCACACAGGGTGCCTCCAAGGTCTTTCTCTAATGACCAGACTTCTTCCCTGAGCTCCAGGCTCATTTCTATCAGCCTACTGGGACGATTAGCAATTTGCTCTAAGCAGAAAAATAAAGAGGGGGCTTTCGGGTTAACCAAGGATGTCTGATTGCAAAGCAAAAGACATCTGGATTGATAAGAACAAAGCCAAAGGAATTTTGAAGCTAGCAACAGCACAAACGATGCAGAAACTAAATGCAGAAATCAAGTACAGGAAAGGAGGCCTGTAGTCTGTGTGCCTGTTTCTGGGAATATTATGGAAAGGTTTGTTTGCATGGAAAGAATTCTATATACATATATGTTGTTGAATAAAATTGTCCTTAGTAAGTTTGAATTTTTATGTTTATCAAGTACCAATTGAAATATATGTACTTTTGAAATATATATAATGAATATGTACAAGTGTATGTAATATATGAAACATATATATTTACTTTGAGTTAGACTTTTCTTAACTTCTCTGTGGCATAAGACAGTTTAGTGGGGAAAAAACACAAATAAAACATGTCATTTACATAAGCCAACAGGCAATTTATAAAAATAGTTTTAAAGGGGTATGGTCTTGCACCAGACACGGTTCTAAGTATTTTATGTGCAGTTATTTAACTTTCATAACAGTCATGTGAGATAGGTAATTTTATTCGCATGCTCATCTTACTGAAGACATTAAGGCCCCAGAGCTAGTAAATAGTAGAGGGAGGAATAGAATTCATGTTGTCTGACAGGAGAGTTTTCACCCTTAACCATTACACTCTACTACTCGTTAGTATGCAAATTCCTCCAGAGTGTGAAAAAAGGAGGAAAGTTTTCCAATTCATTATTATAAACCTATGAAATACCATAACAATGACAAACATGTATTGAGCCCTTACTCTCTTCCAGACACTGAGAATTTACATGGGTTGTCTCGTTTAATCCTCATCAAAAATTCATGAAATGTCAGTGTCTGGAAAATAGTGAGGGATCAGTATGTATTTGTTGAACGAATGAAGCCAATATCATCCCAAATTTACAGATGAAAACACTGAGGCTTTTGGCAGTCAAATAAATGTATCTCTGGTGATCAGCTAATAAGTGGTGGAATGACAATGACTCTGATTATACAATAAACAAAGCCAATCCCTAGTCACTGCAGCAGCTACAAGGATCTTTTTGGGACCCAGATCTGATCACAGCAATCCTTCCTGGAAGCCCGTGCTTGAAAGATGAAGAACAAAGTCCTCTTCATGGTCTTCAAGGTTCTGGACTATTTGGACCCTGCCTATTTCGGCAAAGTCCTCGTACGTCATCCCACCTTGTTCTTTCTCTTTGAGTCACTCTGACATTCTTTCACGCAGCCATAATCACAGTACCCCTTCCTCAACAGCACTTTGCACCTGCTCTCCCTTCTGCCTGAAATTCTCTCACCACATCCCTTTGCGTATTTCGTTGGGTCCTACTTCAGCGCTCACTTCTGGCATTACTCCTCCCTTGAGGATAGTTTCCCCGATCACCCCATTATAGGCCCTCCTGGCACTAATGCAATTGTGTCTGCTCTAATTTGAAGATTATGTGTGGGGTGGTGGTGTGTGCATGATTGTTTGATTGAGACTTGCCTCTTCTATTGGACGATAAACCCCATCCCCAGATTGCTTTTTTTCATATGTTAATGATAATAATAACTTTTTATTGAGCTCAAATCATTTTATAACTGCCGTGCTATGAACATTGCTGAGAGCTAAAATGACATAACCGAGTTAACCCACATGAAAAGATTATAGCTGTTTCTGGTGCATAGTAAGCACCTGGGTGGCTCAGTCAGCTAAGCGTCCAGCTGGCTCAGGTCAGGATCTCACGTTTCATGAGTTCGAGCCCTGGGTTGGGCTCTGTGCTGACAGCTTGGAGCCTGGAGCCTGCTTTGGATTGTGTGTGTGTTTCTCTCTGCCCCTCCGCCATTCATGCTCTGTCTCTGCCTCTGTCTCTCTCTCTTTCAAAAATAAATAAACATTAAAAACATCACTGCACTACTTAATTTAATCACACAGCAACTCTCTTAGGGAGGAGCTATTATTTTGCCCACTTGACAGACACTGAAACCAAGCTTTTGAAAGTTGGAGTAACTTGCCCGGCGTTATATCTCAGTAACCCTTTAGAAAAAAACCCTCAAATATGGAATAGGCACACTCTAAAATGCAACAAAATTCAGAAGTATATTAACATAATTAATTATATGCTGTGGTTATATTTATATAATCTGGAAATGTAAAGTTGGTTTTGTATTGGGAAATTTTTTACACAACATCATACATATCTAAGATAATGGAGAAAATATGATGATATTGATAAACATGAAAAGACATTCAATTTTTTATTAAACCAGGAATAAGGTGATTTAAAAATTAATTATTCTTTGAAATAACTAAAATATATCTTTTATTTTTTTAATTTTTTTAATGTTTATTTATTTTTGAGAGAGAGAGAGACAGAGCACGAGCAAGGGGGGGCAGAGAGAGAGGGAGACACATAATCCAAAGCAGGCTCCAGGCTCGGAGCTGTCAGCACAGAGCCCGACGCGGGGCTTGAACTCACAAACCAACCGTGAGATCATGACCTGAGCCGAAGTCAGAAGCTTAACCGACTGAGCCACCCAGGTGCCCCTAAAATATATCTTTTAAACAACAGCCATAGTACATGTAATGTTGAAACACTAGAGACATCTCCACCTGAGATAGGAATAAGGCAAGAAAACACACTATGACTAAAATTCGGCATCACGTCAAAAGTTAAAGCAAACATAAGATAAAAGGAAAAGAAAATTTTAATTATTGGTCATCTGGAAACAATATTATTATTAACTGCAAATGATTTCAGGGGCACCTGGGTGGCTCAGTCGGTTAAGCACCTGACTTTGGCTCAGGTCATGATATCACGGTTCATGAGTTCGAGCCCCGCTTCGGGCTGTGTGCTGACAGCTCAGAGCCTGGAGCCTGCTTCGGATTCTGTGTCTCCCTCTCTCTCTTAACCCTCCCCCCTTGCACTCTGTCTCTCTTTCTCTCAAAAACAAACATTAATTACAAATGATTTCACTCCTTACCGAAACAAAATGAAACTAAACCAAGAGAATCCACTGGTAAAGTATAAGAAATAAGAACTAAGAGTTGCATTAGAGGCAGCAATTCATGAAGTGTGGTCCCTGGACCAATAGCATCAACATCACATGCTAGTTCTTAGAGGGGAAATTCTCAGCCTCCGTCTCCAACTTACTGAATCCGAGACTCTGTGGTTGAGGCCCAGAAGTCTGTGGCTTAAGAAGACCTCCAGATAATCTGGTTCATGTTAATGTTTGGAGAACCACTGGTAGAAGGAAATAGAAATAAAAGTTAAGGAAAGTCTTCTCTATTTCCTCACAATAACTAGTTAAAACTAGTGGAAACTAGTTCCCAATAACATAGCATTGCCAGGTTTAACCAAAAGGAAAAAATCATTTAGGTGGCTCAGTTAAATTTGAATTTGAGATGAATAATGAATAATTTTTTTAGTGTACATCCCAAGTATTGCATGAAACATAAATTAGTCATTATTTTGAAATTTAAGCTTAACTGGATAGCCTCTAATTTATCTTGCAATCTTACCAATACAAGCAAAAAAATCAAGATTCTAGGAGTAAACATAATAAAAAATATGTAGGGACTAAATGAAGAAAACTATAAACTTTACCAGAGCAAATAACAAAACCAACATAACAGTTTTTGAGCACTCACTGTATGCTAGACGCTGTTCAAACTACTTCAAACTGCATGTTCAAACGACATGTATTAACTCACTAACCCTGGCAGCAATACTATGAGGTGTGCATAATTTTGTAGTTAAAGGAAATGCAGTCACACAGAAGTTAAATACCATGCCAAAGCCACTTAGTTAGAAAATGTTTTGCATTGATAGATATATCACACCCCTAGATTAGAAGCCTCAATATTGTAAAAATGTCCATTCTCCAAAAATTAGTTTATAAACTTAACATGATTCCAGAGAAATAGATCTAAGTGGAATTTCTGTAACTTGACAAAAATGTTAAGGCGTATCTAAAAGACTGAACATATTAGACTAGCCAGAAAATGTTTGAAGTTGCAATAATAAATGAGGAACTTCTACCAGAAGATATTAATACCTAAATTTTATTGTAACAGTATGATGCTTTCACAAGAATACAGATGCATATGCATAAAATAGAATATCATAGAACAGAACAAAATGGGAAGAAATACACCAAAATGTTAGCAGTGGTGATATGTGGTGAGGATTTGTGTAATTTCGATAATTTTTCTTTGCATTGTTCTGTTTTAAATTCTCTATGAATGTTTTGCATTATTTTTAGCAAGGGAAACATATTTTATCTCAAATAAAGAAAGACTATTTAGGAGCAAATCTAAGAGTATTTATTTTTAAGCAATTTTGGGGTCCCTAGGAAGGCCACATATGCCTGGAGCAGAGTGATCCTGATGTTAACAGACTTCTGTGTCTACATGTGTTACTGGAACCTCAAACTCTCCTAAGTCCAACATATGTTTTTTTTAGCTTCTACTAATTTTTTTTTAACATTTATTCATTTTTGAGAGACAGAGAGAGATAGAGCGTGAGTGGTGGATGAGCAGAGAGAGAGAGAGGGAGACAGAATCCAAAGTAGACTCCAGGCTCCGAGCTGTCAGCACAGAGCCCAAGGTTGGGGGGGGGGGCTCAAATCCACAGACCACGAGATCATGACTTGAGCCGAAATCGGATGCTTCACCGACTGAGCCACCCAGGCACCCCGTTAGCTTCTACTAAATGAACCATTAGCTGTTTTGCACACCATGTGGTAGACATTTTCTCATTTGAACTTTTCAACAATGCTGTGCAATGCTGAAGTAAGTGCTCTAATTAGACATGTTATGGATGAAAAACAAACAAAGTTCAAGGTGGTTAAATAACTCAACTATGTTTATGTGGCAAAACTGAGACTCAAGCCCAATCAAGTTCTCAGTCTGATTCCATTCTGAAAACCAAATGATTCACCTTCAATTCCTCCAATTCTCTCCATCCAGGCCCCAAATCCAATCAGTCACTGGTCTCGTTAATTCTACTGAGATTTTCCAAATCCCTATTCTGTTTACTTCTCTCCATTACTTCCATTACTTCTGCTACTAAGTGGAATAAATCCTTTCTTTGTTCTTGTCTTTCTAAGTTTTGCTCCTCTCCTCTTCATTCTCTACACTGAGGCCAGACATCCCTAAAATACAGTTCTTAGGGGCGCCTGGGTGGCTCATTCAGTTAGGTGTCCGATTCTTGATTTCTGCTCAGATCATGATCTCACATTCGTGAAATCAAGCCCTGCGTCAGACTCCACACTGGGCACGGAACCTGCTTGGTATTCTTTCTTTCCCTCTCTCTCTGCCTCTCTCTCTCTCTCTCTCTCTCTCGCTCTCGCTCTTGCTCTCTCTCTCAAAAAAAAGTACAATTCCCAGCTTTTCATTTCCCTGACCAGAACCCTTTAGTGGATCCCATTGCCCAGGGAATTTAAACTCCTTAGCCTAGCACATAAGACCTTTTATGGTCTAGTCTTTGTCAAGACTGGTAGCCCTGTGAGGGACCACTCTCCCATGGGCAACACAAGCTTTGGCCATACCAATTACTTGCATATCCTTGAATGCACACATAAGTCTTAGTTGTCTTTACCATGTAAAGGCATAAACAAGTGTATTTAAAGGCATACACAAGTGTATTTAAAATACACCTATTTTAAATATGCTTCCCTGTTCTGTCCTCTTGGAAAATGCCTCTTCATCCTTCAAGAGTTAACTCAAATGATACTTTCTCTTTGGGATTGCTCTAACCTCTTCAGGCAAAATAAGACCCTTCTTATGTGTTTGTACATCACCTGTCACTTTTTTCTTGCAGAGTATAATGGAAAGAGAGCAGACTTTTGGACCACTGGACTAGGGTCTGCATTCAGAGGTTTCTGCTTACTAACTATATGACCTACTGCAAATTATATCAACGTGGGATATAATGAAACTCTTCAAAAACAATTTGACCAAAATATCTCATCCATTACCTACCTGTTTTACCTTTTGTAGTTCAAAGACATTTTCCTTATATTTCCTAAGATGCATTCATTCCCATTCCTCATGAATATATCCTTTTGGCAAACTTTTAGTGAACTCTCATGTACCAGACACACAAAAACAAAAATATAGTGATAAACACCATAAAGAGAAATAGAAATAGGTGATGGGGATTAAGGAGTGCACCTGTCATGATGCGCACTGGGTGATGTATGCAATTGTTGAATCACTATATTGTATACTTGAAACTAATATATAACACTGCGTGTTAACTGTATTGGAATTTAAATTAAATTAAATTAAATTAAATTTAATTTAATTTAATTTAGAAAGAAATACAAGTACAGTTCTCAAGGAGCCTCATAGAAGACTCTACGAAATTTTAGTCTGATATATTCCAATGGAATATTAATAAACCAAGAAGGTTGTGTTAATATTAATTTACTCCCTTAGCTCAGCTTCCCATCTTCCCTTGTGGTTGGTGTAAGTTCAAGATACATCAGTTCTTGGTTATTCTCTTGGAGATTTTCTTCCAACAGCAAAAGAAGTCCCCACATCAGAGGAGAGTTGCTTCAAGAGCTATCAGTATATTTCCCTTCATTTCCCAATGGTAGAGTTTGGGGGGGGAAAGTAAGGCAGTATTTAGTTCAATAACATGAACTATGACTTTCGCTTCATCCATCAGTGTTTCTCTTTTTTCGTTTTTTTCCCTATAACCGAAGCATACTGATTTTTCTTTTTAGAATGTGTTTGGTAAAATCATGCAAACTCCTTCTAAAAGTGACCTTTTCAAAGTCGATTGTATATATATGGCACACAACTTATATTGACTAGTTTTCTTATATTGACTAGTTTTGTAATCTCCTAAGTATGTGGTAATATCTCAGGTTGAGAGTTGATCAGTTGCTCTGTATTCAGACATTTATGAAGACAAATGGCATATTGGTCGGTAACATGAATTTTATAGTCACTTAGACTTGAATTCAAATTTCAGCTCTGCAGTTGGAATGCCATGGGGAGGTTACTTCTCTGATTCTCTGAGCCTCACTAAACAAAAGTCTTTAAAGTATCTATGTACTACGCATGATAGTCAACAACAGTTAAGTTGTTGAACCCATTACATAACTTACTAGTTATGATAATATCTAACATTTATTGAGAGATTACTATTATTATCTAATGTTTGGAGATCACTGGCTTACGGCTTAAGTACTGTGTGGGGATATGGAAAGAAGGGGGTGGATTCCAATACAGGATGTGTCATTAAATGGATCTGACATCTCATTTAGCAGACATATGCTGTGAATGCTGCTAATCTGATACATTTGCAGTGTAAGATATTTTAGGGTTGTGAGAAAAATATAAAGCATCATCAGTCTTAGAGGTAGAGCTGATTGGAGCCACTGGAGGGCAGAGGTAGAATGTGAGAGGAGACTAAGCCTGGCCCTGAAGCTTTGAGTCTGGTTTGTATACCTCCGTTGAGACTTCTGTGAAAGCCAGGTAAATCACTGTCATAGGCAACATAAGGCCACTGGTTCCTTTGGGAAATTGACTTCCAATTGCCTAGTAATAGGAATTGGGGAGAGGGTGACTGACATCAAGATCAGGACAGGAGAATGTTGAAAACCAGGCCCTTAGCTGAATCACTATACAGAGTACATAAGAGGAACCAAACTAATGTCCGCAGGATGATTGGGTAGAGGTTGGGTATAGGCATGAGGACATAGGTTCATGTATGATGGAAAAGCAGTCCATGGATGCCTCTGTGGTAAAACCTCCTGTGAGTAAAGTATTGGATACACTGGAATGAGCTATTTCAAACATGTACTTAGTGTGAGGTTGCTGCTATGTGTGCTTCTTGCAGTGTAAACCAAGAAAAAAGTTTCCCACCCCAGGCTTCTACCTGGTGCAGGAAGTTGCATTTGAAATGTCTAGCAATGTTTAGGGCTTGGAGAGCATGCCTGACAGTCAATGCTTGTTATATTAACAGGAACCCATTCTCCCTTGGGTGGTAGGCAGATCGATTAACTTGGGAGGAGTATTCCAATTATGTTCTTTATAAGGGCTGCTGCTGTGAGAGCTGTAGATCAGGTAGATAAATTACAAAGCAGCCAACTCCAGACTTCTTTCCAGAAGGTGGACTTCTTGCACCTAGGTACAGACATGTACAGCCTAGGAAGCATGAGTGACAGCTGATGACAGTAAGCAGGCTTGAGAAAATGTGAGCATTTGTTTTGGACAGTTCAATATATTGCTGGGTTTTATGTAGAGAGGGGAGAAGTATTGAGTTGGTGGGTGTACAAGCAAACAAAACTGATGTCTACATTTCAGATGGCAGGCTTAAAACCTCACATATCCAAGAAGGGTCACCTTTTCTACTTTATACAAATAAACCACTTGCAAGTAATCTGAGTTGTTTAAAAGCAAGCTAGAGATAGATGAGTGGCAAAGCAGCTCATCCCATAGGCTTTGTCTTTTGACCAGATTTATGACCCAGTGGAGGTAGATGGTACACTAAGGATTATCTAGTCCCATTGCTTCATTTTACCCACAGGTAACTTGGAGCTTGAGTGAGCACAACACAGAGGGGTTAAGAGCCTGGACCCAGGAGTCCATGCAAATCCCAGCTCCAAGCCTCACCCAGCTGCAAGCTGTGTGACGTTGGGAAAATCCGTTGAGTACCCCAACCCTTACTCTTGGGCAGGTCAAATGGGCAGATGGGCCAATACAGTGCCATTCAAATTTTCAAACCAGGGGAATGTGATGAAAAATACTTGGATTGGACAGTGAGGAGTGTCAGGTTAGTGTTGAGTGTATCCTAGAAGAGATTCTCAAAGGTCTCAGAAAATTATTTCCATTGACACACTCAGTAGTGGCATATACATATTTATTCTTTTGTTCCTTTAATATGAAGCTTTTGAGTAGTCCTCAGGTTGTAGTTTAAAATGCATAAAGCTAGAGTTGAAATCACTTATGTGCATTTCAGTAACACATAGAAGAATGACCTAGGCAGAGTATACAAGTTAGAGGATAGAGGTTTGTACTACTTGTCATGACAATTCATCTCTGTAATGAAGCCTGAGGAGCTAGGTTCACAACTGCTAAGATTGGCAGATATATATTATATTCCTAAATGCAGTATAGATATAATAAAAGTAAAGTTGCTGTTAGTACATATTTCATTGTCTCAGCCTCCATGGAGTCAGTCTCCTTCTAAACATCACTTTCTCTTTAAGGTAACGAGAAGATTATCATCTCCTTGCATCCCAGGGACTGAAGAATGACTTTGCACTCTCTAGAAGGTTGTCCCATGGAAACAGAAATATACACGGGTGGCAAGGGAGGCAAGGGATATAGACCTTCTGAGCCCAGTCTGCTGAATCGAATCTTTTCATCAATGGGCAACAGACTTCATGGAACACCCTTAGACTAGACTAGAAGAACACCTTTAGATCCTAGACTAAAGAAGACCAGCATGTATTTCAGCGTGTAAGGTTCATTTCAACACGTACATATTTTTACATGTACGTGTGCAACTTTTTCTTTCCTGCTGATAATTTTAAACGTTGAAGAAATTGTGTTGGAGGTCCCCCAAACTACACTCAGGCATGATAATTCCATCCCTAGAACAACTCCTAGAACTCAGAAGCTATTATGCTCACAGTTACAGTTTATTACCGTGAAAGGATATAGATCAAAGTAGTAAGAGGAAATGTGTCAGTGGCAAAATCTGAATAAACCAGACACGAGCTTTTATTTGTTTCTGGAATAGTACTGGATTTCAGCAGTATAAGGCTGCCTATGTAGTGTATTGTCTTTTCCCCATATTTCTGCACCAGATGAGATATAAGATTCAAGAAAGAAGTTGTGGGGTGTGAAGTCTCCCAGCTATTTTACTTTCACGTGTGTCGACTTCTCCTCTCTCTGCCTGAGCTCCCTTCCCTTTCATCTGACCAACTTGCACTCTTTATCTTAGGTTTTTTTCCACTGTTGTCTCCGTAACTTAGTGATTCCTACTTCTGACTTTTCACAGCATTTTTAATACAAGTATTAATCCTGTTTGATGTGTTTTTATTAGTTGTGCTCATATCCATTTCCCCTACTTCCTTAGTAGTTAATGTCTTACCCTTTCTAGAGTATTAATAATAATAATAATAATAATAATAATAATGTAATGGATGTTTTAATGATACTATGTGCCAGATATCATTCTAAGTGCTTTACACATGATTCCTTACTTAATCCTTACAACGACCCCACGAAGTACCATTTCCCATGGCTGCTGTAACAAATTACCACAGAATGAATTGCCACAAAAGTAATGAACACAAATTTATTAGCTTATAGTTCTGGAGGTCAGAAGTCTTAAATGGGCCACTGGTCTTAAATCAAGGTGTTGACAAGGCTACATTCCTTTCTAGAGGCTCTGTGAGATAGTTTCTTTGTCTTTTCCAGGTTCTAGAGATCACACACATTCCTTGGCTAGTGGGCCTCTTCATCTTCAAAGTCAGCAATGGTTGGCTGAGTCCATCTCTCATGCCATCTCTGGTTCTCTCTCATTCTCTCTCTCTCTCTGACCACAGCAGAGAAAGATTATCTACTTTTAAGGACCTATGGAATTATGTGGATCACACGCAGATAATCCAGGATGATCTCATCTCTTCAAAGTCACTGACTTAATCATAACTGCAATGTCCTCTTTGCCATGTAAAGTAACATATTCACTGGCTTTGGGGGTTAAGGCATGACATAGTTTGAGGGGTATGATTCTACATTCCACAGATGCATAGTATTATAGAGATGAAAAACTGGGGCTCAAGGAAGCTTAGTAACTTACCCAAACTAGTAAATACTGAGGATGGGATTCAAGCACGGTCTTGCTCTATAGGCCTTCTTTCTAAGTATTGCCCACCCGTCGGGTTCCCTAAGGGAGACAGCGCTGTCTCCGGCACATAGCGGTTGCTCATTGTGTGTTCACAAAATCGTTTCCAGTCTGAATATTCCCACCTACTCTCATTCTTCCCTGTTCCTGATTCTCGTCACTATGAAGAGTTATTTCAGTTTTCCAACTCTTTTAGTTTTCTAATTCATGTATTTTTTTTTGTACTTTACCATCACAGCTTAATGCGAATTCCATTCTAGCATGACCCCAAGGATTTGGGTAAGCTCGAAGTGGTTCCTGAGGAACATTTCCAATTGCAAAGAGGTCTAGACAGACACAGAAGACCTGTCTGGGGGACTCACGATAGGTTCCCAACCGCACAAAGATCTAAGAGGCCCTAGAAAAAACCAGAACACAGGCTCTGGCTTTGAGTTTCCTTTGAGTTTCAGATAAGAGTCTCAGCTTTCTTTACTCTACCCTAGTAACCCTGCAAGAGTACTGAAACAAAGGACAGAAGCCTCGAAAGCCCTTGCCTATCGCAGTATATTTTTAAAATATGTATTATTCTTCACATGTATCTCTCTACTTAATATTCTTCAGGGTCCTTTTACCAGCCAGGATACAAGCTCTTGGGTGTCTTCTGCATAAAAGCTGCAATTAGAATATTTATGTATTTTTAGGGCAATAAAAGAAAAACTGAACATCCATATCTAAAACACACAATATTTGCATAATGAAGGCTTGTCTTTCTCTCAGTCCCTGGGCACCCTTCTTTGTGTCTCCACAGTTGCGTTCCCTGGAGGTCAGTCATCATTATAAATTTAAAGTGACTTTTACAAGAACTCAATTAAGAACAAACTCAGAAGAAGTTAGTGTACATGTAATTCATGTATTTACTTGGTTACATGAGTAGCATAGCAATGACTAGCAATATGTAACTTCAGAGGAATATAGTACTACATAGTTGTTAGCAGTTTCAATAGCTGAACAAACGTCAATAGACATTAATCATAAGCTGTCCAGAGAAGGCATCCTGGGCCTTTTTTTATAAGGCTTTTTCTGCCTTTATTACAAAGCTTAAAGTCTGTAAGATCTCAGATCCAAAAATGATTTAATTGAGTACCTATGTATGGAAACAAGGAGGAAACCTATCTGGCATTGAGAAGTGGCAGAAGTAATTAACATACTTGCTGTGGAATATCTGCATATTAAAAATATTTCAAACTCAGGATCTATAAAACAAATCTGATTTTCTCATTGGTTTCCATTATAAAGTCTATGGGGAAAAGACCCAACTAGTAAATGATTTTTTTGGTTTTGTTTTTGGATTTTTTAAATGTTTTTTTAATTTATTTTTGAGAGACAGAGAGAGACAACATGAGCAGGGGAAGGTCAGAGAGAGAGGGAGATACAGAATCTGAAGCAGGCTTCAGGCTCTGAGCTAGCTGTCAGCACAGAGCCCGATGCAGGGCTCGAACCCACGAACCATGAGATCGTGACCTGAGCCAAAGCCGGATGCTTAACCAACTGAGCCACCCAGGCGCCCCTTGGATTTTTTTTAATGATGAAAAAGATGTGCTTTCCACCTAGCCCTTCACTTTTTTTTTTTTGCAGTGTTTTCAGAATTGGCAATACTACACTCAAAATTCTCCTTCACCTCTTTCCATCCCTCTAGCACTTCTACAAAAAAAAGGGAGTAAAATTCAAAGCAGTCATTGTTGATGCTATTGTTAGCCCAGATAGAAGAAGACATTGAAATAATTAGTTAAAATCAAGTATGCATATTTTAGTTAACCATTGTATTACCTTACATAAGGAAAAAAATCTCTGCAAGATAGTCTACTATCTCTTATACCTAAGAATTGTTTTTTCAATTAAAATGATCTTTTAAATCACTAACATGTGTTTCAGTGGGAAATATTTTAATCTGATTAACTATATAAAATAAAAAAAAGCAAAATGTATGGAGGAAAGCTGGTCTACAAAATTTCCATTTGAACATGAAAGCAGGAAATATCAAGAGGATTCCCTAATATTAATGGCTTGCTGCTCTTGCCTTTTATCTTACTCTGGTGATGGACTAAATTGCAACTTGCGAAGCTGAGATGAAAGAGGCCGACTCCCTGAAAACAGAACGCATAAATGAGGAGTTGTAGCATCAGAAGGACTGTTGTGGAGCACTTTGCCCCTACAGTCTGGCACCGGGAAATGCACTGCCTCCATATGCGTCCTCATGTCATTGTAAATCAGTTGCTCTATAATAATTTTCTCAGATTTCAATGCTGGTGTAGAATGAAAATCCTTCTCGTTTTTCAAATAGGGTTGGGAGGTATTAGGAGTCACAGTCAGCACACAGGATACGTGAATTGCCAAAGTAATCATAGCATTGTAATCTAAACTCAATTTGGAGAAGTATTTAGCCCTGAGTCATAACAACGTTTAGAGAAATGGAGAAGTAGAAGTCAGAAATCCTAACCTCTTTTTTTAGTATATGATACAGCTGTCTTTTAAATTTGCCTCCGTTTTATTTGGAAGGGCTAGTTTAGCGTTCCATTTGAGAAAGAATTGGCATTCCCCTAACTAAGCTTATTACAAAGGAAAACCTATGAGCAGTGGACTTTCCTGAACATGGAGTTTGTGAGTGTTTGATACATGTTTGTTTGATAAATGGTGGTCTAGGCACTAAGATTAAATTTCGAAGTATGGAGATGCATATAGCATAGTTCCTATTTTTCAGTACACATTAAGGTAGAGAGAGAAACACGTAAGCATATAAGTGTAATGAAATTCATAATGCCATGAGAGAGACATAGACTGTTTTGGCAGCAAGGAAGAGGAGCACTTAATCTTGATTTGGAAGGAGAAGGGGTGGGTTTCTAGGGAAATTAAACTAGGTGAGGTCATTAAAGTGTATTAGAAGTTTGCATTTTCTTGAAAAGCACAAGTTATAAACAAATTTTCTTTTGGTAATGGCCAAAAATAAGATAAAATAAAACTGAGGATGTGAGTTATATTACTGCTGCTCTTAGTTTATCTCTAAATATTACCTTTATGAAAACAAACAGGCATGAAAAGTGTATTGTTGTTGTTTGGGGTGTGTGTGTGTGTGTGTGTGTGTGTGTGTATGTGTGTATGTGTTGGTGTGTGTTTTATTGGGAAGCACTGTTGACCCAAACCTATTCAATTATCCAGTTATGATGATTTTATTAATATACTAATATATACTGATTAATATACTGATTGGTGAGCTAACCCAGAAAGCATATAGTGACTTGTTTTTTTCACACTAACACTATTTTCCTTTTACTGCTTGTGTTTTGTATGACTATGTCCTCCACCCATGCTTTGCATTCCTCCTGAACCCACTAGACACTCATACATATCCCTCCCGGGCTCTTCCTCCTCTTCCTAGATGATAAAAGTTGGAGTACTCCAGAGCTTAGCACTCGGTTCTCTTCTCTTTGCTCTATACACTCACAACCTTGGTGATTTCAGATCTATAGATTTAACTATTCTCTATATGCTATTGTTTTCCAGACTTACATCTATGGCTTTGATGTCACTTTTGGACTTCACACATTTATGCTACTGCCTACTTGATGTTTCCTCTTTTCTGAAACTGAACTCTGAAATTCTCCCCAAGAACTGCTTCTTCATGTAAGCAAATGTGTGTTCACCCAGTTACTCAGGACAAACCATATCCCAAGTATATTACATGACCCAAGATTATAAACTAATCCAAAATTCATCACTACTATAACCATTTCTTCTACTAGTTGGAGCAATCATCACTTTTGCCATTACTCTTCTAATAGCCCACACTGGGCAATTAGTGTTGGTTCAGACTTTGCAGTGGAGTGGTTATGGGGATGACAACTTTAAAAGTAATATTGTACAATGGGTGGCCAAGGTGGAATGGAGGCCAAGATCATTGGAAGTGAGAAAGTCAAAGAACTAAGGGGCCAGGGTATGCAAGGATCTTTCATGTGAACTTTGAAATTGCCAAATTAATGACAAACACAGGGCAAGAAAGCAAACATAGGGATTCAGGTGCTAAAATCTGAAACATGAAATGAATGAGGGGGAAGTCTTTGGTCCCATGTATTTCCACTTACTTTATAACTCTTCTCTACGTATAATTTCAGCTTTCTCATAAAGCTCATAACTCTCACCTGTTCATGGGTTCTCTGTATAACCTTTCAAATTTAGCTCCTGCTAATAATCTCATTCCCTGCATTGTTTTTCAGCCCAGATTCCTATGAATAAGAAACAGATTGGCTTATCCTATTCCTGTTTGAGTAGTCAATTTTTTTTCTTCATGTGGCAGGCCACATCGTAGTTTACCCTTTGGTCATGTTCCTGCCTCTGATCTAGTTAACTGTAGCCAGAGGCCGTACAAGGAATGACACTTGCAGGGATAAAGGGATCATGGTCACCTAGGATTGTAACTTCAGCAGAAATTGGGTTGGGTGGTTTCTCTTTGAAGGCACTTTGGACATGGGGCACAATTACTGCAATCTCTGTACGGTTATGTCAGAGATTGAAGTAGGGAAACAGCAGAGAAGATGTAGGCAGTATGAGGAAGTCATTTTACAAATTACTAGCATAGGTGTACTGTCATTTCAATAGAACAAAAGAAAACTGAGAACATACATGACTTTAGTTAGTGCTTGATACACCCTAGATATTAAAGTGTTTTATTTCCTTTCTTTCATTCATTCACCCAATGATTATTAAGTAGCCCCTCTCTGCTAAATAGTGGTATATAATCAGTAAAGGGTCCTAGTAAGAAAAACCTGGAATTCTATCAAGTTGCCCACGACACTAATAATATTCTACTTGCTATGTCACAATTCAGGCCACTTTAGCTAGCTCCTAACTCATCAAGAAGGATCTGCAATACTCTATAAGTGATTTCCTCTTGTTACTTCACTTTCCTTTAATGCAAATTACAAAGGAGGATAGCACACTTACTTCATAGGAAATTAGAAAGACTAATTAAGTCAGGAGGCAGGGCTTTGAAGATGAAAGTGGTTGCTGAGCATTAAAATCCCAAAGAAGTATTCAACAGTTGTGGGTACAATGCAGCTGGCAATACTGGTGCCATGAATAGAAGACACATCATAATGCTTTTGAATGACAAAAGGCCTTTGTTGAAAACTCAAGTGACACAATGATGTCCTTAATAGCCTTGGATTTCAAATAAAGTATTACTCTAGTATCAAGTTTATATATATATATATATATATATATATATATATATATATATATGAAGACACATATTCAAGATAAAAACAGGATTTAAGTGGACAGAATGAAATAAGGAACCCCATCATAGTGCACATCCCAAAGTTCAGAGTATGTGAGGTAAAAATCTCCTACTGCATTGCTTGATCTTGAGTTATAAATACTAGAATAAAGGAGTTTGTGGGCAGAGTCCAGACATCAAAGATGTTCCTGGTGTTGGGAGGAAAAATTTTTCTCTGCTCTTCAAGATTCTTCTTGCTGGTCTATGATTAAACTGACATGAGACAGAGCAACAGGAAAAAATCAATCAAGTTTAGTAACATACATACCTCCTGTATACATGGGAGACACCCAGGAAAACTGAGTAACCCCACAAAATGGCCCAAGCCATGACCTTAAATACCATCTCTAAAGATGGAATATGTTGTGTGTGGTGGAGGCCAGTTATGGGAAGTTGCCAGGAAAAGCACAGTAAACAAGGATATGATTGTTATGCAGATTTAAGTCATTGCCTTCTTCATTGGTAAGACGTTTTAGAGGTTAAGAGTCATCCCCTCTCTTCCTGGTATAGAGTTACAAATGGAGATTTCCATTATAAATGCAAATGTCTCGGAGAAAGGTAACTTCTACTTGGTTTACAGAACTTCTCATGTGTCTGCGGTTTCTTGTTAATAAGCAGCTTAAAATAAGCAATGTGCCAGAAGCATGTTTTGGGGTGGCACAATTTGCTCAGGATCTGAGAAATTAGGTAAGAGGAAGGTTGAAAGGAGAGCTGAGAACATTGATCTGAAGAAGTCCTATAAATACTTTCTGCATGCCTTAGGGTCTTATCAAGGATAGGGAAACAGACTGAGTAAAGATATGAGAGTATACATTGTTTGCTCACTTATTTGCCTGCTTACTATATATTTATTTATCGTATTGTTATGGGTTGAATTGTCTCCCCACCCACAGAAAAAGAGATATGTTGAAGTCTTAACCCCCAGTACCTCTGAATGTGACCTTATTTGGAAATACATTTTTTGCTGATGTAACTAGTTAAGATGAGATCATACTGGAGGAGAGTGGGCCCTTAATCCGACATGACTGGTATCCTGTTAAAAATGGGCCATGTGAAAACAGAATCACACAGGGAGAAGGCCATGTGACAGCAAAAGCTGAGATTGGAGTTATGCAGCTACAAAGCAAGGAGTGCCAAAGATTGCTCACCACCAGAAACTAGGAGAGAGGATGGAACAGATTCTTCCTCAGAAGTTTCAGAAGGAACCAACACGGCTTTCAGGCTTCTGACCTCCAAAATCCCTCCAGAATACCATTCTGTTGCTTTAAGCCACCCATGAATTTTTTTTTTTTTTGAACAAACGTCTGTGCTCACTGGATGGTGTAGGGTAAGGGGGTGGGAAACTTGCTATAGAGAGTTAATATTTCAGATTTGTAGGCCACATGGTGTCAGTTGCAATGACTTCACTCTGTGGTTAGAGTATAGCAGTAGTAACAATCAGTAGCAAATGGGCGTGGCTGTGTTCCAACAGAACGTTCTTTATGTACATGAAATCAGAATCGTATGTAACTTTCATCTCTCACGACATATTATTCTTCTTTTGATTTTACTCAACTATCTAAAACATGTTTAGCTTGTGGGCCGGATTTGGCCTAGTTTGACAGCATCTCGTGTAGGAGAAAGTTAGGTTTCGGAGATAGAGAGACCTGGCTCTACCACTTTCTAGCTGTCTAACTTTTGATGCTACTTTGCTACTCCTCGTTTTGGGTTCTGCCCTTCCAAACTAGAAATAACTGTGGTTTCCTCAAAAGGCTATTAAAAGAATAAATTTGCCTTCAGCAGGATTGGGTTCATGGGCATGTGATCTGTGTGATTGCCCAGGGCCCTGCACATACAAGGGCCCTCCATTTAGTCTAATGCTCTGTTATCGTCATCTTGAGATTCTTAATAACTTCGAGCAGGTTCTGTATTTCCATTTTGCATCGGGGCCTGTGAATCATGTAGCCGGTGTGACTCCTGACACAGACTGGGAGCCCAAAATGAGTAGCTATTCTTATTACTGTGCATTGTAATGTATGAATAAAGGTAGATTAACGAAAAACTAACCCCAATCCTTGGTGAAGGAGCTATGGCTGCTTTGGGAGAGGTCAAGCATATTCTCTCATAAAACAAAAGCAGTAATTCCTAAAAGACGGACGTACCTGCAACGGATGTACAGACTGACAGAAAGTAAGGACATAGTACCCCAACTCCATAACATGACAAGTTAGCAGCTGACTGGGGGGAACCTCATGATTCTCTTGTGATGAAGGCTTGTGTTACGAAATCACTTCGGAAATGTGCTGGCTTTGCAGGGCTGTGTGCACAGAATGTTAAACAAATCCCTGCAGTTGGGTCTTTATTTTGAGCAGTGACATCAGAGCATTTATCCAAACATTTGTTTAAATAGAAAGGCAAAAAGAGGTGCATTGGCAGTGTGTGCTGAGCAGTGTGCATCTTACATCGGTAGAAATCTGGACTCCGAGGCTGTCTTGCCAACACCGCACAGAGTCTGACCTATTATTAATTTCTTTGCTCATTGTACGTGACCAAATTGGAAAACTCAGAGCTCCAAATGCTTTAGGAGATCACCAAGCATTTTTCTCACTTTTCAGAACCGCTGTGCAGGTAGAGGCAAGCACTATGTGATTCATAAATAACGGAGCCACACCACCTTTTTCTTTATATCTGGGACGACACACCCTTACTGGTGAAAATGTTCCCTTTGACGGTTTTCCAACATGTTTGGCTGTGTGTCAAACAGCATCTCAAAATCTTTTGGCTGATACAGGAATTCTGATTGCAGCCTCATAAGCTAAAGCCAGCTCTTCCCAGCTCCTGCGAGCTTTTGTAGGGCTTTAATCACGAGGGCATATGTGTACCCAGTCTCGGGAGTGGCTTCAGCCACTGGTTAGATACATCTTGTTCCGAATTGATTAAACAAAACCATTATAAAATGAGTTAGAGCATTTACTAAGCAGCTTATATTATACAGCAATGACAACAGCATACAGACCTTATTGCAGTATGGAATTGATGTCAATCCACTTCCCCCACTAAGGTATCGGTAAAGCTTTATGTGTGAATGAAGTGTATTGATCCGAAACTTAGATCCTTTCTTTTGTTGTCTAGATATCTGGGCTGGCCCTGAGCCACACTTCTCCATCTCTTGCTGGTTCCCATTGGGCTGGTCACCTCCCTGTATCAGCACATATTCAAGAGTAAGTATAGCAGGCTTTACCTATTCACATTCCTAGCCAGGAAAGTGGATGAGAAATACAAACCTTATTATCCAACAAGGTCAGGCATCTCTGCTTTCCTCGTCCTCTGGCCTCCTGTGATCGTGCATTGAGCCACTTTGTCGCTAAGGAGCACCTCCAATATGCACTGCTCAGGGATGGAGAGAGAGGTGAAGATCAAATCAGTCAACTTGGCTTCTTGTTAGTAACTCTGGCCAAAGACTTGCAGGAGAGTTTCCAACTAATGGCCAAAATGAGAGGAAATCATCCACGCTGTTCCTATTCCTGATTCCCGAGTGAGCAGAAGGTTGGCTGATTTCCTCTTTGCTAAATAGTGTCCTGAGGGTTTGAATGATTTGTGAAAATGCCTGCCTTAGACTGTATCTACGCTGGAAAACTAATCCGTTGGCTGGGATCCAGTGTATTTGCTAGTTCGGTTTAAAAGATAATATGAGTTTAACAGATCCCCCCCTTCCACTTAAATATCTCTGTTTGGGGGAGTGTGTTTTTTTCTTTTTAGTTTCTGTTTTTGGTTTGGTTTTGTTTCATTTTTTATATCAAAAAGACATGCCCTTTTGGGGAGTAGGATGGGACTGAAAATAAACAAGTCAAAAAATTAAGTAAATAATGGAGTCACTTTAGATAGTAGTAAGGACTAGGAAGAAAATAAGGCAGGTGAAGAGTCAATAATTGGATGGAGCCGTGATGCTGTTTTAGATAAGGTGGTCAGCCTGTTGAGGAGATGACATCGGATCGGTGCCCTGAGTGATGATAAAGGAGAAACTCCATGAGGATCGCGTGCTGAGTGGAAAAGCTCAGAGGCAGTGAAGGATTTGGGCTGCACGAAGAGCTGCAGTGAGGTGTCTGTGATTGAAACAGCGAACGGGGGAAGAGTAGGAAGAGACTAAATGCGAGGTGCAGACAGAGATCCGAGAATACAGAGTCCTGAAGACTCCGCCGAGGGTTTGGGGTTGAAATCTAAGCGGGGTGGGGGCCACTGATGGGTCAGACAGGGAAGTGGCATGGTCTCATTTATGGTGTAGCCCGTCGATTGTACTGAGAACAGATAATGGGGCAGGTGAGAGGTGAAGCTGGGGGACAGTTATGAGTTGAACTCAACCCAGTGAGATGTAAAGTGAGAGACGAGGACTGAGGTGGTTGTGGTGGATGGAGATGGTGACAACTAGCAGGATTGCGGATCAAATTTTAGGGCAGTGGCGCCTGGGTGGCTTGGTTGGTTGTGCATCCAGCTTTGGCTCAGGTCACGATCTAATGGTTTGTGGTATCCAGCCCCATGTCAGCTTCTGTGCTGACAGCGTGAAGCCTGCTTGGAATTCTCTCTCTCCTCTCTCTTTCTCTCTCTCTCTGCCCCTCCCCCACTCGCGTTCATGTGCATGTGCCTTCATTCTCTCTCTCAAAAATAAATAAATAAATAAACTTTTAAAAAACGTTAGGGTAGAACTTGCTAATGGCCTAGATATCGAGAGGGAGGTGGACTGAGGGAAAAAGGGGAAGTCACGCACATCTCTTTGGTTAAAGGCCGGAAAACCTGTACTTTGGACAAGGAATTTAATGTGTCTGAATCTGCTTTCTCATCTGTCAGGTGAGAATTACCACAGCTCCATCCCATAGTCATTCTTGCATTGTACACTTAGTAGTTGAGGGCCTTTTACACGTCAGGCGTTTCACTGTTTCTTTTCATTTTTATTGTACGTTGGCCCCGCACATGGATTCCAGAAGGTTATTAAAGGACAGTATTTCCATTCTACACACAAGGAAGTCGTGTACAAAATTGCGAAGGTTTGATACCACATGGCAAGTAAGTGGCAAATGCAGGCTTTAAATCCGTGTCTGTTTGCTTCAAAACCATGCTCTTTCTTCGTAAGTGCTACCCAAAAGTGTGATGGTGGACTGGACCTTGGAGACCCGACTCTATCTTCAGGACCCATAATGCTATAATTGGGAATCTGAACAGGAAGTGAAACTCTCAACTGTTATAGAAAAGCCACAAGCCCAGCGTTGCCCTTTTAATCCCCTGGGGCTCCTTCTAGGAGATGGAATTGGAGAAAGGCATTCTGTTAAAGTTTGCCCAGGATTTTCAACTGTTTTTTTTTTTATTTTTCCCAGTTTAATTTTAAACTGAACGTTATTAAGCAGATGGGATCCCACTAGCACATTTGCTTGGAAACGCAGAATGCCTACAACGAGCGAACCCAATGCACTCGCTGCCTATTGCCTTGTCAAGATAGTATACAAACATTAAGAAAATGGATTTTTGAAATGTGAGAAGAGCCAAAAGCCCCAGAGTTAAATGATGCTAAAAATGGGGATTGTACCCTTCTCAAGACAAGAGGTTTCCCCCTGTGTAGACTTTGATGTGGAATCTGAGAGAGTGTGGAAATGTTCAACCAGCCAAGCTGAGCTTTATTTACAGAGAGGAAACTGAGGTTTGGCACTGTTAAGTGGCCCAGACAGTCCCCCAGCAGGGCTCTCCTAGCATATATCACATATCTCTTTCTCCTTCACCATATTTTTCCGACTTTTAGAAGACAAAGGGAAGTGCCGCCGATATCTACCAGATACCTGGTGCTACAGAAAATGAGGAGATGATCAACGCTATGACCTCATGCTTCCCTCTATCTCCAGGGCAGCATTCAAATGACCCCAGAAAACAAGCCTGCCTTCCTTTTCTACCCTTGATCTTAGCCAAAAGGCCGAGAAGCAATGTCTTCCTTTTCTCTTGCCATCACCCAGAGGCAGAGACTTCCTTGGCTAATATGGCCCTTTGCCTCGCATGCACATTTCCACTTGCATAAATGCCTGTGCCCTGTAATTACTTTCTGCTCTGTGCACTGGTGTGATTCAAGACACAGCCTGGAGCGAGAGCATTCCATAGATTGTTCATGGGCAGACGTATGGGTCATTGGCCCCGAGTTTCAGCTTCTCATTTGTTTGTTAGTAAAAGACTACAGGTTGTCCGAGTCAGCTGCTTGACTCAGCTATGGAAAAAATAAAAGGCAAGTGAAATGAAAGGATACTTTTCCTTAAAGTAACAACCCCCAAACTAGAGTTAGAGGCCGCCTTAGTGGAGATATTAAATCTACCAGAACATTTGTTGCAGGTAGCAATTTGTGCTTTTTTGGTATCCTTTTGGGGCAGTAAACTTGGCAAAATGAAGACAAGTGATCATTTCAGGGCAGAAATAACATCACAGCAAAAGATTCAACAAGATTGCCTAGGTATGACATTGTGCGTTTCCTTCTAAAAATGAAATACTATAGTTTAAAAGAGATGCCTTAGCTGCAATTTGGAGTTGCATTAAAGAAACATTCGTATTTAAGTTAAATCCATAATCAGGGACTGAATTTTAACTGAAAGGTCACAAAATGTGGCATACTACACAAAATATTGGCCAATGAAAAAAGCTACTGAAAGGAAAATTATGAGAAGGTTATGTAACTGTCCTATATACTATTAATTCCCATCATTATCGAAGACAGAATTTACACCCTATAGGTGGACATCTAACTTGAGGAAGAATTTCTGCATGATTCAAGTTAGTGAGTTCGTTCTTGAAGACACATGGCATTCAGAGTGTTGTTAAAGTTTGACTTGGCTTCCTCACAGTAACTTTCTCGCTCTCCAACAATAAACAGGCGAGAGCAGTGAGAGGTTCAAAGGTTATGGTTGCCTCACTGAACTAACTGAGTCTATTATGAAGCCTGTGATCGAAGTTCTCCATCGCTCAAGATATAGACGAGGAAATTAACATCCACACAAGGATAAATTCAGTGCTTCTCTTTATCGCTACCCCTGTATAGCTTGAACCCCTCGGTCTTTCTTGGTCAGGTCTGTGAGCCAGAAGAGCATTGATCGATGGTATTTGCCTAGCAGGTGTTTTGTTAACTAGTGTCCAGCTTGTTCTAGAAAGCGGAAAGGAGAAAAAGCTGGCAGTGATGTGACGGGGCAGAACAAGGGTGGGGAAGGGGAGCATTTTCAAATGTAAGTGGCAAGGTAGCCCATCCTTTGTTTTAAAGATATCGCTGATTATCATATGTATAATGGAAGATATCTTATTTTCAGGAATGCAAAACTAAGAGGCATTATTTTTATTTTTATTCTTTAAAAAACTTTTTTAATGTTTTCATTTTTGAGAGACAGAGAGAGAGAGAGAGAGAGACAGAGCATGAGTGGGGGAGGGGCAGAAAGAGAGGGAGACAGACAATCTGAAGCAGGCTCCAGGCGCTGAGCTGTCAGCACAGAGCCTGATGTGGGGCCCAAACCCACGAACTGTGAGATCATGACCTGAGCCGATCATGAAGCTTAACCGCCTGAGCCACTCCGGCGCCCCTGTAAGAGACATTATTTTTAAAAAATATTTTGCATGTGAGTAGCTTACAAGGTCAGTCAAGGAACAGTGACATGAACTTCAGAACTTCCAAAGGGTATGAATTTACAAAACTCGGTTTAAACTTGCAGAATTATCAACCAGATATTGGGGTGCATGCTAGGTATGCAATTTCTAAAAATTTAGACATACCTTCCCCACAAATGAAGCCCATCGGTGAGTAGGAAGTCATAGAATTAGACTTGTGAGCTCACATATTTCCTTTTTCTAAATAAAAGCAAAATCTTGAAAAAATGTAGTCCACAAACATTACTTAAAAATTATTGAATTAGCCTTCCTTTCAGAAACATTGCCCTAATTCTGTTAAAGCGCTCTTCTGCTATATGTGTTACTACTTTTGTTACTCCCAGAAACCCTATAACGTAAATGAGCTAAGGATTTGAAATGATATTTCACAATACAAAGGAAATAATAAACATACCCAGCATTTTATTCTTACTGATATTTAAGAAAAAAACAAAATAATAATAATAGCAAAGTACAGTTTCTATCAACAAGTTAACAAAAATAAAGTGATATTTACTAAGACTCCTGCAGTTAACACAGAATTGGGTATAAAATCCGATTTTACTGGTGGGAAGGGAACAAGGGTTCACCCTTTTGGAAAGTAATTTAGCAATACATCAAGAACCATACAAATACTTTTATTTGGCCCATAAATTCTGATCCCGGAAATCTGTCACAAAAAAATAATCTAACTGAAGGAACAAATATATTCCCGAGACAGTGTTCTCAACCGAAGGCAATTTTGCCCCCCAGGAGACATTTGGCAATGTCTGGAAGTATTTTGTTTGTCACAACTGTGAGAATGCCCCTGGCAGCTAGTGGGTAGAGGTCAGAGATGTTGTTCAACATCCTGTAAGGCACAGGATAGCCCCCAACAGTAAATCGTTGTCACAAGTGACAGAGTCGGAAACCTCACTCTAAGGTGCTTTTTGCAGAATTATGTGTAATTAGTGACACATTGGAATGTCCCTCCCCCCACAAAGACATAGAAGCATAGGGTGTCAAGGTGCATGTATCCATTTTATAGAGTATTGTGTAGACACTTAAAATGTGAGGGTGTTTAGGGGCGCCTGGGTGGCTCAGTCGGTTAAGTGTCCGACTTCGGCTCAGGTCATGATCTCATGGTTCGTGGGTTCAAGCCCCATGTCAGGCTCTGTGCTGACAGCTAGCTCAGAGCCTGGAGCCTGTCTTCAGATTCTGTGTCTCCCTCTCTCTCTGACCCTCCCCTGCTCATGCTGTCTCTCTCTCTCTCTCTCAAAAATAAAAACATTAAAAAAATGTTAGGATGTTTTGAGGATATTTTTAAGTTTATTTATTTATTTTGAGAGAGAGAGAGAGAGAGAGAGAGAGAGAGAGAGAGAGAGCACACCAGTGGGGTAGAGCCAGAGAGAGAGAGAGAATCCCAAGCAGGCTCCACACTGTCAGCACAAAGCCCGATGCAGGGTTCGAACTCATGTACCGTGAGATCAAGACCTGAGCCACAACCAAGAGTCGGAGGCTTAACCAACTGAGCCAACCAGGTGTCCCATAATGTTAGGGTGCTTTAAGTAAGAAATTTGAAAAAAAAAATTAAGCTTTTTTTTTTAAAACTTTTGTTATAACAAAAGAGGAACGAAAAAATCTACTGCAGTCAGAGGAATATGAGCAGATTATTTTGTGAGTAAGGGAAACTCATTGTCATATTTTAGATTTGCTGAATAAGAATCAGTCTCTCATTCAGATAACATTGTAAACTGTCCCAAGGGGATCAGACATGTCTATTCAGGGCAAATGCATCATCTTCTCTCCTACTAATATGTCTGGTCTGAAAAAATTGCTGATTGAGGAGACAATGTACCAAATCAAGGAAAACACCCCAAGAATCTTTATGGATTTTGCTGACGTGAAATTTATCCCCATCAGTTGTAGACTGAAAGAAGTCACCTCATTCAATCTGTTCAAAGAACCAATTAGCAGTAACTCATCCTCAGCGGGAATTAGGACAATCAACTTCTTGTCATCCAGCCTGCATTCTAGGTAGTACTAGGTCAGAAAGGAAAAAAAAAAGAGCAACATAATTTGGAGTGACATCTGTATAGTATTAGAAAATAAAGATGTCCAAACTGAAAACTACTTACAGTGTGTATGTCTGAATGTCTGTGTGTGTGCGCGTGCATGTGTGTGAAGCAAAATGAAGTTGGTATTATGCTTTCCTGTGTTCTTAAATTGAATATAGTGCAAAAAAAAATATGTTTGTGGGCAGAATAATGGCCCCAAACAGGTCCTCATGTTCATAGCTGGAACCTGAAATATGCTATGTTACATGGCAAAGAACAATTAAGGTTGCAGATAGAATTAAGGTGGCTCGTTAGCTGACCTTGAACTGGCGAGATTATCTTGGGTTACCCAGGATGTTATTCCAAGAATCTTTGTAAAGAGGGAGACAGGAGAGTCAGAGTCTGAGAAGACGTGGTGATGACGGAAGCAGAGATTTGAGTGACATGGTTGTTGGCTTTCAAGATGTAAGGGGCCCATGAGCCAAGGAATGTGCGCAGCCTCTAGAAGCTGGAAAAGGCCAGGAAACAGATTCTCCCATAGAGCTTCTGGAAGGAACATTAAGCCCACTGACACCCAATTTTAGCCCAGTGAGAACAGTGTAGGACTTCTGATCTACGGAACTGTAAGGTAATGAATCTGTGTTGTTTTAAGTTACTAACTTTGTCGTCATTTTTTACAGACACACTCGGAAGCTAATATAATTACCCCTTCGTAGCCGTGTGTGTGCTCTGCCTGCCTGTGTGTGTGTGTGTGTGTGTGTGTGTGTGTGTGTGTTAGGGAACACGTAGATCCAGTTTTACTTTCTTTTCTCATGATGGTCTGTGCTATAGAAAAATGTTGCTTTCCAAGTAATTTTGTTTTCAATGACTGATTATGTGCTTCCCCTGGAAACAAGATGCCCCTCTGGCCCTGTGGCACCCAGTATGCAAATATGGAGCAAGGACATGAAGAGTAATTTGTGCAGCTCTTTTCAGTACGAGTGACTTCTCTAGACCCAGAGTGAAGGAAGTACTTACATTTTGTAATGAGTTGAAGGATAAAACTATGCAGTGTACTAGAAAAACATTTAAAGTTTGAAATCAGACACATCTGAGTTCCTATAGCCTGGCATGAATGTTTTGAGTGACCAAAGGCAAGTTACTTAACCTTTGTAGATCAAAGACATATGGTTTCCTAGTGGAAAAATGGCCTGCCCACTACAAATCTTGCTGGGGCCTGGACATGGTTAATGCTTGTAGTACCTAAAAGGGTGTTCTTCCAAGTATAATGATCTAACAGCAAGATACCCTGCACACTCAGACTTTGCAAGTAGTCGTGAAGGACACAGCCACAATAATATACCTAATCGTCACATTGGACCATGGCCCTCCTTTGCTTTAAACCCATCAGTTGCTTTTTTTCGTTTTAGGACCGCTTTACGCTCTTAATAATTACTGAGGACCAGAAAGAGTCATTGTTCATGTGCACTGTATCTATTGATATTTGCCATATTAGAAATTAAAATAAAAGTACCTCTAATGAAAAATCCCATTAGGAGTCAAAATAAGTATTTTTCTGAAATTAACTATTTTTCAAGACGTGCACAAAAATGAGCATGAAGAATGATATTGCTTTATTTTTTTTTATAATTTTCTTTAATGTCTGGTTTAGAAGACAGATGGATTTTCATATCTGTTCTTGCATTCATTCTGATGCAATATATTGTTTTGGTTGAAGTAAATAAAACACATCCAGCCTCTCACAGGTATGTAGTTGGAAAAGGGAGGATTATTTTATTAGCTTATTCAGATATTTTTGGTTATTTTTCTTTGATACAAAAAAGTTTCTTAAGTTCTAGTTGCAGTATGGACTCTTCGGGCATATGTATGAACTTTTTGTATTCTGTTACATTAAAATTCCTTGGTCCATCGTACACATTAAGTAGATGTTTTATCCATGCACGATTTTGTCACACCAAGCACTAGTCATTTAAAACATTTTGGTTTTGGGGTGCCTGGGTGGCTCAGTCAATTAGGTGTCCAACTCTTTATTTCAGCTCAGGTCATGATCTCATGGTTAGTGAGATGGAGCCCTGTGTCAGGCTCCGCACTGGTAGCACAGAGCCTGCCTTGTGATCCTTTCTCTCTTTCCCTCTCTCTCTCTCTCTGTTCCTCCTCTGCTTGCACATACATGCACGGTCTCTCTGTCTCATAATAAATTTTAAAAACTTTAATAAATACGTACATACATACGTACATTTGGGTTCACTAAGTTATGAAGATTTTTAAATATTGGCACATTTCATTATAAATGTAAAAAATTCACGTTTGTTGGGCGCTTGGGTGGCTCAGTTGGTTAGGTGTCCGATTGCAGCTCAGGTCATGATCTCGAGGTTCATGAGTTCAAGCCCTGCATCAGGCTCTGTGCTGACAGCTTGGAGCCTGGAGACTGCTTCGTATTCTGTGTCTCTCTCTGTCTCTACCCCTTCCCCGTTCCCGCTTTGTCTCTCTCTCTCTTTCAAAATTAAACAAACATTAAAAAAAATTTTTTAATTCACATTTGTTAATATCATCACCAATCTGACTAGAAAAGTATTTAGGTATTGGAAAGCTGTCAAGCTGACTGTGGTGAATAGAAGTTTTCCAAAATTTTAACCTTCTCCAAGAGCTTTGAATTTTTAAGATTTTACCAAGAGCTTTGAATTTTATTATTGGCAACAAACGCTATCAGTTGTTTTCCTTGAAGCACTAGGCTTCTTTTATTCATTCTTGAGAAAAGATCTGCCAAGCACCCAATCTGAAAAACCAGTTTGTCCGTCATCCCCTCAAGTAAAAACAATGCTTTTTGGAGAAGTCAGATGGCTCAACTAACAACGCAAACAATCACACAAATTCTTTTCCTGGAGACAACCATCATATTTGAGTTTGCAGCCGAAGTGATTTATGCATATGTCCCAGCTCATCACGTAGAATGTTAGCAATATGTGTGCTCAACGTTGAGATTTAATAAAATCAATCATTTCCATTACCTAATTAAAGGCATTCCTAAGTGCAAGTGGCTCTTCCATCTTTTCTTTTCTTTTCTTTTCTTTTCTTTTCTTTTCTTTTCTTTTCTTTTCTTCTCTTTTCTTTTCCTTTCCTCTTCTTTTTTCTTCCCTTCCCTTCCCTTCCCTTCACCTGACAGTGAAGACTATAAGATTAATACCACATTTGATAGTGGACTCTAGTGCTATTTTTGATTTGTGCTAAGATGACAAGAGTTTGACCCCCATTGTTCTTGCACCCTCAAGTGCCAATGTCAACACAAGGAGAAAGGCAAATAATGTCTGCGTATTATTTTGAAAATAGTTCTGGCCTTGCAGATTCCCTGAAAGTGTCTTGAGTACTCACGTGTGTATGAGGACCACATTTGAGAAACACTCACGTTCCTAAGCATAGCTCTCCATATGTGGTTTCTGTCCTTATCTGCAGCCTCATTACACTTTATGTGCCAGTAATCCTAAAATGCCTCTAGCTCTGAACCATGTTCATTTATGTGTCTCTGCTTTTTCTTGTGCCTTTCAGACCCCTCGATGCATTGTGATATGCAATGCCATTCCTCTTGCCTTTCAAATTCCAAGTCATCCTCTGAGATGTAATTCCAATGCCAGTTTGTTCACATAGCCTTCCTTCAACTCCTCCCTCTTACAGCCTTCCTCCTCTGTGCTTGTTAGTATCTCCTACGCATCTCCATCACTCATATCTCCTATCCCAATAGTCCCTTTCCACTTCAGTCTCTCTCTTCCTCCCAAGATTATGAGCTTCCTGACGGCAGAAACTCTGCATTAATGATGGTTGTAACCCCATATTGTTCCCTGCATAGACTAGGTATTCAATAAATGCTGCTTGAATGGATGCAGTGATCAATGTGAATGCACTCAACAAGACAAGCTTGGGAAAAAATGAACCATCTCAACCAAACGTGTTTCTGTTAAAGTTTTAACACTTGCACCCCAAACATATTTTCACTTTAACATAGAATTCAACCAAACAACAAAATGATAGGGTCTTCCTTTCATTTGACATCTTTTCAACAAATTCACCAAATGTCTACTTTTCTCCTCTCTCTAGATCTTGCTGTAGAGGACACGAAAGCTATTGGTTATACAATGATAATTAAGCATCACTACGATTGAAAGTAAACTGAAGCCAAATCATTTGTGTTTAATCTGTGTCTTCCATTTAATAGCTGTGTGAACTTGTACAAATATTTAATGTCAGAGACTCAGTTTCCTTAGCTGCAAAATGGAGATAATAGTACCTGTTTAAGGTCACTAGGGCCTTACATTCCCTTGTTACTCAAAGTGTGATCCATGGACCATTTTTGGTATCACTCGGAGCTTATACAGAATCATGGGACCCACCTCAGACCTTCTCAGTCAGAATGTACATTTTACCAGATCCCTAGGTCAATATTTTGAACATTAAAACTTGAGAAGCACTTTTATACAGAGAAAAGGCCTCCTGTCCTAACATTCCTTACAAAATGACTAATGCTGGATGCATGCTTGGGCCCATTTCTTCTTATTGTTCTAAGGCCTCACTTAAGTCTTTGTGAGCTTTTTCGAACTGTACTTAGTGTTGATTTCACTTTGTTCATTTCACCTTGCATGGAAGTTAAAATCCCAAATTACCTTACTTGCCTGGTTGAAGCTAAGGACCAGATAAGTCTCCCTGTAAAACCAGTAAGTGAACTTTGAACTGTGAGTGCTAAAGAAACACACGTGACAAGGGCACCTGGGTGGCTCAGTAGGTTAAGCGTCTGACCCTTGGTTTCAGCTCAGGTCGATCTCACAGTTTCTTGAGTTCAAGCCCCACGTTGGGCTCCGTGCTGACAGTTCAGAGCCTGGTTGGGATTCTCTCTCTCCCTCTCTCTCTGCCCCTTTCCCCACTCATGTGCACATACACCCTCTCCCTCTCTCTCAAAGTAAATAAATAAACTTTTTAAAAAAGAAAAGAAACACACATGACATATTTTAGTGCACTGTCACGCTTAAAAGAGAAACCACTGAAGGAGAATTCTTCCTCAAACTAGCGTAATGGACTCGGATTTCAGTGTTTGGATAGGGATTTCATCTATTATAATCTTTTCTGATACTGAGTATTCGATAAACACAAATGAATATTTACCAAAGATAGGCTCTAGCATATAAATGTTCCTATATGGCAAGAAAGATAAGTATAGGAGATGAATTTGACAAAAATTACTTGTCAGTGAGATAAGCCTTTTAAAACCTAGCTGTATTCTTTATCATTAGATATTATGGTGAATTGCAGTGGTTTTGAAGATTTACTCTGTATATGAACCATTTAAGGAGCATTTCAAAAATCCATATTCCAGGACCTAACTCCTAGGAGTTCTGAATCAGTAAGGCTGAAATAGGGCCAGGAAGATTTTATCAAGGTCTCTAGTAGGATGCTTGCAAATGCAACCATGCTTTGAGAAATGTGGAAACTCGATCAAGTCAGAATATTGAATCAAAACACCTAGGAAATGGAAGAAGCAATATGAATTAACCAGTATTTAGTATATGTTAGGTGTACTAAGAACATGATCAAATTTTATCTTTACATCTTCATTTTATGGGAGAGCTGTTATCCCTATTTCATAGATTGGAAACTAGATCACATGACTGGGAACAGTGGGGCCAAGATACGCTCCTAAGTTTCTCCGATTCTGTAACTTCTGCTCTTCTCACCACCACACAGTGTAAACCCTTAACCTGGGTTTGAATCTTCGCTCTTTAACTATTTTTGTAATTCTGCACGAGGTACTTAATCTTGGGTGTCAATTTCCTTATCTGAAAGATAGGGATAATAATAGCAGCTCTGTCAACATGGTAGGATTGTTGTGACAGTCACAGATGATCATGGATGCGATCACACATGTGAGTTTGGTATATTTTGTCTTCATAAAATATGTCCCTTGGTCTTGGTTGGTGATCAAGAGGTCCAAGCCTAATTTGCAATCTGAGATTAGCGTGGAAGTACTTTATTTGGTTTCATATTGTTGCTTGCTTGTTTCTGGTGATAAATGAATGAGTAATCGTTGCAGAAATTTTGGAAACTACAGAAGTAAGAATGAATCAAAATACCATTTATTTCTCTTCAATTAGCATAATTTTATCTCCAAGTCTTTTTCCTTCTGTGTTGGCAGAAAATTCCGTCATTTATGGACTCAATTTCCCCTCCCAGGATGGTGCCAGGATATAAGGAGCTGTCACAAAAGGAAATAAAGGATTAACCTCTAACGTCTCCTCAGGGCCATCATGCCAATGGAGGTTGCTGGTCCACATGTAGGATCTTGCCATCTTCACAGAACTCCTTTTCTAAGAGGTGTGCAGCTCCTTGTCACCTTAGCCCTGCAGATCTATGTCTTTCCCAGACTAATGAAATCTCCCTCCTCTCTCTTCATTACTCTCAAAGGCACTTTCCTTTTTCTCTTTGTCCAACTCCACTTATGTAAACTTTGTCATAGCTCTTCAGTGGGTTTAAGCTTTTATGAACAATAGAACATGCCCATAACTGTTAAGTTGAATTTGGTATTTGGCTCTACAAAATATACTTGAGGCAAAAAACAACAAAGGACCTAGCTACCTGCTTAGATTATGGCAAAAAGGAAAACAAATATATATGGAGAAAAGCCCATGTTCATACATAAAAAAGGACCTACCACATGTAGCAACATATAAACATTTTGGGAGTAAAGACACCTACAATCCATCATTGTCGTTTTGGCATGTTTTCTTGTATTTTTTTGTCATTTTGGCACATTTCCTTGCATGTGACATTTAAACTCTATTTTTTAAATTTTTTTTTAATTTTTTTAAGTTTATTTATTTATGAGAGGTAGAGACAGCATGAGTGGGGGAGGGACAGAGAGACAGGGAAACACAGGATCTGAAGCAGCCTCCAGGCTCCGAGCTGTCAGCACAGAGCCTGACGCAGGGCTCGAACCCACGAACCGTGAGATCATGACCTGAGCCAAAGTCGGACGTTTAACCAACTGAGCCACCCAGGCGCCCCTCTATTCTGTTTTTTTAATTCCAGTATAGCTAACACACAGTGTTAGTTTCGGGTGTACAATATGGTGATTCAACAATTCTATACCTTACTCAGTGCTCATCATGATAAGTGTACTCTTAAACCCCTTCATCTATTTCACCCATCATCCCACCAACCTCCCCTCTGTTTGTTCTCTATAGTTAAGAGTCTGTTTTTTGATTTGTCTCTTTTCTCTGTTTATTAGTTTTGTTTCTTAAATTACACATATGAGTGAAATCATATGGCATTAGTCTTTCTCTGACTGACTTATTTCACTTAGTATTATACTCACTAGATCCATCCATGTTGCAAGATTTCATTCTTTCTATGACTAATATTCCATATTAGTATATATGTATATATACATATATTTATACACCACCTCTTCTTTTTTATAGTTTATTTATTTTGAGAGAAAAGGCAAGGGAGGGGCAGAGAGAGAGAAAGAGAGAGAGAATCCCAAGCCGTCTCTGCACTGTTAGCACCGAGCCTGGTGTAGGGCTTGAACTCATGAACCATTGAGATCATGACCTGAGCCAAAACCAAGAGTCAGAGGCTTAACCTATTGAGCTACCCAGGTGCACCTAAATCACCTGTCCTTTATCCATTCATCAGTCGATGGATGCTTGGGCTGTTACCATAATTTGGAATTACATAATTTACATTATTGTAAATAATGGTGCAATCAATAAACACAAGGGTGCATGTCTTTTCAAATTAGTGTTTTCCTGTTCTTTGGGTAAATATCTAGTAGTGCAATTGCTGGATCGTATGGTAGTTCCATTGTTAACTATTTGAGGAGCCTCCGTATTGTTTTCCATAATTGCTATACCAGTTTGCATTCCCACCATCAGTGCATGAGGGTTCCACTGAGGGTTTTTTTCTTCTCTACATTCTCGCCAACACTTGTTGTTTCTTGTGGGTTTTTTTTAAAAGCCATTCTGAGCAGTGTAAGATGACATCTCATTGTGGTTTGGATTTGTATTTCCCTGATGATCAGTGATGTGAGCAGCTTTTCATGCATCTGTTGGCCATCTGTATGTCACGTCTTCTTTGGAAAGATGTCAGTTCATGTCTTCTGCCCAATTTTTAATTGGATTATTTGGGTTTGGGGTGTTGGGTTGCATAATTTCTTTATAGATTTTGGATGCTAACCCTTTATTGGATATGTCATTTGTAAGTATCTTCTCCCATTCAGTAGGTTGTCTTCTAGTTTTGTTGATTGTTTCCTTTGTGTACAGAAACTTTTTATGTTGATGTAATCTCAATAGTTTTTTTGCTTTTATTTCACCTTGCCTCAGGAAACATACCTAGAAAAATGTTGGTATGGCTGATCTCAGAGAAAATACTGCCTGTACTTTCTTTTAGGATTTTTATTGTTTCAGGTTTCACATTTAGGGGCTTTGATCCATTTTGAGTCTGTTTTTGTGTACAGTGTAAGAAAGTGGTCCAGGTTTATTCCTTTGCATGTAACTGCCCAGTTTTCCCAACACCATTTGTTGAAGAGACTGTCTTTTTCCCATTGCATATTCTTGGCTCCTTTGTCAAAGATTAATTGACCATATAATCATGGGCTTATTTCTGACCTCTGTATTCTGTTTGATTTATCTATGTGTCTATATTTCTGCCAGTATCATACCATTTTGATTATTGTGTAGTGTATCCTGAAATCTGGGATTGTGATACCTCTAGTTTTTTCTTCTTTTTTAACATTGCTTTGCATATTTAGGGTCTTTTGAGGTTCCATACAAATTTTCGGATTATTTTTTCTAGTTCTGTGAAAAATGCTGTGGTATTTTGATAGAGGTTGCATTAAATCTGTAGATTGCCTTGGGTAGTATGGACATTTAGCAGTATTTGTTCTTCCAATCCACATGCATGGAATATCTTTCCATTTGTTTGTGTCATCTTCAATTTATTTCATCAATGCTTTATAGTTTTCAGAATACAGGTCTTTTACCTCATTGGTTAAGTTTATTCCTAGGTATTTCATTCTTTTTGGTGCAATTGTAAATGGAATTTTTTCCTTAATTTATCTTTCTGCTGCTTCATTATTAGTGGATAGAAATGCAACATATTTCTGTACATTGATTTTGTATGCTCAGTCCCTACTAAATTCTTTTATCAGTTTTAGTAGTTATTTTGGTGGAGTCTTTAGGGTTTCCTATATAGAGTATCATGTCATCTGCAGATAGTGAAAGTTTTACTTCTTCCTTACTAATTTGGATGCCTTTTATTTCTTTTTGTTGTCTGATTGCTGTGGCTAGGACTTCCAGTACTATGTTGAATAAAAGTGGAGAGAGTGGACATCCTTGTGTTGTTCTTGATCTTAGGGGAAAAGCTCTCAGTTTTTCACCATTGAGGATGATATTAGCTGGGGGGGGGGGTTCATATATGGTCTTTATTATGTTGAGGTATGTTCCCTCTAAACCTACTTTGTTGATGCCTTTTATCATGAATGCATTTGTACTTTGTCAAATGTTTTTTCTGTATCTATTGAAATGATCATTGGTTTTTATCCTTTCTCTTGTTGATGTGATGTATCATGTTGATTGATTTGCAAATATTGAACCACCCTTGCATCCAAGGAATAAATCCCACTTGATCATGGTGAATGAGTTGTTTTAATGTATTGTTGGATTTGATTTTCTAATATTTTGTTGAGGATTTTTGCATCTATGTTCATCAGAGATATTGGCTTGTAGTTATTGTGTTTGTGTGTGTGTGTGTGTGTTTATCTGATTTTGATATCAGTGTAATGCTGGCCTCATATAATGAATTTGGAAGCTTTTCTTCCTCTTTTTTTTTTTGTAATAGATTTAGAGGAATAGATAGTAACTCTTCTTTAAATGTTTAGTAGAATTGACCTGCAATGCTGTCTGCCCCTGGACTTTTGTTTGTTGGGAGATTATTTTTGACTACTGATTCAATTTCATTGCTGGTAATTAGTCTATTCAAAACTTCTGTATCTTCCTGATTCAATTTATACTCTATTCTTACATTTGTTTTGAGTTAGCATTACACAAAAATTATTTCCCATGTAGCTTAAAACTAGTAAGATTTTAGGTTATATCCAAATTTATAGTGACCAGTGTTGTGACAGATATAGTCATACAAAATCATTTGTCTGCATTTTGACCTATTTTCTTAAGAAACATGCATAGAAGTGGAAGTACTAGACTGTAAGGCATTGAATTTTTTTTTAGACAAGAAGAACCTATTCATTAATTTAACAAAGCTTTCATTAAATACCAGTCATTATTATTTACTTTCAAGCTAAAGAAGAAATTTGGCTTCCTGTGAATATACCTAGGTAGCCAGACTAGATGGGGCTTCAGAATACATGTGATAACAATGTCAAGGGACAGCAATAACAGTTAGCCCCGATGGTCATGTCCCACCTTAATGAGAATATGGGAGTGAATATTTGTAATCTGAATTGAATGAATTTGGATAACCCTCTGGTTTTGTTAAAGTCCCAGAGACATTATGAATTTCAGCGTGTTCATTAGCATAGATGGAGCATTTGTAAGATGATTGTGTAAGGAGAGGTGGAGTCAGGGCTGCCTCTAATGGGTGCATGACTGGTACAGTTGCACTAAGCTCCAGTTAGACGGGCCCTGCATTTGGTTTAATGCTCTGTTGCCATTTTTTAATTCATAATTTTTGAACAAGGTACTTCACATTTTCATTTTGCACGGAGTCCTGCACAGTAAGATATCACTGCCATAAAAATGGCATAGATAGTGGATGAACTGAAAGATCTTTAGGGCTCGTTCTGATATTTTATAATGCTGTCTGTTCTCTACAGGACCCTTTAAATGCATTGGACCCCCAGCACCAAGTCCCTCATTTAGGAATTCCATAAAGATCAGCCACAGGCAGTTGTAACATTATGTTAGTAGTGTTTCCTCTATTTGTCCACTGTCCTGTATGATTCATTCTTCTTCACTTTTGTCTTCCTTTCATCTCTGATCTATCTTGTACCTGACTTCCAGTCGTTCTCCCAGTACCTCTTTTGAGACTCCATCTGAACAAGCTTTGGTTCCTAGCACTGTTGTTAGATACAATATAGAAAACTTCTAGACCTATCCACTTGCAGATGAGAGGCATTCACATGTACCTTGTACATTGAATTAGACCAAATCCAGGAACCCAAAAGAAACGAGTTAGCTATTTAGGGATAGGGAGATATCTTGATTTAATTTAGATGTGATGGGTTCCTGAAGTTACTCCTTCCAGGAAACCTTCCGTTACTCTCCGACAATAAAATAACTGCCTCTTCGATGTGGTCCAAATAGCACTCTGTGCTCACCCCTATATAGTTAGTACTTACTAGATTGTAGTGTCAGTGCATGCTTACTTGACAGTATCTGACACTACAATATAAGCTGCTTGAAGCCAGGCACCATGTTTTATTTTCTTGGATCGCCCCCAAAGATAGGTATAGTGTCTGGGATATAGTATTTGCTCAAAAATATTTATTCAATGAATTAATGTGCGGGTAAGTTAGTGATGCAATTATTTGATATATTTAAATTAATAGGCCATATTTTTTTGAGAAGTTTTTGGTTTACAGAATAATTAAGTGGCAAGTACAGAGAGTTCCTCTATACTCTCTCATTGCCGTCCCACAATTTCCCCTATTATTAATGTTGTGCACATTTGTTACGATTAACTAACCCATATTGATACACTATTTGTAGTGAAAGCCCATAGTTTACATTTGAGTTCACTCTTTGGATACTACATTCAGTGGGTTTTGACAAATGCATAATTACATGAATCCACAATTACAGTCTCACACACAATAGTTTCACCACCTTAAAAATAGTGCTCCACCTGTCCACCTTTTCATCCCTTTACCCCCACCCCTCCCACCTGAACCCCTGAAGACTGTTCATCTCTTAATTGTATCTAAGTCTTACCTTTTCCAGAATGTCATATAGCTGGAATCATACATGCAATTGCATGGATATCTCACGGTTTATCTATTCACCTATTGAAAGACGACTCGGTTGCTTCTAAGTTTGAACAATTATAACTAAGGATGCTAAAAACATTCATTTGCAGATTTTTGTGTGGACCTAAATTTTCAACTCATTTGAGTAAACACTTAGGAGAGTGATTGCTGGGTCATATGGTAGGCGTATATTTGCTTTTGGAAGAAATTGCCAACCTGTCTTCCAAAGTGGCTGTACCATTTTGCATTGCATCAGCAAGGAATGAGAGTTCTTGTTGCTCCACATCCTCACCACCATTTGGTGTTGTCGGAGTGCTGGATTTGGCCATTCTAATAGATGTGTTATGGTCTCATTGTTGTTTTAATCTGCATTTCCTTAATGACATATAATGTTGAATGTTTTTACATAATTTTTTGGCATCTGTCTATCTTTGGTAAGGTGTCTGTTCAAATCTTTTGCCCGTTTTTTAATCAGGATGTTTTCTTATCGTTGAATTTTAACTGTCCCTGGTATGTTTTGGACACTAGTCCCTTATCAGATAAAGGTGATTCATTTTGCAAAGTCCTAGTCTATGACTTGTCTTTTCTTTCTCTTAACAGTGTCTTTCGCAGACAGACAGTTTTAATTTTAAGTAAGTCCAATTTATCAAATTTTTCCTTTTTCGTGGTGATTTTCGTGTTACATCTAAATAGTCATCACCAAACTCAATGTCACCTAGGTTTTCTCCTATGTTATGTTCTAGGAGCGTTGTAATTTTTTTGTTTTACACTTAGGTCTATGAGCTATTCTGAATTAATTTTTGTGATAAGTACAAGGTCTGCTTTCTCTGTTGAATTGCCCTTGCTCCTTTGTCAAGGATCAGTTGACTGTGTGTGGGTCTATTTCTGGGCTCACTAACCTAGTCCATTAATCTGTTTGCTTATTATTTCATCAATAACACACTAGTTTAAACACTGTAGCTTTATAGTTAAATCTCAAAGTTAGGTAATGTCAGTCCTTTGACTTTAGTCTAATTTCAATATTGTGTTGGCTATTCTGGAGCTTATACCCTTCCATATAAACTTTAAAATCAGTTTGTCTATATACACTAAATAATGTTTTGATTTTGATTGGATTACTTTGAATCTATAGATCAAGTTGGGAAGACTGACATCTTGACAATATTGAATCTTCCTGTCCATGTACATTATATGTTTCTCCATTTATTTAGATCTCTGATTTCTTTCCTCAGAGTTTTGTCGTTCTCCTCATATAGACCTTGTATGTATTTTTTATATTTGTACCTATTATATTTTTTCATGTTTTATTTCTTTTTTATCATGAAAAAATCCATGTCCAATATAGAAAATATGAAAAGCAAACTATCATTAAAAATTTCTACAATCCCACTGGCTTTGACATATATTTTGAAATATATTTATCTATGTATGCATTTTGGTGAGGAGAGTTTAATTAGTTCCAACTAATCCCCTGCTATTAGATATTTAGGTAGTTTAGCTTTGCAATATTACAACTAAGACAAACAGGGATAATTGAATGAGTATGGATTAGAATTTTAGAAATAAACATTTAAACAATGTAAAATTCTCAAAGCCAGACAAAATTGTTGGATTCACAGAAATTTATAAAAGCATTCTGCTGTTTACTAAGATTTATAATAATCTAATGATAGCATCTAGGAACCCTAATTCTGGTCAAATCAATGTTTTTATCTAATTGTGATGTTAAATTATCTTGCTTTGTGCCAAATGCTTTTAGCCAAGTATTTTTTTAATGTTTATTTATTTTTTAGAGAGAGAGAGAGAGTGTGTGCAAGCAGAACAGGGGCAGAGAGAGAGGGGCAGACCCTGTACTGACAGCAGCGAGCCCAATGTGGGGCTTGAACTTGCGAACTATGAGCTCATGACCTGAGCCGAAGTTGGACGTTCAACTGACTGAGCTACCCAGGTGCCCCTTAGCCAAGTATTTTTAAACTATATTACATGAAGCCCATGGAAACTGGAACAATGGATTCTCTTCAATTTTAACTTATTTTCATGACTTTGACTATACAGTCTTTCTAAATTATTTAACCTGACTTTTTTTCCTTGTATCATGAAAAGAATGGAATAGTGTCCATCATGGGCTTCAAACCATCCTCTGCTAAATTATGTAAATAGTTATTCAAAAGTATATGCCCCAGTCCATCTACATTAATATTAGCCACACTGGGCCATGGTTGGTCAATCCATTATCTGCTACCCTTCTTCTCATAAATGTCTCCAATTTCTCTATTAGAGCTAATCTTCTATGCTTAGTCCATGTGGTTTGGATGAGGAATCCCAAGGGATGGGGTGGCCACTAAACCTAGACAGTCAGATCATTATATAACCCAACTGTAATGACTAATGCAAATGAGGTCTTGTTGTCTAAAAAGTGCTAATCTCAGGACATTTGATGAAAGAAACTAGGTACGTTTTCCACTTTTCAAATACACATAGAGCTATAAATTTGCAAGAATGGATCTAGTGGACAACCCGCAGACGAGCGAAATCTGCATGAGATATTGGCAATGCAGAGGAAAGTCAAGCTAGCAGCTGGGGGAGGGAAGGATGGAAAGGTGTAGAGAGAGAAAGAGTGGAGAGGGACGAACTGGTCCTGATGACATTACTGAGACCCAAGATCTCTCCATGCCTGTGTATTCAACCAGAAGCACTCCTGCACATTTCAGTTCTGTCAATCAAGAAATCACTTTTTTTGACTGGGGAATTTTAAGTGGGTTTTCTGCCTTCCTTATATCCAACAGTTGCAAATAACAATTTAGGGTGGTTCAAGTTCTTTGAGATAGAGTTCCTGTTTCCAACTTCTGCGATACTGCATATTCTTAGGTTTAAACTGCAGATTGTAAGTAATGATAGCACAGTGATTGTGGAGAGAAGAATGACCTCGAGATATTTCAATACAGTTATTTTATTTGACTACTTGGAGTTTTTATTTGTATTGAAGTTTTCAAGTAGTAAAATGCAGAGTGAACTGAGAAGTGTGATTTTTGTTGTTGGATAGTTTGAATTTTAGGTTATATATGAAATTTTTTATTGGATTTGAATAGCATCTTTAAAATTACAATTTCTTTTTTTTAGAAGTTGTTACTATGGGGGCACCTAGGTGGCTCAGTCGGTGAAGCGGCCGACTTCGGCTCAGGTCATGATCTCACAGTTCGTGGGTTTGAGCCCTGCGTCGGGCTCTGTGCTGACAGCTCAGAGCCTGGAGCCTGCTTCAGATTCTGTATCTCCCTCTCTCTCTGCCCCTCCCCTGCTCACACTCTATCTCTCTGTGTCTCAAAAAATAAATAAACGTTAAAAATTTTTTTTAAAAAGTTGTTACTATGTTTTTAATACTAAAGGACAAATCAAGAAAATAATGAGTATTACTGATCTGTGCATGCTTATTATTAAAAATGATTTTGTCATGTTGATGGGAGAAGTGTTAAAAAGTGATTCTGTTCTAAATGCTAAATACCCTTGGTCTGCCACTGTCTCTTTGCTATGGGTAATTAAAAGATATTTCCAAAGCTGTACACTGTCACATATAATGCTCTCCTTAAATGTTCAAAGCCCCTCTCAGATATTCCTTACTTTTAGCTCATCACAGGAATCTCTTGATGCCTTTCTCCTGACATTCGTTTGTGGTCTATTATCTTCCTCATGGCTTAGGTTGATTGGGTCATGACTGTATCTCCCAGAGTTCACCACTCTTTCTCAGAGGTGATCACATTGCATTACGATTATGCCATAAGGCTGCTGTTACTGTCATGGAACAAAATGGTGGACTCTATGTTTCATATGTATTCTCTAATATTATAAATAATATAATCTATAATATTATAGATAAAACTAAACGCTCCCTTCAGTATTATAATTTCTTGCTCTCACTTTCCAAAAGCAAACATAGCCATGAAGATCCCTTGTAAATACTTTTACTACATAAGTATTATATATTTATCATCTATTTATAAAGATATGTATTTGATTGCATCTTTTCCTGTAATGTGATTATGGAAGACACATTATAAAGAACAAGACAAATAACATGCTTGGACCATACACGGAATTCTATTCCCCTGCCCTCATTATTTTTGTCTGGGTTTCAGTTCAACTTTTGTTTTACCCCAAAAATGAACTGCAACTGATTTTACTTCCTAAATATCCCGTGAACCATGAAATATGAATCTTCATAGCAACTATTGATTTTTCTGGTTTAAGCCACGGTTCAAGAGCCTTCAATAGTCCCTGATTGCCTGATAGAATAAATTCTAACCTGGCACGCTTCATAACCTAAACCTTGCCAACCATTCAAACCTTATTTGGAGAACTGCTCCCACCTTAGCACCAAATATTATGCCATCAACCATACCAAACTAGTTTTTGTACGAGTAATTCTGAAGAAAGCATTCCCAGGAAAGAAGTCTCACTTAAGAGTGAAAGGATTACCACCACTTTCAACATAAATCCCTCTACCTGCTTCTAGAGAAAAAAAAATTGTTAATGATAGAAAGGGACCCCTAATGTAGATATTTCTGACCTGGTTTTCAAAAAGTCGTTGCTTGTGCTTACCTTTCTTCTGAAATTGCCTCAAAAAATCTCTGTCGAAAACCATTGTAAAGAAAACCTTCTGGGTCCCATGATTTCAGGAAAGTCATTTCTTCACTTTTAAGCATGTTGTTTACAGAAGGCAGAAACTGGGAAGCCAGCAGAGGAAAAAAACAAACCTGTATAATGAATATATGCAGCATTACAGTAAGTTACTTCATGTCTCTGCCACTAATTTTTTCCTTATTTTATTGACTGTTATATATATGTTAGAAAGCTTGCAATTTTCCAGCACATGATTTAAATTTGTGTAATAGGTTATTAAATATAGATTTGTGGTTGTTTTTATATAGTTGTGGGTAATTAACTACCTGGTAGCGTTAATATATAAAATCAGGTTCAGTCTATATCATTATTAATAAAGTACAATTATTTTTTTAAAGGGGTGGTGCATATAGGGAAAATAGGAGAAAACTGCAACTTTAAAGAGAGAGACCCAGTCTACCACCCTGAACGCGCCTGATCTCATCTGATCTTGGAAGAGATAGACCCAGAAAATTTATACATAACGCATCATGTTTCAAAAATGTACTGTAATTTTGGTTCAGTTTTCCTTTTCATGTAGTTGGAAAGTATGTTACCAAACTATATTTTATTGAGCCAGTTTATAACATCATGGATACTTGTGGCAATTGGAGAACATCTCGTTTCGTCTTGTTTTTCATGAAACTGATGGACTAGTGCTTGATACAGCATTATTAGGAATATTATGGAATATAATCCCCCTCAAAATTTCCCCAAAACATTGTTTTACTAAAACCACTTATTTTTTAACCTACAACTCTAGCTCTTAAAAAGAGTCACAGATCTTGTTTTCACGATGCTCAGCATGTAGCTGAAAAGAACACAATTAGGGAAAGATACACACTGCACTTGACAAATCATAGTGTGAGAGTTTGTTTGTTTCCTATCCCCAAGGTACTATGGAATCCTGTGGTGGATTGGGATTTGATAAGTTTTGTTTTGTTTTTGAATTTTTAATAAGTTGTAATGTTTGAATGTATGCAGCCATTTTAACACTGTGTATTCCTAGAGACTGTAGCAAAGAGTAATGCCTCGCAGATGGCACTGAAAAAAGTAAGGCGTGGTAGTAAAGCTAAAACATGACATAAAAACAAAGCCATGATAAACCTTCATAACCTGGGGCGCCTGGGTGACTCAGTCGGTTAAGCATCTGACTCTTGATTTTGGCTCAGGTCATGACCTCACAGTTCGTGGGTTCAAGCCCTGAATCTGGCTCCACGCTGATAGTGCAGGGCCTGCTTGAGATTCTCTCTCTCTCTCTCTCTCTCTCTCTCTCTGCCCCTACCCTGCTTGCTCTCTCTCAAAAATAAATAAACATTTTAAAAAAAACTTTCATAATGTTTAAGATGGAGAAGCATGCCTCAAGCTGGATGTGAAGACAATATGGCTGTAGTTCCAGCCTTGCTTTGAATCATGGCTGCTAGGAGAAGGTCACTAAACACCTTTCTTCACCCACATCCATAAAAAGATAGTGAAAGTCCCTTCGCAGGCTCGGGATGAGGATTGCAGGATGTTAGTGTGGAGAGTCAGTTACACTGAGAGTGCCCTTGGTGCTCGGAGAAGTGTCGGCATCAGCACTTACCTCAGTGCCTGATAAACAGGAAAGAATAACAAAGAATAGGTGGGAAACCACTGAAACTAACCAAACTCCTCATTCTGCCAGCGCGTGAACTCTGTCTCAAAGGCTCACGGTGCTAGATATTGCCAGATCCTGAACTCACCCCTGGGTTTCCTGTTTCCTAGGTCAATGAGTTGGATATACAGCAAGTAAGCAACGTTTGTTATTCATGTCTTTAGGCAGCAAGTGAATGTGGAATTCTGAGCTTTGAATGTGATATAAATCATCATATATGTAAATTTACATTAAAAATAAAAGCATCATGAGCAATTTCTAATCACAAGTGCCTACTAAACCACAGTGTAAATAGAATAGACTGTTCCTCAATTCTAGCAGGAGATGTGCGCGAGAGGACTGACTGTATAACCTTGGGTAGGTAAACGAGCACTTGGCCTTTTGAGACAGAACAGATCAGCTTCACATAGCAGATGCCCCTGTCCCCTGGGACAGCACTTTTCCATCCGTGCTTTGTGATGGTTTCACCAGTCATGCGCAGAGAGTGAGCCCCGTGAAGGGAGTGCAGCAAACAAGGCTGGTCGGGCTTCTCGTGACTCAGTTCCACCTACTGTTCCGTGTGGACTTTTCTGCACTCCATCAGTTTCTGTGGCTCTCCACATTCAGAACCTAGGGGCCTGCGTTTCCCCTGTATTTTTTGGTGATTGGGGTATAATTTCGCCTTTCCACTTGCTGGGCCTTATTCCCCTCCACCAGCATGAATATATTCACTTTTCCTTTTCCACTGGATCTTTACTCACATTTTAAAATGACTCACATGTGGTTTCTGCAAGCATATACTAAAATAGAGATTTTTGTAAGAGTGATTGATTAGAGGAATACTCCTTTGTAAAGACCTGTAAGGAAGGGCGGGTGGCAGGATCAAGAAGCAGAAAGACAACAGCAGGGTTGTGGTCTAATAAAAAAAGGTAGACCAGCCCCCATCCCGGGGGGGGGGGGGGGAGGGAAACTGGAGTATAAACATAGCCTCATGGTTATCTTCTCTTGAAATAAATGAGCCAGCCTTTGATACCTCTGTCTTTCAGTCATTAGTTGTAGGCCATCCTCAGAAGGTGTACCTTTCTAGGCAAGAGGGCTTTCCCCGCTTCAGCCAGCTGAAGAGTTTTATTTTCTCCTTTTTAAAATCTTAATTGTATACATTTTCTATAATTAACATTTATTATTTCAGGACTAAACTAAGGGCTTTGACCTACTTCACTGATATTTTTAGAAGTCCTTTTCCTTATTTGGCTTATCTCTATTATTTATTTTTTTAAGTTTATTTATTTTGAGAGAGAGAATTTTGATATATGGTAAGGTAAGGGTGAGGTAAGGGTGCAACTTCATTTTTCTGCATGTGGATATCCTGTTTACCCAACACCATTTATTGGAGAGGCTATCTATCTATTCCCCATTCTGAATTCTTTGGTCTCTTCTCAGAGAACAGTTGACTGGATATGCATGGGGTCATTTTGGGTCTCTCTATGCTGGTCCATTGGTTTATATATCTGTTTTTTGTGTCAGTACCATACTATTTTGATTATTATAGTTTTGTAATAATTTTTGAAGAGGAAATGTGATGCTTCCAGCTTTGTACTTCTTGATCAAATTGTTTTCACTATTTGGGATCATTTGTGGTTCCATATGAGTTGTAGGATTTTTTTTTCTATTTCTACCAAAAATGCCATTGAACTTTTGACAGAGATTACATTGACTCTGTAGACTGAGAGAATATGGACATCTTAACAATATTAAGTCTTCCAATCTATGAACATGGGGTGTTTTTCCATTTATTTGTGTCTGCTTTAGTTTCCTCCATCAGTGTTTTATAGTTTTTAGTGTACAAGTCTTTCATCCCCTAGGTCAAGTTTATTCCTAGGTATTTTATTCTTTTTGATGCTATTGTGAGATCCTTTTAAGATAGTTTATTGTTGCATAGAGAGATGCAACTGAGTTTTGTATACTGATTTTGCATCCTGCAACTTGACTGAATTCTTTTTCTAGTTCAAAATTTTTTGGTGGAATCTATCAGGTTTCCTACATAAAGGATCATGTCATATGCATGCCAACATAAATTACTTCAGCAATTGCTCTGCCTGGTATTTCCAGTACTATGCTGAATGGAATTGGTAAAAGTAGAAATCCTTGCCTTGTTCCTGATCTTAGAGGAAAAGCTTTCACTTTTTCCGAACTGAGTATGATGTTAGCTGTGGGCTTATCATATGTAGCCTTTATTGCATTGAGGTAAATTCCTTAGATTCCTAATTTATTGAGAGTTTCTATCATAAAAGGCTATTGAATTGTGTCAAATGTTTTTTCTGCATCTGAGATGATCGTGTAATTGTTATTCTTTCTCTTAATGTGGTGTGTTACATTGATTGATTTGCATACATTGAAGCATTGTTGCACACAGGTATAAATCCCACTTGATCATGTGTGTGAACCTTTCAATGTGGTGTTGAATTCAATTTATTAATATGTGGTTGAGGAATTTTGCATCATATTCATCAAGGATATTGGTCTGTGGTTTTCTTTTCTCATGGTGTCTTTGTCTGACTTTGGCATCAAGGTGATACTGGCCCATAAAATGGTTTTGGAAGTGTTCCACTTTTTCTATTTTTTGGAAGAGTTTAAGAGTTTTGATATTAAATCTGCAAATGTTTGGTAGAATTCACCTGTAAAGCCATTTGGCCCTGAGCTTTACTTTGTTGAAAGGTTTTTGTTTGTTAATTTAGTTTTTTTTGTTTTTTTCATGTTTATTTATTTATTTTGCGAGAGAGAGACCACACGTGCAGGTGAGCAGAGGGACAGAGAGAGAGGGTGAGGGAGAATCCCAAGCAGGTTCCACGCTGTCAGCACAGAGCCTGACATGAGGTTCAGTCTCAGGAACCATGAGATCATGACCTGAGCCCAAATCAAGAGTCAGACACTTAACTGACCGAGCCACCCAGACACCCCTGTTTGCTAATTCAATCTCTTTATTTGTTATTGGTCTGCTCAGGCTATTTCTTCTTGATTCAATCTTGGTAAGTTGTTCCTAGGAATTTATCTGTTTCTTCTAGTTTCTCCAGTATGTTGGTGTGTAATTATTCACAATAGTCCCTTCTAAACTGTTTTATTCCTTTGGCATCAACTGTAATGTCTCCTCTTTAATTTCTGATGTTATTTATTTATGTCTTTTCCTTGCTTTCTCGGTTAGTCTAAGAATTTGTTTATCTTGTTTATCTTTACAAAAAAATCAACTCAATTTTTGTCTATTTTTCCTAGTACTTTCTTATTCTCTATTTCATTTATTCTTGCTCTAATCGTTATTTCCTTCCTTCTTCTAATTTTGGGGCTATTGTGTTTTTCTAGATCTTTGAAGTGTAAATTTAGGTTTACTGAGAGTTTTCTTCTTTCTAATTTAGGCACTTATATCTATTAATTTCCCTCTTAAACCTGTTTTCACTGTATCCCATAAGTTTTGGCATGTTGTGTTTTCCTCTTCATTTATCCTGGCATGTTGTATTTTCCTCTCCATTTATCTTGGGGTATTTTCTAATTTCCCTTTTGATTTATTCTTTGGCCCACTGATTGTTCAGGAGTGTGTTGTTTAATTTCCATATATTCGGATGGTTGTCTAAATTCATGTTCCTGTTGGGGAGAGGAGGCCTAGGAGCTCCAATTCTGCCAACTTGCTGATGTCACTCCCCTCAGCAACATCTTTAAAAGTCCATTTTCCACATTTTTATTCTGTCATTTTCCTAGGTGGTGCATTATGTAAAAGAACTAATGTATCATGTGCCTACTACCACCCATCCTTTGCCTTAAATACGGTACTTTGATCCAAGGCAATGCTATGAAGTTTCCCACATTGGGAAATAAGACACACTATAGCCCTCAGATAATGGTTTGGGTCGAGACTTTGTGGACAGAAAATTTAAACTCATACCCAGAATATATATTAATCTTAGGAAGAATTGCTTTACTTTTCAAGTTGAAAGTGCTTCAATGTGATCAACTTGCTTCCAAGTGACTGTACATGTCCTCAAGGGTTGTTGTCATATTGGGGGCTCAGTATCTCTCCACTGTTGACAATTCAGGCATTCAGCATTGCTAGTAGCTAGCTAAATGGGGATTGGCAAAAGGGGATCCACGTTGTTGCCACTATGTATAGTTTCCAACTCTACCAGTACTGTGGTAGCTGAAGACAGAAGTTGACAGTTACCAAGTTGCTAAGTCATCTGTCTACTTGAATGTTTAGTTCCTCTAATGGAACAGATGCTCTCTGAAGTTACATTAACGTGTGAAAAAGAGATTTTTACACTTGTATCCACTGTATCCACTCCCATAAATCCATCCACATCTTTGATCTTCCACCTTGCTCCTTCTGCACTATTGACAAACCACTTGATGGACCAGTAGGTCCATGGGCACCCATTCCTATATTTGGCCACTTCTCTCTCCACATAAAGTGAATGAACAGAGCTCTGCTCACTGGGAGGATTTCGCATCACCAATGCATTTCAAGGCAAACCTGAGTGATACTGCAATTCAGTAGTAGTCCATTTTTAGTTTGCAGCAGTGTGCTAGGCCATCTATCTGTGATCTCTTCTTTCACCTGGACCTAAAGAAACTCTCATGAGACAATAGTCATGATCTGAGTGAAAGGTAACAATATTACAGTGGTAGGAGCTATGTTAGTTAGCCATATGTTTGTTCAGTTTATTATTTGTATCCTGTGCTCTGCTTATGCATAATCCCACTTCCTCTTATAAAGAATGGTTGCTGGACATGCTAGACCTTATGTATCCAGCCTATGACTAATAGTCTTAGCTACAGGGTCACTTGACTTGCCATGTTCAAGTACTCTAATGTAATGAACCAATGTGATGTACTGTGGAATTGCCAAATGTATCCAGATTTCTGTGAACTATATTATATGAAAGAGCAAGAGAATTAACATATCTCTGGGGTGTTTCAGACTCTCCTTCCTAATGGGTTTGGAAAATAATGTATTTTCCATGTCAATACCTATATATACAACCCTGAGGCTGGTAATCTGATAGAGTAAAAAATACCATCGATGGCACCACAGTTGTTAGCTGGGCCTCTGTTTGCTTAAATCTGCATTAGTCCACTGTCATAGGCTATTATCATCTGGGTTTTTCAGCGCCCGAATGGCGAATTAAACAGTGATATGATCGGGACAATCACTGCCGCGTCCTCTGCCTCCAGGGTGCAACATTTGGGTGTGTATATGTATGTAGGTGCATATGTGTGTATTTTTTAACTGGTATACATTGAAATTTACTTTTTGCATACGGTTCTATTAATTTTAACACTTGTATAGATTAGTGTAACCATGACCACAATGAGGATACAGAACACTCCAGCACCCCCACAAAGTCCCTCATGTCATCCCTTCGTAGTCACTCCCTCCTCACAACCATAGACATTGGCAACCACTGATCTTTTCTCTGTCACCATAGTTTTTCTTTTTAAAAATGTTATGTGAATGTGATCATGTGTTACATAACATTTGTGAATTAGCTTATTTCACTCAAATTAATGCCTTTGAGATTTATCCAAGTTGCTTATGTCAATTGTTCTCTCCTTTTAATTGCTTAGAAATACACCATGGAATGGATGTACAATAGTTTGTTTATTCATGCATGTGTTGAAGGACATTTATATTGTTTCTAGTTTTTGCCAATTATGAATACCCCTGCTATAAACATTTGTGTACTTTGTGTGTGTGTGTGTGTGTGTGTGCACATGCATTTTTATCTCTTCAGGATAAATACCGAGGAGTGAGATTATTGAATCATGATTGTAAGTGTATGCTTACCATTATGAAAAACTTCCAGATACATGTTCCACAGGGGGTGCGCCATATTGCATTACCACATTACCAACAGCAATGTATGAGTTTTAGCTGATGAGTGTAAAGATATTCCATCATGGTGTTAATTTCCATTTTTCTAAGGAATGTGTTGAAATACCTTCTCATGCTTATCGGTCATTCATGTGTCTTCTTTTGTAAAGTGTGTATTGAGTATTATGTCCATTTACAAAATTGTTTAGGGGTGCCCGGGTGGTTCAGTCAGTTAAGTGTCCAACTCTTGATTTTTGTTCGGGTCATGATCTCACAGTTGTGGGATTGAGCCTTGCATTGGGCTCCATGCTAGGCATGGACCCTGCTTAAGATTCTCTCTCTCCCTCTCCCACTGCCCCTCCCTAGCTTGCATGCACTCTCTCAAGCTCTCTCGCAAAACAACAAGAACAACAGCAACAAAACATTGGGTGTTTGCTTTGTTACTGGTAAGTTTTGAAAGTTCTTTATTTTCATAGAATTGTGGTTTCCAGGTGCTGGGGGTAGGGGAAATGGGGTGATGTAGGTCAAGGGTACACATTTTCAATTATTACAAGACCACAAATACAATAATAGTAGGAAACTTCACTACCCCACTTTTAACAATGCATAGATCACCCAGACAGAAAATCAACAGGGAAACATTGGGCTTGAACCATTATTATTATTAGTGAATTGTCTGTTTCTCCTTTCAGATCTGTGTCTTTTAATATATTTAGGTACTCTGATGTTGGGTGTGTATATATTTTATGATTGTTGTATCTTCCTGATGAATTGACCCCTTCATCATTATATAATGACCTTCTTTGTCTCTTGTCACTGTTTTCAGCTAAAAGTCTATTTTATCTGATTTAAGTATAGCTACTGGCACTTTCTTTTGGTTTCTGCCCACATGAAATAACTTTTTCCATTCCTTCACTTTGATCCTATGTATATCCTTAAATCTGAAGTGAGTCTCCCATAGGCAGCATATAGTTAGGTCTTGTTTCTTTATGCATGCAGCCACTCGAGCCTTTTGATTGGTAAATTAAATCCATTTACGTTTAGAATAATTATTGATAAGTAAGAACTTACTAGTGTCATCTTATTATTTGCTCTCTGCCTGTTTTGTAGTTCCATTCTTTGTTTTTCCCACTCTGTTTCTGCTTACCTTTGTAAAATTGATGATTTTATATGGTGGTATGCTGTTTCTCTTTTCTTTATCTTTTGTGAATCTACTCTAGATTTTTGCTTTCTGGTTACCATGAGGCTTACATAAAACATCTTATAAATAAAATAGTCCATGTTAAGCTGGTAGCAACTTAATTTGATCTCATACAAAAGCTCCACTCTTTTACTCTCTTCTCTTTATATATATATATATATATCTGTATTTTTTGAATAGCATTGGATTTTTAATTTTTTAATGTTTATTTATTTTGAGAGACAGAGAGAGGGAGAGAGCATGAGCAGGAAAGGAGCAGAGGGAGAGAGAGAGAGAGAGAGAGAGAGAGAGAGAGAGAGAGAGAGAATGCTAAGCAGGCTCCATGCTCAGCACAGAGCCTGACCCAGGGCTCGATCTTACAACTGCAAGATCAATACCTGAGCTGATATCAAGAGTCCGATGCTTAACCAACTGAGCTACTCAGGCACCCCTCCCTATGTTATATTTTTATGTCACAATTTACCTCTTTGTGTGCTGCATACTCATTAACAAACTTTACTACTGATAGTTTTTTCCTTTAATATTTATATTATAGTTAAGTGGTTAACACACTATCCTATTACAGAATTAGAGTCTTCTAAATCTGACTATATATTTACCTTTATCAGTGTGCTCTATACTTTTGTGTGTTTCATGTCATAATTAGCCTCTTTTCATTTCAGCTTGAAGAACTTCTTTCAGCATTTCTTGCAAGGCAGGTGTAGAGAGAGTCCATTACTCCCTCCGCTTTTGTTTGCCTGAGAGAGTCTTTATTTCTCTTTCAAAACAGAAGGATAACTTTTCCAGATAGAGTATTCTTGGCTGGCAGGTTTTTTTTTTTTCAACACTTTGAATATGTTGTTTCGTTCTCTCCTGACTTGTATAGTTTCTATTGAGAAATCCACGGATAACTTAATGGGGGTTCCTTTGTCGGTTACAAACTTTTTTCTCTAGTTTCTTTTAGGATTCGCTCTTTATCTTTTATTTTTGACAGTTTCAGTATAATGTGTCTGAAGATCTTTTTCCATTGAGATAATAGAATGATTTCTTAGCTTCATGATCTTGGGTATCCAAACATGTCCCCAAATTTGGGAATTTCTTGACAATTATTCCTTTTTTAAAAGTTATTGTTTCTGAGGTGCCTGGGTGGCTCAGTTGGTTAAGCGTCTGACTTCAGCTCAGGTCATGATCTCATGGTTCATGAGTTTGAGCCCCACGTTGGGCTCTGTGCTGACAGGTCGGAGCCTGGAACCTGCCTCAGATTCTGGGTCTCCCTCTCTCTCTACCCCTTCCCTGCTCACACTTTCTCTCTCTCTCTCTCTCTCTCTCTCTCTCTCTCTCTCTCAAAAATAAACACTAAAAAAAATTTTAAGTTATTATTTCTTTAAACCTTCCGTCCCATTCTTCCTCTCTTCTCCTTTGGGAACCCAAGTTATTCTAACATTTACACATTTGATGAAGCCCCACAGATCACATAGGTTTTCTTTACTTCTTTCATTCTTTTTACTTTGTTCTCCTGTATTTACTTATTTCAAAGTTCCTATCCTTTAGCTCACCTATTCTATCTTCCTTTGTTCTACTCTGCCATAAATGGTCTCTATTGCATTTTTCATTTCATTCATTGAATGCTTCAGCCCCAGAATTTGTTTGGTTCTCTTTTATGATTATTACCTTTTTGTTAAATTTCTCATTTTGTTCATCTATTGTTTTCCTGATTATGCTTTCTGAATTTTCTTTAAGCTAGATGCTTAATTATTAGCCCAAACAGCTAATTTGAATTATTTATTAGCTAGATGGCAAAATTCCATGCTTTTGAATTCAGTAGTTGAAAAATTATTGTTAATCTTTTGGTGATGGTATGTTTCCTTGATTCTTCATGTTCCTTTTAGTTTTGCATTGCTGCTCTCACATTTGGAGTATCAGACACCTCAACTTTTTCCTAGTTGCTTTGAGATGGGATATACTGTTCATTGATCCTATTATATCTAGGGCTTTATTCAACCTTGTATGAATATACTTGCTCCACATTTCTTGCTGTTTCTTGTGGCAGAAATCTTAAGCTTTATTCCTTCTCATGTTCTTACAATTGAAAATTCTTCTTTATAATTCTGGATACAAATTTTTTGTTGGATATATGATTTGCAAATATTTTCTCCCAGAGTATATCTCACTTTTCTTTCACCAAACAGTGTCTTTCAAATAACAAATTTTAAAATTGGGATTAAGTCCATTTTACCATAATTTTTTTGTTATGGATTGTCTTTTGGTGTCATATTTAATAAGTTTTTCCTAAACCCAGGTCATGAAAACTTGCTTTTCTTTAAAACTTTTACAGTTTTATATTTAGCCTTTAGATTTATTATCCACGTGGAGATAATTTTTGCATTAGCCATAAGGCTTAGATTGAGTATTTATTGTTGCTGCATTTGTTTATTTATTTATTTAGCCTAGAGTTGTCTAACTTGTGCAACAGTATTTACTAAAAGGACTATTCTTTTCCACTAAATTATCTTTGTATCTTTGTTTAAAATCATTTATTCTGTTTCAAAACTTGATCTATGTGACCACCACCAATACTATAATGTGATTACTGCAGCTTTATAGTAAGTCTTAAAATCATTTAGTGATTTCTCCAACTTTCTTCTCCTCTTTCAAAATTATTTAGGTGGGCTTTTTTCATTTCAATATAAATTTTAGAATCACATTATTCATATATACAAAAAGCATTGGGCAAAGATATTTGAATGGTAACTTTGTAGATCAATTTTTTTTTTAGAATTGATATTTTACTACATTGAGCCTTCTAATCCATGGACCATGGTCTATATTTCCATTTATTTAGATTTTCTATAATATCTTACAAACAGCTTTTGGTAGTTTTATGCATTGAAACACTGTAGATATTTTGTTTGTTTATAAGTACATTATTCTTCTAAAGCTATTATGAATTGATGTGGTTTTGTTTTTAATAGTTTCCAGTGTGCATTGTTAGTATATATATATTTAAGAATGATATTGTGTTTGTGTTTTTATTTTATGTCCTATAGCATTGGTAAACATATTTTTTAGTTTTAAGATGGTGTTTTTTGTGTGTGTGGATTCCTTGGAATTTTTTACATAGGCAAATATGCAATCTGCAAAGAGGGACAGTTTTTTTTTTTTTCCACAATATGTGTTTCTTTTATTTGTTGTCTGACTGTACTGCACTGGATAGGATTTCCACTATGATATTGAACAAGAGATGTGAAAATGGGCATCTTTGCCTTGTTCTCAATTTTAGAAGAAAAAAATTCAGGCTTTATGTTTTCTATAGAATTTTTATACGATTTTTATCAAGTTGAAAATATTTCCCTGTACTCCTCTTTTGTTGAATGTTTTTATCACGAATGAAATTTGGATTTTGTCAAATAAGTTTGCTATATCAATTTTATAATACAGTTTTTCTTTTTTAAACTATAATTAAGATGGAATGCATTGGTTGATATTCAAATGTTGTGCCAGCTTTGCATTCTTGGAATAAAACACCTTGTTGTGGTGTTTTCATTCTTTATATAAATTGCTGTGTTGATTTGTTACCATTTTTGACTATTTTGCATCTTAGTTGGTGAGCAGTAATGAGCTTCAGTTTTCTTTCCTTGTACTTTATTTGTCTGTTTTGAAATAGATACTGTAGAATTGGTGTTAATACATTTCTTAAATGTTTCCCATTCACTAGGGAGTGAGACCATTGGTTCTGTGAGATTTCTTTTTTGAGAGGGTTTAAATCTGAATTTATTTAATAGTTGTAGAACTATACAGTTTATCTATTTCAAATTGAGTGAGTTTTGGTAGTTAGTGGTTTTCAAGGATTTCATCCATTTATTTCAGCAAATGTGTAGAATTTATCTGTGCAGAGTTGTTTCTAGTATTCCCTTATAGACTTATTAATGTCTGCAGGGTCTATAGTTGTACTTTAGGCTTTTATTCTTCACATTGATCATTCATGCCTCTTTTTTTGGTCATTTTTTCTAGAGGTTTCTGAATCTGATCGATGTTTTCATATAACCAGGCTTTGGTCTCATAAAATCTTTTTTGTTTTTGTTTTCAATTTTATTGACACATCTGCTTTTATCTGCATGATACCATCTTTTGTATTTTGCCTATTTTTAATTTTGTTTTTTTGAGAGAGGTAACATTTCTTTTAATATATCCTGAATACAAATCCTTGGTCAAACACGATTTGTGTATAGTTTATTCCAGTCAATGGCCTGCCCTTTCATTTCTTTAATGGTATTTTTTTAATTTTTTAATGTTTAATTGTTTTGAGAGAGAGACAGACAGAGTGTGAGCAGGGGAGGAGCAGAGAGAGAGGGAGGAATAGAATGTGAAGCAGGCTCCAGGCTCTGAGCTGTCAGCACAGAGCCCGCCGCGGGGCCTGAACCCACTAAACGCGAGATCATGACTGAGCCGAAGTCGGACACTTAACCGACTGAGCCACCCAGGTGCCCCTTAATGGTATTTTTTGAGGAAAAGAAGATTTTGAGTTTGAAAAGACTAATTGATCTTTTTGTTTCCCATGCTTATTGATTTTCTTATCCTGTCTAATAAGTCTTTGTCAACCCTAGGTCATAAATATATTCTTCTATCTCTGTTGTAAAACCTTTATAATTTTAGCTTTTGCATTCACATATTTGAGCCATCTAGAACTAATTTGTGTGTGTGGTAAGATGTAAGGGTCAATGTCCATTTTTTAAAATATGGATATACAGTTATTTCAGAGCCATTGCTAAAAATACTTTCTTTTCTGTATCAAATTGCTTTGGTGCCTCTGCCAAAAATCAATTGACTACATAAGTACTGAGTCTATTTCTAGGCTCTTTATCCAGTTGTGTTGCATTTATGTCATTTCACATTGTTTTGATTACTATAGATTTAAAGTAAAACTTATATTTCATTAGTGTAACCCTTCCATTTTGTTATTTTTCTTTAAAAATATTTTTTAAATACTTTAAGTACCTTGAATTTCATTACGAATTTTAGAATGAGATTTTCAACTTGATAAAAATTAAAAACAAAAAGAAGTTACCATAGGGGAGGTCGGTAAGGGAATGGGTGGAGTAGGTGACAGAAATTAAAGAGCACACTTATCATAATGAGCACTGAGTAATGTATAGAAGTGTTGAATCACTATATTGTAAACTATTATTGAAATTAATATAATGCTGTATGTTAACTACTTTGGAATTAAAATTTAAAACTTAATTAAAAAAGAAATAGAAGTGATGACAGTGCCCATATCAATCTTGTACTTGATTTTAGGAGGAATGTATGAATTACCATTGATTGTATTAGCTGTAAGCTGCTCATATATGCTCTTTTACTAATTGAGGTAGCTCTCATCTGTTTCCAGATAGTTCAGTGTGCATGTGTATTTTTAAAACTCATACAGGGGTACTGAATTTTTTCAAATACATTTTCTGAAAGTAGAGAGATGATCATATGGTTTTGCCCCTTTATTTTGTTAATGAAAAGAATCATACTGATTGACTTTCAAAAGTTAAACCCAACTTGTATTTATTGGCTAAACCTTAATTGGTCATGATATTTTTTTATATGTTAGTAAATGATTTGGTAATATATTGTTAAAGATTTTATACCTATATTAATGAATTCTTGGTCTGTAGTTTGTTGTTGTATTTGTTGTGCTTATGATCTCTTTTCTGCCTTTTTTATTGGGATTACCATCATAAAATAATTTGGGAAGTATTCCCTTCTCTTCTGCTTTCTGAATAAGTTTATATATGAATGATATTAATTGTTCCTTAAATGTTTCATGCAATTCACCAACAAATTCTGGGAAGTTCATTGTGGCAAGATTTTTAATTACATTTGTATACATATACGGCTAACAAGCCTTCTTATTTATCCTTTTTTTTCTTAATTGTAATTTAATACTGTATTAATTTTAAGAGATTCTGAATGTTTATGGCTTTTATTGAGATATATTTTACAGGCCATTACATTCACCCACTCAGTTAAAGAATACAGTTCAGTAGTATCTAGTATATACATTGAATTATGCAACCATTACCACAACTAATTTTTTAACATCCTCAACCCCCTAAAAAGAAAACTTCAACCATGATCTGTCATTCACCATTTCCATGCCCCCTGCCCTCCATCCCACCTTGGCAACCAGTAATCTATTTTCAGTCTCTATGGCTTTGCCTATTCTGGATAATGCATTATAAAATGAATCACACAATATGTGTCCTTCATGTGGCTTTGCTTGCTGCATGCAGTATTTTCAAAGTTCATCCATGTTGTAGAATGTATTAGTGCTTTATTTCTTTTTTGGCTGAAAAATATTCCATCATATATATATACCGCATTTTATCTATTCATCAGTTGTTTCCACTATATAACTACTATGAATAATGATGTTGTGAACATTTGTGTCCAAGTTTTAGTGTGGACATGTTTTATTTCTCTTGGGTATATACCTAGAAATATTGCTAGGTTATATGGCAATGCTATGTTCAATCTTTTCGTCACCAGCTACACTATTTTCCAAAGCAGGTGCACCATTTTGTATTCACAACAACATTATATGAAACTTCTAATTACTCCACATCATTGTTAACACTTGTTATTGTCTATTGTGAAGTAGTGTCTAATTGTGGGTTTGATTTGCATTTCCCTAATGACTGATGGTGGTGAGCATCTTTTCATGTGCTTATTGGCCATGTGTATACATTCTTGGCAAAATGTCCATTTAAATCTTCTGCCCACTTTTTATTTGGGTTTGTTTGTCTTTTGTTGTTGAGTTGTAAGAGCTCATTATATGTTCTGAACACTAGAACTTTATCTTATACGCAACTTGCAAATATTTTTCCCCATGTCATGGTTATTTTTTCACTTGATGCACCAGTTTTTAATTTTGCTGAAGTCCAAGTAATCTATTTTGCTGTTGTTGTTGCTGCTCATGCTTTTGTTGTCATATACCTAAAAGTCCGTTGCCAAATCCCAAGTCATGAAGATATACTCCTGTTTTCTTCTAAGGGTCTTAGAGCTGTACTTCTTATATTTATGTCTTTGCTCCATTTCAAATGAATTTTTACATGGTGTGAGGTAAGGGTCTAATTTTGTTCTTTTGCATTTAGATATATACAGTTGTCCCAGAACCATTTCTTGAAGAGACTGTTATTTCCTTCTTGATAAAAATTATATGGCCAAAGCTCTATGAATTCGCTTTTGACTTTTAACTCTATTCCATTGATTCATATGCCTAACTTTATGCCAGTACCACACTGTTTTGATTATTGTAGCATTTTAGTCAGGAAATTGTGTGTCCACCACTTTTGTTCTTCTTTTGCAAGATTATTTTGGCTACATGAGATTCCTTGCAATTGCACATGAATTTTTCTATTTCTGTGAACTTTGACAGTTGCAATTCTGGTAAGATTGTATTGATTCTGTAGACCACTTTGGGGGGGTATTTCAATACTGACAACATTAAGTATAGTAATCCATGAACTTGGGGTATCTTTCCACTTATTTATATCTTCTTTAATTTCTTTAAGCGATGTTTGTAGTTTTTAGTGTACAAGTCTTTACTTCTCAGTAAATTTATCCCTAAATATTTTATTCCTTTGGATGTTATTGTAAATAAAATATGTTTTAAGTTTCCTTTTGAGATTGCTCATTTTTAGTGTATAGACAACTGATTTTTATATGTTGACCTTGTATACTTCAAATTTGCCAAACTTGTTTATGAGCTGTATTTTCTGTGTATATATATACATAAATGTATATATTACATATTATAATGTAATACTTATATTATAATGTACATAAGTCATTGTCTTCTGTGAATAGCCCTACTTTTACTTCTTACTTTCTACTTTGGATGCCTATTTATTTTTCTTTCCTAAATGTTCTGGCCAAAACTTCCAGTATGGTATTGAATAGAAATGGCAACAGCAGGCATTCTTATCTAGTTCCTGATTTTAGTAGGAAAACTTTTAGTCTTTCACAGTTGAGTATGATATTACTTATGTATTTTTTTCATAAATACCTTGTTAGGGACTAAATGTTTTCTGCTCTCCAAAATTCGTATGTTGGAGTCCTACCCTCCAGTGTTATAGTGTTAGGAGGTGAGGCCTTTGTGAGGTAATTAGGTCATGATGGTGAGCCCTCATGCATGGGATTAAGTGCCATTGTTAAAAAAAAAAAAAAAAAGACCCTAGAGAGCTCACTAGCCTTCTTTCCATTACATGAAGATACAGTGAGAAGACTGTCTCTGGCTGCCTATGAACAAGGAGGCTGGCTCTCACAGACCCCGGTTTGTCAGGACCTTGATCTTGGACTTCTTAGCCTTCAGAACTATGAGAAATAAATGTTTGTTGTTTAAGCCACCTAGTCTATGGTATTTTTAGTTATAGCAATCAAAGTGACTAAGACTACCTTTAATCATGCTTAAGAAGTCCTCTTGGGGGTGCCTGGGTGCCTCAGTCGGTTCAGCATCTGACTCTTGACCTCAGCTCAGGTCATGATCTCACGGTTTGTGGGTTCAAGCCCCACATCAGGCTCTGTGCTGACAGCACTGAGCCTGTTTGGGATTCTCTCTCTGCCCCTCCCCAACTTGCACTTTTGTGAGCTCTCTCTCTCCAAATAAATAAGTAAACTTAAAAAAAAAAAAAGAAGTCCTCTTTTATTCTGAGAGTTGTGTTTGTTAAGTTTCTTTTCTTATTTAGTTTTAGCCATGAATCAATCAAGATGGTTATGTGGCTTGTTCAGTTCTTGAATGTTAGGTACTATATTCACTCATTATTTTATGTTGATCTACTTTTACATCTGGGATAAATCCCATTTGGTCATTATGTATGTATGGGATTATACATTTGGCGTATAATCATTTTAATATGCCCCGAGATATTGTTTTCTAGGATTTTGTTGAAGATATTTTGCAACTATATTCATAAGAGATAATAGGTATGTAACTTTGTTTTATTGTGAAGTCTTCATTTGTCTTTGGTAGTTGGCATGATAGTTCAGTCCTCTTCCATGTTTTGTAACAGTTTGAGGATTCGTGTTAATTCTTTCTTAAATATGTGGTGGAAATCACTATTGAAACTGTCTAGTCTTAGGCTTATATTTTGAGAGGTTTTAGATTCTTGATTTCAACTCTTTACTCTTTTAAGGTTGCTCAGATTTCCCTTTCTGTTCTTTGGAAAATTTTAACAATTTGTGTGTTTCTAGGCATTTTTCCGTCTCATATAAATTATCTAGTGTGTTGATGTACAACTATTTATAGTATCTTCTTACAGTCCTTTTTAATTCTGTAAGATCTGTAGTGAGTTCCTCATTTTTAATTTTGATTTTATTGAGTCTGCTATATTTATTTTTTCCTGGTCAGTCTAAAGGTCCACAGATATTGCTGTTCTTTTCAAATAACCAATTTTTGGTTTTGTTGATTCTCTCTTTTTCTATTCTCTATTTCACTCATCTCCAGTCTAATCTTAACCATTTCCTTCCTTTTACTAGTTTTGTGATTAGCTCGCTTTTCTTTTCTTATCCTTAAAATGATCAAGTTGGTTTCTTCTTAGATCTGTCTTCTTTCTTAATATAGGAATTTGCAGCCATAAATTTTTCTTTGATCATTGTTTTTGCTGTATCTGATACATTATTGGTAAGCTGCTTTATTTTCTTTCATCTCAAATTATTTTCCAGTTGTTCTTGTGATTTCTTTTCTGATCCATTGGCAATTGAATAAAAGTGAAAGTAGGCATATTTCCTTGTTTCTGGACTTAGGGGCAAAGTTGACATAGTTACTGTTAGATGCAGGTTTTTAAATAGATGCCCATTTTGCAAACTGAGGATATATCCCTTTGTTCCTATTTATCTGAGAGTATTTTTTAAGCAAATTCTAGTTAGTTAACATACAGTGTAATATTAGTTTCAGGTGTACACTATAGTGATTCAACACTTCCATACAATACCCAGTGTTCATCATAAGTGCGCTCCCTAATCCCATAACATATATGACTCACACCCCCTCCCTTCTGGTAACCATCAGTTTGTTCTCTATACTTCAAAGTCTGTTTCTTGGTTTTACTCTCTTTTTCCCCTTATGTTCATTTGTTTTGTTTCTTAAATTCCATACATGAGTGAAATCCTATGGTATTTGTCTTTTTCTGACTGACTTATTTCACTTAGCATAATACTTTCTAGCTCCATCCATGTTGTTGCAAATGGCAAGATTCTGTTCCTTTATATGGCTGAGTAATATTCCATTGTATGTATATACCACTTCTTCTTTATCCATTCACCTATCAATGGACACTTGGGCTGTTTCAATAATTTGGCTATTGTAGGACCAACTGGGTGGCTCAGTCTGTTGAACGTCTAACTCTTGATATCAGCTTAGTTCATGATCCCAGCATCGTGGGATCAAACCCCATGTGAAGCTTGGTACTGAGGATGGAGGCTGCTTAAGATTCTCTATCTCTCTCTCCCTCTGCCCCTTTTCCCTGATCATACTCTCTCTCTCTCTCAAATAAATAATACTACTAATAATTTGGCTAGTGTATATAATGCTGTTACAAACATCAGGGTGCATGTATCTTTTTGAATTAGTATTTTTGTATTCTTTGGGTAAATACCTGGTAGTGTGAATGCTGGATCATAGAGTAGTTCCATTTTTAACGTTTTGAGGAAACTCCATACTGTTTTACAGAGTGACTGCACTAGTTTGCATTCCTGCCAACAGTGCAGGAGTGTTCCTTTATCCCCACATCCTTGCCAACACCTGTTGTTTCTTGTGTTGTTGATTTTAGCCATTCTGACAGGTGTGAGATGATACCTCATTGCAGTTTTGATTTGCATTTCCTTAATAAATAGTGACATTGAGCATCTTTTCAGGTGTCTGTTGGCCATCTGGATGTCTTCTTTGGAAAAACATCTACTCATGTCTTCTGCCTATTTTTTAATTGGATTATTTGTTTTTGGGGGGTTGAGTTTTATAAGTTCTTTATAGATTTTGGATACTAACCCTTTATCAGATATGTCATTTGCAAATGTCTTCTCCCATTCTATAGGTTGCCTTTTAGTTTTGTTGATTGTTTCCTTCACTGTGCAGAAGCGTTTTAGTTTGATGTAGTCCCAATAGTCTATTTTTGCTTTTGTTTCCCTTGCCTCATAAGACATATCTAGAAGAAGTTGCTATAGCTGATATCAAAGAGGTTACTGCCTGTGTTCTCCTGTACGATTTTTATGGTTTCAAGTCTCACATTTAGGTCTTTAATCCATTTTGAATTTATTTGTGTGTATGATGTAAGAAAGTGGTCCAGTTTCATTTTTTTTTGCATGTTGCTGTCCACTTTTCCCCACACTAGCTGTTGAAGAGATTGCCTTTTTCCCATTGGATATTCTTTTCAGCTTTGTTGAAGATTAATAGACCATACAGCTGTAGTTCATTTCTGGGTTTTCTTTTCTGTTCTGTTGGTCTATGTGTCTATTTTTGTTGCAGTACCATACTGTTTTGATCACTACAACTTTGCAATACAACTTGAAGTCCTGAATTGTGATGCCATCAGCTTTGATTTTCTTTTTCAAGGTTGCTTTGGGTATTCAGGGTCATTGTAGTTCCATACAAATTTTAGGATTGTTTGTTCTAGCTCTGTGAAAACTGCTGTTGGTATTCTGATAGTATTGCAATAAATGTGTAGATTGCTTCGGGTAATATAGACATTTTAAAAATATTTGTTCTTTGGGGTGCCTGAGTGGTTCAGTCATTTAAGCATCTGCCTTCAGCTCAGGTCATGATCTCCTGGTTTGTGGGTTCAGGCCTCGCATCGGGCTCTGTGCTGACAGCTCAGAGCCTGGAGCCTGCTTCGGATTCTGTGTCTCCCTTTCTCTCTGCCCCTCCACCGTTCACACTCTGTCTCTCCCTCTCTCTCAAAAATAAATAAACATTAAGAAATATAAAAAATAAAAATATTTGTTCTTCTAATCCATGAGCATGGAATGTCTTTCCGTTTCTTTGTGTTATCTTCAATTTCTTTTATCGGTGTATCATAGTTTTCAGACTACAGATATTTCACCTCTCTGGTTAGGTGTATTCCTAGGTATCTTATTGTTTTTGGTGCAATTTTAAATGGGATAGATTCCTTAATTTTTCTTCGGTATATATTTTGGTATATATTTTTTATTGGTATATAGAAATGGAACCAATTTCTATACATTGATTTTGTATTCTTCAACTTTACTGGATTCATTTACCAGTTCTAGCAGTTTTTTGGTGGAGTCTTTTGGGTTTTCTATATATAGTATCATATCATCTGCAAATAGTGAAAGTTTGATCTCTTCCTTGCCGACTTCGATACTTTTTGTTGTTGTTGTTGTTGTTGTTGTTGTTGTCTGATTTTTGTGGCTAGGACTTCCAGTACTATGTTAAAAACAGTGGTGAGAGTGGACATCCTTGTCTTGTTCCTGACTGTAGAGAAAAAGCTCTGTTTTTCCTCATTTATGATGATATTAGCTGTGGGTTTTTCATAGATGGCCTTTATTATGTTCAGGTATTTTCCCTCTAAACCTACTTTGTTGAGGGTTTTTATCATGAATGGATGTGATACTTTGTCAAGTGCTTTTTCTGTACCTATTAAAATGATCTTTTCTTTTATTAACATGGTGTGTCATGTTGATTGATTTACAAATACTGAACCACACTTGCAACCCAGGAGTAAATCCCACTTGATCATAGTGAATGATTCTTTTAATGTATTGTTGGATTCAGTTTGCTAGTATTTTATTGGGAATTTCTATATGCATGTCCATCAGGGATATTGACCTGTAGTTCTCTTTTTCATTGAAGTTTTTGTCTGGTTTTGGTATCAAGGTAATTTTGGCCTCATAGAATATATTTGGAAGTTCTCCTTCCTTTTCTGTTTTTTTTTTGAAATAGTTTGAGAATTTAGGTATTAACTCTTCTTCATTTTTTTTAATTTTTTTAATGTTTATTTATTTTTGAGAGAGAGAGAGACAGACAGAGCGTGAGTGGGAGAGGGGCAGAGAAAGAGGGAGACACAGAATCTGAAGCAGGCTCTGAGCTCTGAGTTGTCAGCACAGAGCCCAACGCAGGCCCCCAATGCATGAACCACAAGATCATGACCTGGGCTGAAGTTGGACGCTTAACTGACTGAACCACCCAGGCACCCCAACTCTTCTTTAAATGTTAGGTAGAATTCACCTGTGAGGCCATCTGGCCCTGGACTTTTGCTTGTTGGGAGTTTTTAAATTAGTGGATCAATTTCTTTGCTGGTTATTGGTCTGTTCAAGTTTTCTTTTTCTTCCTATTTCAGTTTTGATAGTTTATATGTTTCTAGGAATTTATCCATTTCTTCCAGGTTGTCCAATTTGTTAACATACAGTTTTTCATAAAATTCTCTTATAATTGTTTGTATTTCTGTGGTGTTGGTTGTTATTTCTCCTCTCTCATTTGTGATTTTATTTATTTGGGGCCTTTATCTTTTCTTTGTGATAAGTCTGGCTATAGGTTTATCAATTTTATTAATTTTTTGAAAGAACCAGCTCTTCATTCTATTGATCTTTTCTATTGTTTGTTTGTTTGTTTTAGTTTCTATATCATTTCTTTCTGCTCTAGTCTAATTATTTCCTTCCTTCTGCTGGCTTTAGGATTCATTTGTTGTTCTTTTCCTAGCTCATTTAGGTGTAAGGTTAAGCTGTTTATTTGAGATTTCTCTGCTATATACTTCCCTCTGAGGACCACTTTTATTGCATTCCAAGGTTTTGGACTATTGTTTTCATTTTCGTTTGTTTCCATGTATTTTTTTATTTCTTCCTTGATTTCCTCGTTGACCCATTCATTGTTTTGTAGCATGTTGTTTAACCTGTGTGGCCTTTCCCAATTTTTTCTTGTTGTTGACTTCTTGTTCCATAGCATTGTGGTCAGAAAAGGTGCATGATATGATTTCAATCTATTTGTATTTGTTGAGTCCTGATTTGTGACTTAATATGTGATTTATTCTGGAGAATGTCCCATGTGCACTTGAAAAGAACGTGCATTCTGCTGCTTTAGGATGAAAATGTTCTGAATATATCTGTTAAGTCCATCTGGTCCAGTGTGTCATTCAAAGCCATTGTTTCCTTGTTGATTTTCTGCTTAGATGATCTGTCCATTGATGTAAGTGGGGTGTTAAAAGTCCCCTACTATTATTGTATTATTGTCAGAGTGTTCCTTTATGTTTGTTTGTTTATATATTTCGGGGCTTCCATGTTGTGCATAAATACTTATAATTATTACATCTTCTTGTTGGATTGTCCCCTTTATTATGATATAATCTCCTTCTTTTTTTATTTTAAAGAAAGAGAAAGACAGAGAGAGAGAGAGAGCAAGTTGGGGAGAAGGCAGAGGCAGAGGCAGAGAGAGAATCTTAAGCAGTCATGAAGCCTGACTCAGGGCTCAATCCCACAACCTTGAGATCATAACCTAAGCTGAAATCAGGAGCCAGACGCTCAACCAACTGAGCCACCCAGGCACACCTGCCCTTCTTTATCTCTTGCTGCAGTCTTTGTTTTAAAGTCTAGTTTGCCCAATATAAGCATTGCTACTCCGGCTTTCTTTTGACATCCTTTTGCAGGATAAATGTTTCTCCATCCCCTCACTTTCAATCTGTAGCTGTCTTTAGGTCTAAAATGAGTCTCTTATAGCATCATATAGATAGGTCTTATTTTTTTTATCCATTCTGACAGCCTGTCTTTTGCTTGAAGTCTCTATTCCATTTACTATCTGAAAGTATTTTTAACTATAAATGTATAATGGCATGTATCAAATATTTAATGAATTTATTGAGATGATTTTATCCATTTTTTTCAATTAATGTGGTGAATTATATTAATTATATTAAAAGACTTTTGAATTTTAAACCAATTTGGCATTCTTGCATTCACACTTGATTATGAAGTTTTATCCTTTTTACATATTGCCAGCTTTGATTTGCTAATATTTTATTAAGGCTTTATTTTTATGTGTCTACATTTATCAGAGATATTGGTCAGTAGTTGTTTTTTGTTTGTCTGTTCTTGTAAAGTATTTGTCAACTTTTGGCAGAAGTTTATACTTGCTTTACAGAATTAATTGGGAATTGTTCTCTCTTCAATTTTCTGAAAGATTGTGTGATATAATATTATCTCTTCTTCATTAAATATTTGATAAAAATCACCAGTTAAATTATCTGGCCCCAGGGTTTTTTTTTTTGTGTGATGGCGAGGTGAAACGTTTTCATGACAAACTTCATTTCCTTAATAGATACAGATTACTTTATTTTTCTATTTTTGGGGGCAATTGTAAGTTATCTTTTCCAAGTAATTTTCAATGTATCTAAAGTGTCAAATTTCTTGATGTGTATTTTTAACATCTGCAGGATCCATAATGATATCCTGCTTTCATTTCTGATACCAGCATTTGTTTACTCACTTATATGCATTCTCTCTCTCTCTCTCTCTCTCTCTCTCTCATCTCTATCTCTGTCTTCACCTCTATCTCTCTTACTGTTTTCCTAGTTACATCAAGTGTGTTAATATTTTCAAAGAACCAACTGTTTAGTTTTGTTAATTTCCTCCACTGTTCCTTCCATCTAATTTAGGTTTATTTTGTTTCTTTTTCTAGTTTCTTGAGGTTAAAATGTAAATTCTTGATTTGCGAACTTTCTTCTTCTGTAATATAAGAATTTAAATTTAGAAGTTTTCTTTACAAATTACTTTACCTATAGATGCCCCCATCCTCCCCATTAACATGGTATATATTTTTTTCCTGCAGTTCAGATATTTTCTCTAACTTGTTTCATGATTTTTTTATTATTTTTTAAATATAATTATATTTTGGTTAGAGAGCATATTCCATAAGAATTCAGTCTTTTGCAATTTTTAATGTTCTATGGACTCTTATATGGTCTGTGTGAACATTTCACCTACCCCTCAAAACAATGTGTTCACTAATTCCGAAATCTGCATTACCATGGGTCACATATTTATGCTTCTCTGCATGCCTATTGATTGTGATTGTACACTAGGCATTGTGGTTTACACAATATGGACACTCTGAATTCTGTTGTCTTCTTTTGAAGATTGTCAAAATTTGTTCTTTCAGACAGTTAAATTCTGATCACGCTCACCTTGTCGAAACTTCATTTTTATACTTTCTTAGGGTTGGTCTGTGAAAATCAAAGGTCTTACCAAGCCACTCTTACCTTTTTCAAAATCCAAACTCTGTCACCCCTTGCCCCAAGAAACCGCTGAAATCCCTACTTGAGTGTTTTTAGCCTTCTAACTGTAGTTTTCCATTGAACTTTTCCCTATACAAACAGAGTTCATGATTCAAACTATGAAGAAAGTTCAAAGGCATATTTTGGGGCAACTCTCACTTTGCCTTCCTCCTTTCTGGGATATCCCTCTTCAATTTCTAATAACTCTGGCAATTACAGGCTTGCTTTTTTGACACTTTAAACTAACAGGATGGTGATTTTCTGCTGAAGGGCTTGCATACCTCTTTTACGAAAACTGAGGAACACCATAAGGGGAAAGTCCTATAATAATGAACCTCACCCAGTGCACTCTCCTTTTGTCAAAGATTGAATCTCCTCCAGTTTCTGTCTGATTTCAGTCTTACTCCAGTGCCTTTAAATATTTTTTAAAAATTTATACTCAGTTTATAAGTATCGGTGGGAGGATTATTCTGAAACTTCTCTGCCATTATCAGAACCAGAACTAAAGGTACACATTTTAAAATGAAAATACTAGAAGACTCAACTCCTGTGAAGCTTCCGTTTAAAAAGCCTAACTAAATGCCCTTTGCTGATCACTATGTGCAATACACTGTTAGAAACATGAACAATCTTTATAAAATATATAAATGTATTTTGGAAAGATGGTTTCAATAAGTTAATTATACATATACATTGGACAGAATTATTGTGAAAAATCCAATGAAAAGTTCAATTAAGCATCTAAAAGTATACATTTAATAGTAGTTCTAAACTGCACAAAACTGATTTGCATGTATTTTCCTTTGAAAAATGTTTAATGTAGGATGAATGTTGCGCTTCTGCGCAGTCTCAACTCTATTAGTTATTTCTGCTACAGAAATGACAATGCATCGTTTTATCATGTTTATGTTTGCTGAACCTGCACTTTATTGAAAATCTCACTTCTTGCCTTTCTTGAATACTCAATGCTGAAATTCAAGAAGTTCTTTACTTTTTTTGAACATTGTTTTCACCCAAAATGTACCTGTAGGCCTAGTGTGATGTATGTTTTGTTTATTCAGAGAGATGTTGCTCATAAGAATGGCTGCCAAGGGCTTTGAGGTTCTTGTTATGACTTTATTGGTTTGGAAAAACCCATGTAAATCACCAGCTGTTTTTTCTATATCATATGAAAGTCAGATAAGCAACCGCATTCTTAATATTCCAAGGAGTGACTTGGGAGCCATAAAACTTAAGCAAAATCTTATTTCCACACAACTTTTAAAATAAGCCTTCCACTCCCTTTTTTTTTTTTGCCCTCAAATTAACATACAATGTGCAGATAATGGCCATTTATGTACTCAAGCTATTGTTTAGTTAAATATTCTCATCTCATTGGTAAAGTTACACTTATTTTATTTTTCATAATTATTAATAACATTCACAAACCAATTTTTGATTATGCTTAGTTTTGTACAAAACCGCTGAACTGTCTTCCAAAATAGCTGTGCAAATTTGCCTTCCCACCAGCAATTACCGAGAGTTCCCTTTGCTTTACATCTTCGTCAGTATTTGGGGTTTTCAGTGTGTTGGACGTTAGCCATTTGAATAGGTGAGTAGTGGTACCTCAATGTTGTTTTAATTTGTAATTCCCTAATGGCATGTTCAGCATATTCACAAATATGTACCAAAGCCACATAATGGAAGAAAATATTTGCAATTCAAATAGCCAACAAAAGACCTATATCCGGAATGCGAAAAGAATCCTCAAATTTGAAACACTAGAAAACAAACAACCTAATTTTTAAATGGGCAACATACATCAGTCCATACTTCGGTAAAGTTGACATGTGGATGTTAAATAAGCACATGAAAAATTTCTCTACATCATTAGCCATTACAGAAATGCAGATTAAATTCATGACTCAAATTGGAAAAAATGATATATTGGACTTCCTCTATATTAAAAAATATTTGTTTCCCAGGGATGACAACAAGGTAAGGCTGGATCCTGTGCGGTCCTATGTGTACTATGATGTACTATCTCTTCAGTCCTCCTCAAGATCATACTCTTGACAGGGTCTGCATACCCTCTCCACCTACTGACCTGAGGATGGTCCTCAGGTCAAGGTCACTATCTCCTGAGATGCCAGAAAAAGAAGTCAGGGAGATTCAGAGAGTTGTCTTTATCTGCTGTTCATGCATGAGGCCTCTCGGGGCTGACAGTGAGGGTGGATTTATGTAAGATTCCATCCATCTGTGATGAGGGGTCCCCTCTGTTCTCCCTCTGGGTCCTCACCTTGATTCATGGCAAAGTCTAGAATTCCTCCCTCTGCTGAACCAAGATTGTACCCCTCAGAAAAAGCTTCATCTCCCTCAGCTTCCCAAGATGGAAGTCCAGATACACCACACGAGGGAAATTGCCTGGGGCTTCTGAGGGCAGACAACAAGGTTGGGGCCCCCTCTTCTCATCAGTGAAATATCTCCCTAAGTCCTTTCCCTCAAGCCTAAACCTGAAGCCTGGACTGGTGATAACTCTTATCAGCTGACCTGAAGCACCACCCTGCAGAGAAAGCCTCACACCCACTGCCTCTAGCTCCCAGAAGTTTGGAGACCCTGCCTTGGGCTTTTGGAAGCTGCCATCAGGGGCAAGGTAGGACTGAGGTTCCCTGGATCTGTGGTGGGAAACCCCTTCTGCTCTTCCTCAGAAGAGCCGCCTAGAAACCCAGGAGGACCTGGGACTCTTCCCTCTCCTGTCCTGAGTCAGGCCCCCTCAGATGATCCTGGGCTTCCCTCAAACTCCCTTGATGAGGTCAGGAAACACTGCATCTGGGGACCCTGCCCGAAGTTTCTCTGGGTCAGGTGGGACTGAGACTCCTTCATCTGAGGTTGGAGGTTGCCTCTGTCCTTCCTCAATGTCCTCCTCCCTTTGATGACTTGCCAGGATCAGAATAAAAATGGCAAATTAAAAAGTATAAATCTCAAATACAAAAAGATACAGGAAAATTTAATGAGATGGAATTAGGCAAAAAGCTCTAAAACATGACACCAAAAATGATTCAAAAACAAAGATAATATATTGAACATCTCCAATATTTAAAAATCTTATTTCTCTGAGAAAGAAATGCTTAAAAGCAGACAAAGCCAAGCAACAGACTAGAAAAAAAATATTTGCAAATCAACTTAGGATCTGTATCCAGAATACATAAAAGGCCCTCAAAATTGAAAACAAATAGGGGGGCACCTGGGTGTCTCAGTAAGTTAAGCATCCAACTTCAACTCAGGTCATGATCTCATGGTTCATGGGTTCAAGCCCTGCATCGGGCTCGGTGCTGACAGCTCAGAGCCTGGAATCCGCTTCAGATTCTGTGTCTCCCTGTCTCTGTCCCTCCCCCACTCATGCTCTCCCCCCCCTCAAAAAATAAAATGTTACTGGAGTAGCAGAAACATATTTAAAAAAATAGGGAAAATATTTTTAAGTAGGCAGACTATACTTCACTGAAATTAAGGTATGCATGTTAAATAAGCCCATGAAAAACTTTTCTACATTATTAGCCATTAGAGAAAAGCAAATTAAAAGCACAGTAAGATGCAACTTACTTTTGAGAACAGATTAAAAAAATAACACTAACATTAGTAAGCATCAGCAAGGATGTAGAACAACTTGAACTCTCATGCATGGCCCCAATGAATGTAAAGTTGAACAGTCACTGTGGGAAATGACGTGGTAATTTCTTATATACATATACATTTACCATTTGACTCAACAATCCAATGCATGGGAGAAATAAAAACTTATGTTCACACAAAGATCTGTACATAATTGTCTATGATAGCTCTATTCATATATGACAAAAGCTGAAAACAATCTGGTGTCCTCACATTGGGTGAATGGATTAACAAACTGAGGTGTTAACAAACTTATAATGGAGTACTCCTAAACAACAAAAAGGATAGACTATTGACACACAGAGCAATTTGGAAGAATCTTAAAGACTGTTTATTGAGTAAACAAAGTATCGATAAGTTATATATTCTATTACTTAATGATATTGACTCTCTTTGAAATATATAAATATGAATGTGGAGAACAGATGAGTGGTTGCCCAGGTTAGATGTGGGAAGAGTATGTGAGTAACACATGGGAAGGGCTTTTTTTTTTTTTTTTTTGGTAAGGAGCAGTTATGGAACCATTCAGTATCCTGATTATGGTAGTGGTTACACAAATCTAGACAGGGGTAAAAATCATTGGCTTTGTACACCCAAAAAAGTATAATTGTTTGCTATTTTAAAAATAAAATAAATATGGAAAAATAAGGTAGCTAGATTATTATAACAGTATCAGGAAAAAATTAACTTCATAGGAATGGAAGTTACCAGGAATAAATAGTGGATATTACATAATGATAAAAGAGTCAAATTACCAAGATGACATTAACAGTCCTTAATGTGGATAAATCTAAAAGCAGAGCTTCACAATGGGGAAAAACTGAGAGCTTTCCCCCTGAGATCAGGAACACGACAGGGATGTCCACTCTCACCACTGTTGTTTAACATAGTGCTGGAAGTCCTAGCATCAGCAATCAGACAACAAAAAGAAATAAAAGCCTTCAGAATTGGCAAAGATGAAGTCAAACTTTCACTTTTCACAGATGACATGATACTCTACATGGAAAACCTGACAGACTTCACCAGAAGCCTACTAGAACTGATCCATGAATTCAGCAAAGTCACAGGTTACAAAATCAATGTCCAGAAATTGGTTGCATTTTTATACACCAATAATGAAGTAACAGAAAGAGAAATCAAGAAACTGATCCCATTCACAATTGCACAAAAAATGATAAAATACCTAGGAATAAACCTAACCAAAGATGTAAAAGACCCATACGATGAAAACTATAGAAAACTTATGAAAGAAATTGAAGAAGACACAAAGAAATGGAAAAACATTCCATGCTCATGGATCGGAAGAATAAACATCGTTAAAATG
>CM053579.1:9867191-9983465 GCA_028646485.1 Cryptoprocta ferox | reverse complement strand
CCAGTGTCTGTCCCACCAAACTCCAGAATCCCCTCGGAGTCCATTCCCTGCCGCCGGGCTCCACGGCCACTGGCGTGGGGGGAGCTGCCATCACCTCCCACTCGGGGCCGGCACTGCTGCCTCACCGCTGCCTCTGCTCCCACTCCTCCCTGCAAAACCCTTTCTCTTCTCAGCAGCCAGTGATCCTTTTAAAATTCCAATCCCTGGTTGATTACGATCACAGAAAATTATACGTGTGTTAACAAATAAATATAGTCCTATATCTCCCACCCAAGGATCATACAAAACAGTTCTATCAGCCTAAACTATTCCCGTGTGTCTCCTTTGTAGTCGACTACACCACCTTTACAACCCCCTAGTAACTATGGTCTTCTTTTTCTGTGCCTGTAGTTGTACCTTTTCCAGAATGTCATACACACAAAGCCATACAGTACTGTCCTCTGAAGTGGCTATACCTTTTTCTCATTACAGTCAACAATGGTTGAAACTTCCTGTTGCTCCACATCCTCGCCTGCGCTGCGTATACCCATTCTACAAAGTGTGCGATGGCATTCTTTTGAGGTTTTGATCTGCATTTCCCTGGTAGCCAGTGATGTTGAGCATCCTTCGCATGCATTCTTTGTGATATGTATATCCTTCTTGATATGGTGTGTATTCTGTTTGCATATTTTATTGTCTTTCTGTTTCATAGGTTTTACGAGTATAGTAAATGCATACTATAATATTTACGGTAGTAAATAAATACTATACATAAGTATAGTGAGATATGAATCCTTTTCTATGTAGGAGATTTACAAATATTTTCTCTCAATCTGTAGATTGTATTTTCTATTTTTATAAAAGCGTTTTTTTTAATAACTCTATCAACACGACTTATCCTTGTTGATGTTGGTGATGATGTCCTGACTAAGACAGCATTTGTTAAGTTTTTCTACGGTAAAGTTACTCTTTTTTTCCCACTTTAATATTGTAATCTTTGGAAGGAACTGTCTAGCACAACCCATACTTGAGTAGAACATTATGTTCACCTCCTTGAGGAAGTACATATGTAAGCAATTTAGAATTCTCCTGCATAGAGGTGTCTATTCTCTCCCATTATGTATATATTCAATTGTTAGTTTATCTCAGGGTGGATTCATGGATATGGATTTTATGCATTGAGTTGTAATCTAATATTTCTTTAATTGCTCAAATTGTTTCAGCTTTGGCCACTGGGAGCTCCTTTCAGTTGCTCCCCATGTCCCCTTGACATGCCTTCCTCATATTTGTGTTTGTTTGTTTGGGAACTGCATTACTTTCTGTCACTACAAGATACTCCAAGCTCATCTTGTATATTTCTTGACCCAGTCTTTGAGTCACCCATTTCTTCACAGAGCACATGTTCCTTTTTTGGAGTTTGATATCAGAAATCTAAATCTGGGCATTAGGTATGCTCGTCACTACCATTGCTTCTAGGCCCTCTCAGCTGATAGGGCAAAAAAACATATGTGTGTATGTCAACCTTTGTATATACATGTATCTATAAATATTTATATACATAACCATATGTGTCTTTATTACACTAAACATGAGTTCATGTTGATTTCTGCAGCTTGAATCCATGACTATAAAGATCATTCTAGCCTCTTAACTTTTTGTCTGTAACATTCTATTCCAACAGTGAGACATCTGACTCTCACCACTCACCATGTAATTAATTTTCTCACCATACATTTAATTAATTTTTAATTATGGTATACATGTATAATGGTTTCAGAATTGTTAATAAATACATGTAAATAAATTCATGTGGGATACAACTTTATTAGCAACTGGAGTGCAATGCTTTTGTGGAGATCCTTTGGTTTTGGTCTTACAAACTCTACTCGTGTGCAAACTAACTTCAGTTAACACCTTTCAACCCCATACCCTTGAGTGAACTTGTTTCATACTTTGTCATACATATGGGTTGTTGTTTTCATAATTTTCATTCTGTCTCAACATCCCCCAACCTCCCATTTATTTGTCTTTTTATTTTTAAGCATTAAAGTTTCATTCTTTATGCTGGAAAGGTCTGAGGCTTTTGAAAATAATGAAAGGTGCCATGTATCCACCATTATAATATTGTACAGAATAGTTGCACCAGCCTAATAAATGCCCTTCATTTAACCTACTCAACCTCCCTCCCCAAGCACCTAGCAATCATTTATCACTTCACTGTCTCTATAGTTTTGTCTTTTCAAAAATATCAATGGAGTCATACCTTATCTAACCTTATCAAACTGGCTTCTTTACTTTGTAATAGGCATTTAGGATTTATGCATGTCTTTGCCTCAATTGATATCTCATCCCTTTTTATTGATGAATAGTATTCCATTGTGTGAATATACAACAGTTTGTTAAACCATTCACCTATTGAAGGACATCTTGGTTGCATCCAGATTTGGGTGACTATGAATAGAGCTGCTATAAAAATTCATGTGCCGATTTTTTTGTAGACATAAATTTTCAACTCGGTTGGGTAAATACTTAGGAACATGAAGGCTTGATTGTGTGATAAGACTATGTTCAGCTTTGTGAGAAACACAGACTATCTTCCAAAATGGCTGTACCATTCTGCATTCCCAGAAGCAAGGAATGAAAGTTCTAGTTACTCTGAATCCTTGCAAGCAATTGATTTTGTCAGTGTTTTGAATTTTAGCCATTCTAATAGGTATATAGTGGTATCTTTTCATTATATTATTTTAAAATTCCCTAATGACAATGATATGAACCATCTTTTCATATGCTTATTTGTTTGTCTTTATTGTGGTGTCCATTTAGATCTTTTGCCCATTTTTAATTAGGTGTTTTCTTGTTTGTTGAATTTAGAAGTTCTATGTATATTTTAGATAAACATCCTTGATCAGCTCTGTTTTATCAGTATTTTCTCCAAATTACTGACTTGTCTTCTCCTTTTCTTAACATTATCTTTTCCAGAGGAGCAGTTTTTATGTTTAATAAAGTCCAACATCAATATTTTTCTCATGGCTTGTGGTCTTCATATTGTATCTAAAAATTCAATACCCAACACGGGGTAATGTAGATTTCCTCCTATGTTTTCTTCCAGAAATTTTGTAGTCTTGCACTTTACATTAGGTGCTATAATGTATTTCAAGTTAATTTTTGCAAATGCTGTAAGGTTCTGTGTAAGTTCATCTTTCTGCTTATGGATGTGTAATTGCTCAGTTACCATTTGTTGAAAAGACCATACTTTCTCCATTACACGTTTGTTGAAAATCAGTTGGTCGGATTTTTGTGGTAAATTTCATGGCTCTATTTTGTTCCATAGATCTGTGTATCTTTTCTTGTCAAGTTATCTTTATTATGGCAGCTTTGTAGTAATTCTTAAAATTGAGTAACATAAACTTCTAACTCTTGTTTTTTTTTTTCCTTCAATATTGTGTTGGCTATTCTAATTGTTTGTCTTTCCATGTAAACTCCAGAATCAGTTTGTCAATATCTAGGAAACAGCTTGCCAGGATCTTTATTGGAATTGTGTTGAATTTATCAATAGATTTGGAAGAAATGACATACTAGCAATATTGGATCTTCCAGTCCATGAACATGGAATATCTTTCCATTTACTTATTTAAATCATCTCTAAAATTCTTCAACAAAGAAGTTTTGTAGTCTCACACATACTGATCCTGTAGATTTGTTTCACTTTTAATGCTGTTTCCAAGATCAGGAGTGTGTGTGTGTGTGTGTGTGTGTGTGTGTGTGGTCAGTTTAAATCCAAATGTTTATTGCTGGTATGTAAGAAACTAATTGACTTTTGTGTAGATTGACCTTGTATCCTGGGGCCAAGCTATGCTGACTTATTTCCTCCAGAAATTTTGTTTGTCTGAGAAAATGTTTATTTCTACTTTACTTTTGAAAGAGAATTTTGCTGGATTCTAGGATGGTGGGTTTTTTTTCCCTTTCAACACTTTAAATATTTCATCCTACTCTTTTGCTTTCATGGTTACTGACAAAAATTCACTGTAAATGTTATCCCTATTTATTTATAGGTAAAATTTTTTCTGCAGGCTTCTTCTTTTTCACTTGGCTTTGTTTGTCTCCTATTTGAATATGATATGCACAGCGATGTGTGTATATGTGTGCGTGTGTATGTGCATGGGTGAATGTGTGTAACATAAATACATACACAGCCACATTTGTTAACATCAGGTTACAAAGCAGGAACTGTTTGAACAGGGGGAAAGAGAAGCTAAACAATATAAAGAAGAAAATTACTGTACAAGTACATGTAAGTATGACCTCAGATAATGCATTTATATTAAAATGCATTTATATATATAAATACAATAAAAATATAAATATATAAAATACATTGTTTATAAGAAATGGGGTTTTAGAGATTGTTAATTATATGAGAAGACTACCTAATTTAAGACATTTCCCTCATTTCAAGTAGGAATAAAAGAAAATGAGCTTTCCTGTGACCTTTAATTATAATCCTGTGTGAATTTGAGCAAACAGTTGTTCTCTGGACTGATATAAACTAATATTTTTCAACCTAAGACAAACTTGAGCTTCCTTTACTTAAGGAACATCAAATAATCCATCTGAATTGTAAATATGAATTCTTTACTCTTACAGGAAAAGAGCTTCATACATTTTGATATTTTCTGACGAAAATATCAAATATCAGCATGGACTTCATGCTGTTGTTCCTTTTTCTCTATTAAGTAATATTACCAAGAAATATCCAGGCTAGAATATAAGTTTCCCTGAGAAAATTTAAATATTTGAAAGCATGAAGTGTAACTATAACTCCAAATGGAAAATTAATTCAATTACTAGAATTAATTCTTCTAAACTAATGCAGTAGTCACTAAGTCCAAAATCATTCATCAACCATTTATTTCTTTTCAAAAGACATACTAAGAACATGCTGTGTGCCAGATTCTATTCTAAGTGCTCAGGACACAGCAGTAAAAACACCCCAACACTTTTGGACTATACCTTATAATGGAAAGTGATACAATTAATTTACTAGCCAGGTAATTTCAGAGCTGTAAGTTATTATGAAGAAAACCAAGGTAGGTAAGTAAATAGAGGGTGAGGATGGGGCCCGAGGGTAACATTGAGCAGAGACTTGAATAATGGAGAAAAGAGACATCGGAAGTCTGGGGGGAAGAACATTTTAGGCAAAGAGAACAAGGATAAAAGCCCTGAGGCAAGAACAAGCTTGACAAGTTCAAGGAGCTATAAAAACTCTTGTAGGACTAGAAGAGCAAGCAATAGGGAGAAAGTGGGAGGGGAGGATTCAGGGGCAAGCACAGGCATTGGTAGAACATGGGAAGAGTTTGCATCATATTGCAATTGTGATAGGAAGCCCCCAGAGACCCTTGAAAAGGAAAGTGAACTAGAGAGATTTATGTTATAAAAAGATCTTGTGTTACAAAGGTGGGATTTAGAACTCTATTTTGAATTCCACATTTGGAATTCCACAAATTTTGCACCACATTCACAATAATATTTCTATTAAGATAAAATATTTGTACTTTGAGAATGAATTTCATTTTTAAAAATATTTTATGGTTAACGTAATTGAATACATTTCCAGGCAAGGAGAACTTGGGTTGGAGGCTCAGGCTTCTTTCTTGAAAGGTATCTGCTGGTTTGGAATTCTTTTCTTTCTGACTTTCTGTCTTGAGTGGGGATTACTCCTTAACTTCCTGGACTTCGTGATTTTTCCTGGTTCTTTGTCTTGAGTGTGGTTTCACATTCCAGTTTCTGGACCAGAAATTGGACCTGGTGCTTTGTGAGACCTCATTGTTCTCTCTGGTCCTGCTACTCCCCTGAGAACTTTTCAGTTGACTGAAACCCCTTTCTTGAACTCCTACTTACTATGCAACCCACAAATTTTGTTCACCTACTTCTTGTTGGTATGATATTACCAAGGAAAATATATGGAACTTCGATGAACTTTTTGGGAAAAGGAAGATCTTTCCAATCTGGCTCTTCTAAACTCTCTCTTTTCCCACCATGACCTCTGCTTTTCTTTTACCTTTTACCACTTTCAAAAAAAAATTTTTTTAGTGTTTGTTTATTTTTGAGAGAGAGAGAGACAGAGTGCAAGCTAGGGAGGGGCAAAGAGAGAGGGAGACACAGAATCTGAAGCAGGCTCCACGCTCTGAGCTGTCAGTCAGCACATAGCCCGACCTGCAGCTCGAACTCATGAACCATGAGATCATGACCTGAGCCGAAGTCAGACGCTTAACCGACTGAGCCACCCAGACACCCCATACCGTTTACCACTTTCCATCTTCCCTTAAATTAAAAATATAAAACAAAAGTGTACTAAAATTTTAGAATAGAAAGTTATACTCTCTCTGTGTCTGTCCGTATGACTATGCATTTCTATATATGTGTGTTATGCATATGTGATATTTTCTTACCTCTGGTAATGAATTAATACATAAAACCCCTTAAAGGAGTTCTATTCAAATTGATTTAGAGATAAATGAGCACTTATATAAGTTACATGTTCCTAACACTTCCAGGAATATAGAAACTAACCCAAATACTTTTCAAGTTCATGTAATTTAGATTAATCTTTGCCAATGAGGACTTGTTTAATATTCTTGATTGAATTTTTTAAAAGCTATGTCTTATGAATCATCAACATTTTTATGCTATTTGGGCTTACTAGCCAAGTAAGCTAATATTACATTTACTGTATATTTAAGATTATGAAATAGTAAATTCAACCCAAGGAAAAAATATATAATGTAAAATGCTGTAAAAATCAACTGCTTAAAAAATAAATGATTCGATACCCATTACTTCATGTGTAACAAAACCATCAGTAAAACAACAACAAAAAAAGTCATTTAACTTTGTATCGGTTCTTGCTTTTGTGATACTTGCCTAACATGCATGCACTATAAAAGTGGTCAACAGGGAAATAACTTGAGATGACAGTTAGCCTTGTTTGGCATTATAGTATGTTGCCTGAAAATTGTTCCCAAAATCGTTTTGGGAACTTGAAATCTTAGAACTATGCTAAGACAAGTAACAGATAGTCATTAAATATCTAGATTATTTCTAAGTAAGACAAAGTACTGAAACAAAAGTTTATATACTTTGGCATTTTTTTTATATGGTGTATAGAAGCCAAATATATTTGGATCTATTAATAAATATGTTCTCTTTGCCACATTGAGCATTTGTATCATGAGGAAGAATATACCGTTGACCCGTGAACAATACAGGAGTTAAGTCGTGCCTATCCTGACACAGTCAGAAATCTGGAAATCACTTGACCTTTTACTAAGAGCCTACTATTGACTGGAAGCCTTTCCAATAACATAGATAGTCAATTAACACATATTTAGTATGTTATGCATATTATATGCTGTAGTCTTACATGAAAGTAATCAAAAGAAAAGTTTAAGAAATCAAAAGAGAAAATACATTTACAGTACTGTACTGTATTTATTGAAAAAAACTGCATATAAGTGGACCCGCACAGTGCAAACCCGTGTTGTTCATACGTCAACTGTACCTATAAAAATTGTGAGATATTATATTCACAAAATGTGCTAGGTTGCTACAGAATGCTTGCCTGTGAGACCGTTCACAATTGTTTACATTCTAGTTTTTTCTATAGAAGAAAGGTTACTAATGGTTAAATCTATAAGGATATATGTAATTAAAACTGCTAAAAATAATAAGGATGATGAAAAAAAAAAAACTTTGCAAGGAATGTAAGATATGTTTTTGACAAGGAAAAGTACCCAGGGTATGAAGGATGTATTTTTATTAAGGGGAAAAAGAGAGCAATTTTAGCCTAAAATAAATTGTTTGGTTGTTTCAGATTGAGAAAGATGAAAAATATAGGACAGATCTGAATAGATATACAAAGTTATAGGGGAGCCTGGGTGGCTTAGTTGGTTGGGTGTCCAACTCTTGATTTCGGCTCAAGTCATGATCCCATGGGGATCAAGTCAACAACCCCATGGGTTGTTGGATCGAGCCCCATATCAGGCTCCACACTGAGCATGGAGCTTGCTTAAGATTCTTTCTCTCTCTCTCTCTCTCCCCCTCTGACCCTCTCCCCCACTCGCACATGCTCTTGCTCTCTCTCTCAAAAAAAAAAAAGTTGTAGAAGTTTTATATAAAAGGAATTTTATAAAAGTTGGTAAGATTGAAAGGATTTATTTATAAGGATTTAAAAAATAAGTCTTAATATCAAAAATATTCTGGTACAAATCTAGAACTCAGTTATCTATTTGTTAAAACCACAGTATTTTCTTGGATTATTCCTCTGTTCTTAATACAACATTCTGAAAGGTTTTTCTTTATCTTTTAAGTAACCTGCTTAGGAAACAAAGCTTTTGTATCTTATTTGAATAATTTCTTGTGGCTTATGTAGACCTTTGTTATATTCTTGATTATTTAAATTAACCAACGCCTCTCACTTAAAACAATTTTTTTAATGCTTATTCATTTTTGAGAGAGACAGACAGAGTGTGAGCTGGGGAAGGGGCAGAGAGAGGGAGACACAGAATCTAAAGCAGGCTCTAGGCTCCAAGCTGTCAACAGAGTCTGACGCAGGGCTCGAACTCACAAGCCGTGAGATCATGACCTGAGCTGAAGTCGTCCGCTTAACCGACTGAGCCACCGAGACGCCCCTGGACTTCGCACTTTTAAATGATCTAATGTTTTTTTAAATTAGCTAATGTTTTTTTTAATTTTTGGCAATTTTACCTCCCCCAAATTAAATCTTAAATGAAATCTTTCTCTTCTATAACTGACCTTGAGATTTCTCAGAGGGTCCTGAACCCCAAAGGATTTTTCTTACAACTTATAAGGAAAAATGTTAAAAATAATTTTAGCTCTCGCCTTTTCTCCACCATTGAGGGATGTGCAGTTGACTGTTCCTCTCCATGTCTTCTTACAAGACTCTCAGGATCAAGCAATTCTTAGAGAAGAAACTAAAGCAGAATCATCCCATTCCTCAATGGATTCAGATGAAAACTGGTAATAAAGTCAGGTACAATTCGAAGAGGAGACATTAGACAAGAACCAAGCTGGTTCTCTAGGAATCACGTGAGATGGCACACATATTTATGCTGTATCGAGGCCACTTGCTCATACCATATCACTCCATAAACATCACTATTACCTGAGCAACAGACATATTTTATTGGAAAAATGAGTTTTCTCTGTTTCTATGCTTCTGCATCAGTTGGTTGGTTCGATAATAAATATGTGAGAACTTTAGTTTGAAAAAAATTTCATTTTACTTCATATGCTGAATTGCATAAAAAGTTGTCGTCAAATAAAAAGAGACGTGTAATCTTCCCCTGGTTATATTTGTATGGGTAAATGGGATTAACATAAATGTTTCAGAAAGTGTATGACGTTCATAGGTATTTGTCAATATTCTTGCTGCTCATGATAGGTCTTGATGCAACATTGTCAGTCATAATTCAAACTACCATTTTAAATGTTGTATGCCACAGAAATAACCAAATTCCCTTGTTGAAAGAACTCTCATTAGAGCTTTAACTATGACCATTTGAAGTCTTTTGTCATTCACAGCTGTTTTACTCTGTGTTTTCTCTGAACATATTTGAGATCAGCCACAGGCCAGGACGCCTCTTGATGGCATTGCTTTAACTTTAAGACTATACCGCTGGACTAAGGAAGGATTTACAGAATTCTAATGGAGAAGCTTCTAGGTTCATAAAACTGCTAACCTAGAATCAATCAGAACAAGAGTTAGTTACATGGGACTAAATGACCTGAAAAAGGATGGTTATAGGTTTTGTTTGGAACATTGCTAGTTCTTTAACGCTTTATTTTCCAGATTTAAGGAACCCCTTTTCTTTTTTCTTTAACTATCTGTAACTCACAACTATTTAAGACTATATTTTATAAACAGATATGAATCATTTGTTTTTTCTCTCTGCTTGATAGCTCCAGAATTCAAAAAGTCTTATTGAATTTTCTTATATTCATGCCAATATAATTATTTGCATAAGTTCAAAAAGACTTATTATTCTTGTAACAGCTCATACTGGTTGGAAACTGCTTATATTTGGTTATATAATGTCATATTTATATGGCATATTTTAAAATGATGTATATAAAATCTGGTTTAAGGAACTAAGGTTGACTTTATGGAGCCAACGCTTACAAAGCGCTTCTGGGATAACCAGAACCTGGATTACAAAGTTCCCAGCCTTATAGGTGAGTAAGGAAAGTCACTTGCTGGAGACTCAGGAAACTTGGGATATATTGGGTATCTGAAGAAGAGAGGAATTCAACCAAATCTATAGGGGCCACTAGTGAGGTCTGATGACAAGCTCTTGGCTTGGTTTCCTAGCCTCAAGTGGCTTTTAAAAGTCTAATCTGAGATTCCTCGCGTCAGTTTCCAGCAAATCAAACTCAAAAAGGTCTACGTGGTCAATTACTCTTCTTGCTTCACTTATGTAAATACTAAGGCCAAATCTAATGAGAGGAGAATTGTTTTATAAACAAGAATCAACATGAGGGTGATTTCGGAAACTTATGTTACAGCAAAAAACTATAGCATATCCTATGGAGTCTCAATTCTAGTTTCCTCCAATATCTGGCTACAACTCTCCAAATGGATATTTCCAATTTTTCTCCCAGTCTTGCCTGGTCATCACTGAGAATTAACATTGCCCTTTTCCCCAAAGCACTGCAAGCTAGAACTGAACTTAATATAAACTTCAGAGGAATAACCATAGCAGATCATGTATGAACATCCTTCAAGCCGGCTGCTGTGTGGGCCACCCAGAAAGTTCACTGGGACATCAGAGGCCATCACCAAGACATTCAAATTGAAAACCAGAAAATCCATCAGATTGCCACTGCTGTCTTTCAACACAACAGTTAGAAACCTCAACTGGCTGGGGCGCCTGGGTGGCTCAGTTGGTTAAGCATCTGACTTCATCTCAGTTCATGATCTCACAGTTCATGGGTCAAGCCCTGCATCAGGCTCTGTGCTGACAGTTCAGATTCTCCCCCATTCATGCTCTGTCTCTCAAAAATAAATATTGGAAAAAAAAATTATTAAGAAAATTTAAAAAAAAACAAAGAAACCTCAAATGGCTGCCCTCTGGACTCAGGAACTGGATTTCCAACTATTAATCTTTGTTTTTCTTTATTTTCATAAAGATTCCACCCTATAAATGCCTGACTGCTGGCACCATCCAACAAATATCCTCTACTACCAAATCCCAACAGGTGGTTCATCTAGTACCTAATGAACAAAAAGCCACCCAAATGAGAAATGGACTTACATTTTTCAAAGAAAAGAAGACTGTCTCTTCGTTTTATGAACCAGAGGATAGATTGACAAAGATTCTGTTCTTGACCAAACTCCAGTCAAGTTCCTCTGAGCTACATGCCTAGGCCCCATCCTCAGGCATGTCATCAAGAGCCCACTCTTAGCAAGAATCCTGCCTAAGTCAGTTTATCCACAATCCCCCAGGTGATATCTGATCACCCTGGTCCACCTTCAGCAAGAATCCTGTTAGGTCTGTTTAGCCAGAACCTTACCCCTGCCCTTACCCCTAATGTTTCCTCTTAATATCTAATGATATCTCTCCCTACCCCCTCACCTGTTCCTTGTCTACAATTCCTTCTTTTATTTGTTGTATTTGGAGTTGAGTCCAACTCTCTCGTTTACTACAAAACCCCATTGGAGTAGTTCCTACACTTATTGTGGTAGTCCTGAATAAAGTTTACTTTACTGTTCTAAGAAGTGTCATGAGTATTATTTTCCTTAGCAACATTCAATTTCAATCCCTACTCCAGAATCTTTCTTCTCTTGTGGTAAGTTTCCTCTCAAGGGAAGTTCTCATCAACTCAATTGGTTTTTAGGCATAGCTGACAATTAGGGTCAGAAAATCCAACCGATAACCAAAAATAAATGTAAATTATCTCTTAAGACCTGTATAAAAAGAAAAGCAGCAAAGACAAAAATTAAGGAATGGATGAAAAGTAAGATAGAGGAGGAAAGTTGGACCTCTGTGCAGCCACAAAAAGAATAGAGGAAGACCCAGCTAAGCAGTATTTGAAGCCCTGGCATTCACAGATCCTGAGTGTGTTATCCCTTCTATCACTGTCCTTTGAAATGGTAATTAGGAGATTAACCACCTTTCACAGCTCTAAGAACTTTTTTTCCTCAATTTGAAGGTCTTTGTTCTCTGAGATCTAAGACTAAACCCATGACAGATTCAAAATATTCTTATTTCCTTTTGTTGCTTCTGAGCTTTTGTTTATGTTAAGAGGTTGGGGGTAGATGTGTTCCTAGAGTTTGAATAAGCTGTAGTTACTTTGTCTGGGAAACTATCCTAATACCCCAAGATTTTGCTCACTGTCACCTTTCCAAGCCATGCTTGCATTGTACCTGGCTATACGCTACCTCTTGCTACCATTTTTAAATTATCTGTTTACTTTTCAGCATTCCTTACTACATTGAAAAATTCTCTAGGGCTGTGGTTGTATTTGATCATATTTGTCAATGACAATGTTTGGCATACAGTGTGAAGTCAGTAAAATGATTGTTGAGCTGCTCTTTCAATAATTGACCAACTTAAAGAATGGATTTACGAAAGATATGACTAGGACTTTGGCATGCTATTGACAAAATATGCCTCATCTGGCTTTTAGAAATGAAGGCCAATTAAAATATATATCTGATTGGCAATTTCTGTTCCTTCTTGCCATTATTTTAAAAATTGCAAAACTCAGTGTTGTAATTTGATGCACAGTGTTGAGAAAGAAGACTTTTCCTCTACCCTTCAAGATCCTTTTAGCTGGAATCAGGATCAGATTGGTGTGAGATAGATTAATAAAAAATCAAATTTAGTTTTAGACATGAAATTCCAAAGACAACAAGAGGCTTATGAGACATCCTGAGCTAGGAGAGAGAGGGCTTGTGAGGATACAAAGGGGAAGAGGGACCATTAGCGTGAAAATGAGAGGAGATGTTTGGAAAACAAAGGTTGCCCCGTTATGCAGATAAGTTTCTTAGGTAAAGAGAAATCTCTATTAATAGCTCTTTTCCTGATATTGGCAGACAGTTGGGAGGTAAAGAGTTTGTCCTACATCTGCTGGGTTTGGATTGCTTTTAACTCAAAATAATCTTCATGTCAAAATTGCCCAGGTGCAGCCTGCCCCTGGCCCCTGCAAATGCAGTGGAAATATATAAAACACATATAAAAAACATAATTGATAGTCTAATTTGAAACAAAAGCAAACTGGTTTTTATGTTGATGAATCAGAGGGAGGGGGATTGAGAGAGAGACAGAGAGAGAGAAAGAGAGAGAAAGGAAAGAGATTCCAAATTTAGAGGTAATGGAAATGGGAGGAGAGCCAAAATTGCTATAACCCCTTTACTTTAATTTTAATAGCTATTGAATTATTCATAATTTTAAATTTGTTGATATCTTTCATTCTTTATTAACAGTTGAATCTTAAGTGTTAGAATTAGTTAAAATTTCAATGGTTTACCTATTGATGAAGTATCTTCAAAATCTTGAAACGATGATGAATAGGAGATAATATTAAGACATCCTGAGTACAGGAAACATATTCGATCTCTCTTAGCTGTGTCATATTGAATGGTGTGCAGTTTTAAAACATCTTTTACACTTAATTCATTCTGAAACTTTAAATGGGAATTTCTGACTCTGAAACAATAGATAAAAAGCTAGTATTATTACTTTTTCAAGAAATTCTTCCTTAAGCCCAACTTTACTGTATTGCTTGTGTAGATTTATAGTGTATGTGGCTCTGGAATTTGTGTCCCTACTGAAATTTATACAAAATCTTTTACATTCTAAGATTGGTTGGGGAGGGGGAAACAATAAGTATGGATGCTGACTGACAGCATAGGTGTCATGAGATGCATTTGCCAAACCGAGATGGTATGAGTTTAATGAAGCTAATAATTACTACTGAGATACCAAGCTACTTGTGGTATGTACCCATGTGTACACACTTTTGTACATATATGTGGGGTAGCGGAGCAGGGTCACTGAGCTAGCCACCAAAGGGAACAGGAACGAATGTAATTGAGATGTTGTGCCTGCCTTCAAGTCCCTTACCATCTTGTACAGAAGGTGGGACAAATATAGAAATGACAGTACTACAAGTGGCAGAATGTGGTGCATGTCAGGATGAAAGTTTAGGGGACAGCGTGTGCTCCAAACAGGAAAGAGCACAATATTCCCACAAGAACCGAGGAGAACCTTTATGAAAGAGAGGGCATTGTACTTGGTGTTAAGCAACATTTTATGTCTGTCTAGCAAGGTCCATCAGTCTCAAGTGCTCTCAACAAACTTCTTTCTCTTTGGAGTCTTTTTTTTCTAACAAGTTGATGTTGGAAATTGCCCTTTAACTCCCTCATAGGTTTCTGTAGAAATACTGAGTAGGCTGTAGAGAACAAGATGGAGTGACTCATGTCAAGCAGTGACGTCAGTATCCAAGGGCATAGCAGCTAAGACCAGATATCGTCGGAAGTAGCACTGGCTGACGACATCCAGAATTAATAACCGGCAGAACCAGAAAAGGCTTGCAAAGGCCCAAGACTGCTTAAACTTCTTTAAAAAGGAAGGACTTTTGCAGAAAGCCATCAGACTCTCCAGATGCTAACCTTTCACATCTGACTGTACCAGAAAGGCAACGGCGGCCACAGCCTCTGCCTGATTGATCTCTGAACAGAACAAAGATCCGCCACTGCTTGAACATAATACGCAACGCATGCTGCGAGCTGACCGGACTGGACGGAGGCCTCATCTCAACTCACACTCATGGCCTGACTTCCGTTTGGCTCATTAACTTCTTACCCCTAGTTGTATCTTGTTTGTTGTGTGACTTTGCGTGACTTTGTATTATGCTTTGCTTTCTATGACATATATGAAGACAAGTTAAACACACAGTGAAATGTCATTGAGTTTGGAATCCTGAGCCTCTTTTACAATTATGTTAACGCTGCTTCCTGATTTAATAAAACAAGATACAACACGTGTGGAAAGACACAACACGTGTGCATGCCTTCATAGAGTGCTCTTGACATAAGCTTAGATAGGAGTATTTTCGAGACCCCTGTTTGCAATCTGCAATACAAGGGATCTGAGCCACTTTACTATAACCACCTCCCCCCAGTACATTTGGTTTTTATTGTAGCGCCTATAAATGAATGACACAGAGGTTTCCCCCAGGTGACTCTGCTCCTGCAATGTTGATGTGTTGACATGTTCTTTCCTTCTAAGAGTTCAAAAAGCAATTTAATTATACACGTGGGGTGGGCAATGAGAGAGAGGGCTGCTGGGGCGCTGGTATTAGTCTGTGTTCTGATCTGTTTGTTGGCTGTGTGGGTAGATTTATTTCGTGAAAAATATTTGAAGTATCCATTTGCTGTATGTGACCTTTTCTGTATATAAATTCTATTTCAATAAAACGTTAAAAAAGGAAAATCAATTAACAAGAGAAAAAAGAAACATAGAATTAACTTACATCAGCCTTACCTCAGTGATGGCTGTATGAAACAATCAACCCCTTGGTCATTCTGCCAAACCAAGGGTCAGTCAATAAACTGACCACTGAGTCCTTGAGCAGTCAGCACACTGGGGTTTATTGGATTCCTTGACATGCTCTTGAGAAGATTCAGATAGATTATATACCTATATAGAGTTCAACAAAAGAGATAACTGCTTGTCTCTGCCTTGTATGGGCACCCCTGATCCTCCCACAAACATTTACTTGTTCTAACCAGCTCTTCCTTAAGCCACTTTTATTGTGTAGATAAATAGTTGAAAAAATTGCTTGTGTAGATAAAAGTTGAAAAAAAAATTTCCAAATTATTAACACCTTCCTCCGACCCCATCTTGGCCCTGCCTCTTTTTAGATTTCCTCTACTTAATCCTTTATTGAAAGCAAGATCTTTATTTTTGGACCTTCCAAAGGTGCTGTCCCGCTACCAAAGCACAGCCATTTACTTGTGATCCGTCTCATGATAGAGCTGTCCACCTTCTATCGTAGCATTAAGTTCGGAACAGATTTGGTATGGATTTATGATATTTTGCTTTCAGTTTACATAAGTCTAACCTCTTTTAGGCACTCCCTGCAACTCTCTCTATCCTTCTAGTTTGGAAAGGCCAGGACATTCTGGGGTGACATTTGATTATTAACAAGTGGCTGAATATTTCATAATCCAAAGGTCTTATGAATACTTTCTTCTAGTATTATTTTCATGAATATTTCTCAGCTTATATTAGACTTTGAGAGCAAATTATCCTTAAAGCAACTGTGACGCGCACTGTTGTAGTCCCTCAACAAGTGCCTACTTAAGGAATGAATGCTGCTTCTACCATATCTCTATATCTCTTACTCTCTTTCTTTATTCCAAAAGACACTGCACATTAAGAAAACTAAGGAGCCCTATAAATATTTTGAGAAGTGATCTGAGAGCCAGTAATTTGAGAATATCACAGTTATATTGTTGTAGATCCTTGGGGAAAAAGCTTGCGTTGAGGGAGGGATAGAGGGGAGGGGTCACATAGGATGTTTCAGTCCAACCAGTTCTGTTCTATTTTACCAATACTATTTTGCATTTAGTTTTGGTGACAAGGATGCCAAATATAAAGATAACCCTTAGTGCTTGGCATTCACATTTGTGCCTTTGTTTCAATGTTATTAATATTTTATCAAAAAATCTATTTATTTAAATGTGTGGCTTCAGAGATGCTTGTGTGGCTCAGTCAGTTAAGCGTCTGACTTCGGCTCAGGTTATGATCTCACCGTTTGTGGGTTCGAGCCCCATGTCGGGTTCTGTGCTGACAGCTCAGAGTCTGAAGCCTGCTTCAGATTCTGTGTCTCCTTCTCTCTCTGCCTCTCCCCCACTTGTGCTCTGTCTCTCTCTCTTGCTCTCTCTCTCTCTCTCTCTAAAATAAAATAAACATTAAAAAAATTAATGTGTGGCTTCAGAACTATTGCTAAATTTTAAGTTTTAATGCTATCATTCTTAGGACTATATATCCCCTGAAAAATAGGTTTGCATGATTTAATGAATGTCATTGATCAATGAGGGTCTTTTGAGAAGAAAGACATGAGCTGAGATCCTTGTATTCAGGCAACATTTTTTCCAGTGTTATGTGACACATGCACTACTTCGCTTCAATCCTTATACATTTGGCTTCTCTGCCACCTTTGACATTATTGACAATCGTTTCTTTGTCAACTACCTTCCCATGGATTCCACAATACTGCATTCTAGCATTCCTCCTACCTTACCTCTCTGATAGCTCCTTCTCAGGATCCATTCATGACTTCTCTAGTTCTCAAAACCTGAACATTCCCCAAAGCTCTGTCTTTGCATTCTCCTCCTTATTCCCTATTGTCACGTACTCCTTTATCACATACAGATAAGTATAGCTTTTATGTGAATATCCTTCACATCCAGCTTTATAATATTTTCCATAACAAAGAAGAACAAGTGTAGTTGTGGACAGAGAGTGTGATGTGGTCATTTAAGATTAGAGAAATGAAGCAGTTTCAGGTGTTGAAAAGCTGTGGGGGATGATCATGGGAGAAGGTCATTGGAGGAGGGTAGAAGTGATGGACTTTGACGACGAAGAAGTCAAAGGCACTGGGAAGTGCTGTTTAAGTCATTCTAAAGTCCTGGAAGAAGATGACAGGACTTGAGAAGGGGAGAAGTGTAAGAATATGCCAAGGACTTCCATGTCAGCAAACTTCTTCTATAAGGGGACAGATAGTAAATATTTTAGGCTTTGCAGGTCATATGGTCTCTTTTGCAATTCTCAAACTCTTGTTGTAGTGCAAAAGCAATTGTAGATACTACATTAAGTTAACAAGCATGACTGTGTTCCAATGAAACTTTATTTCCAAACTAAAACAGAACAAATTTGGCCCATGAGCTACAGTTTGCTGACCCCTGAATTAGGGGATTAACCAATAAGTTAGCAGGTAGAATAACAAGGGAATCTAGAAGGTGGTATAGTTGAATGCCATAAGCCTCCAAAAAGCAAAGAAAATTTACATGGTGGAGTAATGATCTAGAAGTTGGATGAAGATACCACTTCTTGACCTTGAAGTAGTTGGGAAATGGAAAACATGAGCGTCTATTTTGAGAGAGCTTTGAGAAAAGTGATAAATATTCAGTATTAGTAAAGACAAGACACAATTTACATGGTGGAGTAATGATCTAGAAGTAGGATGAAGATACCACTTCTTGACCTTGAAGTACTTGGGAAATGGAAAACATGAGCATCTATTTTGAGAGAGCTTTGAGAAAAGTGATAAATATTCAGTATTAGTAAAGACAAGAGGATTACTCTACATCCTCAACTGCTTGTTGAGGATGTAGAGTAATTGTAAACCAAAGAATGAGGGTATGGGTGACAAGGTCAAGATTCTACTGAGGTCTTCTACAGACAAGAGCAATGCTAGTTCCATTTCCTTAGAGTTGAAACACAACTTCTTGTTAAATAAATGCTTTCAGTGCTTTGAAAGGCATACATTTTTCTCACTGCTTCCTGAATATAATTCGAAGCCAGGTAAATTCTGTTTCTGTTTTTTTTTTTTATAACTTTGCAAGGCTCTTTATATTAATACTCACACAAGGGGAATTTGGTTGTCACCTTTTATTTATGTACATATGTATATGCATTAACACACTGCTTTTCTTGGATATTGATTAAAATTCAAAATGTTGTGTATAGTAATAATTATACAATTTATGACATAGCTTTATTTTAAAATGGATTACAATTAATCTTCAAGTTCTTTGCTATTCACTGTGGTAACCACAGAAAAATCTGGCTTTGAACTTTTGGTAAGTTCCACAATGATTTATTATTCAAAATTATAGCAGAGTAAATTTTAGCTGTAAAACATGACCTTTTTAGTGTCCTATTTCCTGAAACCTAGCCCAGAGTTATTTGACTTCACACCGTGATTCAATATCATAAATTGTCACCATTCTCTTCAAATCAAACTGTTATTTTATTATGGAGCAACGCAACAACAAGCCAAACTAAACTCAAGCACATGCATGTGCACACACACACAAGATGTGTCCACTTGCACAACACGTGTTCTGGGGACATGCTCCCAGGAAGAAAATCTCTGACAAAACTGTCATTCTACTTCACTGTCTGTAGGAATGATTTTGTTGGAAACATGATTTAAGACAGTGTCTCTATCATACCCAGTTCTGACATGACAGGTCTCCTATGCTACAGTGCGTGTCTTTTCTGTGAAATGCGTTGTCTTTCATAACATCGCATTCTCCTCCCAGAGCATGTACAGTATTATTTGAATACTGTATATCGTTAATAACTGTAACTACTATGTTTCACTACTTTTTAATGTGCCGGGCACTGTACTATCTGCTTCACATACACTATTTAATGTATTCCACATAGCAGTTTCATGACTCATTCCAATTTTATAGATGCAGAAACTAAGACTCAGAGACAGTACGTGAACACATGACCAGAAAATACAGGGAGCAAAATTTGAACTAGAGTCTGTATGCCTCAAAGCAAATGTTCTTTTTACTATGCTGACTCCTCCAATGAAGTTCATTAACTATTAAGTAATACATCCACCCTTTAGGGTTACGATATGGAAGCTGAGATTAATGGAATTATTTCAACAATTGCCTAGGAGAATATTTTGAGTAATGAGAAATTACAAATAAGGAGAGGGGGGAGAAAATAAATATCCCACTTCAATTGAAATAACCACCTTTTATCAATTTAGTGTCGATCAATTCAGGTGTTGTTCTCTGTGTATGTTATAATATGATATTGTAAAAGAAAATAGGATCTTATTGTTGCAATCTGAGTAATTTTTCCCGCAATAAGCTGTGACCATATCTTTTGTTTATGTGGCTCAGCTCTGTCAAAATTTATCATATTTGAAGTTAAAACTGAGGTTGAATAAATATTTATTTAATAGTGCATTTAAAAATAACAATAAGTCCATGACATGTTAATATAAAAATGCATTTTATGAAAAATAACTATTTTGCAAAATAAAAAGTATTTACTGAGAAAAGTGAAATCCTCACTGAAGCAAGTGCATTCAATCATTTGCAATATGCTATTTTGATTGAAGTATATGAAGATAGTCTGGCATCATATAGATATGGAGTTGGAACAGTGAAGAGTATTTTAACAGCCTTTTAATATAATTGTGGACATTGATATTGGATTATCCAAACTCTACAAGGAGTCGTTTCCTATAGTTTAGTGAATGTGAAGTCTGAAACCCATCAATAAACATTTTATATCTGTTATATTAAAATCTATTGCTTTATCTCGCGATTTAAATGGATCTTTTAATTATGCATGATTTTATATCAGCAGTTGACCATCTGGGAAATCTGGTTTACCATGTTACACAGATTTGTATGTTAATAAATTTCATTATACAATAAAAAAATCACATTTGTTAATATCACCACCAATCTCATTAGAAGTGTCTTTAAGAATTAGGAAGCCATCAAGCAGGGCGCCTGGGTGGCTCAGTCAGTTAAGCGTCCGGCTTCAGCTCAGGTCATGATCTCGTGGTTCGTGGGTTCAAGCCCCACGTTGGGCTCTGTACTGACAGCTAGCTCAGAGCCTGGAGCCTGCTTCAGGTTCTGTGTCTCCAACTCTCTCTGACCCTCCCCTGCTTGCGCTCTCTCTGTCTCTCAAAAAATAAATTAAAAAACATAAAAATAAATAAAATTAAAAATTTTTAAATTTTAAAAAAGGAAGCCATCAAGCTTATAGGGGCAGTTACAAATCATCCAAAATTCTACTACTTATTGCTTGAAAGTTCCAATTTTATCATGAGTTACAAATGCTATTAATTGTTTTCCTTGAAGTGATGGGCTTCTTTTTTCACTTTTGACAAAATGTCTAAATTCTAACAATAATCTGTCACCCAACGGTCCAGTAAAAATGGTGTCCATGCAAAAATGCGGGTAGTCACACAAGTGTCTTTCCTGAGCCAACAGTCAGACTTCACTAGTCAACAGAAGAGCTTTACACACGCACTTCCCATTTTGTGGTATAAAATGTTAGAAAGGTTGCACTGAAGGGTTAAGACTTAATAAATGTAATCATCTTTAGTGCCTCACCAGGACATTCTTAAGTGAAACTGTCAGTTTTCTTTTTCTTCCATGAACGTGGCGGTGAAGAATGCAAAGGCCGATACAGTTTGTTGTCACTGCCTTGGTTCATGTTAAGGATCTAAAAGTTTTCCCCACCATTGCTTTTGAATCCTTACAAAAAATATCAATATAGTGAAAATGGAAAATAATGTCTTTATATAATTATGAAAATAGTTTTGACCTCATGGACTCCTGGAAGGGTCATGGGAACTCCCACTTGGAGAACCACTGATCTCCATAATTAATTATGTTTATACTGATATTAAATTTCCACATATTTTTATGCAGTTTATACTTCCAGCTAACATTTGAAGAAAGGTATATTAAGATAATATAAATTTCAAAGATATCAGATGTTTCATAGTTCAACACAAAAGCTGAAATATAGATCTTTTTATTATTGATAAGAAGAGAGGGAAAATAAACTTAGGATTTGCTGTATAAATCTAGTGACAAATCTAAATGGTTATTGAGGGGCGCCTGGGTGGCTCAGTCGGTTAAGCGTCCGACTTCAGCTCAGGTCATGATCTCACGGTTCGTGGGTTCGAGCCCTGCGTCAGGCTCTGTGCTGACAGCTCGGAGCCTGGAGCCTTCTTCGGATTCTGTGTCTCTCCCTCTCTCTTTGCCCCTCTCCTGCTCATGGTCTGTCTCTGTCTCAAAAATAAACATTAAAAACAATAAATAAATAAATAAATAAATAGTTATTGAAAAGTGCACATATGTGTCTATTTACATAGTAGATGTGCTATTTAAAAGCTGTGTGCATATCAATTGTTTCACAAAATAGAATCCTGTTTTGAAGGCACTAGGGGAGCTCACTAGGGGAAACCAAACTGAACTATTTTGTGTAGCAAAATAATTTACATAATAATATTATATATATGATATAATATTGTACCACAAACATAGTGGTCACTTTAATAACTGTTGCACTTTGGGGACTTCTAAGGGATTAGAATTTTTATATGTTAAGTACTCCTCGTCAAACATGTTTCTCTGGTATTATATTTATACACAGGCTCACTGATAGTTTAGGCTTCCCATGAGCAAAAACTGGTATGCTCATTAATTAAATGAAGAAAAAAATGGTTAGTTGTCATAAAGAGATATCACATAAGTATCTGGATTTCTGGCTCTGTGTGGATAATTTGAGGATCGGGAAACACGGGGCCCATATTCCCATATGGAAACCACCAGTTGATGGCTGCCCCTTTTATATGGGGCATTTACTCTGCCCTTCAGTCCCATGCAAACCACGTCTCATTTCTCTGCATCTGGCTCAATTCATTCATTTACATTAACTGCAAGGTGCTTGTAGGTATTGGATTAGAGAAACAGTGTGATGTAAAAAGTATTTTTTTGTGTACCTAGGATACCATCCTGTGTATGATAAAAGATTTCCTTGACTGGGAGTCAGGAGGCCTGAGTTCTTGTGTCCATTTGCCTGCCAACTCACTGTATGATTTTGGGCAGGTTAGTAGTTTCTCCATCTGTGAAGGGAAAAGCTTGGCTGGCAACTAGTTGCTATTTAAGGGCCCTTCCACATATCTGTTTTTATTTCTTGACTTTACAACTGCCCTAGAATCACAACACATGTACTGCGGTGTTTTTCTTGGCATTGAATGTTAGTAAATACACACTCACTGACACAATAACAGTTTATTGTGTCTTTTTGGAAGTCAAGACAACAGTGATACCAACTTCATAAAAACTTTACCAAATGGTACATCAAATGAGAAATTTCTTATTGACTATATTATATTAGAATATAAACATATTTGGGCTTTATTTAGGAATGACTTCGTATATGCTATTACTTAGTTACATGTTCCCCATAATTTCTTTCTCCATACTGCCAATAGAGATAAAATTGTGGTTTACCAACAAAGAAAAAATAAATTGAAATGAGCAGAGTCTCCTTAGCTCATATAAGCATCATGTTGCCTGACCGTCTTTGGAATGTCCACATCTGTGTGGATTCCCCATACATATGCGATTAAATTTGATTTCCTCTGGTTTAAAAAAAATGATCAGAGTCAATGAAGAGTAAGTTAAAATAACTTGTGCAGTATTTCCATCAAACTGATAGTACAGATGTATCTTCTTAATTCTCTGGATAAATTCTATCATTTTTCCCCTTGATGGTTAACTTAATACCCCTCTGTTTTTAAACATATATTATTATAATATTTATCAAAACTTGTTTTTAAAATTTTTCAAGAATACCCTTTTCCAGTGTGTCCATTCTTTCTAACTTCCTTCCATTTTTCCTTCTTACCAGCTTACCTACTTGTCTATGATTAGCCCTGTCCAATATGGCAGGCATATGTACTTTGCCACCAGGAGCTAACAGTACAGTAGATGAGATGGGCATGTACATACACATATGTGATGTAATATGATAAATGCAATAATTGAGGTAAGGGCTAATAAGTTAGGGCATCTACCCGGGCAAGTCAAAGACATTTTTACCAATTAGGAGACTTTTAAAAAAATTGTTTAATGTTTATTTCTGAAAAGAGAGAGAGAGAGAGAGAGAGAGAGAGAGAGAGCATGAGTGGGGGAGTGGCAGAGAGAGAGAGAGGGAGACACAGAATCCGCAGCAGGCTCCAGGTTCCAAGCTGTCAGCACAGAGCCCGACACGGGGCTCAAACCCACGAACCCCGAGAACATGATCTGAGCCGAAGTCGGACACTTAACGGACTGAGCCCCCCAAGTGCCCCTACCAATTAGAAGACTTTAAAGCTGTCATTTGAAGGAAAAAGGAAGAATTTTCTAAGTAGGTAAGTGGGGACAGGCCATTCCAAGCAGAGACAGAGCAGAGAAATAAAGCATGTTAGCATCGAATAGGATGGCACATTTGGAGAACTGCAGGAAGTTTAATATGTCTGAGACATGGGTTTATGATAAAAGATGAAACAGGAACAGGGGCCAGACCATAGAAGCCTTTGCATGACAGTGATGGTTTTTAGTCAGGGAAACTACGTGGTCAGACTCATGTTTTAGAATGATCGGGCTGGCAGCAGCGTTGAGGAGAACCCAGAGGTGACATTTAATCCCTGCTTCCTGTTCATTTTCCTTTCAGCCACGAAATGAGGAAAGTGGGTGCACCTGAGTGGTTTGTTTTCCTTCCTATGGTTAGTGGGTGGTTCAGACACAAAGGATAGGCAGATCAGGGCATTGAGCCCAAACCCTTCAGACTTGTCTGCTACGTCTTGCTTTACATGCTAACTCTCCGGTCCCTGCAGAGCCCTTGGGCCACCTACTTTTCAAAATCCCTGGCCCCACTTGCCATTCCATTTGCACTGCTGGAATTTTGGAACCAGTCTGTTCAGTGACAGTTGCCAGCGCCATCAAACCACTTTATTTGGGGGAAGAAAATTTTCTAGTGACTCTGGGTAACTTGCTGTGAAAAAAAAAAATGATGTTCCTGCTAAGCCCTAGGTGCTGCTTTCAAATGGTACTTATTCTTCCCATGCTGTTTTACCTGCATTTGGCACCATTCAACATTGAGCATTCTGTTACTCCCACAGATCTTGTATCTTTTGCGGTTAAAGAAAAACAAGTTTTCAAGGGTTGTGTTGTTGGAAGCTGCACACACAACTGTTGGTATTTGGGCTTGTCAAGATGACATTTAGATTTATTTATCTAAACCCAAGGCATACACTATCTCTGGTATGATAATTATTCTTGGCTTAATAAGCACTTTTAAAGTCTGCACTAGAGAAAAATTAACAGTACTTCTTAATGGCTTAAAAATGATCATGATTGTTTTTGCACTAATAACACAAAAATTATGGGTAGGTTGACAGTCATGGAAGAATAACAATGTTGTTAAGGTTGCAAAGGTTGTTGCCTTTCGTTTCAGACAGGTCTGCCTTGCCTTAGGTCAGCTTCTTCTCCTGACGGGATGTGTGACTATGACCAAGCTACTTGACCTCACTGAACTACATTAACCTTATCTGAACAGTGGGAATGACAATAATGCCTACTGTGTGGACTTGGTGTGAGGATTCTGGGAGATCAGGCATGTGGAGTGCCGGACATATTATAACCTCTATAATTTATATTATATGGAGACAAGAATTAGCATTAACCACCCAGAGAAATGTAATTACTGAGACTTGGGATTTCTGCTTACAAATAAGAATGAGTATCAGGGACTGGATCTACCCCCTCTCCTGAAACAACTGAAAAATGAGAAACCGTTTCGAAACAACGTTTTTCAAGACCCTGGACATGGGGTAATGAAAGGTAAGGATCCCTGAGAGATGAGGAATAAACAAGGTGAGCCCTACAGTTATCTCACCTGCTTGCTTTGTAAAAATTCTCTGCCTGCAGTGCAGCAAGGAAAAGCTCAAGTGGAGCCAGATTTTAATTGCAAAGTTGAGTAGATTGAATTGAGAGTCTGGCAGAATCAAGGCAGCCAGTGCTCACAGAACAAAATACCAGAAAGGAAAGAGCTGTGCAGAGAAAGCACTCAAGAGATCTGCAGACAACCTCCCCCGACTGTTCAGGAGATTATTAGAGCATGCATGTGATGAAACTAACCTAGGCTCAGGGGACTAAAAAACAACCAGGCGAAAAAATAAGAGGTATCATTACCTGATGCTAACGTGAGGCCAGAAAGAGTGCCTCTTCCAATCAGCCAAACTGAACAACCTCAAAATGCATGGCACTTTTCGTTGGTGACACGAGAGGACTTTGCCTCAGGAGTGGGGACTAATCACTCATAAACTAAACACCGTTAGTCCCACCCAGCAAATCCTAAAAGCAAGGCATGAAAGCATTAAGCTGTTTCCAAGGAACTTTACTGCATCCCAGAGCAAAGCTTAATAATATTTATAGGAATATAAAAATATCATCACCCAAGAAGATAAAATTCACAACATCTGGCATCCAATATAAAACTACCACACATGCAAAAAGCAGGATAATATGAACCGTTATGAGGAGAAAGTTTATCAATCAAAATCAACCTAGGATGGATACAGATGTGAGAATTCATAGGTAAGGACATTAAGACATTTATTTTAACTGTATTCCATATGTTCCAAAAGTTCAATAGAGACATGGATGATTAAAAATATACTCAAATCAAACTTACACAGATAAAAATTACAATGTGTGAGATGAGAACACATTGGATAGGATTAATATAAGATTAGATATTGCAGAAGAAAAGATTAATGGACTTGAACTCATAGCAAGGGAAACTATTTAAAATGACACAAGAGATAAAAAGATGAAGAAACTGACCAGAGAAGCAGTGAACAGTGGAGCGTGGCTAAGCAGCCTAATATATGTATAATTGACATCCCTGGAGGATGGGGGAGGGGAGTGGCAGCGGAAAAAACAGCTGAAGAAATAATGGCTGAAAATTTTCCAAAGAAGAAAACTGTCACATGGCAAATGACAGTAAAATAGCTCAAACCTGGTCATAAAACCAAAACTTGAAAAGCAGGCAGAAAAAAGGAAACACGTGTTACATGCAAAGGAACAAACATAAGGAAGGTAGCAGATTTCTTATTAGAATCACCGCAAGTACAAAAGGAATGGATCTAATTGACCTGAAGGACCCTTGCAGAACACTTCGGTCAACGACAGCATAGTACACGGCTTCTTCAAGTGCACACAGAACATGTCCCTCCCCAAATTGTAAAATAGATCTTGGTAAATTTTAAATAATTCAAGTCATATAAAATTGGAATTTAGATCACAGTAGAATTAAATTCAAAATCAACAAAAGGATCTCTGGACAGTCCTTAAATACTTGTGAAGGACATCCTTCTAATTAATGCAGAGGCAAAAGAAGAAATCAGATGGGGAAATTGATACATAGCTCATACCATACACAAAGAAATAGTTAAAAATGGATTATAGGCCTCAATGGAAACTCTGAAACTGTAAATTTTCTGGAAGAAAATATAGGAGAAAAATCTTTGCTACCTAGATCAATCAACAAATTCTTAGATACAACAAAAAGTACAATTCATTAATGAAAAAAACACTAAATTGGACTTCATTCCATTAAAGTCCTCTCTTTCAAAGATAGTTGAAGAGCACCTGGTTGGTTCATGGGGCTCCTAGGTGGCTCAGTCAGCTAAGCTTTGGACTCTTGATTTCGGCTCAGGCCATGATCTTATGGTTTGTGGGCTCTGTGCTGACAGTGCGGAGTCTGCTTGGGATTCTCTCTTCCTCTCTCTCTCTGCCTCTCCCCTGCTCTCTCTCTCTCTCTCTCTCTCTCTCAAAATAAACAAACATTTAAAAAAACAACAAATAAAAAATGAAAAGGAAAAGAAAGAAAGACACTTGAGAGAGAAAAGACAAGCTACAGACCAGGATAAAATATTTCCAAATTACATATGTGATAAAGCATTTGCAGCTTTATATATAAAAATCTTTATACATAAATAGCTTTCAAATAATAGGTAATCAAACAACCAAATAACAATGGGCAAAAGATTTGAACAGACCCTTCCCCACAAAAGACATTCAGATGGGAAATAATCTCAACATTATTAGTCAGTCATCAAGGAAATACAAATCAAAGCCACAATGAGATACCATTACACCTACCGAAATGCCTAACACTGATTTGGAACTGGAAATTCCACACATTGCTGGCGAGAATGCAAAATCTCGCAACAATTTTGGAAAACAATTTGGCAGTTTCTTTTTAAAAAGTTAAACATACAACTTTGTTATGAATCAGCCATCCTATACCCAGGTATTTTGGGGGAATAAAAGGAAATAAATCATACATCCATACCAAGAATTGTGCACAAATGCCAAAAACTAGAAACAACTCAGATTTCCATCAAATGGAGTATGGATAAATACGTAGTTTTCATAAAAAACAAAGAACTTTTTATACACACGGGACATGAATTAATCATCAAACCATTACACTGAGTAGAAAAATCATGCAAAAAAGTACACACTCTATGACTCCATTTATGCAAGACTGTCAAAAATGCAAGTGACTGTAAGGTGACAGAAAGCAGATTGGCAGCTGCTTGGCAATAAGGCTGCTCGAAAAGAGGTGATGAAGGAGAGATTATAAAGGAGTAGGAAGAAATTTCTGTGGGTAATGAGTATGTTCACTTTTTTTTTTTTGAGAGAGAGAGAGAGAGAGAGAGAGAGAGAGAGAGAGAGAGAGAGTACTAGCACATGGGGGAGGCGTAGAGGGAGAGAGAGAATCTTAAGCAGGTTCCACGCTCAGCGCGGAGCCTGATGCAGGGCTGGATCTCACAACCATGAGACCAAGACCTGAGCTGAACTCAAGAGTCGGTCACTCAACCGCCCGAGCCACCCGGGTCCCCCATTACATTCGCTCTTTGATTATCGTGATGGTGTCACGGGTGTATACATATGTCAAAACTAAACGTATTTTACACTTCGTGCAGTTTACTGTATGTCAATTTTACCTCAATATTTTTAAAGTTATTTTTTAAGTGAGATTTTATGTTGATGGCACAAACACAACTATGAAAAAACTTAAAGGTTCTTTTTTGGGGGGTGGGGGGAGAATTTTATCACTGGGATTATTAAGAAATGCTGGCGTATGGGAGTGATAGTAAAAAGAAGTGCAGCTATCACTCAGGTGTATTCTCTGATTACACGTCTCTGTGAACCTTGTTCCCCTTTACGGCCAGAACCTGGACCTGACCACGCCCCCTGCCCCATCTGCTCCGCCCCCAGCGTTCTTAGGTCTAATGAAGCGGTTACAAGCTCAGAAAGTGATCTAACTAGTGTTGGGTTTGTGGCCTCCAAGCACCATGGTCTCAGTATTTGGGCACGCTGTCCGTGTCCTTTAGTAGGGGCAGAGATTTTTGGTCCTTCCCAAGGCTTCATTTGATTACGACAAAGGATGACATGCAACAAATACCACTGTGAGCTGGAGGCAATTTCTTTTTCTGAATTTTCTGTAGATGGCACCGTTAGCGTATTCATATCACACCTCTCCGTGTCTGGGTCCTCTCCGCCACACACGTAGAAATGTGAAGGCCTTTCCCTCCTTTCCTGTAGGTTACAGTGTTAAGCAGGCAAACTTGTCTTCAGTTCTCAGTCCTCACCCAACCCTTACCCCTAACGTCTGCTCATCCATAAACCTACAGGTCTTACCCCCAACCCTGCCCTACCTCACATCCTTCCCTTCTCACATACCTGCCTTTTCCCTTCCTTCTCGCCCTCCACACCATCGGAGAACGTGCAAATGTGCACGGGTACATATGCGCACTTCTCCTTTTCACAATTTATTGTCATCATCAACACAAATGCCCCCTATTGGTACAAGGTTTGTTTTCTATGCACTTGACTATTTCTCCACGCCCTCTGTAGACACAGCACATAGTTCTAAGCCTCTGGGCCCTGCTATGCACAGGGCATTACTTGGAAGGGTAGAATTAATTCTCCGGTGTCCATTGTATCTGGTCTGCCGATTCCTATTGCCACGTCTTCATTTCCGTGTCTTAATGCAGCCATTCAAGAGATGAATATGATTGGCCTTATTGCTCTCAGGTTTTCTTGAAGGGGTGCTAATTGAGTATTATTTGTTCTTGAAGTCTTCTTAGCATCATTATCTTCTACACCTGGTAGGGGAAAAGGGTAAGCCCAGAAGGGCATTGGTTTGGGGACAGAGGACGGGGACTGAGCGGGAAGGGGGGGTCCATGAGGAGAGCTAGCTGAGGAGAGGAGTTGTGCGTGGGTTCTATATGAAAAAAGAGGAAGAGCCTGGCTGGAGTCATCTCACATTGCCACCAACTCTAGACCGGGGGTCACAGGTGGTACTTGGCATTGGTTGTTTCCTGATCACCTTACCTTTGTTGAACCCAACAGTGGTTTAACCCAGGCCTCCTACTCTCCCTATATATATATATATATATATATATATATATATACACACACACACACACACACACACACGTGTATATATATATGTCGTGGTGTTTGGCAGAGATCAGTGATTTTTCAGAATGTTGGGAGGTGCCCACAACTGGCACTAGTGTATTTTTGGTCCCTTCAAAGCACCCATGGACAGTCCTTTGCTTTTCCATACAAGAGTAAGCTTAGGAATGCTTTGCTTCCTTCAGGTCAGGCTGCCTGCAGACAGAGACCCTTTCCTCTGCTGCCTTATTGCCACTTACATTACATACAGCAGATGACACGAGTTTATTACTACTGTACTGTCATCAACATCTTTGCGAGCCTATACAATGGCCCCCATGCAGGAAAAGATTGCATTGAGCTAATATGTAGTAGTGATTCCGTTAGAGATCGTGAAAGTCATCCTATACAATAACCCGCCTCTCTCGTCTCCCTCACATCAGCCACGAGGGTTTTCAAAGGTAAGTGCGGGTTAATTTGTTTAGTTTTCCTTATATTTTGTAGTTTCTTTATCATTTTGTATTATGACAGTATTGTAATCATTTCTTTATGAATATTTTTGGGTCATGGAACGAATCATCTGAGTTTCCATTATTTCTTATAGGGATATTCACTTTGATATGCAAGTGCTTTGGATTACAAGCATGTTTCCAGAACGAATTATGCTCACAAACCAAGATTTTGTTTTATATATATATATATATATATATATATATATATATATGCATATTTATATAAATATATAATACTTATATATATATCTCCATCCCCTCCTTAGGACAACGAGGATCTGTACTCATCAGCTTTGTTTGGTCAGCATGGTTCTTCCCCAGCCAGTGATAGCCCTGAGGTGAGTCAGACATGGGAAGTGCCACTTCTGAGAACATCAGTGGGGAGGGGGTAGTGCTGGGAGGCCAGAATTCTGTGATTGGAGAAAGGGGACTTTTACTCGGCGCCACTTGAAGACCTTTCCCTACCTGACTGGCCACCTCTTATTTCCCCAGATTCACTGCTAGTGGTACACGTGGCAGGAAGAGGGTGCTTCCACCATGCCATTCAGTAGTTCATTCTGTTCTCTCTCACTGTCCACCATTATCTAGTATTTCAGGTATCTTTCAAGCTAATATGATCAGATTTAAATTGCGGTAAAGATATGAATCAACCGACTTCCCTCCAACAAATTCTCTCATGCAACTTGCATTTCGTGAATACCACTTGGTCACATTCTCATCCTACCCCCTTTCCCCAATGTCTGTTGAGCTCCCCCTTAGTTTTCTGTTTCTATTGATAGGAGCAACACCATGGGTGAATCTCAAAATAAGTATGTTGATTGAAAGAAGCCAGATAATAAAGAGTAAATACTATATGAGTCCCTTTATATAGAATTTGAGAAGTACAAACTAAAAATAGCAGTGGTTGCTTAGAGCAGAGGTTTGTTTGGAAAGGTGGGAGGCAGGAGTCAGAAAGGGGTAAGAGGGAATTTAGTCCTGGTGGATATGTTCAGTATCTTAATTGTAGCAATGGTTTCACAGGTGCATGTATGTCACAAAACTTATCAAATTGCACATTTTAAGTGTGATCATTTTATTGTAGGTCAATGAATTTTCAATAAGGCTGTTATGAAAAGTCAACAAGGAGTGTAATTAGCACCCCTTACACAAAATGATTCTCAGGAACCTTTTAAAATATCATCCTAATCAGTATGTTGCTGAAGAAGAATAAACAAAAACTTAAGAAAATGTAGCAATTTGCCCTTAACTTTTGTTGATCAGACTTAAAAAATTCCCGCTGCTGTTTTTGCCTCTCTGACCTCATCTCCTTGAAAAAGAGAAATTATTCTATGGCCATAAAATGGTTTGACTTTCAGGTAAAATACACATTGCTTTCAGCTTAAATTTCTGTTAATTGCCTACTCTTAGGTGAGACATTAATATTTTTCTTTGATCTCGTGGAAAGAAGAATCAAGTGAACACATTAAAAAGCTGAAGGATAATTAAATATAAAATAATTAAAAATCATGCCCCCCTTGAAGCCCATCACCATATTACATCCACCCTAACCCTGTCATGTCACTTGGATTCCTAGGACTGCTGTTCTTTCATTCATTGGTTGCATTTATTTATCTCATATTTATTGAATGTCTCCTATGACACAAGCACTCTGATCAACATCAAAGGTTCTAACTTCTAATTTCATCGTTACCACTGTGATAGAAATAATAAAAGGGCCCCCGATTCACCTACATCCCAATCCCCAGTACATGTGAATATATTGCCTAACATGGGGAAAAAAGATTTTGCATAGGAGACTAAGTTAGGAACTTGAGATGGGGAGAGTACCTTGGCTTATCCACATGGGCCTAGTCTAGTTACATGAATCCTCAGAAGGAGAGAAGCTTTTCTGTCTGTGGTCAGAGGGAGATGTTGGACTTCTGACCGTCAGAATCTTAAGATGCTAAATTTGCACTCTCGTAAACCACCATGGTGATTGATTGCAGCAGCAATACAAAACTAATCTAACCACACACACACACCCACTTGTAGATCTTATGACCATGGACAGACCCAGGGAAAAACCGTCTGTACCACCTGTGGGAAGCATTTGTTGAATGGATTTTATACCAAATTGATTAAAGCCCTGTTAAGCAAACTGATCTCCAAAATTTGTTGTGAAAGGTGGAAGTCTTTCAAGAAGGGAACCAGTTAGCTACAAATCATAATCTGATAAGGAAGAGGAAAAGAGAATAGACTGGGAAGAGTAGAGTGTCTTTTTTCCCCCAAAAAAGCATTCTTTTTTTTTTAATTTCTGTAATATGTATGTATTTATTTAAACATTCAGGAAATGTAGGGTTTTTTTAAAAAAAAATTTAAAGTTTATTTTTGAGAGAGAGAGAGAGAGACAGAGCACAACCAGGGGAGGGACAGAGAGAGAGGGAGACACAAAATCCGAAGCAGGCTCCAGGCTCCAAGCTGTCAGCACAGAGCCCTATGCGGGCTCAATGTGGGGCTTGAACTCAAGAATTGGGAGATCATGTCCTAAGCCGAAGTCAGATGCTAAACCGACTGAGCCACCCAGGGGTCCCCCTGTTAGTTCTTTTAAACCAAGCCTCAAAGCCTATATTTTGCCCACCTGAATAAGATTGACACATCGTGATTTCTTTCTTCTTTTACATATTTATTTTGAGAGAGAGAAAGAGAGAGAGAGAGAGAGAGAAAGAGAGAGAGAGAGAGAGAGAGAGAGAGAAAGAACGCGCAGGTGCACGAGCGCCAGTTGGGGAGGGGCAGAGAGAGAGGGACCGAGAATCCTAAGCAGACTCCTCACTGGCAGCACAGAGCCTGAAGCGGGGCTCGAACTCACAAACCTTGAGATCATGACCTGAGCCGAAGTCAGAGGCTTAACCCACTGAGCCCCCTAGGCGCTATTCCAATGAAGCATTCTCAGATGAGGCTGTCTTGAGATTTTGGTATGCAACTCAGAAAAAGATTTTATAAATCTCTAGAAATTAAAGTTAAACATCTAAATGCTAGGAAAACTTTAATAACAGCCGTATGAGTGTACTTTTATTATTGATTACTTTTTTACATTAATAGGGTCAGGATTTTATTGCTATTTGCCTCCTAATGCCCTATGTCCAAATGTAATAATTGTGGTAACTAAAATATTTAGTGGGGCAAAATGTGATTCAAACCGTAAATCAACATTTCAAACTTTAAGTTTGTGCCCAAGAACCTGAAAGAATGCATCTTCTCCTGGGTTTTTTCTTTCCTCATCAATGAACACCCCTCGGGTGAGTCACCTATAAGCTTTTGTAAGCTTCTGGTCTTACTTTTCAAATTTCTCTTCTTCAGCTAAAATATTGTAGGTATATTTTTCCCCCAGTTTTGCCTGAGCAAAAACGAATAGGATTCAGTTGCAATGAATGAGACTTAGGGTAAATGTTGAAAAGAACTTTTCAATTTTGGAAAGGATTACAGTATAAAATGGCTGACTCTTGCTAGATGTGGAAGATATAGATGCTTGACTGAAGTTTGGAAAAGGGTGCTACCAAAGACTGGAGCTAGCCTTTTAGATCTGTGGTTCTGTCCCTACAGGTATGGCTGAATTAAACGGAGCTATGATATTTGGCTGCTACTAATTGCAATATTTTATTAAAATGATGATGCCATTTAATAGGATCAGGAATACCTGAAGTCCCATTGACATTGCTTTAAGTCATTGATCCGAGATAGTGAAAAAAACACAGGGTTCAACGCCAGAATTTCGGTTCAAGTCTCTACAGCATTCATTATGTGTATCCACAAATCACTTGAACTTCCTGAGCTTCAGTGTCTTCTTCTGTAAATGGTTGTAATTCTAGGTCTCTACCAGACTTGCTTGTTATTATGTAGCTCAAAATAAGTTCATAAATGTGAAGGTAACATGAAAATCATAATTATCTGCCTCAGATTTTATAGAACTTTTGTATCATTTTGATATTAAAAGCATCCCTACAAAGTAATTATTTTTATCCCAATTAACACTGTTGGGAAAGACTCAGAAGTTAATTAATCACTCATGGTTTCACAGTCTACAAATGTCAGAGCCAGAATTATGTTTTGAACCCAGAATCTTTTGCACCAAATCCTGCGCTCTCACACGTTCTTTCTTACATAAACCCCTCCTCAAATTATTGTCTTTGATTCGTTTGTTGAAATGAGGTTTTAGGGATGGAGCAAAGTAAGAAATATGCAAAATATGTTCGTACGGCTTGTCACTAGAGTTTAATCCCTCTCTCTTGAAATATGACAGACTGAATAAAATATGTGGGACCAGTCTTAGGATCTGGGAAACTTCCAAATTCAAGTAGAATTAATGTCTATAGACACAATATTAAAATTAACTTTTATAAAATTTTGTTTTCCCATGACTTGCAACTAACTTTACAATGGGGTCAATTTTGAGCCATCAATTTCCAACTAAATCCGTCTCATTTGGTATGTTTACCCTCTAAAACAATCTTTTAGGAGAGCCCTTATGGCATGACGAAGAGTGTTTTTCATAATGTGCTTCAACATAACGTTTGAGCCCATATTGAGGACATTTATGATAACATAATACTGTCACATTCTAGAGTCCTCTTCTAGCCTCTAATTAGAAGTTTGTGACAAATAACCCTGATTTCCAATGAGTTAAACTCGTTTCATTTCCATTACAGAAAAGACATTTAAAAAATAAAAACACCTGGTACATGACATTTGTACCTTGTTGGGTTTCAGAAGAACCTTAAGAAATTTGACCTTCTCAGTGTAGAAATGTAGAGATGAAAAACGATCCTTACATACGACACTCAACTATGGACAAGCCTCTCCTTTTTCACAACAGTAAATCTACATTAAGTGTGTGGGAAATCAGGCTGGTCAGGCTTCAAACCAGATGATTTAGAAGCACAGAAGTGGCAAATGTAGCTATAGAACTATAGTTTGCTCCACATTAAGTAAATTATAACCATTGTTTAACCATTTCCAGTTAACTTTTACCCAAGTAAAAGGAATCAGTGGATCAATGTTGTTCCTGCTTTTCTGATTTGAACATTATTAGACTTAACTCAGTTGCCTAGGAGACTTCATTCTGTACAGAGCCCACATGAGAAGGTTGTGATTTTTGCACTACTATTCAGATTTGAAACATTTCTAAGTAAGGATGGTTTCTTTTTGTTTTACTGTGACCCTGAAACAAATGTAACGTTTTTTGTTTTTTTTTTTGTTTTTTTTTTTTTTTTTTTGGACAAGAAGGTGGTCATTGAGCACTTACAGAGGAGGAAATGTGAAAGAATCATAATGTGTCATTAGCTGCCTAAGAGTCTGCATTCAAGTCACCAGGAAGGCATTTTCTTTTCAAAGCAAATCATTCTAATAATTGAAATGAAGAGTGGTCATAATGAAAATTGGGAATTCTCTTCTATTCCTTTTGCCAAGTTCCTACCATCACAGGCTTCTGTGGTGGCAGATTGTTTAAGTTTCAGTGAAATCTAATGGCATTCAGATTTTATAAGGACATTATCCACTGCCTATTAAATATTCATTTATTTCTCTTAAAGAATAACATTAAAATGTCCTGGCATCAAATATAGCATATATAATGCAGTCTGATTTTTTCTTTTTTCTTCCTTTCCTATATCTCCTATAGGAACTACATTGGCATCTTGTAAAGCTGGATTACAAAAGTTTCCCAGCAATTTCCTTACACAGCTGAAATTTAATGCTTATGCACACACAAAATTCAGAGATGAAATGTGACATTTATTCCCCAATGCCAAGAGATTAGAAGTTATCCTTGTGGGATTTCAGTTTTGTCCTTCCAGCAAAAGAATTTGTTGGGTTTCCCTCTCTCTTTCTCTCTCTCTCTCTCTTTCTGTGTGTGTGTTTGACCATGTTCTGAAACACATGTTAGAAACAAATTACATTTTATGGTCACATAAATAAAATCCCATGTTGCTATAGGGGACATGAGCATTTTGTAAATAAAGATCATAAAATACCACAAATGATGCCATTGAATCTGAATACTAAGGCAGTACTTAATGCTTGGTTTCATCTGAAGAGGAAATTGTGGCCAGCAGAATCTGCTCAATACAAATGATATATTTCATTAACATCATAAGCTCTTTTCATAAGACTGCAACAGATGTTCGTTCTTCACAGCGCACTCCTTTTCCTAGCCCAAGCCTCGTGGCTGTTTATTGCAGTGTCCACTTCCAAACACTTGTGAATAGTTAAACTTTAGCAGTGCTTGCCAGTTCCTAAGTGCAGCCGATGTATCTGCAATTACTTCTCTTAGCGTTGGCAGCAGAAATATCTGTGACTACCCGGGGTTAAGTCATCAAAAGGCTCTCCTGCTGCTAGAGTAAGGCACACATGGAGGTCAATGGGCTCTTCTCATAGAAACGGATTGTCCTGAGATGCGTGGTGCAGGGCTCCTCGAGTGTCAGGTGGCGATGACTAGAATTATCAGTAGGTACCTTAATTGACTGGGGCTCGCCAAGATTTCATATTTTCTGTTTGCTGATTGGTAGCAGCCAACTGGACTTAATGTCTCAGAATCAGAGTTTGGGATCAGGCCAGGAGTTACTAAGCTCTGGACAGAAAGTCACAGTCTCTTGTAGAAGAATAAGCTGGAAATAGAGATTACAGGGCAATGGGTTATAAATAGATAAATTGTGTTAATTCCAAAGAAAGGATTACATTATTTTATGGACGACATTTTGACCCTTAGATATATTTGTGTCATGTACAGACAGCTGATTTTTTTAAAATAATTTTTTTTGCTGGGGCATCTGAGTGGCCCAGTTGGTTGAGCATCCAACTCTGGTTCAGTTCATGATCTCACAGTGAGTTTGAACCCCACATCAGACTTTCTGCTGTCAGGCTGTCAGCACAGAGCCCGCTTTGGATCCTCTGTCCCCCTCTCTCTCTGCCCCTCCCTCACTTGCGCTTTCCCCAAAAGAAATCTTTAATACTTTGCCACTTTTTAAATTGAGATATAATTAGCATATATTATATTAGTTTAAAGTGTACGACATAGTGATCTGATATTTGTATACATTGTGAAATGATCACTGCAATAAGTCTAGTTAACATCCATCACTACACTTTGTTGCAATTTTTTCTTATAATGAACACTTTTAAGATTTATTCTCTTAGCAACTTTCAAATATACTATATTGTATTATTAACCATAGTTAATCTGTACATTACATCCCCATGACTCATTTATTTTATAACTGGAAGGTTGTCACACAGCTTTTTTTGTTTTTATTGTATAGGTCCTTTTTTTCTTTTGGCGTTTATTTCTTCCCCTTAAGAGGTAAATTTCCTAAATGCTATTAAGCTTACATAAATATTATATATTATATAGAAGATTACTCTATAAAATCGAAAGCTTGAGCTCATGAAGCTTTGCCACAATACTAAGAACATGCTTATTTGCAAGGGACTGTGGTCCAGATCAGGTGTCATTCTCTGTAGATAGAAAACTGGGCTCTAAGAAAATGTACTTGACATGGGAGAAACACTGTTTCCCAGCCTGCCATGTCAGGATTCAAATGAGTCTTTTGTGTAATCCAGAGAAAATAACTGAGGCCCACACGCTAGCATATCAAAGGCAGCGTGCGAAGGTGTGCATGTTTAAGGTGATTTTCAATCAATTTTAATCAGCACTCCCAGAACGTTTCCAAAATACATCATTATTAAGAGTATCCTATATAGGCAGCAACTTAATTTATATATTCCTGTGATCATCTTCCTATGTGCTACATCGAGTTTATACATGCATTTGAGAGTTGAAAGAGTAGAGGGCTAGAGGTTGAGTGACCCTGAGTATTGCCATTGGAAGAGTTATCTGTTAGGGGTTAGGGCAGGAATTAATGGAGATTATATATATATAATACATATTTTTGATGGGGTTTGACGGGGTTTTGTTTGTTATTTCTAATGGAGCAGGTAAGATACATAGTCTAAACAGTTCTAAATGTTTTTAAAAATAATTTTAAAATAATGTAAACATTATAGCACTATTAATGGAGTTGAAATCAAAGAATAAAGTCATGCGTGCTCCCACCTCCCCAGTAAGCCCCAGTTTGACATTGGCCCTAACCCCCTTTTAGTTGTAAGCGTCCATATATAATGTTACCCATTTACTAATAAGAGCTGACATTTATTGGGTCTTTACCATGTGTACTTTCCATGTCTTGACTCATTGAATCTTCATAACACCCCTGTGGTATAGGGAAGTACTACTATGATCCCATTTTACAAATGGGTAAGTGAGGCACAAGGTCATGAAGTTTCCTGCCCAAGGTTATATCAGTAGGAAGTGGCAGAATAAGAGTTTAATCAGGGAATTTGACTCCACAGTCTGCATTCTTAATCGTTATGCTCTATCATCACTATAGCATATGTGCCATTTCACATGGCATTATCTTTAATACAGAGTTTTCTCGGAAAGGCAATGTAGTCACCACGGTTTTTCAAAAGTCCACTGTGCTCAGCATGTGTGTAGGTACTATGGGGAAATGGAACAAAAGTAGAATGAACTTGGCATTGATGATAGTGACTATCCTAAGGTAAATGGCTTTCAGGCCATGGCTCTATGATCTTAAATGATTTTGGAAACTGTGTTTACTGAGCCTGTTTTTAGCTTGCTAATTATCTTATATAATGGTTCTTTTAAAAAAAAAATTGCTTCCCTCATTGGTCTGTAAGCTATCTGAGGGCAAGGCCCAGGCTGTTTTCATCTCTGAATCCCCGATCACAGTCCCTTGCAAACATTAGCTCAGTAAATGTTGTTTATGTGAAATGAAGGATGTTTACAAGATGTCAGTAAACTGCCTCCCCTATGCCTCCAGTGTGGTCCATACATGGTTCCCCATCAAATAATAAGCCCCTGAATCAACTGGCATGGGAACATTTCAAAATATGCAACATATTGGGACCCCTGGGTGACTTAGTAAGCTAAGCATCTGACTTCGGCTCAGGTCATGATCTCAGGGCTGGTGAGTTCAAGCCCCGCATCAGGCTCTCTGCTGTCAGTGCAGAGCCCACTTCAGATCCTCTGTCTCCTTCTTACTCTCTGCCCCTCCCCCGCTCGCAAGCGTTATATTCTCTCTCTCTCTCTCTCTCTCAAAAATAATAAACATTAAAAAAATAAAAGTATGCAACATTTTAATTTACAAAACATACAATTCAGTTCAATTCCAGAAAAATTATTTAACATTTACTTTGCTCACTACTCAGGTCCGTATGAAGACACCTCATAAAGTGTAAGGCAATATGCAAATAAAAAGGGTTTCATCACAAAGTACTGTACTAGGGACCACATATCTGCCTTCATTAGCTCTTCATAGTTGGATGACAATGACCCTCCCACTTGCCAGCTTAGTCTAAAGCCAGTGTCTGTCAATGTGACTGATGTCTAACAGCCTTAGCGGTTTGGTGGGATAAAGCCAAGTGAGCCTAAATCTCCCTGAATGTGGGATCAGTGCCTCCCAGGTAGACTCTTGATACTTTCTTTGCTCTAGGTACTGGTGTATCTTCCCATGCCCCCCTCCCATTACCCAACGCTATGACACAGTGGTCTGAGAAAAAGGACTGACTTGAATCCAGGGCTCAGATTCTTGCTGTCTAGCCCAGCTTTATTGTTGGCCTAATTGCTTTTGGATCGATTCTTATTCTCCTTAGCAAACGAATTTCAGGCAAAGCCCAAGATTTTCCTCTCTCTCTACGATGTTTCTGAGAATGAACTCATAAACATTATACTGATATCAAATTACGTCACTTTGTGGGGTATTGAAGATATGAATAAAACAGTACCCTACTCATAAGAAGTATACAATCTAATAGGTAATTAAAATAGCTTACAGGAAATGATTTCTTCATTCATGGCTTGATTGCAAAAATACATTCTGAGTAGTTGGGAAGGACGTCCTGGAGAAGCACACATGAAAGGAGACAAAGACCTAGAGTGTCCAAAAATGATTTTTTCAGAAGATCACATTACTATGTGTGTGCAGGGAAGAGGGAAAGTACGCCTGTTCTAAAATGCCATCTCAGAGATCGGCACACCAATACCAAAGGCTTCAGGGTAGAGAATATCTATGTTACAGCACATGTAGAAATCAGTCCATTTTTTGTGTGCTAAAGCAATCTGCAAATAGCCAGACCGTCCAGATTGGCTGTGAAACATTCATTATCAACTCAAGGGTCAACAGAATTTGCATGACTAATCACCACCTGGCAAAGTTTGCATCGCATCTGACTTGTCTAGTGCAAAATTAGCACAACTACCTGCAAATGCAAACACCTACTCATGAGCACTGTAAGTTTTTCCCTAGGTGAAAATAGGCTCCCAGCATGCATTCTTCCTGATGTTTCTTATTGGCATGTTGACCATCTTCAACAACCATTGCTACACAGTGCCTCAATTCACAGACAACTTCATCGACACAACATTTAATTAAACACCGAGTTGGTTTTAGTGTATGTTTTAAATGAGTCTGATGCCTGTATTCAAATGTCTGATGACATTTGAGCAGTGAAACAATTGCCCTAGAAACTGGCTGTGTTTGAAGGTATTAGCATTTGAGTTCAGAAATACATTAAATCCGCTTCCTTACACAATATGTCAGAATTTCTCAATCTTGACCCATGATATTTATTTGATATTTTAGCTGTAATCCCTCCTGGGTGTACAATGAACATTGTAAAGAAAGGTAGGAGAGGAGTTCCTGGGTGGCTTAGTCAGTTAAGCATCCGACTTCTGCACAAGTCATGATCTCACGGTTCATGGGTTCAAGCTTCACCTTGGGCTCTGTGCTGACAGCTTGGAGCCTGCTTAGGATTCTGTGTCTCCCTCTCTTTCCACCCCTTCCCCACTTGTGCACTCTTGCTCTCTCTCTCTCTCAAAAATATTTTTTAAAAAGGTAGGAGAACAGAGACTAGGTTGCCAGATATTATAACATTTATAGTTCCGGGTTACTGTAGAATCTTTGCTGCTACTCTATACAACTGCACCATACAACTTTGAGGCAAGAATAGATCTGGAACTTTTTGCCGCTATCATATAGTTCTCGTTTTACTGAAAAGAAAGCCGAGGCCAGAAGAATGTCAAGTGCATTGCTCAGGTCACACAGCTAGGTAGTAGCAGAATTGAGGCTAGAACTCAGGCTATCATTTCCAAAGCTACTTCTCTTTTCAAATTCAGTGTAAAATGGGCTCGTGTTAGAGCTCATTGGAGATTTACTCCAAAGGAACTCTTTATGAAGTGGCTACTCTTCATGGTGTGGATCTGGAAAATGGTTGACAAACGCGCGCGCGCGCGCGCGTGTGTGTGTGTGTGTGTGTGTGTGTGTGTGTATGTGTGTTGGATGGCTACATTTCTTGAATACGTGCATGTGTAATGATAGAACCAACTTATGAGCTTTCCACGTGGAGCTACCTGCAGATTTTTTTTCTTGGACTTTCCAGATACTAGACTAAAGACACTTGGAGCCAGAAGGGACCTGGGATCAGTGATTCCTAATCGTTTAGGGGTTAAGGATCTCTTAACCGAGAAAAGCTCTCAGCACATGAAAATGGGTAGGCTCACAAAATTCCGTGTAATGTATCCAGCGGTTCTTGGGGCCACACTAACTCAGGATGAAATCATTTTACTCGTTCTCATTTGCAAAATGGGTGAGTGTAGGTAAGGTGGGTGCTGCCTTCTAAGTGACCTATTCCAGCTCCTGCACTGTTACAGAGGAGGATGCACCTAAGCAGAGAGGTAGGGGGAGACTTGTAAAGTCCCACGTCTTGCCCTTAACTTGTAGAGTTTAGGCTATTCTTTCCACTTAACCAATCCATTGTAGTCTTTGTTGTCTTTTTTCTCAGAAGATGACAGACGAGTAAAATACTACATAAGCATATACGCACTGTGAGGCAGTGAGACACTACTTTTTAGTCATTACTGCTTAGGTATATATTACAGAGAAGTTCCAGATATAAAAAGACAATGTCCAGGGGCACTGGGTGGGGGGGGGGAGTGGGCTCAGTCGGTTGAGTGTCCGACATCAGCCCAGGTCATGATCTCCCAACTCTTGAGTTTGAGCCCCAAATCGGGCTCTCTGCTGACAACTGAGCCTGGAGCCTGCTTTGGATTCTGTGTCTCCCTCTCTCTCTGCCCCTCCCCCACTCAACCTTGCGCTCTCGCTCGCGCTCTCTCTCTCTCTCAAAAATAAACAAAAGAAGACAACATTCACAATAGAAGTTTGTGTTATTAAAAAAAAAACACAAGTTCAGGGCTTCACATTGATCCTAATTATAAGGCATAATTGTTTATACCCTCACTGCTAGGCACAGAATCCGCCGCTGACACTGGCATTAGGAGTTAACTTTCTTTCTCAGAGCATCATTCCTGCCACCATTGTATGATGGTAATTGGAAATGGTTACATTCTCTAAGTCTTCAGTGGTAGCTTGACAATTATAAAATGAGTATACTTTTTAGATGACATACATAGTTACATAATTGTATTTGTCCAAATTACTTCCCATAAATGCAGCAAAGTGTGTGTGCTCTGAAATCCATCATGTGACTTGTTGATGTTGCACAGTTGTCCCTCACGTCCTTTCATAGAACAGCTTTGCAAAGGCTTCTCCTTGCCATGGAAATCAACAATGTACCACGACGCCCCGACTGACGAGGGGCAGATGGAACGGTTTCATATAGCACTGCAAAGTCCGCCCCTTGCATGCTCTATCCTGGAACAGAACCTCCTGGTTCAACAGGCTTCTTGCCGATCCATGGGGGGGGGAGAAGTCAGGGGAGGGAGATGCGACTATGTAGCAGAGATGGGCCAGTGCTGGGACAAACCCCAGGGACTGGAAATACACTCTCAGCAACACCCTGAAAGCCAGTTAGCCATCCTGCAAACATGAAAAACCAAGTATGCCTGCCTTTCCAGTCATTAGTTTTTTACCTTTGTGATAAAAGCATAAAGTAGAAATGTGATTGGCTTTAACATTAAAATTTAATACTCACATTTTTCCCCACCCCAGGCAGAAAAACCCTTTGATTTTGCTCGAAGGCAGAAAATAACCATTGCAGCGGAGACCTATGTAGGCCGATGCTTCCTCTCTTGTCACATTTTATAGAATTCCACTGAAGTGATCACCCTAATGAAATCTGATCAGTTTACCCTCCAGCTTACAAACCTCTGTTTGCTCTTTTTTGCTACTCAATCGCTTACAAGATTAGGTGCGTTTTCCTTTTGGCAAACAAGATTTTTCCCAGTCTGACTTCCTCTCCCCCTCACCTGCTCCCTGAGTCTATCCTCTATATGCTAGCTCGTGAGCTATCTAAAGTGTCACCTGTCTGGCTCTTAATTCCTTTCTTTTTAACTTGCTATTTCCTGTGCTAGGGGCCATCTCCTCCTCTGCCACACAACATGCATTCTGCAAGACTCTGCATGTTATTCAAGATGTGGCTACATATCCCTTCACCCATGGCAGTGTTAATTAATCTATTTACGGCATTCATCGGATCTTAACGGTAGTGCAGTTTCTCTGTTTATGTGTCTTTCTTTCCCCACGAGCTCCAATGTCAGGAAATGTGTTTGGTTTATCAATGCTCCTCATTCATTGTAAAAAAAAAAAAAAAAAAAAAAAAGGTGGTAAACTCTCATTCCTGCCTTTCCCCCTTCCAAATGGAATATAATATTTCTTTTCAGCCCTGATGACAACCATATATTTAGACATTTATTTCTCCACTATTAAAAACTAATAGAATAATTAATGTTTGACAAGTTAGCCAAAATGATCATTTTTTAATAATTCCAACTGTTCCTTGATGGTTTTATTGATTTAAGTGGTGCAGCAGAAGAACACGGAAGTCCTTTAAACATGCAGATGCTTCCGTCCCATGACCCAAACATTAGATTTCAGTTGGCCTGGAGTGGGGCCAGGAATATCGGTATTTTTTGAAAGCTTCCCCAGAATATTGAAATATGCAGGCAGGTAGGTCAAAACTCAGTAGTATAGAAGCTAGAATTGACACTGGGACCAATGGCAAGTCTGTACTTGTCTTTCACTGAGAATGATTACAATTATCACTTCTTGGGGCACCTGGGTGGCTCAGTAGGTTAAGCATCTGACCATTGGTTTCGGCTCAGGTCACGATCAGGAGGTTGGTGAGTTCAAGCCCCGTGTCTGGCTCTGTGCTGACAACGCGGAGCCTACCTGGGATTCTCTCCCTCCCTCTCTGTCTGCCCCTCCCCTGCTCATTCTCTTTCTTTCTCTCTCTTTCTCTCAAAATAAATACATAAACTTTTAAAAAAGAAACAACTATTGCCTCTTGAGAATATTTACTTCTGTTGAGCGCTTTTCATACTTTACATGCATTTTACATACTCTCACATGCATTTTACATAAAGATATATTTTATCATTACATATATACCAATTAGGTGCCATCTGGTAGACAAGCTAGCCATAGCAGCAGACACCTGTAGCAATAGAAATGAGCTCGAACGCACAGTGATGATTTCTGGTGATCCATCTGGTTTCGTCATGGGTACAAAAAATTGTGTTGAACCCAGGGATTCTAAGTGAGTTTCACCTCAGTGGCTATTTGAAGAGCTGAGCTGTGAATGCTTACTAGAATGTCAGAGGGCTCAGCAGAAAGAGTGCCATGGCACTATGGTCAACTAGGCACAGTGCCGTGGTCCTAAGTGGGGGAGTAAATGGATGTGTTTGGGTACCATAACTGTTTCTCCAGAGGGTTGTTTCATCTGAAGTCTTTTCACCATCAGTGACCTGGGACAAAGGACTCGAGGATCTGCGGTGAAGTATCCCTTGCAAATTAATGTCATGTAGTTGCCGGTTGCAAGAGATTTGTCTCTTACTCCCCAGAAAGGCTGAGAACTGGAGGTGCTATTACATCTCTTCTCAACGCCCACTAAAATCAGTTTGGTGGTACTGACGAAGCAGATGAAACCACCAGACCTTGGGGATGTCTTGGCTAGAGATAAGAATTTGCCAGCCAATAAAAATATTATAAGACCTCTTTGTTTCTAACAGAAAGCATATATTGCCCCTTCTCTCACTGCCTATGAAAAAAGAGAACTGATCTATAAAATGAAATTGGATCTGTGCACCTCTGAGATCCATTCCTATCTGATTTATGCCCCCTGTACACATTGGAATATGGTAGTAAGATATAAATTGCTCAGGTATCCTAATAAATTTCCCTTCTCATCATTTAAGACTAGTCCTATTGCTGGGGTAATACATTCTCTTAAAGGGCGTCTGACTCTAATCATTCACCGCATATTGGAAACTATAATCCTACGGTTTGTTAGCATTTTTCCGATCTTTGTGATCCTTCCCTGAAGGGCAGTGTAAGGAATGACATTTACTTCTTTGATTGCAAAATGCTGTAAGTCATAAGGAGTAATGCTAATTTAGTCAAAGATTTGGGGGCAGAACTAGAAACAGCGCCACATTACATATTCACATTAAGTTTATAGCACATCTCAATTCGGAAGCATTAAATTGTAAAAAAGAAAAAAGATATATACTTAGAATCGAAGAAATATAAAAGTACCATCTTCTTGCCTTTATATAGAATCTTAGAGTTTACCAGATATTTTTTTGCAGTTTCCATCTCATGAGACCTTTACATAGAAATCTGGGGTGTCCGGCCCAGAGAGAAGAAAAACAACAACAATAAAACACGCTTATGCCCATGGGAGGGAGGAGTCGCGCTCAGAAAGAGAGATCTGGGACAAATGACTGCTGATATCCTTCTTCACGTGGGCCTTTCTCCCTGAATCTCTCCCTGCTGCCAGTTGTAAAGCTGCATGCTGATGCAGGAGGCAGAAACACCTGGAAGATTCTGCTAGGAATCTTTCCAGAAGAACTTATTGGCGCATATCAGGGCCAGACTCACTTGTTCTAGTGAGGGTCAGGGTGATTAAATATGGGGACTAAAAATGACATCTTGTTATTTAGAAGGGTTATTACACTGTGTGTCTTGCTGTTTTCTTTTTAACTAAATGGAAAAGGCAATCATGATTAGCCAAGTAGTGATATTATGAGCGTGTGATGGATATTCTCTATAGGATACAGTAAATTTTCTTTAAAATGGTATTTTGCTTTTACCATCAGTTCAATAATGTTGGACAGTAAATTAAATAGAGAAAATCATTTAATATCTTATTTTAGGTAATAATATGTATATTTTTCAGTACAGACTAATGATTTCTAATTTTTTGAATCCTTCCTGCTACAGAAATAAAAATACAAGAAAGGTATTCAATACACCTTATTGATTTTTGTATTTAAATATTTAATCCATTTATTTAAGTCTATTGGCGGGAGTATTGATAGGACTACATTTCCTCAAATGTTTAATCATGCTTATTGACTAGATTTGTAATTACTCAGTTTAAATTGATATATATATATATATATATATAGTGTTAAGAACATTTAACATTATATATACATTTCTTCTTGTACACTTAACATTATGTATATATTTCTTATTAACACTTAAGATCTATCCTCTTAACAATTTTGAAATGTATAATATAGTATTATTAATTATAGACATTCTATTGTCCAACAGATCTCTAGAACTCATTCATCTCGCATAACTAAAAATTTTTTTAATGTGTATTTATTTATTTTGAGAGAGAGCCAGTAAATGGGAGAGGGGCAGATAGAGAGGGAGAGAGAATCCCAAGCAGGCTCCACACTGTCAGCACAGAGCCCGATGTGGCCCACAACTGTGAGATCATGACCTGAGCCAAAATCAAGAGTTGGACACTCAACCAGCTGAGCCACCCAGATGCCTCATAACTAAAATTTATACACATTGAACAGCAATCCCCATTCCCTCCCCACCAGCCCCTGGCAAGGACCATTCTACTCTCAGTTTCTATGAGTTTGACTATTTTAGATATCTCTTATAAGTGAAATCATGCAGTGTTTATCCCTCTGGGACTTGCTTATTTCTCTTAGCCTAATGTCCTCCAGGTTCACCCAGGTTGCACATGGCAGCCTTCTATTTTAAGGCTGAATAATAGCCCCTTGTATATATCTTTTTTTTTTTTATCCATTCATCTGTAGATGGATAATTAGGCTGTTTCCATATTTTGGCTACTGTGAGTAACACTGCAATGAACATAGGATCAGATGGTAGTTTTATACTGATATAAATTCTTTTGGACATATACCAAGGAGTGGGATTGCTGGATCATATGGTAGTTTTATTTTTAATTTTTAAGGAACCTCCATATTGTTTTTCCATAGCGACCACACCATTTTACACACCCGCCAACAGTGTTTGTTACACAGGTTTCCAATTCACAGCCTCACCAACACATGTTATCAGGGGTGAGGTAATGGCCTATTGTGGTTTTCATTTGCATTTTCCTGGCTGTTGGGGACGTTGAGCACCTTTTCAGGTGCTTCATGGCCATTTTTCTGTCTTCTTGGAGAAATGTCTATTCTCCATGTTTCTTTGCTCATTTTTAAATTGGGTTTTTTGGGTTTTTTGCTAGTGAGAGTTGTATGAATTCCTTACACATTTTGGATATTAATCCCTTATCACGTATATATTATGGTTTGCAAATATTTTCTCCCAGTCTGTAAGCTGCATATTCATTCTTTTTGTCGATTGCTTTCTTCGTGGCACAGAAGCTTCTTAATTTGATGTAGTCCCATTTGTCTATTTTGTTGTGGTTCAACACTTCTTGGATTTCATATCCCCATCTCCTGAGAAAGGTATTGAGTCAGACATCTTTCCCTAGACTTTTTCATATAGCAGAACTTGGGCTCTGCTACGTAGAAAGAAACCATTGATTACTCCATGTATGGCTGTAACAGAGACAAGTCAGAAATTAGTTGAAATTGATTACTCCATTCCATTTACTAAAGGTTTCTGTCTTATTCTGCTCAGCTGCTATAACAAAATGCCATGAATTGTGTGTCTTAAACACCAGACATTTATTTCTCAGAGTACCAACGGTTCCTGGCACGCAGATGGACATATCTTGCTTCTGATGTCTCTCCTGTTTTCCTAAGGTGCTAATCCCATCATGAGAGCATCCTCATGACTTTGTCTAAACCTAAGTATCTCCCAAAGCTTCAATATATGAATCAGGCTGGGGGGGGGGGACACAATTCACTCCAGGCAATTCCTAAGCAAAATATATTCTGACCAGGAGAACAAATCCAGTTTTGTAGTACGCAATGTTTATCCACCAGGGACCCAAACTAGACTTCTCTATCTTCTTGATATTATTTCATGGATTAAACTGAAGTTATGTCCAAAAGATCACTTAAGTATGGTAGCGGGCAGACAAGGATATAGAAATTATGACTTATTTTCCTTTCTTACTTTTAATGAACAGAAAGTGATTTTATAAATTATTTGTTGGCTAGCTTTTTATTCAATGCTTTCGTGAAAAATAATCCTCTTGTCACAGAAAATCAGAAAGAGACTTATCTGCAACAGTCATTGTGTGTTATCTATATCCGTGAAGCAACTTACTTCAGAATTTAGTGGCTTAAAACGACAAGCTATTATATCCTCCTTGCTGTGAATTGGGAATCTGAAAGTGGCTTATTTCAGTGCCTCTGGTTCAAGATCTGTCATGACGTCACAATCAAGTTGTATACTGGGATACAGTCTCATGAGAAGGCTTGGTGGGAGAGGGAGAATTTACTTCCAACCTCACTCCTGTGGTTTTTGGCAGTCATTGGTCCCTTGAATGTAAGCCTCCTCAAAGGATTGCCTCAAGGCATAGCAGCTGGCTTCCCCAAGATAGGTAATAAAAGAGTGAGAGAGAGCTTCCAAGGTGGAGTCTTTATATAAACAAAAGTCTTGCAGTCTCTTTATCACCAAAAAATGACCACTAAGTACATGAAAAGATGCTCAAATCACAAGCCATTACTGAAATTCAATTCGAAACTGAATTGTGGCATCTCACAATGAGACCCACTTTACACCCACTAGGACGGCTAAAATTAAAAAACAAAAGGGTGACAATAACAAGTGTTGGTGAGGATTCAGAGAAACTGGAGCCATCGTACATGCTGGTGTGAAAGTAAAAGGTAAATACTATGGCAAACATTTCCCAAAAAAGTTAACCAGAGAATTTCCAAATGATCCAAGCAATTCCATATTTAAATATATATCCATGAAAATTAAAAACATATGTCCACAGGAAAAAAATTGTATACAAATATTCACAGAAGCATTATTCATAGTAGCCTAAAAGTGGAAACCACCCAAATGACCATCCATTGATAAAGGGAGCGCCATATGTTTGTACATCCCCATAAAATGGAATATTATATACTCATAAAAATGAAGTACTGATAATACAACATGGATTAACAGTAAAAATCTTATGCTAATTGAAAGAAACCAGACCAAAAAAAACAGCCAAAAATTATATATATATATATATATATATATATATATATATATAATGATGTGATTTATATGAAATATCCAGAATAGGCAAATACATTGAGTCAGAAAGTTGATTCGTGGTTGTCGGGGACTGTGGGAGGAGGAAATAGGGTGTGACTGCTAATTGGTGTAGCGTTTCTCTTGGGATGATGAGCCTGTTTGGGAATTATGTAGTGGTGATGGTTGCATAACTGTGAATATACTCACACCCACCAGGTTACACATTGTAAAAAGGTGAATTTTATGATTTCTGAATTGTGTCTCAGTAAAGCTAGTATTAAGTAAAAGTGAATAAAAAATGACTATGAATGCAATTGTAAGTCTATTACAGACCCCCCCAAAAAAGAGATGAATAAGAACATCAGAGTGTTTGGTTTTCAGTGAAACTAAGTGTGAGAGGTATAGTTGCTGATCCCCGGCTAATCCCAGTAACTATCCAGAGCAAGAAACAGAATGATTGGAGATTCAGAGGGGTGGTCTGGTTTAGATTAACTTCTGAAAGAGTAATCACTTGTTCTTAATTTCTTTTCTGAAAACCTGATGGATAAGCATCATGGGAACCTCCTCTCCATGATCTTGCTGCCTCTTAAGAGCATGTAGGGTTCTTATTTCATATACTGGTGTCTGATTAAGATGTAGATCTAGAAGTAGCGAAGGCTCACATTTGTTAAAATTTGGATACACGTTCTGAGACAGGTCATTGCTGGTTCTTCTCCGGAATTGTTTTATTTCACAAAAATCAACAAACAAACAAACAAACACAAACCAACTGGTTCTACGATTTGGCCATCGTGATCACTTGCTTACTTGCAAAATGATTCTGAGCCCTTAACCTCTCTTCTCTGGTAGACTTGGCTACTACCATGTTACGGCTTCTTTCATTTAGTCAGTGTTCACTGCTTTTGCCCAATTCACCTTATTTGAATCGAAAGTCTCAAAATTAAGTAGAGCTCAAGTCAGAACAAATGCTATTTTTTTTAATGTCCTGCAGGTACAACATAGGAGAATATAAAGGGGAACCATGTTTCTTTCAGGGGAGGTGTGATCCAACCTGCCAAAACTGCATTTAATTAATATAAACCAAGAGTCAGTCAGGTGTGCTCAATATAAACCTTCTCTGGCGTTTAAGAAAATTTCCGGCTGAATAGAATTTGACGTTTTAATAAAAGGAAGTGTGGCATTATGCTGCAGTCAGCATGCCTGACTAGAAACAGCCAGTCATGCCGAGAAGATTATAAAGCTTTTCCTCCTGCCCTTTAACTTGAATTCAGTAATCAAAAGATTGATTTAGTGCTCAAACTTAATTTGCAGCCTTCATTTTATTAGTTTTCCAAACCAGCTAGATCCTTTAAACCTATTGGATCAGTGGCAGCTATGTCGCTGCTTACACTGGGGGTAACACCTTCCTCCTTCATTATCCCTTAATCATGATGAGAGAAAGAGAAATAGAACCCCAGAGTCATTGCCCTCCTTGGAGTCGAATCACGTCCCCGACTCCAGGAACTGGAATCCACCTTCTCCTCCAAATAGAAGGATGTAGTGTTTAAGGATTAGGGAAATTTCAATAAATAAGAAATTTCTCCTCATCAGTTTAGGGGGAACAAATACGTAGGGCTGTTTGTTTAATGCACGTTAGAGTTCAAAGGCAATACCAAAAAAAATATGGAGACTCGTAAAAAGGGTCATTGACCTAGAGTAAACATCACTTTAGAAAACAAGGCTCTTAACCTTTCTTTGAAACAGAGGTACGTCCATTTGCTGTATACATTACAGCAGGGCACCAGAAAACCTCATTGTCAGGCTGCTGACACGCGTTGCTAAATTAACAGCTCCTATTGTAAACCCAAGCCACCCAATTTTTCTCAGATGATATAGAAGGGCTATTTTCTTCTTCTCTTTTTTTTTTTTTTAATTTGAGAGCGAGAAAGAGAGAGAGCGCGCAAGCGCAAGTGGGGGAGAGGGAGAGAGACAGAGAATCCCAAGCAGGCTCCACACTTAGCTCAGAGCCCACCATGGGGCTCGATCCCATGACCTTAGGACCATGACCTGAGCCAAAATCAAGAGTTGGTCACTCAACCACCTGAGCCACCCAGGCATAGAAGGGCTATTTTCAAATAAGCTAGATGCTAGGGAAGAAGTTTAATTGTGCACGTAGGACTCTGTCCTCCACTACATACTGCCTTTCTTCCCCTTGAGCTATGGGATCAGCAGGTGCAGAAGGCAGGCTGCACTAGGCATGCCTGGAGGAAGGGAGGGAGTCTTGAGGAGGGAGCAGAACTCCTGGAGCCCCTGAATTCTCTGGTAGGTTTTATGGGGACAGAGACTAGAAAGCTGCCAGCTTTTTTTCCTCATGCTACCCGCCCCACTGCTCCCTCACTTTTCTATTTTTCTCCTTTTACATTTAGTATTTCTCCATCTCCAGCATGTATTAGAGAATGTGTATCTTTGAGAAAAGAAAAACAATGTATACCTGGGAATTTTGCCTTCGACTCTGTTAGCATTTTTTGGTATTCCCCCTACATCTTTAGCCTCTTATCAATGATATAGTGTAATGTATCTCAAATTATAACTATATGCTTTTACATCCTGTTATTTTTTCTTTTTAATATGTCTATATGAGCCAAATTGCCCCCATCCCTCAAGATTTCAACCATTCAAAAGTTCTAAAGTTTGCTCTGGTCCATATTATCCTAGAGCAAAAATTTAATGGGAGGACAGGTTGGTGGTATGTTTGGCCGTGGTTTTCTATCTCTCTGTTTTCTCAGTTCTCAATAAATATTCTCTGTGTTTGATGTCATCCAACACCGATATCTACTTCTTTTCTAGAATGAATAAGTATTCAGGGCCCCTGGCTAGCTCAGCCAGTTAAACATCCAACTCTCGATTTGGACTCTGGTCACGATCTCACGGTTCATGAGTTTGAGCCCTGCATCGGGCTCTGCACAGCCAGTGTGGAGCCTGCTTGGGATTCTGTCTGTCTGTCTCTCAAAATAAATTAAAAAATAAAAACTTTAGAATGAGTAAGTATTCAATATAGAATAATGATACATAGTCCCATCACACTCACAAAGAACACTCTGAGGGTTCAGAAAATAAAGTAAAAAAAAAGTCAGCCCCATCTTTTCTTTGTGTGTGTCCTGTCCCTGTCTCTCTCTCCCACGTACATACACCTCCCCAAAAGTCTTACCACAGAACAACTTTCAAGAAAGGATGTCATGTGGTATATTCAGAATCCGGGCCCTAATTACACGTTATAGGGCATAATTCCCACAGCAAAATATTAGCCATAGGAGTGAACACTGTGTATTGCAAAGACTATAATTTGTTAAATGCCTCCCCAAAAACCATTTGGGATGGGGATTGATTTCGTTGACATCCTGTTATTCAGCATCCACCCCCCCTACACCATGCATGTTTTTGCCTTGGGAGTTTGGGAATATTGGTAAAATTCCTCTGTATTCCTGCTGGTTGACCCTCTTTTTCTGGAGCCATGTTGTCCCTGACAGGGCCCCTGCACCCAAGCAGAACTGGAAGGCTGATTCTCTGGGAAAGCCTCTCCTGGCATTCTAATCCTCCCTCGTGAGCACAGCCAAGCACCCAGCACCTACTTTGAATAGCAAATAGCCTGGAGAGGTGCCAACCCTATTTCCAAGCGCACTGCACAGAGATCCTGATTTCTGCAGAAAGAAACCATCAGGTAGATCACGGGTGAATACTGCATACAACAGTGCCTCACAACTACAGCCTTAATCCGGGACACCAGGAGGGGAGTGACCATCACATTTCATGACTAAAAGACAAATTCATTTAGCTGGGCATTAGGTACTTAGTTTGATCATAGGTAGAATGAAATTGGGACATTTTTTTCCAGTAGAGGCGGTACCTGGGCTGCACTGTTATTTTTTCAGGGAACCACAAAGACCCTCCTATCTAACTCCACTCCTAATGGCTTCCCTCCCCTGCTGCCCTACATAACTTGGGAGCGCCATTAGTAGACCTAGTCCTTTGAGCGACACAAGAGTGGACGGAGTATGAGAAACATTGCCATCTTCTCAAAAGTACTTGCCCAAATATGCATCTTTCTGGGTATCCTTCATTAGCACAGTCAGTTACTATGGTTATATCTTAGTACCTTGGAAGGCACACAGAGTCGGGGGTGGGGCGCAATGTTATTTTATCAGAGGTTATTTTAGAGGAAGGAAGAAGCATGGTGTGTTGGTTCACAGCCTCTCAGGAGCTTCCCTAGTGTAATCTGAAAATGGTTCCTGTAGGCTGAGGGCAGGGAGAGACCAAAGAAAGAGGAAGGTCACTCCAGTTTGGTACGTGACAGGTTTAATGAGCAAAGGGAACTTCCATATGAGGCTCGCCTTGGGGAGCAGCAAGACGAGTGGATCCATGCACCTGCCCACTGGATCTTAAAAGTATATAAAAAGGCCTTAACTGGGTTCAAGCATGAATACCATGTAGGTGTTCTGAACACCACATCACTACCCCAAGGCCGTGTCCCTGGAGCAGCGTCTGGAATCAGGAAAGGCAAGTGGGATCCACATTTCAAGGACAGAGGAGGGGATGAGGATCCTCTGAGTGCTGGAGGTCCAGCTCACAGGTTAACTGGTGGTCACAGGTTTTTGATGACCTCCCCCAACATGGTGTAAGCAAGTCTGGGTAGTAACCGTGTCATGAGATGACACCAAGAGAAGGAGGTCTTGGCCCTAGGTGGTAGAATACCTGGAGCCTATACATGGGAAAAGAGAGAGTGAGACCAAACATCCTAATACTATATAGGATTATGTCAGAGTGACAGAAAAATGAGTCGGGCATTGAATTGGTAGAAGTAGACGTGTTGTATGTTACCAAATGCCTTTCAAAGATGGAAACAGGGACAAGAGTAAATATAACTTTATTTTTTTTCTTTTCAAATATTTATTTAAATTCCAGTTCTTTAACATCTGGTGCAATATTGGTTTCAGGAGTAGAATTCAGTGATTCATCCCTTACACACAACACCCAGTGCTCATTATAACAACTGCCCTCCTTAATGCCTATCACCCATCTAGCCCATCCCCCACCCACCTCCCTCTGTCAGCCCTGTTTGTTCTCTATCCTTAAGAGTCTCTTATGGTTTATTTCCTTCTCCCTCTTTTTTTCTATTTTGAGTAAATACAGCTCTTGTTCAAAGGGGAAAGAGGAGGTAAACTCTAAGTCTGTGAGATGGAATTTAGTTTTGTGGGCATGTGATTATTCATTCACTATTTTTGTTGAGTGACAGCAGATGGGAGGAGGTGAACGTGGTAAAGTCATGGCCCTCAAGGAGCTAAGTAAGACAAGCTAGCTAAGGCAAGTTGGTGGAAATATATACCACTCTTGTGTCCCTGACCACTTTCAGCCTTTCATTAAAAAGTGTTGGCTAACAAAATGGCCTCAGTCTCAGCAGATGGAGATCTTACTACTTGCTAAGCCATGGTGGCAAGAAAGGCAAACCCCTTCTCTCTAGTTAGGTCTCCATCTGTGTGTAGCCATAGATAAAATTGGTACAAGAGGATCATTTAAATTCTAATTACACCATAATGAATGGAAAATAGTTATGTAGAACACAAAAGTATTTCGTTAGAGATTATGCTTGAAATTTTGCCACATTAAAAACGATCTATGGGGGCACCTGGGTGGCTCAGTTGGTTGAGCATCTGACTTCAGCTCAGGTCATGATCTCACAGTTTCTGAGTTCGAGCCCTGCATTGGGCTCTCTGCTGTCAGCACAGAGCCCATTTTGGATCCTCCCTACTCCTTTCTTTATGCCTCTCTCTCTCTCTCTCAAAATAAACATTAAAAAATAGTAAAAAAAAAAACAAAAAACAAAAAACAAAAAACAAAAAATAATCTAGGGGCACCTGGGTGCCTCAGTCTGTTAAGCATCCGACTTCAGCTCAGGACATGATCTCATGCTTTGTGAGTTCCAGCCCCATGTTGGGCTCTGTGCTCACAGCTCAGAGCCTGGAGCCTGCTTTGGATTCTGTGTCTCCTTCTTTCTCTGCCCCTACCCCACTCACACTCTGTCTCTCTCTCTCTCAAAAATAAATAAACATTAAGAAAATTAAAAATACAATCTAAGTGATTTAGTCTTGAGTAAATTATTTTATTCTTTATTTGAATTATTTTAGGAACACAGTTACTGGCAAAGATTTCCCTGTAGGTTTAAAAGTAGTTGGTCATTAGTGTAAGTAAAATGCACTTACAATTTTGAAGACTCCGTATGACAGCGACAAAGCAAAATTCTCCATAATTTTTATATTGATTGAATTTTGAAAGGATACTCTAGATATATCAGGCTAAATAGGGTATCAAATTCATTTATTTTTTATGTTTTTATATAGAACATTTAAAATAATGTAAGGGGCTATATTTCTAGTGAAATGTGCAAGGCTCAAGATCAATCCCTTGTACATTTCAGATATTGTAAACATCTTTTCTGGTTCTGTCTCCTTTGAAGCAACTTTATTCACAAATGTCCTTTATGTTTGAAAAAGTCTGAATTTTGATCTAAAAAAAACAGTTGGTCCTCAAGTGCTAATAGTCTGACTCCTCCTAGCATGATTTTATCACTGTTCAAGAGGTGATTTGATATACTGTTCAGCCTTAATTATCTGATGATTGTTGACCTATAAGACCAAAGCATTCACCTCCAGAGTCCTGATATGAGTGTTGCTTTCCATGCCAGCAGATGTACTGCCAAAGTGATGCTTACAAGTGTCCTAAAGGAGAGTGGCTGGTTGGTTTGCTATTGGACATCCCCTGAATAAAGAAAGCTTGATTTGCAACGTGTGTTGTAAATATGATCGAAGAACTAATGTGTGTTGAATCATTAAAAAGGAAAAGAGCCGTGACTTGGTGATTTTGAGGTTGACATGTCTGTACTACTGATCTCTGACTGATTTTTAGACCAGCTTTCTTAGGATACACAGGAATTTAAAAGACTTGCCCTCACGCCTTGTTTACATTAGGCAAGAGATTCCACAGTGTAGTAGCATGGTTTAAGTCTCTTAGAATTGCACATAGGAGAAAATACAAATAATGAACAAATATAGAGAAACTCCATCTTTGCAAGTAAAAAAACAAAGGGAGAAGAAAATAACCACATAGTTTTGTTTTTACTTATCAAATGAGCTACAACAAATAAAAAGAAAGCTACGATCCATGAAGAGTTAAGTTGCATTGAAAATAATACACTGATACACTGTTTGAGGTGGAAATTGTTCCTATTTATAGGGAAAGCAATACAGCGATATGTGTAGAATCCTGTGGAAGAGTCATCAAGTTGAGTATTATCTTTCTGCCAGGCATAATATCAAAGGCCAAATGGTTGATAGATAAATTTATCCTTTGTGGCATCTACTTCAGAAAATTGAGTGTCTCCTAAGCAATCCTCAAGCCCGTCGCCTGCCACTGTAGATTTGTTTTCTGTATGATATTTTGTAGACCCAGATTCCCAGAAGATGGGTCTTAGACCTTCCTCCACTTGCAAAACAGCTAGCCCAAGGTTTTAGATCATAAACATGCAATGCATATTTTACAATTAAATTTGTACTCATAATTCATATCACCTGGGTTAAAAAAAAAAGGTGTGTGTGTGTGTGTGTGTGTGTGTGTGTAGCCATTGGTCAACAGCTGGCAAATATTTGTTCACTCGCTTATTTATTTTAAAAAAATGTAGCAAGTTCTGGATTCTAGACACTGGTGCTATATAGCAGAGCTTCAATTCTAGTCCCGGGGAAATGGACAACAAACATGAAAAATGGCTTATGAAATATTGTTACAAGGTGATAAGGAGTGTGGACAAAACAGGTGTCATTTGAATAAAGACTTAAATGAGATGAGGGAGTGAACTATGTGGGTAACTGGGAGAAGTGTGTTCCAGGTAGAGGGAGAAGGGGTAAAAGCTCTGAGGCCGAGATGAGTCTAGCAGGGTTTTTTTTTTTTATTATTATTAATGTTTATTTTTGAGAGAGAAGGAGCGTGAGCAGGGGAGGGGCAGAGAGACAGGGGGACAGAGGATCCAAAGCTGGCTCTGGGCTGACAGCAGAGAATCTGATGCGGGGCTCGAACTCACAGTGAGATCATGACCTGAGCTGAAGTCAAACACTCAACTGTCTGAGCCACCCAAGCGCCCCCTGTAGCCGGTTTTAATAACTGTGAAGAGATCAGTGTGGCTACAGTGAAGTGAGGGAAGAAGAAATTTAGATCATAAGATATGAGGCGGAAGAGGTAATAGAAGAATGATAGGATACTGTTGCCTTTGTTGTTGGATACATCATGATAAGAATGGGGCTCCTTTGCCGGGGGCGGGGTGGCGGTGAAGAGATGAATGCCATGATCTGCCCTGCATTTTGATAGGATCACTCCAGCTGCTCTTTTGAGAAGATACTCTAGAAGGGCAGGGGTGGAGTCAAGGAGAAGTGGGGGAGGCAATTGCAGTAATCCACGTGACAGGTGATATGGCTTAGACCGAAATGGTGGCAGTGAAGATGGTGAGAAGGAACCCGACTATGGATGTATTTATTGAAGGACTGAATAAATTAATAGCATCGTGGTGTAGAACTGATAGTAAATCACAAAACGAGCCATGAATCAGTCGTATACTTGTACTATCACAGGAGTACTAGGTATCTAAGTCAAACTTATAATGTTCTCAAATCATGAATCTTATTAATATTATTATAGCATACATTTTTTATGGAAATTTTCTGCCAGCATTTTTTTCGACTCTGCACCAGAATTACTGCATATACAGAAATAAGTGCAGAACAATCTAGCCTAGCTGAACTATGGATGCAATGGGGCCGGATCGAGTCATTCACTGCCTGGGATCCTATAGACAAGAAGCTTTGCAGGGCCAGTGATTTTAAATTATTGACTCAGTAAAGTAGCAAATTGCTCAGGGTTGCTCATGAATAGCTAAATATTAGAAAATCCCTGAATGACAGATATCTATATGACCCAAAGTTTTGAAACAAGTTTTTTCTGACGTTTAGAATTTTCTTGGTCCTTTGTATAAATGTATCCACTCTGGAGCTCCATGGTGAAAAGATTTGTGGAACCTGGAGAGGGTTAAGAGGACTGTTACCAAGATGATTTAATCATTGGAAAATAAGGGCTATGAAGAAAGGTTAATGGAACAGGATTGTTCAGCTTGGAAAATAGAAGACCAAGAGGAGATTTAATAATAGCCTTTAAGTGTATAAAGAGCTATTACACAGAGAATGCTCACCAGCTGGTCTCAATCTTCTCTTAGGACAGAACAAGGAGAATGGAGTGTAAATTGCATCATGAGGGATTTAGGCAAAATACTAGGAAGAATTTTCTGACAGGGAGTATTGTTAAACATTGAGACAGGATGCCAGCCCAGGGCTCATCTGACCCTGCTTCCTGATGGTGAGCCTGGGATTCCAAGCATCTGATCCATTAACGTCAATTCCATGTATATTTCCTGAGTGCTCACTGTATGCAAGGTACCATAGGCTTAGATACTTTCTATGGAAAGCCATTGTTGCAATTCACTTATTGACTTAGAAGGGAAAGGAGTATAATTTGGCTTACTTAACTAGTGAGTTATAAATTCAGAAATCAGAAAGCCTAACACTAAAGTTGCATGACGTAAGACTGGTTAACTTTGATATGCAGGCATTGGTAATATAGTAGAGGGGGGAAAGAGAGGTGTAGAGTGGGCATGTGGACCTGACAGAGGGGGTACAGGTAGGCTTTGGGAGGTGGCTGCATGGGATTGAGTCATGAGGACTCATTTTGTTCAGGGGAAACGGCAGTGTGACCATTCTTCTTGCCTTCTGGCTTTATTGGAGAAGAGTAGAGCAGTGACAGGGTGGTGGGGGGGGGGGGGTTAAACTGCACCAGCCAGTCCCATAGGTGGGAGAAAAGCAAAGCAACTGAGAAAGACAGGGATGCAACAAACCTCTAGTCCTAGTCCAATTTAATTTCTTTTTTTAAATTTTTTTTTTTTGAGCAAGAGAAAGCACGAGCCAGGGATGGGCAGAGAGAGAGAGAGAGAGAGAGAGAGAGTCAATCTTAAGCTCCACGTCCAGCACTGAGCTCGATCCCATGACCAACCATGAGCTCATGACCTGAGCCAAAATCAAGAGTCAGATGCGTAACCAACTGAGTCACCCAGGCGCCCCTCCACTTTAATTTCTAACCATGATCTTTACTTCTCCTGCTGCAAGTGTCTTCCTCTCGGGGGTGGAATGAGGTTTGGCACAATTGTTTTCTGAGACAATTTTTGACAGCAGTTGGATTGAGAAAGGACTTAGCTGAACAAGAGAGGTCCTGAATTTCTGTTTGATACCAGCTCAATTCATTCCCGATAAGTTTAACTCCTCTCATTAATCTGCAGTATACTACAATAGAAGGATTGTATCTGGTCCCCTTAACAGCTGTGAGATAATCTATTTCTTAATCACCCTGAGCTTTCAATTTTCCCATCTGTAAAGTGGAGAGAGTAATTACCTCAAGGAGTTTCTGTGATAATACGTTTTTTTTAAAAAGGGGGTTTCTGTGAGAATTAAAATGCTTAGCAAAGTATCTAGCACCTAGTAGGTACTCATCACATGCTAATTCCCTTCACGTTTCCCATGCAACAAACCTTCATTTATGAAATGATATCATTTCATATCCTCTCTCTGCTGAGCACCTTACATCTTTGCCTCAGTCTAAACTTCATTTGGTGACCTTAACTCTTCATATATTAATACCTTCCGTAGGAAATGGGCTACTCAGAATGGAACACACAATCAAACATTATCCCATCGCTACAGAGTATTACATCCTTATTATGAAGGACATTAGTAACAGAAACTATATCTCTGTTAATACATCCTCAAATCGTATTGCTTTCTTGACAGGCACATTCTACTTTTGACACAAATCTTGAGGAATTTGGAGAACCCACGTTTTCCTAGGGAATGTTCTAAGTCTGGTTCTGCCTGAAAGTAATACACTAGAGCAAATGATCACACGTGGCTGTTTTGAGCCCAATGGATCTGTGATTCTCAAAGGCTGAGCAATCCTGAATGAGCAATGTAATGTTCCAGATATTCCATTCACTTTCTAAATAACGTAAAACATAACACAACATAAAATACTCCTGTGAGTCTGCCTACCAGTCAATTTACTACAACTCTTTTTTTAAATGTTTATTTATTACTTCTGAGAGAGAGGGAGGGGGAGAGAGAGAAAGAGAGACTATTTCAAGGAGGCTCTGAGCTGTCAGCACAGAGCCTGGTGTGTGGCTCTATCTCACGAGCTGCGAGGTCAAGATCTGAGCCGAAATCAGGAGTTCAAAACACTCCACCGACTGAACCACCCAGATGCCCCTACAACAACTCTTTCCTTCCTGTGAAACTTCTTCGAAGAGCTGCTCATATTTACTACTTTTAGTTCCTCACCTATCAATTTCTCATCTCAAAGCAATCTGGCTTTTCCCTCAAACTGCTTTCCCAAAGGTCACCCAAGACCTAATTGTAAAACTCATTGATTTCTTCTCAATTATTTTTCTCTCTAATCGCTTTGTAGCATTTGCCACATTTGTATGATTCTAACCCAGACAAACAGAAAACGCATGAATATTCCAAAGAAACACTTGAAGGCAAGGAATTGTTTACGTGGCTCACAGAAGAAATGAGAGGTCAAAGTGGACAGAAGTCAAAGGCACCCAAGATGAACAATATCAGAAACCTCAACAGCCCTCAGTGGAGGACAAACGGAAGAGGCAGGGTTCCCAAAGCCCAGGAGATGGCATTACGTGGCTAAAACGAGGATTACAGGGGGAGCTAACGCCACAGAGTTTGGCTATTAGATGCAAATAAGATGCTATTTGAGGCAAAGCAAGAAGAGCAAATACTCGGGTTTTCCCCTCTTCTTGCCCTTCACTTTTCTGTCAGTGCCTCAGAATTGGCTGAGCCCACCTGAAAATCAACCATCAGTGGAGACCCGGAAACAAACCACAGAGGTCATGCCCCTCCACGTCGCTATACAGAATGGAGCAGGCGAAAGGTAAGGAATGGATACGGATTAAAATAGGCCCGGGGCTGACTCAGTATTTTTGCCCTTCAACATTCATTCCCGCATACCTAGCTTCAGAGAACATGTTAACCCTTCCACCTGGGATGAAGTAAATACCTTTCATGTAAACAACACTCACATCCTCTGTTCAACCCAGGAAGACAAAAGAGCTCGTCCATTACCGTACTTACTCCAATTCTAGAGTCTTCAGATGGCACAAATTCTGCCCTATCAGATTTAGATGCGATTCCGCATGGTCCGGTGACTGACCAACTTGTAAAACTGCAGACCACCAACCCTCATCATACAAAATCTAGCAGGGGTAGCCGAATTTCCCTAATGGGTCACAAGCCACAGCTGACATTGATCACGTCACTCACTAGAACTAAACCTGCCACATCACCAAAAGTAGAAAAATGCCGGTCACCCTAGAATCCTCCTTGTTTCTCTCACTCAGGGTATCATGATTACTGCTGATTTCAACTGTTTCAGCCTCTCTCGGATCTTTTACTAACACACTGATAATTTCAGCTTTCATTATCTCCCATTTGGATACCTGAAATAGTCTGCTAATTGGTCTCCCTGCCTCCAATGTCCTGTGGATTTTTACATCTTGAAGCCTTTGATAAATCTATTTTCTTTACCTGTAAAGTATGTTCTTCAACTTAAGTTGATTTCAAATATTACCTCTTTTGTGAAACCGTCTTTGATTCTTTACATTCTAATCCACCAGCAGATTTAATCACCACTTCCTTTATAGTCCTGCTGCACTTTGTATATACTTTTATTAGATCTCAGATTGCATCCTGTAACTTTCTGCTTTCTTCTTGGTCTTTGCAACTAGACCAACTTTGCTCTAGTACTTCCCGGAACATTAGGGACAGGGTGGATGATCAGAAGGTAGATGGTGAGTAAAAGTCTCTCTGAAAGAATGTATGAATGAATCAAACACTTGATGGACGACGGCAAAATGTCTTAGCATTGGCTTTACATTTCAATGTGGGTTTCAGCAATTCTGTATTTAAGTTCAAATTACGTCTGAACATAGTGTGAAGAGAGTGCACCTCCTTAACCCTGAACTCTGGGGGCTCAATTCACTTGATTTGCTCTAGGGCAAGTATGTTAGCATGAACTATGATGGAAGTTTATGGGTAAGAGTAAGAGGCCCGGACTGGTTTATGTTAGGGAGACGATGTGAATTACTGGAAAGAGGAGATGGTCTGCCATTTGATAAACCCGGGTTGATTTTCTGGCTTTGCTGCAGCCTCAGAGATTTGATATAAAAATTAAAAGGGGAGAGGCGCCTAGGTGGCTCAGCTGGTTAAGCATCCACCTTCGGCTCAGGTTATGATCTCCTGGTTTGTGAGTTCAAGTCCCACATTGGGCTCTCTGCTGTCAGTGCAGAGCCTGCTTCAGAGCCTTTGTCCCCCTTTCTCTCTGCCCCTACCCTGCTTTTTCGTGTGAGCATGCACACACTCTCTCTCTCAAAAATAAACATTAAAAAAATTAAAAAGGGAATATAAGGCAAAAGATGTGAAAATCTTACATAAAGGACTAAATCCTACTATAAAAATAAGTGAGACAGTGTAATGAAATTATTAGCGGTGTGGTATTTGGAGTCAGACAGTTTGGGGGTTTTGTTTCTCATCTCTTTCTTCTAACTTGTGTGAATTTTGTCAAGTCATGTGAAGTTGTGGAAGCCACAGTTTCCTCGCGTATAATATGAGCACTGAGTGCTACATGCATTCCAAGAGGGTAGCTGTGATTAAAGAATAAATGAATGTGTAACATAACCAAATGCAAAGTAATCAGATTAGCTCTCAGTGACAAGTCTCTTATTATTATTACTCCTAATCAGAGCATCAAATGCAGAGATATACCAGCATCGAAACTGTTACCAAAATACAATCATTTCCCAATTGTCAGGGGAAATTGTCCAAGTTTTATATTGCCATTTCACTTCATATCATTTGACTGTATCGTGCTCTGAAATACCATTCAGAATGCACAGCATGTTTCCAATTTAATGTATTGCAACACAGGGAACACGATTATGCTATGTGCTATGAAAACACTGTCAACGCCAGCGTAGATCACCACTGGCCTGAGACCAGCATAGGGGGCGCAGGCAAAGCTTTTTCTAATGTAATAATGAAAAGGTGACCGTTTCTGGTCAAATCAGTGTTTGTAAAACTCAATTATGACACAGAAGACTATTTTTTTAAGTTCATTTATTTTGAGAGAGAAAGACAGAGAGACAGAGAGAATTCCAAACAGGCTCCATGCTGTCAGCGAGGAGCCTGACACAGAGCTCGATCCCACGAATCATGAGATCACAACCTGAGCTGAAATCAAGAGCCAGACGCTTAACACATTGAGCCACCCAGGCGCCCCCAGAATACTATTCTTTCTTTCTTTCTTTCTTTCTTTCTTTTAATGTTTTTTATTTATTTTTGAGAGACAGAGAAAGGCAACACGAGCAGGGGAGGGTCGGAGAGAGAGGGAGATACAGAATCCAAAGACAGGCTCCAGGCTCTGAGCTAGCTGTCAGCATAGAGCCCGACACGGGGCTCAAACCCACAAACCGTGAGATCACGACCTGAGCCGAAGTCAGACACCTAACCGACTGAGCCACCCAGGCGCCCCCAGAATACTATTCTTAATGCTACATCTGAAGTCGGTTCTCCGATTCTTTCCAGTTTTGCATATTGTAAGATCAGCTTCAACTGTTGCTATTGAAATTCGGTATCTGACAAAGGAAGATATGAAGTTAACAAGCCTTTTCTCACTCTTTGTGTGCTTTTTAGAAGTTAAGCTATACTGATCAGCATCTGAATTTCTAGTTGGTCTCTACGGTAGTAAGTATTATATGGTCGACATGCATAACTGCCTAGTGGAGACATGCACTAAGGAACTTTATGGTTTGATAGAAGATGAGAATAATTTCGTTTTTAACAGTGTCTTTAAGCCCAGAAATGAATATATCTCTAATATGAATAGGAGAGCTTGGTAGCAACGTAAAACATATTCTTTATGTTATCTCTCTGAGGACAATTTTAGAAGTTATTTTTGCTTAATCCTAAAGATTACCTGCAAGAGATCTCAGTTTTTATAACTCCTAGCCAGAAAAAGTATAGGAAAATCTGGGCATCAGACGTAAGAGGGCAACGTCAAGATTTCTTAGCTATGAAGTTACCTACGTATATTTTACTTTTTTTCCCCAATAAATAGTAATTTTCCCCCTATTTTTCCCCTGCTACTGAACTTCAGAGTCTTCTATTTTTGTCAGGTCTCTTGCAGAAAAGGGGTAGACAAAGGACCTGTTTCTGAAAGAAAAGGTCTTCAAAACCCTTTGGCTGGAATAGACTTCTGGTTTTGGCTGTGATGGTGCAACTGCTGCCAGACTGGCTCTCCCTATGCAAATGACAACAATAACAAAACCAAAACACTCCCCCCCTGAAAAAACTGGACAGATTATATGAAGAAATGTTTTCCGGGGTGCCTGGGTGGCTCAATCAGTTAAGCATCGGACTTTGGCTCAGGTCATGATCTCTCACGGTTCATGAGCTCAAGCCCCAGGTCGGGCTCTGTGCTGACAGCTCAGAGCCTGGAGCCTGCTTCAGATTCTGTGTCTCCGTCTCTCTCTGCCCCTCCCCTGCTTGCGCTCTGTCTCTCTCTCTCTCTCTCTCTCTCAAAAAGAAACAAACGTTAAAAAATGGACATGGAGGAGGACACTTGTGGGGAAGAGCACTGGGTGTTATATGGAAGCCAACTTGACAATAAACTATAAAAAAATTCTTTTTTAATAAAAATAAGTAAAAAAAAGATTAAAAGAAATGTTTTCCATGCACTGGCAGCTAGAGAACTAGAACTGTAGGAAAAGAAAAACATGGGCACCTGGGTGGCTCAGTTGGTTAAGTGTTGGACTTCGGCTCAGGTCATGATCTCACAGTTCATGTGTTCGAGCCCCGCGGCGGGCTCTGTGCTCACAGCTCACCGCCTGGAGTCTGCTTTGGATTCTGTGTCTCTGTCTCTCTCTGCCCCTCCCCTGCCTGTGCTCTCTCTCTCTCAAAAATTAATAAATGTTAAAAAATTTTTAATAAAAATTAAAAAAATGTTAAAAGAAATGTTTTCCACACACTGGCAGCTAGACAACTAGGACTGTAGGAGCAGAAAAACATAGGTGCCTGGGTGGCTCAGTCATTAAGCATCTTACTTTGGCTCAGGTCATGATCTCACCATTCCTGAGCTTGAGCCCCACTTTGAGTAAGCCCCGCTTCTCTCTCTCTCTCTGTCTCTCTCTCGGCCCCTTGCTCGCTTGTGCCCCCTCTGTCTCTCTCTCAAAAACAAAAACAAAAACAAAAATGTAACTGAGCTCCACAACCACAACATCTCAGCCCCTCTACTGAGGTAACTGTTGAAATACAGAGCAGTGAGCTGGAGTGTAGGAAAGCAAGAGCATCCCACTTGGCTGAGGTTACAGGGATCAGACTTTTGGGCAACTGTAGTTGTTCATTCTGCAGGTCAGGGATCAAAAGAGGGGGGAGATGTACCAAGGGAGGCTCCTGAAGCCTGGGCAGGAGTGTTCTATGAACACTTGGCAACGTTAAGTAGAAAGTTTGAAAAAGGGAAATATGAAATATCTGTTATTAAACCCAAAAAAATGAGAAGCAGGAAATGAGAAAGGCAGCGTATAAGGTGAGAAGTGTGATGTTACAGTATTCATTACCTTTTGATAAGGTAACATATCATTAGCCCTGATACAACCATTAAAATATAATTAAAGGAAGTATATCAAGGAAGCCAGTATAGAAAATAAAATGGAAGATTACAAAATAAGCAATTTGACCAAAAGATGAGAAGAAGGGAGGGATGGAAGAACATAAAATGATAAGAGGCAAGTGGAAACACACACTATAATCACAGTTAAACCCAACCATTTCAATAATTGCATGAAATAGAAATAAACACATCAATTAGAGATCATCAGATTAGATAAAAAGAATCAAAGCCAAAATAAGAATTGTTTATAGGAAGCACAGGAGACTTTCAAGACACAAATAGGTTGTAAGTAAAAGGAAAGGAAAATACACACTATGTTGACATTAATATTAGACAAACGTCAAGACTGAGTCTTATAAGCGATGAAGAGAAACAGTCCATAATGATAAAATGCGCAGTTTATCAAGAAGTCAAAAAAGCCCTAAATATGCATATGCTTAATAACAGAACACCAAAGTTCATAAGTCAAAAATGGACATGGGGCACCTGGGTGGCTCAGTCAGTTAAGTGTCTGTCTCTTGATTTCGGCTCAGCTCGTGATCTCACAGTTTGTGAGATCAAGCCCCACTCTCAGTGCAGAGCCTGCTTGGGATTCTCTCTCTCCCTCTCTCTGCCCATCGCCTGCTCTCTCTCTCTCTCTCTGTCTCTCAAAATAAAAAAATAAACATTTAAAAAATGATAGAACTATACATGCCAACAGATAATCACAATTATAACTGGACACTTTTACATCTCTCTGTCAGTAATCGATAGAAATAGACAAAATCATTAACAATATAGAAAATATAAAGAATACTAGTGATCAAAAGTAATAGCTACCAAACATATCAGCATCATAATTTATGAAGGTTTATAATGTATGTCTTAGATTATTTTAATTGACTATTGTCAACAATAAGCCATAGAAAGGCAGGTTAATGACTCCGATTCCCAACCTACTCTCGCCTCCTCACCCTCCTTATTCATAGTGAGCATCTAAGCCACCTCATGCACTCAATCTTCTTTGAATTTGGGTAAATTTGCCCCCTGATTGGATTTTTATGCTATTGTAACTCACTCTACATCTTGTAACCAGGATAGTAGTGTGTTAGATGAAACCTTCATTCTGCCTTCAGAAGATTCCTAAACTTCAGGGGTGGAAAGTGGAATCATCTAAGTAGATTCTTCTTGAATAGCCTTCTGTGAGGATACTTGTGATTATCCACAAACTAAACAGTCATGGAGGTATCTGCACCCCAAATAATACCAATTGGTTTGCCATAAACCGAGTACCCTGAATACCTATCCCCAAGTCGCTTTACAAAGACCTGTGTCTTTTGTAGAGCAGGTAGCTAACACTAGTGGCTACTACATACGGCAGTTACATGTTGGCTAAAGCTCTGTTCCTAATTCAAAGGCCCACGTGCAGAAAGTGAGTCCAAACCGCCTCTCCTTTGATGCCTATAATTTGTATCCTCTCTGCCCATTTGGCTGCTGTGGTAAACACTATAACCACCTCTGACGAGTATGGAACAATTATATGCCATAAAACACAACCATCTGTATCAGCGTATGTCTTGGATTCTTGTGGTAGAAGCAGAGACCCTAATGTTTTCTTCGAAGCCTACCTGCATCTGAATCACGTTAGGATTGCTTTGTATGAATTCATCATCATTTCAAATATTTCCATAAATTTGCATTGCTGATGTTCCTTCCATTTGTGTTGATGGTGCTATTCTGGATGTCTTATGCAAGTATGCCGCTATCCGTGTATACTAATATGAGGTGCAATAGCTCATCCAAGGCAATGCCAGCTTTCTCGATGAATAGATAATGATGAAAAAAATACTTATGTCAAGCTCCTCATCTTTGAAGCATAAAACGTCATTACAAAACCATCAAGAAACAAATTTTGCCTAAATGTCAACTGTAGATGAAATTTTGCAGTCGTGTTTGAGGAATGTCGAATGCCTAAAAGCACTCCTTGAAAGAAGGTGGCCGCCAGTTTTTAATCCTCGTTATTTCTAACTTGCCAAAGAACTCTAAAACATATTACCTCAAGAACTGGCAAGGACTGTAATGTCACCTGGATTTAATTTGCTCCAGGAAGCACCTTGCTATAGGGGAGAGTGTGGGAGGCATTAACACAAGGTTTGACTTGTGAGCTCTGAGTTAGAAGGGGAGTGTGATAAGGTAGAGAAGAGACAGACACATTCCATCGTTCTGACCTCTCTGAGCGAACGAAAGATTAGCCAAAAGACTTACAGACAAAATGCTTTCCTGTCAAACTAAATGGAATTCAGACCTTATTTTCAGAGATACAATATGCTATATTAATGTGCTTGGCTATCTGGTTCAACTCACTCTGAAGGATTTATTAAGTAACCTGAAAATGTGTGTATTTGCACACATACACACATGCATACACACCCCGAGATTATAGTGTTCTATGCAAACACATAAATACAGGTGTTATTAAGCCAACCGACAACATCAAATAGCATTTTCACAGAGAAACTGGGAAGGATAGAGCACCATAGGGATTAGCAACAGAAGAGTTTTTGATAGGCACGATGTAGTTTAACAGGACGCTGGCTTTTAATTCTGCTTCCGAAAAGTCACCTTGGAATTGCATGATCTTGGGAAGACAGTAGCACAGTGAGATATCCAATCTAAAACATAGGTGGTACAGTTAAAGATGCAGGCAGAGGGGTTTAGTTACCTGATTTCTTGTGTGAACTTGTTTCTTTTGAAGTAAAATCTATGCGTATTCAAGTGTAATTTGTATTAAGCATGAAGTTGCGACACACCCTTTATAATGTGTTGTAGCAAAGTATAGAGGTGCTTCCTCCCTCTGTACTTCTGCTGACAGATTTGAACACTACTGACAGGTTATTTTATTACTTCCTAACACCTTTACCAGTTTCTTTTTTTTTTAATTTGAGGGCACTAAGGCTCAGAGAGGTTAAATAACCTGTCCACACTCACGCAGCTCGTAAAAGGTAACAATAGCACTCAAATACAAATTGGTCTCGCCCCAAAGCAATGATTCTTTTTACACGATTCTTTTTAATGACAATCAATGTAAAAAAGTGACAGAATTTCCATTTTAAAAGGGCCTCTCTCGAAGGTTGGCTAGTCCAGAGTCAGCTCATCAATGCCACCATCTCTGTTGCAGAATCCTGGTTGTTTGACCCAGAATGTATGTCTTGGAGATTGAGGTAGGAGATGCAGGAGAATCCAGTGCCCCACATCTGAGCTGAGTACATCTTTAGGGGGTCCGGCTCCTCTGCTACCACCCCAGCAGCCGGTGCTCTCTCCTGAGACTGGAGCTCTGCAGAGGGTCGTGCGCTCCAGCTGCCCAATGCTATTGCCAAGGCCTTAATGAGGGATTCAACCTAAACCAGAAAGGAAGGTGTGCTTCTTGAGTAAGAGCATTTAAGGCACTAGGAGGAGCAGATGGTCAGGGAGCAGGCTCTGGAGCTAGGTGCATGGTGGTTGAGTGGTTAAAGTTTTACTTGAGGGTACCACGGTTAAGCATTTCAGTTACTTGGAGCAGGACAGCACTGGGTCGTGTCCTGCTCATCCACTGGCCTTGATAATGCCCCACATCCTCTAGTCTGATCTCTGCACTGGTTTCTCATGAGGGAAACTTGCAAAAGGGCAGGATTCCTGTGTGACATCTATAACATTCTGTGGTAGTCTTTCTCCCTTTTATTTTTATTTTTTAATGTTTATTTATTTTTAAGAGAGAGAGAGAGAGAGAGAGAGAGAATCTTAAGCTCCACGTCCAGCACAGAGCTTGATCCCATGACCAACCATGAGATCATGACCTGAGCCAAAATCAAGAGTCAGACGCTCAACTGACTGAGCCACCCCAGGCACTCCATTAGGCTTTCTCTATTTTTCTGTCTCCCTGTCTCTTTCTCAAATAGGTTATTGTTACATTCGTAGACTTGTTTGATCTGGTTTATAATAAGAGGATTCATGTCTTTTACAAGACACTGTATTTCAGTTAACACATTGGGTTTTTTTTTAATTGTTGTTTTTGTTTTGTTTGTTTTGGTGGGGAATACTTACTACATTACATTATTGCGTTCAGTTGAGCTCTCTGTTTACGTAATTCCCAAGAGTTTTTTTTTAATTTTTTTAAATGTTTATTTACTTTTTTGAGAGAGAGAGACAGAGTATGAGCAAGGGAGGGGCAGAGAGAGAAGGAGACACAGAATCTGAAGCAGGCTCCAGGCTCTGAGCTGTCAGCACAGAGTCCAACGCAGGGCTCGGAACTCATGGACTTCACGATCATGACCTGAGCCGAAGTCAGATGCTTAATTGACTGAGCCACCCTAAGAGTTTTTTTAAATAGATGTTGCTCCTACTTAATTTCTCCTTCATTCTTCAGTTATGAAGTTTAGATTTTTGATTCCAGGGACCAAGGCTCATCATATCTAATATACCTAGGCCCCATGGCATTTGACTCATAGATTTCATCATGTGAAATTTAGCTCATTGTTCTGTTCTGTTATTTTTTTAAGTATTCTAGTAGTCAATATTTTTATATTTTCAAATCATCCACAGATTTGTTAACTACATCTTCCATATTTTCATTTAACTAATAAGGAAAAAAAAAACACTGAATAAGAAAAGTTTCCCAACAGAACCTTGCATCATGGCACCATAGACTTTTCTCTAGATTGATACCTGTGATTAAATTGCATACCTTAGGTACACTTGTTCATACAGGTACTGATTTACCAAATTCTTCTAGCTCTTAGTTCACATGTGTTCATCTTGCCCTCAGAGAGTTCACGATAGGCTTTGTCAGATGCCTTGCTGAATCCAGGATCATGGGGAACTCTGAGGATTCTGACTTTGCATCATTAGGCCAAAGGGGTTTGATCTTCATGAATCTCAAAACTGGGACCTGTTCTTGGGATTTGGGGTGGCCACGGTCATGAATTAGTCCTGAGCATTCAGAAAAGAATCTGATGTGGTCTGGAACTAACCAGGAGAGACTTAACTGACGTGGGGTGGACTTATACAAAAGAAGATTTAGATGACCTCTGGTCCATTGGGGTAGTGCCTCTTATCTTTCATTTTATTATTTATCCTGAAATCTTTTATACTAATTTATATCATGTCATGTTATGACCTTTAGATCACATTTCAGTTCATGCTGTTATGGATAAGGTATATGGAGGACAGGACCCCCTGCAATGAAATAATGCTAGCTAGTTTGCTAGCTTTGTGAAATCCAGGTCTGAATGACTCTGTATTCAGTGAATAGATTATTATTCGAGAGTTGTAGTCATTTATTTAATTTATTCTGAAGGTTCTCCAGTTTCCTCTAGGAAGAGGCTAAGTGAGCTGATACTACCTTTTATGAGTTCTGATGTTAGTCTGAGAGCGATAACTTGAGGTGACTGATTATCAGGATGCAATTGGAGAACAGGAGTTCAAATTTTCAATACTTTTCTCTTCCTGATAGCCCACTCACATACATATGTCAGAAATGGTTTACACTGTCATAAAACAATTCCAATTCCCTACTTCTGAAAGTGCATGACAACAAACATATAAATGTAATTTTAAAAGTTCTCTTTAACCAGCTGACCACGTGTGTCCATCTTGGCTCCTCTCTACAAACTTCTGCTCCTCCTCGGGACTTCTGCTGACTCAAAAGAAATGAGAGACAGGAGGTTAATGCATGGTCTTGGCATGAATTCAGCTTTTATTCTAAAAAAAATGATGGAAGTTTCTGGTGCCAATACTTGAAATCATGCAATAGAATAGGAGTGATTGCTTCACTAGTTGGCAAAAAAAAAAAAAAAAACTTTAAATACCTGTGTAGTCACATTTCAAATAAATCGATATTTGTGGAGGGAAACATCACATTTTATAGTTTACCATTTCTCATTTTTATTTAGTTAATTGTATGCTTTCCCCTAGCACCTGAAATTCACTGTCATAATTGTCAATTTCCGTACATCCATAGTTGCCATGAGTATCGAGTACAGCTTTTTAAAATTGCTTGCTATCACATTCATTATGTTCCAGTGGGAAATTACTTGAGTCAACTTTGACTTCTTATTCACTTCTGCTTGCATGCAGATTGTTGGAAATTATCTTTCCATCTATAGAACCTAACATCATCCTTGCGTTTCCTCTTTAAATATTAATGTCTTTCATTCAAATATTGGTCAGTCTGGCACCTGTTTTCAAGAAAGCCTCTCTCTCTCTCTCTCTCTCTCTCTCTCCCTCCTCTGCCTCTGTGTCTCTCTTGATTCCTTTTTTTGTGTGGATCCTGCCGTCCTGTGCCCACTTTTCTTCATTGAAATGATAAATGCTTCTTTGGTTTTCAAGGCTTGACAGGTGATTCTTATTGCTTAGACAACATTTATAACTCTTAGATTAACCTGTTAACCAGGCTTATGGTTAAATCAGCTTAGGGAAGAGATATTTCATTAAGTGTAGCAAGACATTTATGGCTTCCCAAACACATATTTAAAGATTTGCATCTCTGACTCAACCTTGTTGAAATCTAGCAGCTGTGGGAGTGGTACACTTTTATACATCCACTACTGAACACTGTGATGGCATAGTCCCAGTCACTTTTGAGTGTGATTAGCTTTGTTGTTCTTAATTTTGATTTAATGACTTCTGTTTACTCTTCTAAGGAATTATGACTCTGAACTCCCGTGTTCCTGTTCCCCTTCTCCAGTTCTTTCTGGTTCCAGCATGTTAATCAGAACCTGGTTCTCAATTCCTACCTTGTTTTGACAGCTTGATTGGTTTCCTTTCATCCTCTAAATTGACCCCCATTATGTTTACCATTGTAGTATAAATTTAGGATTTGATCTTGAGAAAAGAGTTCAGATCAGGAAAACAGCTTTGGGAACCATCCACATAATACAAAAATTTTATATAAGAACTTATAATGCACTAACATGTATAGTTTCTCATTTGACATTCTGTAAGTCTTACTTTGTAGGTGAAGAAACTGAGACTCATAGAGCTTAAATGGCCTTCTGAACATCACAAAGCCAATAAATGACAGAAACTGGACTTGAGTCCATCCTAATTGCTTTTTCAACACTGCTGTACAGGTCTGCAGTGAGACCATCATTACCACGTCATAATCTGTCTTACAGCCTAGGTGGAGAGACTTCTGGGTGGGTAGTAAAGCTCTAAAACCTTAATCTTCTACCTTCAAGACCTTATGGCAGACTATGGAATACATTTTGGAAATCCTACTTTTTCTAGAGAGGCAGTTTTCTAGAGCTGTGCTCCTCAAATTTAAAAAACATTTAAATCCCTTGGGGATCTTACTAAAATTTAAATTCTAATTCAGGAGGTCTGGGAAAGATTCTTCATTTCTAACAAGCTTTCAGGTGATGTCATGGTGCTGGTTTGGAGACCCTACTATGAGGAGTGAGGCTAGAGTTTTCTGGGTGTTAATGTCCCTACAGAACAGGAATCATAGTATGTATTCTCCTTCCATTCCTTCATTGGTAAATTCTCCTTTGGGGACTACAGAAGAACTGATGGTGGCATAATTGAGGTCTCTGTTTCTCTGGGTTTCCAGAGCACTGCTGCCTTGTCAGGAGCATCTCAGCCCAGTATCCTGATCGTATGTCCTTGTCTTCTCCCGTGAAGAGGAAAGGTCAATCTCTTGCTCGTACTCCTTCTTGTCTTTCTGATTTTACCTTGTACCTGACAACAAATGCATAATTACATCCTCCCAATTTTGTTTTCCTCTGTCTCCCAAAAGGTGGTTGATTTTAAATGAACACACCACTGAGATTTTATGGTCTGCTGCAGCAGCGAGCAAGCTTTCCACCGAGCCACAGAATGAAGTCTCTCTCATGAGTTGTTTAAGTAATTATTCAAGGTCAGAACAAGGTATCTTGATACTTTGTCACCTGAATATGGAATGAGAATTCTTTCAATTCCCCACAGCTAAGAACCAGATTGGTCCCAGGGTCAGAGATAGGACCAAACATAGATAGGGCATCAAATGGTTCACACTGTGTAGAGAAAGAGGCTATAGGAGCAGAGATCTAGGCAGAGAGTTAGAGGGTCTAGAGGGGTTATAATCCTTTATTGTGCATTGAAATCGACTTCAAAGCTTATTTAAAATGCCAATGAGGTGCCTGGGTGGCTCAGTTGGTTAAGCGTCCAACTCTTGATTTCAGCTCAGGTCATGGTCTCACAGTTCATGCCTTCGAGCCCTGAGTCGGGCTCTGCCGCTGACGGTGCAGAACCTGCTTGGGATTCTCTTTCTCCTTCTCTCTCTTCCCCTCCCTTGCTTGCTCGCACTCTCTCTCTCTCTCACTCTCTCTCTCTCTGTCTCTCTCAAAATAAATAAATAAACTTACAAAAAGTAAAATGCAGATAGATTACACTGTATGTTAACCAATTGGAATTTAAATAAAAACTTGAAACTAAAAAAAATGAAAATACAAAAACAAAATGCAGATTGATTCCTGGATGTCACTCCCAGAAAATCAGAATAAGTAGACATAGGGTGGGACCCAGGAATATGCATTTTTAATAAGCACAAATGATATTCTCATGCACACTCTGGAGCCCACATGTTGAGAAAGACTGGCAAATTGTTTTTTGAGCATTTGAAAGGAGTGTTTGGCCATTATAGAATAGACATATGTAAAAAAATTATCTTAACTATAAAACACTCCCCTTCATAAACAAGCAGTATTTTCATTCAGCGTTAATAGAAACAGTCACTTAACCACCAGTGGATATATTTTTAGGGAAACTATAATAGTGTCACAGAAATTACTAGATCTATTTGCTTGGAGCCTGTCCTCCTCCACTCGAACAAATGTTAAACCTTTCTAAAGGATGAACTTATCAGAAGTCTTAGGTACTGGAAAAAGCTTAGTTCTTTCCAGCAACATCTGAGTGTCCTTTAGAAGCTCAAGAAGGGAGGGGTCAAGCTAGAGAAACCTCTCCCAAATGTTGTGGGAAAAGTACAAAGTAATGGAAATAAAAAGAGAAGTATCATAGGTATGGAGGACAACGAAATGAGATTCAATGGAAGGGTCATACATAGGTGTCTTTTAAGTGGGGGAAGAAGGAAGACTACTGGAAAATAGGGGCACAGAAGTGATGTCAGCAAGATGGCAGATAGGGGATTCCAGCCTTCATCCGGCTGGGAAAAAATACCAATTGGACAGCTCTCCATGAACCAAACAACTCTGGGAGAGCGCTGGAGTCCACTTCGGAAGCTGCAGCAACACTGGAGACAAAAAAACCACAAACAATACCCACAGATAAAGGGCGGGAAGTTTTCTTTTGTCTGCATCATCGCAAGCCTCAGGCCAGCCCAGCTCAGCGCCCAGAGGGAGCCCCTCCCCCCGGCACGTTCTTCTCCCCAGGGGTAAGGAGATCAGGGTGAGTGACCACCTCCCCAGCCTTTCAGGGCACTGCTGGAAGGATCCGGTTGGGTTTCACCGTCGTCGGCAGATGGCTGGGGACACTGGCCTAGCTGACACGCCTTCGGATGAACAACGAAGGGCGGGGGCGTCAGCCCCAGCCCGGCAGCAGGTGCCAGGGCGACGGCCAGTGGCCTTCCCTACAGGGGCCCCCAGCAGCCTCCCCCACAGAAGACCTGCCAGCGCTCACAGCCGAGTCACACTCCCTGCACATCTCACCACTCTGGACCCTGCAGCGTCTGCCACCGCGGCCCCCAGCCACATGCGATGCGGAGGAACCCAAGGGTCATCGCAAGCGCTGCATATGCCCCGTAGCTGTCACCGCCACCGAGGGCATCCCAGTTTGCTCCTCCACGGACTCCAGCAGCCCGAGCCGTTCCCTGTCACTCCCCCATGCCCTGGACTTGCTCCGGCCAGCGCTGCCATGGGCACCTCGGTCTCAGGATCCAAACTAGCGCTCCCCGCGACCTCCGCGCGCGTGCCAGCCGACTGCTGGCCCCAGACCCCGCTACCTGCCGCTCCGGGTCCCCCCGCAGAGCGCACACCTGGAGACCACGAGCACAGCTGCGTGCGTGCCCAGACCTGCGTGGACAGCCCTGTTCCCCGATGCCGCGTGCACGTGGGGGACAGCCGCCCCCAGCCCCACCGCCACCTGCCCTGCCCTTGCCTACCCAGGTGCACTTGACCCTGGACCCAGGGGTGCTGCTGAGGACCCCAACAGCCCTCGCGGCTCTTACTGCTGAGGACCACACTGTTACAGTAGATTGGGGCAGTCCTACAACATGTGTCAAGTTCTTTCAAATCATCCATGCAGGTTTTAAAACAATTTCATTCTTTTTTATTTAAAAAAACATTTTTAATGTTTACTTTTGAGAGAGAGAAAGAGAGAGAGAGAGAGAGAGAGGGACAGAGCTCAAGCAGGGGAGGGGCAGAGAGAGAGGGAGAGAGAGAATCCAAAGCAGGCTCCAGGCTCTGAGCTGTCAGCACAGAGCCGGATTCTGGGCTCCACCTCCTGGACCATGAGATCATGACCGGATCCGAAGTCTGACGCTTAACCAACTGAGCCACCCAGGCGCCCCTAAAGCAATTTCATTCTTAGGAAATAGAGATTTGCACAAAGATGTACGTAGAGGGATAGTTCCCAGATGATATGCGGTGTGACACTGGTCTATTTTTTGTTTTCATTTCTCTTTCATTCTACTCTCACATGTCCAACACTCTCTACACTGCCACTAAGGACATCAACCTATCCTTACCAAATTGCGCTCCTCACCAAAGGATGGTGACGGTCAAAGAGGTCAAAGAGGCTTTGCTCGTGTGTGTTTTCTCAGTAGTGGAGATTGCTGGAGAGCTGACCCCTAGGTTAAGTGAAGTATTACTATAGGAATTTCAAATTCATTCCATGGTAAAAGCACCTGATGAATCTGTCAGCTGTGTCATTTACAACTGTAATCTGATATTGTACGTGGTAAGAATGAATTTTTTTGAGAAAATGAGAACGATCTATTAATGTGCTATTAAGAACTCGGAACATCTGTTTTTAAGAAAGACTGCCCGGGCTAATATTCAGTTCAATAAGTGCAGAAATATTTTGTGGTCTGATATCATTTATTTGAAAAGTTAAACTTAATTTTGGAAGCAGGCCAACCAACCAATATACCATTCATGTTATACCAATATATTAGCAGTTCTGTAAAATTGAAGTAATAATGTTAATTTTCTCTCAAAGTGAATGCTGTATCAGCGAATTAAATGAGTAATTAGGTACTGTCAGATTAAATCCATGCGTTTGAAACATGGTGTAACATCCTTTCCCCATTAGAAGCACATGTCCTTAAACATTTTTAATTACACAGTTCAGGAATTACCGACTGTGTCTCCACACATTTTCATTCAGTACTGCTCACACCAGGGCATTTGAACCCAAATGTGGTATTTTATATATTCTGAACTACTTGCTTGTCTTAGTTTTATTCCAGCTCTTTTCCGCTTCTGTAACTTGGCTCTTTCTGCACTATGCCCATCCCTTAAAACGGCTGGATGAAATGTGATGCCTCTGATTGTACCTACCTGAAGGTTTTAAAACTTTAATAGGCTTCATGAGAGTATAAGCATACATGAGATCTCGGTAGGCTTTTAAATACATTAATTTAAGGAAGATAATATATCGGTATATGAAGCTATATTTGCATCTTTAGTAATGTCTCCTTCGTTTAATGTTTATTTTTGAGAGGGTGGGGAGGAGCAGAAAGAGGGAGACAGAGGATCTGAAGCCGACTCTGCACTGACAGCAGAGAGCCCTGGGTGGGGCTCGAACTCACAGACTGCGAGATCATGGCCTGAGCCAAAGTCAGATGCTTAACCAACTGAGCCCCCCAGATGGCCCCGTAATTTCGGATTTTGATTTCCCATCATCTCTGACTCCCAAAACAGGTGCCAAAGCTGACCGATTTGAACATCAAGCTTGACGTTATAAGCCAAGCGTAGTGAAAGGTCAAGAAATCCCTTTCCTTCTGGTTTTGGTAGAATAAAGGAAATAGAAGAAACGATCAAGTAGTGTAAAGATGTGGGAAGCGCGTGTTCTTGTGCCCCCTTCTCATATGGAAGCTCAAAGTGAGGTCGATTGGGCATCACTGTAGAAATACTGAGATAAGAATAATAGAACTTGATAATACCAAAGTTAGCAGCTTGCTGGAGGAGGCTCAAGTCCTGGGAAGATTCAGATTCTGTCCCATGCCATGTCCTGTACGGTGTACAAGGGATCACAGCATGGCAGTAGTAGAGACAGGTGGCTGGATAGACGAATAAGAGTCAGCAGTCCTGCGTCACCATGGCCTGCTTTGGGGGTTCAGGGGGGCTATGTGCTTCCACATGCCTCAGTGAGGGAGCATATGAGTTCTTTCCCTTTTACCTAGATACCATTTAGGCAGGAGAAGAAAGAGAGGAGCCCTTCAGGAGGCTGAATTTTGAATTGATCATTTCCCCCAAAGAGACTGTTCCAACTCCTGGATATTGAGACACCATCACTTGGCAAATCAAGAAGACCGTTTGTCGGGCACCTGGGTGTCTCAGTCATTTGAGTGGCTGACTCTTGATTTTGGCTCAGGTCAGGATCCCAGGGTCATGGGATCAAGCCCCAAGTCAGGCGCTCTCTCTCTCTCTCTCTCTCTCTGCCCCTCTCCCCACTCACTTTCTCTTTCTAAAAAATACAATAAAATAAAAAGACCATTTGCCATCACTGACAGTAGTAGTATTGTGAGAGCTTTTGAGTAGGGTTGATTTGTCATAGACTTCCAAGAGTAGAGTATGAATTCTTGTTCTCACTGTGTGTGTGTGTGTGTGTGTGTGTGTGTGTGTGAGAGAGAGAGAGAGAGAGAGAGAGAGAGAGAGAGAGAGATATGGATAACCCTTAGAAAGAGTAAATTAGAGATTACTACCATGTGGAATAATCTGAACCAAAGAGAGTAAGCAACAGTGGTGAATGGAAACGCTTGGAGAGCAAATGCATTTGTCTTCAGGAATCTGTTATAGCCAAAATATTTGAAAAATAATGAATACCACTTGAAATATTTATTGAGGCATTCTAATCAGAATTACATTTATTGTTTCTTCTCTAGTTATTTCTTCTCTCGTTAAAGAATTAGAAAATAATCAGACAATCTCTCACTAAGGAATACATTTTTCATAAGAGAATGAGAAAGATAAACTGATTACCATTAAGTGTAACCTTACTGCATCTCCAAGCATAAAGTCAAAGATTTTTTCTTATGTTTCAAAATGATGTTATATGGTACTGGAGCATCAGTCATCACATCTGTGTTCCAAACAGAGTGCAGGATTAAGGCAAAAGTGTTGGTCTTGGCCAACAGTTCCCCTTTTAAGGGTTCTTGCCCTGCAACAACTTTTGCCTCTAATCTCATCAGAGAACAATTGGTCACGTGGTCACTGTAGGTATAAGAGGAAGACACTACAAATATGATATTTGGTGCCCTGAACAAAATTGGGATTCTGTTACTAAGAAAGAAGTGGAAATGGATGTTGGCTAGGTAACCAGCAGTTTCTGAGATACTGTCTTACTTAATACATGGTGTTTTTGCGAAAAAAAAACCCAAAAATAATAATGCAAAAAAACCAACAAAATAGAAAAAAACAACTTGGGGCTTTAGTTTCTGAGTGTAGAACAAGGGACTGAGCAGATAATATACATGAAAGTGCTGCCTAAACTCTAGGAAGCTATATGCACGAGGCTGTCATTACTACCATGTTTTATGTAAAACTATAAAAGCCAAGAGTAGACATAATCTATGCCCCCTCAGGGTTTGTCATCTTAGAGAATAATTCTATTCATCCTGCATTAATTAGAGCATGGAATAAAAACAAAACTAGACGAACAAAAACAGGGAGAATAATCCTATATTCTAATCCTTTATTTTTAAAAACACTTGTAGAGATCATTGCTCCAAATACCACTTAAAGACTAGATCTAGCCCAACCTTCAGAGCAGATGGTTGATGATGTCAGTCAAGACCCGTTCTGGCCTTTACATCATTCTAGGGGGGCAAACTTATTTTCAGCATTGGGATGCGGCACTTTGCCACCTCCCTGGGGAATAATTTACAGTCAGAATTTATTTACAGTATTTCTGGGTTTTTATTAATAGATTTTATTTTTAGAGCAGTTTTTAGGTTTATAGAAAAATTGAGCAGAAAATACAGAGAGTTCCCATATACCCCGTCTTCCTCTGTCCACAGCTTCTGCTAATGTTAACATCTTGCATGAGTACGGTACATGTGTCAAACTTAATGAACCAATATCAATACATTATTGTTAACTAAAGAGCACAGTTTACTTAGGGCTCAGTCTTTGTGTAGTACAGTACTGTAGGTTTTGGTACATGTCATGTATCTACCATTACAGTGTGAAGCAGAATAGTTTCACTGCCCTGCAAATTCCCCGTGTTCTATCTATTCAAATATTTGTCCTCTACTTTCTGTCTGGTTTTGACATAATTTTTATCATTTGGCACTGAAGATGGGGTAAAAAGGCTAAGAGAATGCCAACATTGAACTTGGTGTTTCCTTTGAAGTCATTAACATTGTTCTCAATGTCCTTTGGGTTTGATCTCCTCATAAAAGCTTTCCAGTAGTGTTCATAATAAAGAAAACATAGTAAACATTCAGTAAATGTAGTTATTATTTTAGCATTGTTATTATGTAGTGGACACTATGTCAAGTATACTATCTTTTTTAATCTTCACAAGAAGACCATGAGGTACTAGAAATTACCCCTGTATTGAGAATTAGAAAGCTGAGGCACAGCCTAGCAAAGTTGTCTTCCCAAGATTTTATGGCCATCTCAGGGCCGGGCGCTTCTTGGTCACGTGATCAGTGCATTTACAAAGAGCCTGGCACTCGGAAGGGTCAGACATTTGATTTAATGCTCAACTGCCAACATCCTGAAATTCTCGACTCTATTTTTGAACTCATATTTTGTAAATAAATCTTAATTGGGCAATGGAGCATGAATGTGAGCAGAGGAGATCTGGACTATGTGGATCTGCTGTTGTTCCTTGTTTTCGCCTTTACATTAGCATCTCCGGGGTCCACCGTGCATCTTCCATAGCAGCTGACATAGTTCTCAGAACCCATGTTTGGTTTAATACCCTGCTGTCACCATCTTGAAAGTCTTAATAATTTTACCTGTGAACTTGTGTTTTGTAAATGGAGTCTGAAAGGGTGGTGGAACATGTATGTGACCAGAGTACACACAGTATTTCCCAGTATGTTTATCCATGGCTTTTCTTGCCTCCCTGCTTACATTTAGCATCTGTGATGCCCCGTCAGTTCAGATTTCTGGTGAACCCATGATGCATGGGGTTTGAATAAAACTCAAAGTGAGTACAAGATAAGCGTGTTATGTCTATGAGTAAGACAATGTACGGACATCCCTGAGAGGCCACACTCTCCTTTCCTTGTTCTCAATGCAGGAAGAAGGCAATGGTGCTCCAAGAAATACAAAGCAACTAATTAACCCTGTCATATCCTTCTCTTACCCTTAGTTCCTGGTATTATTAGCCAATGACTTACACTGAAAGTGATGACATGGAAGGAAAGTTAAGGCAACCCATAGGTCCTTTTCCTTTCGGTCATTCCGCTCACCAATATGCCAGAGTATTGGTATGATGCATGTGTTTTAAGAATTTAATATATTGAGTTAATTTTGTGAACTGTTCCCAGTGTTTTTGATGACTCCACATACAATTTAATGATCTCATATTTTTATTTAAAATGGGCATCGTAAACATAAACAGTAAAATTCATGTTAATAATTAAAATTTTTAATTATTCTTAGAATAATTTTAGAATTATTAGAATAATTTAGAATTTTAGACAACACATAAAAAAATACCTTGGGGCTCCTGGGTGGCTCAGTCAGTTAAGTGTCTGACTTTGGTTCAGGTCATGATCTCGTGGTTCATGAGTTCCAGCCCCGCATCCAGCTCTGCGCTCAGAGCCTGGAGTCTGCTTTGAATTCTGTGTCTCCCTCTCTCTCTGCCCCTCCCCCACTCGTGCGCTCACACTCTTTCTCAAAAATAAATAAACATTAAAAAAAATACCTTGACAAATCAAGAATAGATTACAGAGAAAAGGGGAAAAGCTTTATATTTTAGCACCTTTAATGACACTTTTCCTGGATTCCCCTCATTTTCCTTTTGCATCGTGTCCCACAAATTATGTGTCCTGCCCTGAGCAGACAACTCATTCACAACCAGGTCTTTCAGACTTCAAGACTTATGCTCCAAGGTAGAGGTTTCCAACCTTTTCACCTCGTGCCACATAGACAAAATGGTATTTAGAAGGAATGCTAAGGCTGTGGTAAACTGAGGGGGCTGGCTGTGGCCAGAAATGGCTAAGTTGGGGGCCCAGGCTGAAGGGATCAGTGCCCCAGTGCACTTGGAGGGGCCTCAGCGCACCACTCAGGTGTTAGTTTTTGTCAAAACAATAATGGTAATGATAGCAAAAATAGAACATGCATATATATTTTTCTATGTGCCAGGTATGTTTCCCAATACTTCATATATATATATATATATATATATATATATATATATATATATATCAATTCCTGTAATCGTCACAACTTTATGAGGAAAATACTATTATCCCCATTTTGTATAAGTGACATCACATGAGTTTGCAGGCATTTGACTATGTTGGACTCACAAAAAGAGCACGTTCGCATATTTAAACTGAAGAGACAAAAAAATTGAGGGAATAGAGAAGTTAAGTACACTGCTCAAAGTCACTCTACAAGTAAACGCCAGAGCCAAAACACAGTTAGTTCCCGGCTAGTTCAGACGCTATCTGCCGGATGGCTCCCAACAGCTAGCAGCCAATTCTGAAGGCAGGGACCTCGGCCATGGTGCAATGTTCCCTTTCAAAGAGAATTAGATTATATATTGTATCAGAAAGAGTTATTGCAAGCATGGTGGCATGTAGCTAAGACAGCCAGTTTTAGCTGTTCCAGGCATTCAACTTGGACTTAGCGATTTGCTAAGCTGTGTTGTGATATTGTAGTGAGCCAAGCACAGTTTTACCTTCATATAACTTACAGTTCATCCTCTTTGAGTATCTTCCTTTTTAAGCCCTCCCAGGAAGAGTGGCTACCATTTATGCCGCCCTGGCTGCATTTGGATTAGGCCCATGTCTAATCTCACTTCTTAAATTATTTTATTCAATACTCAACAATCCGTTGAGATAAATATCATTATTCTTCTCAGCTTGGAGATGAAGAAACAGATTACATAATTTGCACAAGGTGACCCAGATCGTAAGTGGCAAATCCAGGGCTCAATACCAGGTCTACGGGATGTCAAGAGCATGCTTTTTCTACTACGCTGCCTGCACGTAGGAGTTTTCTCGTCCCTGCTCATAGATTCAGAAGGATGGTCATTAGCCGATCCAGCACATAATCTCTAGCCACTCCTCAGGCCCAGTTCTATGGCTGAAGTGGTTATTTTGCTTATAATAAAGAGTGAGCTGTGCAGCTGGAGAAATTTCCATCCAGATGCTGGTGTGTCACTTTGAATTGTTATTACAATAAAAAGTTCCTGTTCGTATTTGTTGCTATTTGCATATGTACGGAAGCCACAGTTGTTCAGCCAAACCAAGCCATTTTGTAAAACTGCAGCCCAAAATTCACAAAGCCGTTCTGAAAATAGCCCATTTGTGGCCTCTTATTGAGAGGAAGCTGGGTAAAATATGCAGGCTCTTTGATTTATCTCCGAACGGTCCCACACCTTTTATCTACAATCAACTTTTCCTCCCTTCTGCCCTCCTTCCCTCTGTCCCTTCCTCTTTTCTTGAAATAGACCCCGAGAATCTATTCTGTGCCAAGCACTAGAGAGACAAAGAACAAAAAGTAACAGTTCCAAGAGCGGCTCAAATTCTAGGATCAAAAGAGTTCACTCGAGAAACAATATTGTTCTCAGAAATAGAATTGTAGAAAAATGAATATACTTGAGGTTACTGCTTGTGTTCTCTATCCCCTGGCTTTGTTCATGCCTTTATTATCACAATTATTATTCATCAAACTGAATTTGTTTGTTTGTTTTTTCAACCTCCTTTACCTGGTAGTCTGTATTCTAGAAACTAAAATAGGACCCGGCACAGAATATATACCCAACTGAATGTCTAGATCTAATTGAAATTGTCAGCGTTGATAGCTTACAATATTTGTGCAGTCGACGAGCAATGGAGTTCCTTCCTCGGCCAGAATTTAACATAGTCGCTATCCTCCATCCTCATCCAAACCGATTATGTTTATATTATTTCGTTATCCTGGGACATTGTACGTGAGTTTTAGCATTAGCCCTGTCCACACAGGGGCATTGTTATAATTCAGATGACACTCGTGTTATTATATTGCATTTGTTGGGTCTTGTGTTTCACGATATTATCTAGAGGGATTCTAAAAATTACAATTAAAGTCAGGTAATAGGGATGATAGTGACCTCATCTTGCAGAAGTTCATTGATTTGCCCAACCTCAGAGACTAAATTAAAGGGAGCCAAGTTTTGTGCTTCCTACTCCATGTCTCCCCTTTCCTCTCTCTAGACCATTATTGCTAGAGTATGCATTTTATTGCTCCAGTCATAAACGGATCATTTCAGTAATGCCGACACAGGTACGGGGCCATGCACTATGTATGCGTTATCTCACTGTTCCCATGAGGTAAGAGTTGTTATTATTTCTATCTTACAGATGAATAAAATAAGGCCAAGAGAGGTCAGGTAACGCACCTAATGGTATTTGATCCCAGGCTATCTGATTCCAGAAACTATGCTATTAAAAATTAATCACTAACATTTAGAGAGTGCTTCCTATGTGCCAGGCAGCATACTAAATATTTTACATGTACTAGTTTATTTATTTAGTCATAACACAAATTTTAATAAGCACATACCACTCTTCTCTCCATTTTATAGAGGAGGAAACTTTGACATAGAGAGTATATTAGAGTTCTGTTGAGAAATAGAATGTATACATGCATATATGTAGAGAGGCTGAGGAGTACCACAGTCTGCTGTCAGCAAGTTGGGGAATCCCAAAAGCCAGTGCTGTGGTTCAGTCTGAGTCTGAAGGCCTGAGAATCAGAGATGGATGTAAGTCCAGGTATGAGGCAAAAGCCCAAAAACCAGCACTGATATCTGAGGGCTGGACAAAATGGCTACCGTGGCCCAAGCAAAGAGAGTGAATTCTCCTTTCCTCCACCTTTTTGTTCTGTTCAGGCCTTCAGTGGATTGGATGATGCCCATGGGAGTTGAAGATTACAGGAGAGTAATCTTTCCTCAGTCTACTTAATCCAATGCTAATCTCTTGGAGAAACGCCCTTATAGACGCCCCCAGGCAGTGTGCTATACCAACTATCTGGGCATCCTGGAGCCTAGCCAAGTTGACACATGAAGTTAAGCCCCACAGAGAGCTTACATGACTCAAGTTCAAACTAACTTGAGTTCGTTTTCCCTTACATATTACCTCCACCACATCTGCTCATCCATACCCTAGTACTTTGTACCCATTACATGTGATTTCTAGGCATAAGCTGACTAAGGTCCTGAGGTCAGCCTCTCCACTTGTTTGAGGGATCCCATTCCCTGTCAGGTCCTTAAGTATATCTGCTCCAATAATTTTCACTGGTTTCCTATGTTATATTTCCCTCTCTTCTATATCATTCTCAAATATACATCTGGCTTATAATTCTCAGCTTTTCACACATTCTTTGCATTATCTACAACTTACGGTCCAGGGCTGTGAACACAACAAGAGGGAAGATACGCTTTACTATTGATAATTATGATTCCGGCTTGTATGCTGCTTTAGCAAACAGGCACTTTTATATCTGTTTTATCTTTACAACAGTCTCATGAGGTAGGTGGTGTGGTAACCCCCAAATCACAGATGAATAAATTGAAAATCATCAAGACACAGCGATTTCCTCAATGAAATTTAGCTAGCAGGGAACAGAGGTGTGATCTCATTGCCTCCTTAAAGCCACCTGTAGAGGGGGCGCGAATTTGCCTCCAGAATGTAGCAGTCTAAGCATGCCCTCTTCTAAACCATGCTGTTGTTAGTTCTTAGCACAATACCTGGCACAAGTAAGAGTTAATAAACGTTGGTAGTACTTTGGGTATCCCTACTTGAGCTCTGCTATCTGTTGGACTGTCTACAGCTGCTCATCGATTGTCCTCTTTAGCCAAGTGCTTCGCCGTAAGCAAACTGTATCTGAGAGTCATTTGCTCAGATACCCACCATATGTCACCAAATCAAGTTCTATGATGAGGTGAATGAGACCTTCAACTTCCCTCAATAGCTCTCACACACGTAAATATATGTGTGAGTTCTGTTCTGGAGCCACCAAACAGCTGTAAAGCTCGAGGAAGTAGAACTTGAGTAAAGGAAAAACTTCAGAAAGACATGCAGAAAATGGACAGGACTTAAGAGTCAGAAGGTGTGGGTTCCTTTCTGGGCCTCCACCTTAGTGGGTTATCTGAAGCCTAGTTTTCTCGTTTTTAAGATAGAGATTGCATCAGTCAAGGTTCTCCAGAGATATAAAAGCAGTAACACACACACACACACACACACACACACATCCTAAGACATTTATTTCAAGGAATTGGCTTATGCAATTGTGAGGTTGACAAGTCTGAAATCCATAGAGTAGGTCATCCAGTCTTGGGCAGGGACTGATGGTGTGGTCTTAATTCAAAATTTCTCCCTCAGAAGACCTCAGTTTTTGCTTTTAAGGTCTTTCAACTGATTGGATGAGGCCCATCCACATTATCAAGGTGCTCTCCTTTACTTAAAGTCAAATGATTGTATACAGTAACCACCTCTAAAAACTACTCTCATAGCAACACCTAGATTGGTATTTGAATAACTGGGTGATGTTCCCTAGCTAAACTGACACGCAAAATTAACAATCACGTGGATGATGATGATGACGACGATGATGATGGTGATGTAAATAGCTACCTTTCAAAATTATGAAAATTAGATCCAAACACCAATTTTAAATATCTAGCACACTGTCTAGCGTATAGTAGAATCTCAATAAATATCACCTCCATAGGATCAGAAGAAAACGTATGGGAGTGAGGAGTTCTCTATCTAGTGCCTCTTTTTTATTCCAGTTATGCCTCTAACTTCATTTGATTCTGGCATAATTTCAACTATATTTTCTCATGGATCTAAAGCTGAGCAGCCTAGGATAAAAGTATAGTGCCTGAGAGTGATTTTCAGGTAGATCTATTATGCTTAAAAGAGAGCTCTGTACTTCCCCTGTAGAGATAACAATTCTCATTACTTCCAACCTACAGCCCAAATCTAGTATATTATTATATTCCCATTATGCTATTTTAGTCTTTGCTTTCCTATAGGCTACAGAAATTTGTTCCTGTTAAAAGAAGAAATCCTTCCAGATTTTTGAGGCTGAACGTGGTTAACCCTTATAATTTTGCCAAATTACAAATAAGGGCAATTACATATGCAGAACGGACCCATTTTATTGTTATTTACTTCTCAACACATGCCTACGTAGGCTGTTGTGGTAAAGTAGAAATAGCCTCGGAATCCGGAAAAGAGAACTTTCATCATGATTCTGCTACTTACTTAGCTATATGACCTTGAGTAACTTAACTAACATCTGAATCTCTGTTTCTTTATCCATTGTATTATAAAACTAGCTTTGTCCATCCTGTAGGCTTTTGGGTGTTTTAAAAAGAGGTAATGTATAGAAAAACCATCTTGAGCACTGTCTAGCTCACCAGAAACTCCTGATAAATGTTGATTGAATCAGAATCTTAACACAGCATAGATACTATTTTAGAACCTCACCTAGATAATATGAATAGCTAAAGAAATGAAGAGTTAGTTCTGCAACAAACTAAACAGCATTTAGTTTGAAAATGTGTCAGAAAACCTATATTTTCAAGATCCATTTTGAGCATAGGTCTCTTATGCAGATGATCATATGTTTCTGATTATTCTTTTTTTTTTTTTTTTTGGTCAGATGCAAATATTAAGGCACTTTTTCAGCAGAGCCTATTATGTTAATCAGAGCTTGGACATAGACCAGGGTGTAGCCCATGGAGATCCCTATCAAGACAAAAGAGCCATGAATAATCAAGGTCAATTTGCCAGTGAATGAGTAGATACTGGCAACAGGAAGGGTTAGAAACATAGGAGGTTAGATTTTAATTGCTAGGCAAATTCAGTTGCTTTTAAAGGGATTGTGATCTGGCTGCAAGAACAAGATGAAAAACATTTTAAAACAATGAAGGGTCAAACTGCCAATTTTAGAACAGTAAAAAATCCCAAGGTGGGGAGCACAGTGACACCTGTCTTCCCCTTGCCCCAGTGCTGGGCTACATTTCAACCACATGCTTTCCCAGTTGACATTCTTCCTCGTGGGTCTTGATAAATATCTTGGCTCTGAATGTGAACAAAGAGCGTTTTATTTTCTTGTTTAATAAGAAGTTGCAAATGTCTACTGGTAGAATGTTCATACGCTTTAATAAGCATTAATTAGGAAAGATGTGAAATAAGCTTCATTTTGAGCTTATACACATTAAGGAAAATGAAAATGACACATTTTCAAGATTTTCATAATGTCTACATTTTATATTGCTCATTTATGCTGCAATACGTAACGTGTTGCCATCTCAACATTTGTACAAATGCTTTCAGATTTATTTCTACCAATTTCTGTTTACAAGAGTATTTTTTCACTCCTCTCCTTTCCATGTGGAATTTTTCCAGATAATCCTCTTGAGAAGCAAAGCGTGATAGATTTAAGTGTAAAAGGCAAATCATATACAGAGTAGAGACCAGTGGGCAAAAGAGGTAATACACAAAAATCCAGGCACCGTTATTCCTTACTGACAACTTGGACCCTTCCTGACAGTCATGACATATTGTGACCTAATCCACATTCAATGAGCAGCAAAGCAGAGTGGATGATAATCAAACTGTGGCCCATGATTTTATGAAATAATAGACTGGGAAAAGCACAGGTTTACTTAGAGGTATTTTTTCCATCACTATTCATAGCACATCATCCCAAGGTAACAGGTGATGAGATGTCAAATCTCCAAACTATCTTTGAGGATAAAATAAAACCATCAGATGTTAGACATTGCACAAAACGACATAATAATTGCTCTAATAATTGAACTCCAATTAAGCTGCATAAATGCTCATTTACATAACCAGTGTGCAGTATTTGCAACAAAAAGATCACATCATTCCCCACCACCATCACCAACCCAACATCTTAAACACAGAAACGTCTGTGAAATACCCTTTGAATATAATTCTTAGAGAGGGATTCTTTTTTTTTTTCTTTTAAAGTAATCTCTACACCCAACATGGGGCTTGAACTCACAACCCAGAAATCAAGAGTTGTATCCTCTTCTGACTAAGCCAGCCAGGCACGCCTTAGAGAGTGATTCCTAAAGCAATTGATTTGTGACATTGTTTGAATCACATCTTCTCTATCTAGGTTAGTCATTTACTTTCATTAAGCCTCAGTGTTTACATCTATCAAATGGTAACAATAATACATCCTTAATTTCCACCTAGGTTCAAATAAGAGAATGTATGGGAAAGATAATTGTTAAGTGGTAAGGTGCTATACAAATGTATTATTAGGTATAGGAATTATTTTATTCATAAGATAAATTCTAAGAAATTCTGTGGATAAAAACAAAGTGTAACAACCACCACTCCTTTACCATCAATTTTATCCATGGCCAAATTATGACTATAATATTGCTAAAAATACACTGGAACGTAACTAAGTGTAAGTTCACCCTGCAAAGTAGTTCTTTGGAGTTTATGTTTAAACGGAAATTTATTGACCACTTAATATTTATGGGACATTTTGCTAGATATTTTGTAAATATTGCTTCAATTACTCCTTACGCAGTTCTGTTGCATAAGTATAATTACCCCTCTTTTGCAAAGAAGAAATTGGAAGATGGGAGAGGTTTTCAAGGTCATGGCATGATGTACTGGTGTAGCTGCTGTCATTGCTCAAATTTGGGGGAATTGATTGCATGAAGAAATCCTAAGAAAGTTGTTTGCACGATGGCGTGTGTGTCAAGACTCAAGAACATAAGCAGGCTTCTATCTTTGGGAGATAAGAGGCTATATTTTGAGTCAAATCTGAAAAGCACTTTGTGTAATAAAGAGTCAGCAAGGTACTAAGACTGATGGCCTTGAAAGTCAAGCAGAAGAATTTGACCTTAGTTTAGTGGGCATTGTAAGCTATTGAATAAGGTATTGCCTTGATCAAACAAGTAATTTAGGAAGATGAGCCCGACAGTGGTTTCTAGGATTTTGACCAATTGAAAAATTTAAACGTAAGACTTGAGAATTGATGTAATGTTACAAATATGTACATGAAACTCAAGGTTCTTCAAAAATATCTTAATGCATAAAATTTGTAACAGAGATATTTATTCTAATATACTTGAGACGTGTACCATTACTTTATGTAAAGATTGATATGTTTTGATAAATTGAACTTGGCAGGTGCCAACCAACCTTTAGGGCTATTTATTTATTTATTCATGAGCAATCATGTATTTTCCATTTAGGGGCCTCTTTGTTGTTTTATATTTGATGTTTTTATTTATAGTTACATTTTTCATGTTTGCAATCTTCTTTTTTTGACGTATACCAAAATATGAATAGCAAAAAATTAGCCATACAAATGGTAAAAGAATGCTTTGTCCTCAGGGAAAAATGTATGGAGTTTTCTTTGCATTGGGTATACCAAATAAATAGGACAAGGGAAAATATGTGTTAGATAAAGGAAATATTTATGACTTTGTGTGTGTTGTTGCTGGTGTGTGTGTGTAGAGAGAGACAGAGACAAAGAAAGAGAAAGAGAGAAACAGATTGATTTCATTTCAAATCCAAGGCTTTACAGTTTCTCTCTTAAAATATGAAAAGGCCAGTTTGGGGTAACGGTGCAATGAAAAACTTTACATTAACATCAATAATTTAGTATATAGTATTTGCAGAATTGAAAATATCCCTAGAATGGTACTTGAAGTTGCCTGCTGTTTTTAAATTGATTTTTGTTTTCACAGACCTATTTTTTACTTTCATGTTTGTATCACCTCTCATGTTTTAAATATTTGATCATTACTATTAAAAATATGTTTTCTATCCAGGGACAAATGCTTTACATTCATATACTTTATAAATAATTTGGAATATGAATCTTACAAAACCAATTTTAAAAGGAGCATTTTGGCCGGAAGTCTACATGTAAACAGCGGGGGACACATAACCCCTCATTCTGTGCTCCACAGAAATTACTGAAAGCATACATGCACATTCATTGAGGCAAGCTTACCTCAGATGTAGAAACAAGAAAGGGTTCTTATATCTTGGAAGACAGAAGAAAATGGCTCTAAATGATGTAAGAATCAAGCCCTTTGAGGGGCACCTGAATGGCTCAGTCAGTTAAGCATCTGACTCTTGATCTCAGCTCAGTTCACGATCTCATGGTTCATGAGTTCAAGCCCTGTGGTGGGCTCTGCACTGATAGTGCAGAACCTGCTTGAGATTCTGTCTCTCCCTCTCTCTGCCCCTTCACTGCTTGCACTCTCTCTCTCTCAAAATAAATAAATAAACTTAAAAAAATTAAGCCATTTGAATTGAAATCAAGATGTCTATATAAGTAGGGAGAAAATACTGAAGGAAATACATCAATTAATGATCATTGTTTGCTTCTGTGTGTCGTGGGGAGTGGGCTAGGTGAGGGGTGAAGGGAAAATGAAGAGGTAAAAAAAGAAAAAGATAAAATGAAAATATGTCCATGACAAAGACAGCATGCATATAATCTCAGTTACGTTAACATGGTGGTGTTGTCTGTGGTGTGTGTGCCCATGTGTATGTATTTGTGCTTGTGGGTAAAACTAAAGAGATTCATGAGATGCTGCTCCCACAGATGTTAGCACCTTGTTATCTTGTCTGGAGGGATTCTAGATTTTTGTTCTCTTCCTTATAATCTCTATATTTTCATTTGTTTACAGTAAGCATGTTACTATTAGGTTAATCACGACAAAACTAAAGATCTGCATGGAAAGATGAAAAGAAAGTAGATGAGGGCAGAGCAATAGGAAAATTAGAGGAAACATGCACACACACGTGCACACACAGCCAGTCCCCAACTAGGCAATGGCTGTTCTTCACAACAAACCACTAGAAATTTGGTGTCAACAATGGTAAGCAAACGGTGTAGGTCATGCAGCAATGATCTGAGTAATTAACAATATTTGGAAGAACTGTATAGATCTAGCCCCATATTCTCGTTCATTTATTCTGAGTGGTAGTGGCATTTGCCTCCAGGATAGTGTCCAGTAAAAACAAAATTAAGGCTCGAATTGGAAATGGTTTTGATTGTAAGTGCTAGTGCTAGAGAGAAGCGGAGACCAGTCCTGTGTAATTCTAATCCCTTCAAATTAAGGGGTCGGGGGAAGAGGAAAAGGAGAAAGCCTGATTCTAGGGTGACCAGCTTTCTTGGTGTGCCAAAGGTGATTAGTGACAAAATTGGGAAAATTCCAGGCAAATCAAGATGAGTTGATTTCCCTAGATGATTCCTATGCTTGACCCCAAGCTCCAGATTTAAAGTATAGCTTTCTGGGGCATCTGGGTGGCTCAGTCAGTTGAGCGTCCGACTTCAGCTCAAGTCATGATCTCATGATTCGCGGGTTCAAGCCCTGTGTTGGGCTCTGTGCTGACAGCTCAGAGCCTGGAGTCTGCTTTTGATTCTGTCTGTCTGTCTGTCTCTCTTTCTCTCTCTCCCTTTCTTTCTCTCTCTTTCTGCCCTTTCCCTGCTTGTGCTTTGTCTCTGTCTGTCTGTCTGTCTCTCTCTCTCTCTCAAAAATAAATAAATAAACATTAAAAAATAAAGTATAGCTTTCTGGAGACAGGATATTATCTTAGGAAACTCTCAACATAAGTGTTGGGACAGGCGAAGTAGCAAACTTTCCTAGGCAATCAAAGCCATCAGGAGAAATGGGGAACTCCCACATCTGATGAGAAAGAATGCCTGGACACCCACAGGTGTCAAGGCAGACCATGCTGATTCAAACCCGAATCTTCCATCAGGCCAACGGTGCTCCTTATTTGACACTAATATTCTAGATCATTTCAGTATGAGATGTTGCTCTGGTTGTCTCCATTTTCAGATGAAGAAACTGAAGTTTACAAAAGGTTTAAGTAATTGCCCGAGATACGCAGCTATTATATGCCTGTCACAGTATTTGAAATGAGGTGATTTTATTCCAGAGAGCAGCCATTGAATATCTTCACAGCAAAATGGTAGCAAGTCTTGATATGTGCAGTGCTTTGAATATATTTTTCTTGATATTCAGATTTATTGTGGTTCTTTATTGGAATCAGTGTTTATTCTTAAGAATGCTTATTTCATCCACGTACAGAGGAAGTATTTCGCATGTCTAAAAACCAAAGTGAAAGTTAAAATGAGTAAAAACACAAAAACAAAAAAACAAAGTCACTGGGGAGCTCAGAAGTTGATTCCTGGAGATGTGTACAAATTCAAAATTCAATGATCGGAATACTAAAAACTGAAAATTTGTAGGCATTTTGAATGAAATTAATGTTTTCTGGGCATATTTCATAATACATGATAAGAAAAGTGATAGCGCAGGGAAAGAGCAGCTGTCAATTTGGACGAGATAACCACCAAGAATGTCAACGGCTGTCTTAATTAAAGAGAGTGTCTTGAGTTTCATCAGTGGTGAAGAGACAACTGGGACCTATTTATTCAAGGTTATAACTGAGCCCTAGAAAATCAAAATTGATGTGAATAAAATGTATGGTCAGGCCTGTGATAGCACAGTTAACGTGAGTGGAAAATGCAGCGGAATTGTTACAAAATTGAAAGAGGAAAAACCAGGAGCGTTATAAACACATTGTCGTGTACACTCTCTTTGGATTCAACTCTGGTAGTGTTTCTGTGAAGAAGGAGCTCTGAATTTCTCTCAATAGTGTCATTCATTTGTATGATGCTGTATATGCATCTGTGAAAATACTAGCAATTTTTCGAACAGATCTAAGCAGAATAAAGTAACACTTGCAGATGATATAATTTGCCAATAGCCTGATAAGCTTTACATTATTGTGTATTATTATCTGTGATAAAGGAGTTCCTGAGGTTAGTGAACTTTTGGATCTTGAACCAACAACTACTTTCAATGTGCAGGTGGCCTGTGAATTAAGTGACTTCCTGACACTGGTTCCCAAACTTGAAATTCTGTTTTTTAAATCATATGTTATATGTTACAGAAATTCTTTATACAGAGCCTCATAGTAGAATTTTTGGATGGTTTCTTTGCCTTTAAAATTAGAAGCAACACTTCAGTTTTTATCTTCTGAAAAACAGGATGAATATTTCAAAACCATTTGTGATACTGGGGGATGGATTATGCCAATTAATATTCTCAAAATCAGCACTATTCAACAGAACATTTTCAGTGATGGAAATTTTCTTTACCTGCACTGGCCAATACATTAAACATTAGGCAGAAATGGCTAGAAGTATCTGAAATGTGGCTAGTGTGACTAAGTGACTGAATTTTTAATGTTATTTAATTTGAAGTAATTTAAATATGAATTTAAGAGCCACATGTGACTAATGGCTGTGTATTGATCAATGCTGCTCTCAGATTTTAGAATAGGAAAACCTTGTTTGCAGAGGATAAGAAACCTTCCTCATTCATCAAAAATAGGTCATGGCAATTAAGATGTGCATTTTACCGTATTTAGACAGATAAATGTTATTCAATTAATATTTAATATGAAAGATTGGATTCAATACTACTAAATTTATATCTACACTTTTAATAGAAAATCTTCTAGACTAACAGGACCTCTAAAGATTCTTTTCTTACTGCAGTATTCTCAACATTTAACACAACACTTATTAGACATAGAGTAGAGTAGGCACTATATAAATATTCATTCAATGGATAAATGATAAAACAAAATTAAATGAATTATCAGAAGCACTATTTAAGTGGAGCAAACTATGAAATTAGTAGCCAGGAAATGTCCAATGATAGTACAGACTTAAGTGAAAATGTTATTCCAGAACTTTGATTTTACTGGAACTATCCAAAGCTCAACCTCATCCATTAATGTTTCAACGAAATCAATTTTGACTGTTTGTTTATTCTTCAATAGTGCTCATCTCATCTCGGAACTATTGCATATTCCTCTGGCAAGTGTGGACTGCACATTTTCATTCCACAAATATTTGCTGGGCATGTGCTCCCTTCCAGGCACTATGTTAGAGAGGCATTATGTTGGGTAAGACTGAGCCCTAACGTCTGATCGCCTTGCTGGGAGTCCTACCTTTTCACATACTGTGTAAGCTTGGTCAAGTTACTTACTCTTGTCATATCTCAGTTTCTATTTCTGTAAAATGGAGTAATTATAGGACATGTTCAGGGCGTTATTATGAGGACTAAGTAATTTAATTCATGTAGAGAATTTAGAATAGTCCCCGGTATAGAGTAGGCATGTAATAGATGCTGGCTATTAAGTAATGGGTATTCAGCAATAAGCAAAACAAACAGGGTCTATGTCCCTATAAGGTTTAATTTGGCCCTCCGTATAACAGGGAAACTGGTCCTTGACATTTACCAACTATGTACATGGACTCTTTTTATTTGATTTGTTTTCTTGTAAAAGCATATTACAAGTAATTTATAGAAGTAAGAGCCAAAGGTAGTGAAAAACAAGCTCATTAGAAACTTTAATAATAATTAAAACATAGTGAATCTCTTTGTACCTGGTAAATTTTGACATACAAACGTTGAAACATGAAAGAATGCTGTCCTAAAAAAAAATACTGTCCTATTTTTTTTAGTAAAACGTTATGAGCAAGTACTTGTATAAACATATTGAGTGATGAAGTTCTTCCTTTTTGCAAGACTGGAAGATAAAATCATATCTGCTTTTTGTCTTTAGATATATATTGTTTACTTATGAATTCTTGAATTTGAGAAAATTCAACTTGGATAATGCCATTTGAAGAGTCACATAATCTGAAACTTCTCTTCATTTTTTAATGTTTATTTATTTATTTTGAGAGAGAGAGAGAAAGAGAGAGAATGAGAAGTTGAGGGGCAAAGAGCGAGGGAGAGAGAGAGAATCCCAAACAGGCTCTGCACTGTCAATACAGAGCCCAACAAAGGGCTCCAGACACTTAACCGAATGACTTAAGTCAGACACTTAACCAAATGAGCCACACAGACGCCCCTGAAATTTCTGCTCTTGCATGAGCGATTTCATCATCATCATTAGAGCCTAGAGTGCTACAGTCTGTTTCTTTGCATTCATCTTCTGTGAGATGCTGTCCTCTGTCAGTTTTCTTCACTTTGCCTTTAATAGATGGAAAAAAAAAAAACCAATCCTGAATTCCTGGTTGTGATCAATGAATGGTAAAACCAGACTATACTGCATCTGATCTTCTGGTATACGTTATTGAAAGGCAATTCAGTACTTTGAACCATGCATTAAGAAAACTAAAGGTTGACAATTTATTTCTCTATTGCATCATGTTCTTGGTAATTTCATCATTATTCTATTTTCATACCATTTTAGTCTTTTAAAATATAGTTTGGAATTATTGATGAATAATCATGAGTAATGATGAAATAATTCCTGGGATGATGAAATATAAAACTTTCAAGATATCAAAAAAATAAGTTAACTAAGATCCCATAATGCTGTCTTAGATTTATTAGACGGTCCAATGATCTACAAGGTAATTCCAAGGTAGAATGAGTTTTATTTCTTTAAAAAAGTAGAGTTTCTTTTTATTCTTTGGAAGACCTCTAAGAATTAACGGAAGTCATGAAATATCAATCATTACAAATGACTAAGACTGTTCAAAAAAGAAACTCAAAAATAAAAATCAGATTCAAAGGACCATAATAGTATACTAACGGGTAATATTCAGAGAGAGAGAGACAGACATTAAACAATTAATCACCTAAATTAGATAATAAAAAATAGTGATAAATGCACTAAAAGAAGCCTTTAATTACTATGACAGAGTAAAACAGGTTTCTAATTGATGGACCAGGGAAGTTTCCCTGAAGAAATGAGACTGAAGTTATGATCTGAAGAATGAGCAGGAATTAACCTGGCAAAGATTTGATAGAGGAAGATACCAGCATTTGCAAAAGCTCTGAGGCAAGAGAGAACTTGACACACTTGAGGAAATGAAATAAAGATTGAGTGGCTGTGAACAGGAAGAAAGTGTTGGAGTAACAGATGAAGCAGGAAAGTCCACCCGGATGGTTCAGTCAGTTGAGCGTCCGACTTTGGCTCAGGTCGTGATGTCACGGTTTGTGAGTTCAAGCCCCACATCGGGCTCCCTGCTGTCAGAGCAGAGCCTGCTTGGAATCCAGATCCTCTGTCCCCGTCTCTCTTTGTCCCTACCCAACTTTCGCTGTCTCTCAAAAATAGACATTAAAAAAAAAAAAACAGCTGTGTTGGAGTTTGTGAGACCATTCTACAGACTATCTGTTGTGTCAAGAGATAAGAAAAGTTTTCCAAGACTGGAATGCAGAAGGAAGTCACTCTTGGACAGGCAGATGAGGAATGGCGACCTGGAGAGGAACATTTGAACACAAATTGGAAGAAGGGGATAGTGCTGTTCATGAGCATTCGGTATATTACAGCTTTTATGTAGTGTGGAATGCTTCAGAGGAATTACCCCCTGCAGCACTCTAATGAGAAGTACTACTATGTGAGAAAGAAATGAGACTCAGAGAAGTGAATGGACTCTCCCACAGATACACAGCTGAGAAGAGACGGAGCTAGTATGTTAACCCAGGGGCGCAGGCCTCCAAAGCTTATCCTCTGGAAGGGGAAGTATAAATACTAACTTAATTGAAGATTGACTATATGTGATAGTTTATATGTATTGCAGCTGGTTTTACACCAGCCCTACAAGCTTTGAGTTGATATCTCCATTTTAGAGCTGAGGAAGTTGAGCGCAGACAGTTTAACTAATTTACTTTGTTCACTGTGCTATCCTTTCATCTAGGCAAGTAAAACTACCTGGGGAAGGCGGAGAAAGATGACAGCGCATTTGACATATTCACTAGGATTTTGTCTTTTAGTATAAATTGGATGGTTGGCCAATGTAGAATGTAGGGTAAAAAGTGTAGGTTGTGACTATGTTGGTTGTGGCCTTGACTGCCAAATTAAGATGTCTCAGTGGCATTCTGTAGTTAGTTGAGAACCACTAACTTTTGAGGACAACAGATACGGTAATAATTACACTTTATAAAGGTGAATTTGGTGGTGTGTATTATCAGTTGGGATGTCAAGGTTGGAATTTGGACAACTGAAAAGGAAGCTACTGCATAAGTTCTAGAGGAGGGATAAAGGAGGTGGTAGAAAGAAAAATAGAGAAGGGTTACCAAGGAGGCCAGCGGCTGAAATAAGAGACTTAACATCTTCACTCTGTAATCTGAGTCATTATCTATATTTTCTTCTCTTCGGTCAAACTCAATAGGTTAGCTATATCCAGTGACTGGTATCTCTGAAAAATTACTTTTTTTTTTTTTTTTGCAAAATTCACCTGAATGGTTCATTTCCCTTGTAATGTGAAGCACTTTTAGTAGGAGAAACACATACAATTAATCTAAAAAAAATCCAAAAAAATGTATACATGTAGGTCATTGTCACACAAGTACAAGATTTGGCTATAAAATTGCATAATGTCAGGGCACCTGGGTGGCTCAGTCGGTTGAGTGACCGACTTCGGCTCAGGTCATGATCTCATGGTTTGTGGGTTCGAGCCCTGCCTCGGGCTCTGTGCTGACCGCTAGCTCAGAGCCTGGAGGCTGCTTCAGATTCTGTGTCTCTTTCTCTCTCTGCTCCTCCCCTGTTCACGCTCTGTCTCTCTCTGTCTCTCAAAAATAAATAAATAAATGTAAAAAAAAGAGTTTTTCTTTATAAAATTACATAATGGAGTGACATGTAAAGGGGAGCACCTGGGGTCTCAGTCGGTGAATCGTCCGACTCTTGGTTTCAGCTTAGGTCATGATCTCACAGTTTGTGAGTTTGAGTCCCACTTTGGGCCCTGTGCTGGCATCCCGGAGCCTGCTTGGGATTCTCTCTCTCTCCCTCTTTCTCTGTCCCTCCCCAGCTCATTCATTCTCTCTCTGTCTCTCTCTCTGTCTCTCTCTCTCTCTCTCAAAATAAATAAACTTTAAAAAAAATGACATCTAAAGGGCCAGGAATTAGGGGGTTAGTGAAAAGGTACGTGAATCGTGAGGAAATGGATTTTTTTTTATGTTTTATTTATTTTTGAGAGAGAGAGATCCTGAGTAGGAGACTCCAGGCTCTGAGCTGTCAGCACAGAGCCTGATGCGGGGCTCGAACTCACGAGCTGTGAGATCATGACCTGAGTCGAAGTCGGATGCTCAACTGACTGAGCCACCCAGGCGCCCCAAGGGGAACATCTTAAATCTGCAATGGTCACTCACATAAATCATACCGGACCCCTTCCCATGTGCCATCTCCTATGAAGATTTGCAGTACCCTTTGCTCAGATGGGTTGCCCTTGAAATACAGCTAGCAAGGTAGTATGAAATTTTAGCTCTCCTGCTCTGACAGAATGAGTCTAGGCAGCAAGCATCTGATACTGTGAAAGCCTTATGGTTAGTGAAGATCACATGTGGCCACAGCTGCCAAAACATGATGCTGAGAACATCCATTGAAAAGTCCTGTCGATTAATTTTAATGACAATAGTATAGCAACCAGTTAACTTCATCAAGCCTCCCTCTGCCAAACTAATAATTTAATCAAGGTTGGGCACCTATCGGATTTTCCCTTCAAGATACACTCACACACGTGGGTATAAAAACACGTATATTTTATGAGTAGATATGTATTTCCTTATGAACAGGGGTCCATTTAATTATATATTATAATGGATTTCCAGCATCATGACAAGAGATGCTATTTCCTATCTCTTAGAAATGAATTTTAATGTAAATTTTTGTGGGATTATTGGAATGATGGAATGAATCAACCTATTTGGGTTCCTCATAGCTGACACCTGCTGAGTGCCTATACTGTTCCACATATTGTAGTAGGTAATGGAGCCCGGTGAACATACACAACCCTTGTATCATATGATGTAGACTCTTCATAGACGTCTCAAAAGCCCACTGGAATTGGAACTTTTATGGCGGGAGGGAGTGGACGAAGATGAGGCTATCATTTTAAATATCAAGATGTTTTTACTTTATCATTATGAAAGAGGGTTACATTTTCATTAAAAGGTAACATTTTTCCAAGTTCATTAAGATGTAATCACCATATAACATTGTAGAAGTCTAAGGTGTACAACATGTTGATTTGATATAATTATCTATACCAAAATGATTATCACCATAGCGTTAGCTAACACCTCCATCACATCACATGATTACTATTTCTTTTTTTGTGGTGTAAATATTTAAGATCTGCTCTCTCAGCAACCATCAAGGGTATAAAACAGTATCGTTAACTATAATCACCATGCCGTACATTAGATCCCCAGAACTTAGTCATCTTATAACTGGAAGTTTGTACTCTTTGACCAATCTCTCCCTACTCTCCCCCTCCCCAAAGCTCCTGCTAACTACCATTCTAATCTCTATTTCTATGAGTTTGGCTTTTTAAAGATTCCACATACAAGTGAGATCATACAGTGTTTGTCTTTTGCTGACTTACTTCACTTAGCATAATGCCCTTGAGGTCCATCCGGGTCTTCACAAATCAGCAGGATTTTCTTCTTTCTAATGGCCAGATACTATTCCGTTGTATATATATACCACATCTTCTTTATGCATTCATCCATTGACAGAGACTTAAGTTGTTTCCCCTCCTGGGTTATTGTGAATAATGCTGGAGTGAACATGAGAGTGCAGATATCTCTTACAGATCCTATTTTCATTTCCTGTGGATATATACCCAGAAGTGGGATTGCTGGGTCATATGATAGTTCTATTTTTAATTTTTTGAGGAAACTCCATGCTGTTTTCCATAGTGGTTGAACCCATTTACATTCCCATCACGAGTGGACAAGTGTTCCCTTTCTTCCGTGGCCTTGCCAACCCTTGTTACCTCTTGTCTTTTTGATGATAGTCATTTGTACAAGTGTGAGGTGGATAGCTCATTGTGGTTTTTTCATTTCCCTGACGATGAGTGATGTTGAGCGCCTTGTCGTGTACCTGTTGGCCATATCTAAGCCTTCTTCAGAATGAATGTCTATTCAGTTCCTCTGCACATTTTTTAATCGGGTTGGTTTTCTACTATTGAATTACATGACTTTTTAAAAATATATTTTGGATATGAACCCCTTCTTAAAGGTATGAATTGCAAATATTTCCTCCCATTCCATGGGTTTCTTTCTCATTTTGTTAATAGTTTTCTTTGCTGTGCAGAAGCCTTTTACTTTGATGTAGTCCCAGTTGTTTATTTTGGCTTTTGTTGCCTTTGCTTTTGGTGGCAAATCCAAACAATCATTTCCAAGACTCATCTCATGGACCTTACCGCCTATGTCTTCTTTGAGGAGTTTTATACTTTCAGATCTTACATTCAATCCTATAATTAACTTTGAGTTGATTTTTGTGTATAGTGTGAAAGAGGGATCTAGTTTTATTCTTTTGCATGTGGCTGTCAATTTTTCCCAGCAACATTTATTGAAGAGACTATTGTTTCCTGGAAGGCAGGTACTATTTGTTTTTGTTAGTTCTTAAGAAATACATCGATTAGTATTTGCATTTGAAAACCTAACACAAATGGTATTTTGTAATGTAATTAAACTGGAATGTGTAAAGGGTTGTCATCACTGTGGATAAAATTACACCTGTGTAGGTTAAGTTTTTCCTTTGAAAAACTCTTTCTTCATGCTGGGCCTTGGAAGACTTAAGGACTAGATTTTAGGAGGAAAGGCGTGTCCCTCAAGAAGCTTAATTATGGGGGGCAGACATGATTGTAATGGGGGCCGCTCCTACCTGTGACAGTTGATTGCTATATTTTCAGGAATTTTGTGAACCAGTGAACATCATGTTGGCAGATTGAAAACACCATGGAAATTGACAAATGCTATAAATCAACCACCCCTCTACCCTGCCCAAGAAAGCCAGATTTTGATCATTTACTAGCACACCACTAAAGGCTGCATACATACGTGGTTAAGATTATGGATTCTGCCACTTGCTCGTTGAGTTACCTAATGTGTCTGTGCCTTGGTTTCTCATCTGGAAATGGAAATAATGACTTTTCTACTTACCACATAAGGTCACAGTAGAGATGAGATCAATCTATAGAAAGCACTTTGAACTATACATATTTCAGCCATTGCTTATGAATTATAAAATGATATTAATAAGTTATTTTTACTACTGTTGAGAGGCAATAAGGAGGTCTCTGCATCATTGTAGCAGACAAGGACTCAGAGAGGTGTCCAGGGTCTGTAAGGAGTCTGCAGACAGAGACAGAATTTCCAGTTTTAAGGGTTCTATATTATAGTTCCCTTTATAATCTCCAACCCTGTTGTCAACATTCACTATGAGGAACTGAGGAAAAGGCTTGTGCCAGGATTATTGTTTTTATTATCTGTCTCTCCCCAACTAGAATGAGTTGGATGAGGGCGACAGTTTTTGTCCTTTTTTTAAAGCTGATTTATTTATTTTGAGAGAGAGAGAAACTGTGATCCAGGGAGGGGCAGAGAGAGGGGGAGAGAGGGAATCCCAAGTAGGCTCCACACCGTCAGCACAGAGCCCAATGTGGGGGTCGAACCCACTAACCATGAGATCGTGACCTGAGCTGCAGTTGCATGTTTAACCAACTGAGCCGCCCAGGTACCCCAGCAATTTTTGTCTTTTTGTTTTGTACTGAATCCCCAATACCTTGAAAAGTGCCTTGTACATAATAAATACTTAATGAACATTAGTTGGAGTGTGTGAAGGATGAGGACGAGGCATAGTAGGTGGAGGAACATGGTGGACTGCGCAAGGAGGATTGTGACTAAATCCGTTTTGCTAGAATGTTCGGTAGGGAAAGGGATCAGTGGAGGAATCGTACATGGTGAGATAGTTGCATTGTTTCCAACAGTGAAATAAATTAATGAATGCACACTTGTGTTTCGGCTTGTGTTAAAATATATTTACAGGAAAAAAAAAAAGCCTTCTGATCAGTCCAAACTGTTCATACCATGCCGCAGTACCTTTTGCCAAATGCCCTTTCCCTTGGATCCTTACATTAATAGTATATAGTCCTGAATGTGTATTCAAAACATCATCTACACTGCTTCAGAAGTACATGTGGACTAGACTGAGCGTTTTAATTGGTGGTTATTACAATATGATTCAACAGCATGATGTTAGAGTCTTCAGATTTATTTATAGACAACGTTTTTTGAAACAAGGCAGTAAGTAGCCTCTTCTACTTTTTACTGTTCAGAACTTATCAACTGCGTTATGTTCATTTCTTATAGAAAAAATGGCTCCTTGACATAAGTAATACTTTGCACTAGGCAGTACCCTCTTCAGATGGAGTGGAACACTTCTGGGTTTATTAAATTCTATATCACTTCAAGTGCTGAATGGGATAATGGTGTTTGAGAATTTTCAGTTCTTTTTTTTTAAATGTTTATTTATTTATTTTGAGAGAGAGAGAGTATGTACGTGCACACACATGTACAAGCAGGGTAAGGGCAGAGAGGGAGAGAGAGAATCCCAAGCAAGCTCTGCACTGTCAGCATAGAGCCAACACTGGGCTCAATCCCAGGAACCCCAAGATCGTGACCTGAGCCAAAATCAAGGGTCGGATGCTTAACCAACTGAGCCACCCAGGCATTGCTAGAATTTTCAGTTCTTAAGTAGGGTGTTTTCCAATGCAGGAAGCATTCCACTCCAGTCCCCCCTCCCAAAACTAACATAAACATGTAATCATTAATAGAATTCCCATTTGTGATATTTTCTATTTCTCTGAGTCAAAATAGCACCCTCATTTTCACCCCCAGCAATTTAGTTTCTGGAACATCAAAGAGACATACCAAAAGGGAGAAAAGGAATTAAAAAGTAAGGAATAAGGGGAACCTGGCTCATCTGACTTTGGCTCAGGTCATGATCTCATGGTTTGTGAGTTCAAGCCCCTTGTCGGGCTCTCTGCTGTAAGCACAGAGCCCGCTTTAGATCCTCTGTTCCCCTCTCTCTGCCCTTCCCCCATTTGCATGCTCTCTCTCTCTCTCTCTCTCAAAATAAATAAATAAACTTAAAAAATATATTTAAAGAAAAAGTAAGGAAGAATGTTTTGAGGTTTATGGAAATTGGCTTCTCTTCCTTGGGCACTGTTCATACTGAGTAATAACCCTAAGAAAAAGATGAAAAATCTTCTTGCAACTGAGCAAAACCTTTTTTTTTTGTTTTGTTTCTTTTGTGTAGTTCTCTTTGATCAAATTCATTGGATGAGAAAGAACAATATGGCTTAGCTTTTTCACAGAGTGGTCACGGCACTACCACTGCCTAGTATAAGAGCTTTTCCACCAGATACAAGTTCTGCCGGTGGCATGAGTCAGACTTCAGAGCCTAGGCAAATGATGTCCACCAATTCCTAATGGCATTGAAGCATCCAGCCTCTGACATGAATTTTAAGCCTCTTCATGCACTCGTCATTTAAACTATAGATGATCTGCTCTATGAAGAATTCCACCAGGTCATAAGAATCATCCCCTAGTCACATAATAACTTTACAATGAGGATCTAGAAAGTGCCAGGCAGTAAAGGTGGGGGATTTTTAACACAGATTGCTTTCCTTCGAAATGATCTTCATGGTCCTTTTCTGGTGCAGGAGAATCATTGACTCTAAGTACGTATATATTATGCAATAGATAAAATTTTGACTCTTGAATTATGATTTTAAAATATTTTTGAAGATTAAAGTGTGACTTTACCATGAACTCCTTCTGAAACAGCAATTCAAAAGACACATTTTAACTTATACTCATTTTCAAGTCTTTATCCTTAATTGTGAATCTATTTCCTTTATCAAAGGAAACAAAATAATCCACATAACATTCTTTTAAAACCACTCCAAAACATTCTTATGAAGAGTCATAAGAGAGACTGGCATTGGTTTCTGCCAGTATTGACATCTCTTCAGATAATTTCCAAGATGTTTTGAAAGCTGACATCACAATCTGCTTTTCATGTAGTTTCTATGGGTAATCACTGCCTTTGTCACCTTTATATACAGCAAATTTCTTACCTATTTATACAGTATAATTATTTTATAATGTCTGGGCAAAGTGTCCAAAGGTTGATTGTATTTTATTTTCTCACACCTGGGCCAACTTCCATTAAACATTTCCACTAGAGAATGTTCATCAACCTGGCTGCTAGGGCTAATGAGCTGCTACTATCTAGAGTCACTCAAGTGTTTCTGCAAGTGACAATGATATTCAAATATGCTTCAGGCGAAGTGATATAGGGTTTGTTACTATTCTAATGTTTTACGGTTTTGCTTTTCCACGAAAAACAGATGTATATCGTCTATGTCTGCCCTGCACCAAATATCTCTGTACATAAGAATTATGGATATCTAGTATATAGAAGTTTGGCTAATGATGCCAAGCATCTGGGTATTTCCAATTATGTAAGCACTTCCCATCATGTAGACACAGGTCTCTTTTATGTTTAGTTTCATGTGTTTCTTTTTTAAATGAGAGCAAATATTAACAGCAGCTATTTTCATTAGCCCAGCCTAGAGTAATGAGCGTTGAAAGGGATTTCTTTACGGCCTCTGTTTTGATTTGATTCAAGCTGTTACTCAGTACTTTGCAAAATCCAAGATCCCCTTTGTTATCAGTGAACATGGGGGTTACTCACTGAAGAGTTGAGTTTTGCATCTTTAAGTAGATTCTTTTCCAGAGCCACATTAATGGCACTGGTTGTTTGAGAAAAACAATGTGTGTTGATTAAGCTTTGGAACTGACAGTGGCCAGAACATTAAAGCAAGTAGTGTTAGCATCAATAAAATAAACTCATACTGGAGTTCTCTTTTACACAGCAGGAAGCAGAGATTTGAGAAGTTTGACCGGGAGGGAATAGTATCTAAAAATATGAAAATTTCAATGTATCTAAACAAGTTAATGGAAGCCATGGGCTTTTCTATACTATGTCTTATTGTCTTTGTGAGAGGCAAAATCAAAGATTGGCTGGTCCATGCAGCTGACCCAGGAAGTAGTATTTATAGTATTAAGAGTATAATTTTAGAGTATGTATGAACAATTTAGCTACAAAAGGAAACATACACTTTCTTCTATTCAACAGATATTTAATGGGTACCTAATACATACAGTGCTGAGCACTGTGAGTAGTAAAGCATAGAGAAATGAATATTAAGTGGTTGAGTGTGTGAAAGGTGTGAAAAGGCATTCCTCCCTTATTTGGCTTGAGAGCCACTTCATTAACCCCTGCATGGTATAGCCTAGATACATTTATCATTGCAATACATTTCTCTTTGGGATAGTAACATTTTATGGATGTATATCTTAATACTATTCAAATAGCAATGGCTAAACTGTTATTAAAACACTATCTAGTAAGAATTAAATAGACCAGCAGTTGACATGATTGTCAATTTCCACAATATTTTGAGGGACAATATCTGTACTTACATTAGAGTAATATATTTTCTCCGTAATGTCCCATGTTGACTTTGTATAGACATTTCTCACCATTGCTATCAAACGTTATTGAATTCATTTTATATATATATGTATATATATATATATATATACATAAATGTATACACACACACATACATATCCTCCTAATTGATAACCAGCCATTCAATCTGTCTATTTTCCTTCATTTTTTTAAAATTTATTTTTGAGAGACAGAGAGAGAGAAACAGAGCGCAAGCAAGGGAGAGGCAGAGAGAGAGGGACACAGAATTGGAAGCAGGCTCCAGGCTCTGAGCTGTCAGCACAGAGCCCGATGCGTGGCTCGAACTCACAAACTGTGAGATCATGACCTGAGCTGAAGTCAAACACTCAACCGACTGAGCCACCCAGGCGCCCCCATTTTCCTTCATTCTTGATGATAGTAAATGTTATTTCACTTAATTATCACATTAACCATGCAAGATCATTATTCATATCAACTCCATTTTACACACAAGGAAACTGAGCTTTCAAAATAAATAGTTTGCATAAAGTCACACATGGGGAGAGGCTGAGATTTTGATGTAGGTCAATTTGACTCTGATACTCACTTACAGCCCTATTTCCACATAGTCCTCTAGCCATTTCCCTTTTTTACCTACCTATTCATTCTCCAAACAAACAATAGGGTGATTTCACACACAAATTTGAACAAATCATTTTCCTTTCTAAAAAGTCCTTGAATGGTTCCTCCTTTGCCAATAGATGCATTTTCTTTCATTTTGTTTTATTTATTTTAGAGAGAGAGAGAGAGAGAGAGAGTATGCGTTAGTGGGGGAGAGGAGCAGAGGAGGGGAAAGCGAGAGATAGAGAGAGGGAGGGAGAGAAAGAGAGAGAGAGGGAGAGAGAGAATATCTCACATAGGCTCCATGCCGATGCAGGGCTTGATCTCAAGACCCTGGGATCATAACCTGAGCTGAAAGCAAGAGTTGGACCCTCAAATGACTGAGTCATCCAGGTGCCCCAACAGAAGCATTTTAAAGCCAAGTTCTTAGCATAGCATACAAGGCCCTCCTGCTTCTCATTAACCCTTTGAGGACTGAAAGACTGCTATGTCACACCTCACACATATAACTTTATAGGCACACAAACTTCTTTCCACTTTCTGATATGCCATGTTCTCTCTCATTATGCTGTTGCTGTGCTATTTCTTCTTCCTGGAACATCATCATTCTCCTCTCTGGGGACATTTCCAAACACGTGAGTTGCCATTGACCACATGGGCCATGTTCTTTCACACTCCCAAGTCTTGAACATACTATATCCTTTGCCAGGAATGCCCTCTCTTTAGTTCTCTGGGTGACAAATTTCTACTGTTCCATCAAGGATCAACGTATGTGCTACCTTGTCATGAAACCTTTCCAGGTATTTCCTTTAAATATTGCCACTTTGTAGTGTTCCACAACACATAGGATACAATACCTCCAGGACGGATACAGCAGGTGGCCTTGCTTACCTCCTCTACTGACATGGGAATACTCTGTCCTCTGGGTTCCCATAGCAATTTGTACATACTGTACTTAGATTTTTTTTATCCTACTATATGATTATGTGTTTAAAAATTGGTCTGTTTCCCACAGTACATTGAGCTTTCTGCAACAGATTCTGTGGGCTTACACCCTTTGCATTCTTCATACAGCATTGCACAAGACTTGGCATCTTGTTGTGGTGTTGTGACAGGAATAAATACACAGAATGAATCTTTAACTTCAAATTCAGACAGTGAAGAATGCTTGACCTCTAATGGGCCTTCATAAAAAGAAGTTTCAAGGAAATAAAATGCAATTTATAAGCTTGCTGAAAATCACATTACAGAATGTTTTCACAGATTGTATGATAGATCTACTATACGAGCATTTGAAGTATAAGCCAAAATTAAAACGAGTGACTAAATTAATGAACAAACCAAACAAGTCTCCCCTAAATATTTTGTAACATAACATTGAAGGATTGATAGAAACTCCTCAGGTATCCATGAGACTTAAGATTAACAAATCATTTGACAAGATGACAGAGCCAGGCTCTTCCCACAGCCTTCTTTGGCCACTTTTGTCATTTAATGGCTAAGAACAAGCTTCTAGTGAATGGGAAGTGAATATGGACTTTCCCTTGACCAATAGGAGCATGAAGAAAAGATAAAAGCCAAGAGACCACCTGGCAGTTCCTTGAGTCTTTTACGATGGGTCTGGGTCTGGAGCCGCCACTTACCTGCCTGTGAGTGCTCTTTTCAGATTCAATGGCAGTCTTGGTGCAGTTTCCAGATCTTTTCAAATAACAATTCTGGAAAATGCTTGGAGGAATGTGACTTTCTAGTCTTTTAGAGAAAGGTTACACATTTACATTTAAGAGTTAATATGAAGCTATATAATTGGAAAGAAAAAATCCACAGATTATAATCAGATGCCCAGTGAGTTTGTTATAATTATATTTAATTCATCAAATGACAAGAAATTTAATAAAGACTAGGACCTGGCACCTCTCCTGAATAGAGAAAGATTCTGATCAGTCTAGGTCTTGCATTTTTCTTTTCTCATTTTAGCTTTCAAATAGAAAAACCACAAATTAATAGATCTGACCTGAGATCCATTGTGAAGAGGATTCTGGGATTTTTGCGCATGTCTTACTTTAAGGAATCCACAGTTCATTTAAAGTGACGTTGCTGGGAGTTTATTCAGAGTCACTTTCTAATACTGTAATGTTGGTTGTTGTTGGGGGAATGAAGCCTAGCTATCTCACAAGAAGTTTGATTATAGTCAAAGAAAAACATAATCTAAACCATTTCTTCACAATAAAAAGAAAAACAGGAAAAAATGCTGATTCTGTATTGATGAATTCTAATTAATTACGCCTTGCGGTACCTATCTTTATATCTTGGATTAGGCAGTTCCCCTTGCGGAAGGTATCCTCATGATGCCTCTCGTCTGGTCAGATCACATTCTGCAACACCCAACTCAGCCACCTTCCCATCATCTTTCTTTTCTTTTTTTTAATGTTTATTCATTTTTGAGAGAGAGCCAGAGAGATCACGTGTGTGTGCATGAGCACACACGCGTGTGCGTGAGTTGGGGAGGAGCAGAGAGAGGAGGACAGAGGATTCCAAGCAGACTCTATGCTGACAGCAGAGCCTGATATGGGGCTTGAACTCATGAACTCTGAGATGATGACCTGAGCCAAAGTCTGACACTTAACCAACTGAGCCACCCAGGCACCAAGCCCCCATCATCTTTCTTAACTAATCTTGTCCTACTCATGCTGAGAGCACAGACCTTTAGAGTTGGAACAGACCTTCCACAGCATCCATGATAGCCATAGCTTTCGTTTTATAAATACAGCAGTTGAAATCAAGGAAGTAAAATGGACTTTTGTAGGTCATCCAACTGGCTAGTGACAGAGCTAGAAATGGAAAGTTCCCCCTAACTACCTGACCGGTGCTCTAGTCCATGTACTACCCATTCCTCCCAGTCATGAACTGCCTTGTTGCCTCTCTTAGATTTGTATTTTTAAGTCACTGTTTCAACTTCCATGGATAATTCCATTTTCATTGTTGATGACTTGAGTTCTTAACTTGATTGTAAACCACTTAGAGCAAGGACTGTATCCTTCCTCACTTGTGCCCTTCTTTCAGGATGTATCAACAAGTAGGGTGCATTTTAGATAAAAAATTATGGTGGGGCTCCTGAGTGGTTCAGTTGGTTGGGTGTCCAAGTCTTGATTTCAGCTCAGGTCATGATCTCACGGTTTGTAATATCGAGCCCCAAGTCAGGCTCTGCCCCTCCCCTGCGCCCTCTCTCTCTCAAAAATAAATAAACATTTTTAAAAAGAATGAAAAATCATGTCCACCTAATTTTGATTTAATCTTTTCAGAGAGGTAACCAGTAACTTTTTAAGATGGTGAATACATAGAAGTGCTCACATTTAAGGTTGCACAAGAGATTTTCTTACAGAGAAACATTTTAAGGTAATGTTATCTGAGCTTGCTTAGATGAGGAAAATTGATCTTGTTAAAAAAATGTTTATTTATTTATTTCAAGAGAGACAAAGAGTGGTGGAGGAACAGAGGGAGAGGGAGATAGAGAGAATCTCAAGCAGGCTTCACGTTCAGCTCAGACCCCGACGCGGGGCTCAAGGCAGGGCTCAATCCCACATACCATGAGATCATGACCTGAGCCAAAAATCAAGAGGTGGACACTTAACCGACTGAGCCAAGCAAGCACCCCAGAAAATTGATCTTTTTAAGTAAATAAGTGGCTATAAGTTTTGTTTTATGAGTTTCCTCTCTATAAATAAATATACAAATAAGTAGTTTCCATTTATTTGATATTTACAAGTCATCTTCCTCCTCTTCCTAAGAGTACTGCAATTTTATATAAAATGCATATTTTTTATTAATTGATGCAGCCTTAGAAGTTGCATTCAAGTCAAACTTTCAAATATAATGAAAGCACAGCCTTTTGAGGAAGTATGCTAAAATAGCCATTTTACATGATTTAGGCTTCATATTCATTCTCTATAGAATGGTTGTCGCTTTCCTGAACGTAAAATCAAGGCTCTTGGAATTAGTTACCGCATCTTTTATTTAGTCCAAATTAGTAAAAAGAAATGCTTCATTTAGAAAAACCAACAAAATGTTTCTACATAACAGCTGCTTGTTTGCATTTTAGATTCTGAAACCATTTAATCTCTCAGTAGCTTCATATTTGCGCAAGCCTCTCCCCCTTTCTTTTATACGTTTGATAAAATCAGGTCAGGGATAAAGGTGAGATTATACATTGGTGACTCTAGGCGCATAAATTCAACTTATTAAGTAGCAATGCAGGACCTGAGACCTGGTAAGGAAAAGAACAAAATCAATGAATAATGGTTAATTAAACAGAGTGCATACCTCTTCAGCTAGCTTAACCAAACCTTCTGAGGTTCAGACTTGGAGTAATTTGCCAACTAGCATTTCAGTAGGATAGAAATCATGTTAATGAAAACAATGACTTCTTATTTTCTGTTAAAAATGGATAGCTGTTGATAGGAAATAACAGAAGAGAGACTCTAGAAGGGTCATTATATCTATTCGGGAAGGCTCTGCCTCATTCACAAAGAGTTTGGGATAACATGTTCCATAGCCACCTTCGAGTGCACATAGCAGACTCACGACGGTGGACACGCCCTTTGTTAAACACGCCCTTGAATGATACCTTCCTCTTGAGTGCAGAGGACCTGTGACTTGCTACTAAGCAATATAATATGGCAAAGATGATGGAATGTCTCCCAGTATGTAAGTGTCCATCTTAGGAGACTGGAGCAAGAAATTCTCTTGTTGAACTTGAAGAATCAAATAGCCATATTGTGAGCTGCCTCTAGAGTACACCACGTGGCAGGGAAATGTGAGGTCTCTAAGAACCGAGAATGGCCCCTGGCCTACAAAATGGGAACGGCAGTTCTACAGCTGCAAGGAACTGAATTGTTCCGTCAACGTCAATGTGAAGAGGACTCCCAGCTCCGGAATGGGATGCATCCTGGCCAACACATTGATGGTAGCCTTTTGAGAACCTGAGGCGAGGTTTTCGTTCAGCTAGACTAGACTCCTGACCCACAGAAACTATAAAATTCTATGTGCAGTAGCTTAAAAGCTGCTAAATTTGCGGCACTATATCGTCCAGCAATAGAAAACAAATGCACTCATCTAATTTACTACAATATGGTGGTTCAGTGTGGACCAGGACAGGAATTTAAAAGCTGGCAAGGACTGAGGTTTCTCTGGGAATTCAAAACTCTCACTCATGGGTTCCCTGCTTCTCTCTGGGCTTATCCTCTGTTCTACTATCCACTGAATAGCTTCCGTAACAACTTCAGCGGGCAACAGGCAAGCAGGCAATTCTGGCCTACTCAGCCTCAGCTTTACTCATGTACTTGATCTTAAACTGTGGCTTTCACCAGTAGCTGCTTCAGTTATCTTTTCGTATTTTTTTCCTTTTAAAGTTCATGTGTAAGTTTAAATTCCAGAGCAAGAAATTCCCTGAGCCACCTCATCTTTTCATAGCAGGATATATTTTAATTCATCAACTAGCTCGTGGATTGGCAGCCATTGTGTCAGGGGTCTATTTGCATTTTAATCAGCTGTGGCCAGAGGGTGATGGGTAACTGGGTAAAAATCATGGCCTCCAATGGCTTTGTCTTGAGGGCCTAGGCACTGGGTAGGTTGTTTTTGTTTTTGTTTTGTTTTGTTTTTTTTTTGAAGGAACTGTGAGCAGACCAGTAGAAATTTGAAAGCTCTCGTATACAGGATTGAAAGGGTCATAAAATATTGAAGGGTAAAGGATTATATTAAGTTGGCAGACTGAGCTTACTTGTCTATACTAAATTTTATGTAATAAGATGTAAGAAAACAACACAAAAAAATAATCATTCCATACAACAGTGCTGGAAGACAAGAATTCCATTAAGAGATCAGATGTTGAAAGGAATTTGAAGACCAAGCAAGCGAGCAAGATCAAGATCAAGTAAATAGGATCAGATGTCTAGGGAGCCAGTTCTGCATTGGAACAGCTGAATCGTTAGTGGATGCTTCCCCTCCCATGTGTGCTCTGCAGTGGACAAGAGCTATAACTTTCGTTTCCTTTGACTTGTCTGCTCATGTCTTCTGCTCATTTTTCTATTGGACTGCTTCTATTTTCTCAGTGAATTGTAGCTGTTCTTTATATATTAGAGTTATAACAGTTCTTCATATATTGGATCAGTAGCGTTTTGCCATATATGCTGGAAACATTTCCCAAGTTTATTATTTGCCTTTAATTGATTCTATAGGATGTTTTGAACTAAACATTACTAACAGCTACTACTTCTAAGAATAAGCAGAATAAGTAAAACACACACATTGGTATTTTGGGTTTTATGTAGCTCAACTGAACAATCTTTTTCTTTGTGCATTCTGTTTTGGCTTGTATGCATAGAAATGTTTTTTCCAACCTGAGGTCCTATAAATACTAATCTGTTTGTTTTTTTTTTTTTAGGTCTTCTTATTTATTGTGTGATTTTTTGCATATATTTTTTAATAAATTTAAATTTTATTTTGGTATATGATATATTTATCAAATTTACATTGAATGCTAATTTATAAACATCTCTTTATGTATGGTAGATAATGGGCCTATTTTTTTTAATGTTTATTTATTTCTTTTGAGTGGGGAGGGGCAGAGAGAGAGGGAGAGAAAAAATCCCAAGCAGGCGCTGTCTGCACTGTCAGTGCAGAGCCCAATGTGGGGCTCAATTTCACAGGTTCATGAGTTCATGACCTGAGCCAAAATCAAGAGTCAGATGCTTAACCGACTGAACCGCCCAGGCACCCTGATAATGACTCTTAAAAGTGGTTAACCAATTGACTCCATAACATATTAAAAATCCCATCCATTTCTTGTGATTTTAAATCATTTTATTATATATTTAATATATTTTATTATATACTTAATTCTTACAGAAACTAAGATTTGGGGACTATTTTAATTGTCTTCTTTCATTTCTCTGTTTTATGTTTTTGTGAAGTATTCTGTTGTCTTAAACGTCACATGGAATTTTTTTTAGCTTTATTGAGGTATAACTGACAAAATTGCAACGTATTGAAAGTATACAACATGATGATTTGGTATATGTATCCATCAATCGTCTCACATATTTATCTTTTTCTGAAGAACAAAACTTGAGATTTACTCTCTGCAAATTTTAATTATATGATGCAATATTATCAACTATTGTTACTATGTCATACATTAGTTCCTCAGACTCGTTTATCTTGTAGCTAAAAGTTTGTATCTTTTATCAGCCTCCCTATTCCCCACCCCCAATGGCAGTTCCTGGCAACTACCATTCTAGTCTCCGTTTCTAGGAGTTTGACTTTTTTCCCCCTTACATTCCACATATAAGAGAGATCATAGAGTATTTGTCTTTCTCTGTCTGGCTTTTTCACTTAGTGTAATGCCCTCAGGTTTCATCCATGTTTTGCTAATGGCAGGATTTCCTTCTTTTTTAAAGGCTGATATATATATATATATATATATATATATATATATATATATATATATATAGTCTTCATCTGTCAGTGAAGGTTTAGACTGTTTCCACACCTTGGCTATATTAAGAATAATGCTGTAGTGAACATAGGAGTACAGATATCTCCTCAAGGTAGTGATTCTTTTTGGTGATATACCCACAAATGTGATGGCTGGGTCATATGGTACTTCTACTTTTAATTTCTTTTTTATTTATTTATTTATTTATTTAATTAATTTTATTTTTGTTTTATTTTTTTTCCTGATTCTTTATTTTTTTCTTTTTAATATCTTATTTTTTTTTAACTTTATAGTTTATTGTCAGGTTGGTTTCCATATAACACCCAGTGCTCTTCCCCACAAGTGACCTCCACCAAGACCATCACCCCCCTTTACCTTTCCCCCTTCCCCTTCCCCCCTCAGTTTGTTTTCAGTATTCAAGAGTCTCTCGTGTTTTGTCTCCCTCCCTCTCCCTAACAATTTTTCCTCCTTCCCCTCCCCATGGTCCTCTGTTGGGTTTCTCT
>CM053579.1:9800546-9866691 GCA_028646485.1 Cryptoprocta ferox | reverse complement strand
CATCTTTGAGGTTGTCTTCCTTCTGGCGTCTGTCTCTTCTTTCCCCCACTTGCAAATCCGAGTTTTATCCTTTCGGTCCTTCTCAGTTCAATCCATACGGGCGTGCGCGGATGACAGAGCTCCCTGCTTCTCCGCCATCTTGTTCTCCTCTACTTTTAATTTCTTCAGGAACTTCCATGCTGCTTTCCAAAGTTGCTGTATCAGTTTACATCCTCCCCATATTGTACAAGGCTTTCTTTTCCTCTATGTCCTCACCACCATTTGTTATCTTGTCCCTTTAATACAAGATATCCTGACAGATGTGAAGTGATACAGCATTGTGATTTTGATTTCCATTTCCCTGATGACAAGTGATGTTGAGCATCTTTTCACATACCTGTTGTCATTTGCATGTCTTCTTTGGAAAAGTGTCTATTCAGATCCTTTGCCCATATTTAAATTGGGTTATTTGGGGGATTTTTTTTTTTTTTTTGCTATTGAGTTGTATGACTTCTTGTGTATTTTGAATATGAACTCCTTATTGGATGTGGTTTGCAAATATTTTCTCCCGTTACATAAGTTGCCTTTTCATTTTGTTGATGATCACCTTTGCTTTTTAGTTTGAAATAGTCCCACTCATTTATTTTTGCTTTTTGTTGTCTTTACTGTTGGTGTCAAATCCAAAAAATCATTGTCAAGACCGATGTTTAGGAGCTTTATCCTCCTTTATGTTTTCTTCTGCAAGATTTATGGTTTCAGGTCTCTTCATTCAAGAAATGTCTAAAAAAAAAAGAAGAAGAAATCTCTAATAATTCAAGTCTGTAACCCATTTTGAGTTGATTTTTGTGTATGCTCTAAGATAAGATACAGTTTTTTCTTTTGCAACTGTCCAGTGACTGTCCAGTTTTCCCAGCGCTCTTTATTGAAGAGAATAACCTTTTCCGCTTGTATGTTTTTGGCTCCTTTGTTGAAGATTAATTGCCCACATATCCATGGGTTTACTTCTGGGCTCTGCATTCTGCCCCATGATCTGTGTGTCTGTTTTAATGTCAATACCATACTGTTTTGATTATTGGCTTGGTAATATAGGTTGAAATCAGGAAGTGTGATGCCTTCAACTTTGTTCTGTCTCAAGATTGCTTTGGCTATTCTAATAATGGATATTATATGTCTCCCTTTGTTATTTTTTTACATTACTCCATGTAAATCATATGAACCTTAGATTAAATTTGTTAAGCCTCTCTCCACAGACCTAAATGAGATATTGATTGTATAGTATTATATTTAGAAATGAATGTGGACAAGTTTGCCATGAAAAACTTGCCATGGTTTGGACATCTACTTAAATAATCACAGAGTCTTGTCCCTATGTCCTCTGTATAAGGTGACTTAAATGAAAAGTTTTCATATTTTTAAACAGTCTTCCCATTCCCAGAGAAAATATAATCATGTATTTGGTTAGATATCTAAATTTCATTTAGGATTTTGGCCTCTTTATTTTTAAATGAGATTGTTCTCCACCCCACCCCCATATCTGTCAGATTTTGGTGCCAGCGTTAGGACAGAATAGTTGTGAAACTTTCCCTTTTTGGCTGTATTTTGGAGTTGTTTGTATAACATAATTTTCTCAGTTCTTGAAAGAAAAAAACATAAAATTGTGTAATTTTTCCTGACTACATTACTTAAACAGCTTCCCGCATTCTTAAGTTTATTGACATTTCTGTTGTTTAATTTATGATTCACTAGTTCATCTTTGGTTTGTCGAAATTTTAAATTTAAATTTATTAGTTTAGAAATATATCTCTATCTGGTTCATAAGCTATTGATAATTCTACTGTTGTCTATTCCTATTTTTTCCTTTTGTCTTGATTATACTAGTTGGATTTTTAAAAATTTTCTTTTTGCTAAATAAATAATTGATTTGGCTTATTTATTAATTGCATTAGTTTCCTCTTTTCTACATAATAAATTATGATTTCATGGTACTATTCTCCATATTTTTCTTTGAAATTGTTCTTTTCTAATGTTTTAAGATTAATGCTTAGAAGTTTTTAATAATAAAAGCATTTAAACCTATAGAATTAACTCTATTTATAATTTGGCTTTATAATTCTGGTCTTATTAAGTACTAGGTTGTTATTTTTTAACTGGCCCATTGTTTAAACCTTGATTTCCTATATTTTACAATATATTTAATAGAACATTTTCCATTTTGGGTTTTTTTTTTTTTAGTTAAACCTTAGCTATTACTTTTTACTTTTATTTCATTATAATCACATGATACGACTTACACAAATTCTTATTTTTGGAATTTATTTCTAAATAGAAAACATAGTGATAAAAATATATAAAAAGTGCTATCAGAAATCTTTCACTCTCTCCTATAACCGAAGCAAATAATCAAAAGTGTATGTTATAGCAAAACAGGAGCAATATTTTTTGCTTGCTCTAGATTTCGAGAAATTTCTGCTAAATGTAGTACCCTGGACACTTCTGTTTTAGATACTTACCATCTCATTCTGAATATTAATCAATAATTTGTGGAATCAAATTTATTTCTCTTAGTCCATAAATATTTGTGAGTTTTCTAGAAAATAAGCATTCAAGTATTGTTATTTCTTTCCTGAATGATCCAGTGATGATGAAATTTATCAATAGAAATACAATTGTAAGAAAACATATCTGGTTGTTTCTCATCAAAGGTTAAGTGTTTGGGGTGGTTTGTTTTTTTTCCCCTCTCTGAAAAACTTGTGTTAGTATCTGTGATGATGGCAGTCAGTCTTTCTTATTCTTCCTTTAGGAATAGTAACACTGATGTACTTCTAAGAGAAATTAAAAGATGTAGCCAGCATTTATACTTTGCATATTTTCTGAAAGATCTAACAATTTTCAAATTGAATTAAAATATATATACACTATTTACTACATTTCTAAGTTTTAGAGTGTGTTAAATTTCCAAATTAAGACTTGTTTAAATGAAAAAAATGCTAACCTAAGGATAATATTTCTGTATTTCAGATATAGCCAAAAAAAAATTCATTGATAAAAAAAAATGAAGCCTAGTGGGTAGCTTTCAGCTCAAAAAATAAATAAATAAACATTTGGTAGGAAGTGAGATTATATTTCAATATGTCTTTTTTTTCAATGTTTATTTTTTAGAGAGAAAGAGAGAGAGAATGCAAGTGGGGCCAGGACAGTGAGAGACAGAGAGAGAGAATCCCAAGCAGACTCCGTGCTGTCAGCACAGAGCCTGATGTGGGACTTGAACTCACAAACCATGGCATCATGACCTGAGCCGAATGCTTAACCAGCTGGGTCACCCAGGCACCCCGATTTTTCAAATTAAATGTAACATCTACTTCTAGTAAGTATCGTAGGCAGCAAACCCACCAACAGTTTAAGTTTTAATTCTGAAAAAAGGGATCCCCGGTGAAGACACAGACCTCGTCCCACAGTCCTAGCTAGGATTATGCTTTAGGAGAACAAATTCGCCATTGATTTCAGATCCAGCCATGAGAAAACTGAGGCACAGAGAGTTTACATAACTTGAGAGTCACATAATATGGCCAACCCTTCCTAATCCACTTGCCCTATAAAATAGCACTGGCGTCTTCTCAGTGATTGGACTATTGATAAGAGCTGCATTCTTCCATGTTAGTCAGCCCTAAGAGGTGGACATAAAGAATGTCTCTATGTGTTTATAATTGGTCAAATTTGCTAAATGACTCTGGGAGTGAGGTGCACCGAGAGAGGCTACCACATCGCAGTCCTTTATTTTATTGTTTTCCCGGTTTGTCATCATGAAGCTGTACATAACCCCATTTTTAAAGCCTAGGACACTTCATTCCTCATTTTATTAACCATTTCCTTTTTCTCCCAATGAGCCTAGGAGCATTTAGTTTCCCTTCTGCTTTGCATTCGTCAGTGGACTCTTCCAGATTAACCCCATTTTATCCAACTGCTCTCTTCTTCTGTTTGCTTCATGTCAGATTGTCATTAAGCCCAGCTCATTGTTCATCGACCTTCACTTCACACCTAGTCAGTCAGCATTCGTCAGCTTCCCTTTTTACCTCTTCATCTCCAAATTTATCAACAATTATCACACTTTTCACTCTATAGTCTTTTCAATTTTCCATTAAATTTTTTTTTTTATTTTTTAGCTTGCTATGTTTGCATTGGCTTCAGTTAGCCTTGAGCTTTAGGTATTTTTTAGCTGAAACAACAGCTTGATTCTTTCCCTCACCAGTTCTTGATCTTAGAAAAGTGACTTAACTTCTCTCAGCATCAGTTTCCTCATCTAATCAAGTGGTGATATTCATGGCCACTTTATGAGTTTCTGGTAAGGATTAGAGGTATCACATGTGGTGTGTCACCCTAGTTCAATTTCTTATCTATAGTCATTACCCACACGACACTTATTGGTATTTTATTACTTTCATAACCGCTAGATGCTGGTTTCATCTTTGGAATTGTGTGAAGGGGTTTCCGGGAGGAAAATAAAGTGATATATTTGAACTGTTTGTCATGTGGATCTAATTCAAAGATAACATGAGGTAAATCTTTCAAACAGGCATTTTAAAATTTAAACTCTTAAACATTCAACTTTGGCTCAGGTCAGGATCTCATAATTTGTGGGTTTGAGCCCGCATCAGGCTCTGTGCTGACAGTTTGGAGCCTGAAACTTGCTTCAGATTCCGTATCTCACTCTCTCTCTGCCCCTCCCCCTCTCACGCTCGCTCTCTCTCTCTCTCTCTCTCTCTCTCAAAAATAAACAAACATTTAAAAAAAGAGTTTAACAATAGGCCTTTATTTTATTTTATGCAGCACCCAATAATTTACAAAGCATTTCACACTCATTATTTCATTCATACCAGTAACAGTCTTGGGGGGTTGGTATTATCTCATTTGACAGGTGGTCAGTTTGTCGATTCTCAAGTCTGAACAGCTACAGAGTAGTAAATTGTGGACTTGAACTCAGGTATCTTTGACTCCAAAGTCTAGGCTCTCTTTTAATGAAGGCTATTCTCTTTTTACTCTATTACTTTGCCCAGATGATGAATTTGAGCTCCTTTCACTTGTGAGATGGGCTTGATTGGGCAAAAATGCCACTAAGACTTGGCTTTCCTCTGTCACAATGTCATCCGCCATTTATTCATCAAAAATGGTAAGGGGTCACTAATGGTTAGGTAATACACCAGGTACTGGGAACAGAAGGGTGAAAGGATGAGGGCTCCGATACCTGTCACAATGGCTAAAATCAACAACATAAGAAACACAAGTGTCGTTGAGGATGGGAAGAAAAAAGAACCCTCTTGCACTGTTGGTGGGAATGCAAACTGGTGCAGCCACTCTGGAAAACAGTGTGGAGGTTCCTCAAAAAGTTAAAAATAGAACTACCCTATAATTCAGCAATGGCACTACTGGGTATTTACCCAAAGAATATGAAACATGAATTTGAAAGGGTCTATGCACCCCTATGTTTATTGCAGTATTAATTATAATAGCCAAGTTATGGAAGCAGCCCAAATGTCCATTGATAGGTGAATAGGTAAGAAGATGTGGTATATATATATACGATATATATATGGGATATATATATATGTTGTATATATATATATATAATGGAATATTACACAGCCATAAAAAAGAATGAAATCTTGTCATTTGCAACAATATGGATGGATCTAGAGAGAATAGTGCTATATGAAATAAGTCAGAGTGAGAAAAATACCGTATGATTTCACTCATATGTGGAATCTAAGAAACAAAACAAATGAACAAAGGGGAAAAAAGAGAGAGAAATAAAGAAAACAGACTCTTAACCACAGAGAACAAACTGATGGTTACCAGAAGGGAAGTGGGTGGGGGGATGGGGGAAATAGGTGATGGGGATTAAGAGTACACTTACCTTGATGAATAATATGTGGAATCATTGAATCACTAGACTGTACATCTGAAACTAACTTGACACTGTGTTAACTGTACGAGGATTCAAATAAAATAAAAACTTAAAAAGGAAGGAAAACCTACCATTTTTGACAACATGGATGAACCTGGAGGATATTATGCTAAATGAAATAAGCCAGACACAGAACAATACATACCACACATCTCACTTTTCTGTGGAATGTAAAATAGTCAAACTCATAGAAGCACGGAGTAGGATGGTGGCTGCCAGGGGGTGAGAAGGAGGGAACCTGGAAGATGTTGGTCAAAGGGTACAAAGTATCAAGATGCAAGAATAAATTCTGGATACCGAATGTATAGCAATATGACTATAGTTGACAACACTGTATTGCATACTTGAAATTTTCTGTGTTCTCACCACACAAAAAAAGAAAAAAATAGAGAAGAAAATGGTAACTGTGAGGTCATGGATACTTTAATTAGCTTGGCTGTGGCAATTATTTCCCAACGTGTACATATATCTAAATATCGGGTTGTACACCTCAATATATAGAATTTTTATGTCAATTATACCTCAATAAAGATGACCAAAAATTTTTAATAAGTCAAAAAAAAAAAAAGGAAAGAGAAAAAGAGAAAGGATGAGGGCTTCGTCCTTCAGACACCGAGAGTCTGGTGGAGGGACAGGAATGGTGACAGGTGATCCCATTACCACATGGTGAGCAAACACTGCGACAGAGACAGAGATGGGGGGCCAGGCGTGTGTGAGCCTGGTAGAGGAAGGGCGCATCAGTTCATGGGGAAGGTGCAAGTTCATTCCTTTCCTTCCTGGCTCTACAAAAGGGAAGACCAGTGAAAACGCAAACCAGTCAACAAACAAAAGCATGAAAAAAGAAGAGTAGGAGTTGTTTTCAGTTGCTCCAGATTTGTGGAATGCGGTAGAAGTCCTTCACAAGAACACAACAGTCCTTGGCCCTCTTTGGCTGGGGATGTTAGAAAACTGGACGTTTTTTTCTTCCTGTCTCTACTCTGACTTGGTATCTCCGAAGCACTTTGTCTCTACTTCTCGTCCTCATCAGCCTTCATCTCCGCTGAACTCCAAATCTCCATTTCCAGCTATCTAGAGGGCAAATATTTCATTTTATAATATATTGGATTCTTCCCATGTAAATGACAGTGCACATTCACTGTAGAAAATTGGGGACAAATAAAAAGTATAAAGAAGAAATTAAATGTGTCCATTTATCCAACAGTAGCTATTGTTAAGTTTAGGACATTTTCTTTCATTCTTATTATGCATAGCTAGGTATCCAATTTTTACTGGTAATATTGTCAATTTTGAATTCTTTCTCCATTTTTTCTTTTATTTCTCTTATGATTAAAATATAGTCTTCTGATCCAAGATCGTAATTAATTCTCTAGTTTTTTCCTAGGCTTTTAAAATCATACAACTCTTTAATACAGCCAGCTCCTCACCCCCGCTTTGGTTATATGATGTGTGAGATGAAACTTGAAATTGACTTTGTTCAAACTAGCAATTGTTCCAAATAAAATTTATTGCATAATTTAATGTTGCCCCACTGACTTAAGAGCATTATGCCAACACGCAATTCGGGATGTTGGGCATGTTGCCACTCCCTCCTGTAGTCAGGGGAGACATTGCTAAACCTTCAAGCACTCTTCCCACTGAACCTGTATATGGTCTCAGAATCCTTCCCTACCCCACTCCATGCTCAGCACGGAGCCTGACGCGGGGCAGAATCCCAAGACCTTGGGATCATGACCTGAGCCGAAATCAAGAGCCGGATGCTCAACCAACTGAGCCACCCAGGCTCCCCTTTCAGGAATATTTCTGTCCATTGACCTGTCTCCTGGTTCATACTTCAATTTTGCAAGTCAGCTATGGTAGTTTTATAATACATTTTAGAATATTTTAGTGCCAGACAGTCCTATCGCTCTTTAAAAATAACATTTACCCTTTTCTCTGATTAAAAATTAATGGATATGCCTTTTAGAAAACACGGGAGAGACACAAACAAGGGATAGAATAAAAATCACCCATAATCAGCAACTATAGATAGGAACCAAAGGAATTGGATGTGTATCTTTCACACACTTTTTATTGCTCATACATATACATACCTACAGATATTTTTTCTTACATAAAAGGTAACGTATTGTGCCTATTTTTATGCTAATTGCCTGTTTGACTCTTAACATTATGTTAGAATTACCCTTCATGTTAATATATTTCTGCATCATGTGTAATGTGTGCATATTACTCACTGTATGATACAAGGATATAGGTGTGTATGTATATATTGGAGATTTTTCATCTGTACAACAAATACACAGTGAACATCTACTATGTGTCAGTGTCTTACACACTGGAATACGTGAGTGAATAAAACAGACAAAGGCCCTGTCCTCATGAAGCTTACATTCTAGTCACTGCATGTGTGGGGGGCGTCTTTTGTGTGTGTGTTGTGTGAATACAGACTATTAGCCTAATGAACAGGTAAATGTCGTAACATGTTAGAAGGTGATAAATGCTTTGGAACAAAATACAGAAGAGTAAGGGAGTAAAGCAGCCATGGAACCGGAAGGGGCCATGTTTGATTAAATGCTTGAAAAAGGTGAGAACGTAGCTGTCTTGGAGAAAAGCCTCTAGGTAGCGGGAAGAGCCAGGACAAATGCCCTATTGACAGAAAAGTGAGAGCAGCAGGACATCCACATCGAATGTTCCATGGGGAATCTGCAGTAACAGGAGTTCGGACCAGAGACTTAGTGGATGGAAGTCTACATCGTGTAAATCCTTGTCAGCCGGGGCTCTGACTACACCAGAAAGTTGTCTCTGGCTTTGATGAGGGTGATAGCATGGCAGGTGATTATATATGGTGGGATTCGGCACGTATTTTTAACTGCAGTCTGAGAGCTTCCTGACAGATTATATACATACATATATTTCCAAATTTGTAACTCAAATTATAGCATCCTGTATATACTTATTTATTTTTCCAGCTTTTGTGACATATAATTGACACATAAACTTGTGTTATTTTATTTTATTATTTTGTTTGTAGAGAGACGGCATGAGCAGGGGAGAGGAGCAGGCGAGAAAGAGACAGAGAGAGAGAGAGACAGAGACAGAGAGAGAGAGAGAGTGAATCCCAAGCGATCTCCACAGTCAGCGAGGAGCCCAGCATAGGGCTCGATCTCACAAGTGTGAGATCATGACCTGAGCCAAAATCAAGAGTCGAACCCTCAACTGATTGACCCACCCAGGCACCCCTAAACTCGTGTAAATCTTGAGGTGAACAACATGCTATTTAATACATGGATATGTTGCCAAATGCTTACTACAAAAAGGTTACTTAACACATCACCTCACATAGTCACCAATTTTTTTGTGTGGCGATAACTTTTAAGATCTACCCTCCAACTTTCAAGTATACAATACAGTTTTATTCCTTATAATCACCATGCTGTACATTACACCCCCGGAACTTATTTATCTCATAACTGGAAGTTTACACCCTTTGACCACCTTTGCCCATTCTCCCCCAGCCCCTCACCCCTGGCAACCGCCAGTCTACTCTGGGAATGGGCTTCATGGCCCGCACAGCCCTTCAGTTGTGGAACCCAGTCAGGCAGAATTGCCAACCTAGCCACTGGCCAGATGGAACGCCCGGCTCCACCTGGCAGAGGGGTAGAGCCACCGCCTGGGATTTCTGCCGGGCACCACTGCAAGCAGGGGCGTGGTCTGCGAAGATCCAAGGCCGCTGCTGGAAGCTCCGCCCCACCTTCTTCGCCAATCTCATCCCCAGTGTTCGAGCCCCACAGATCCCACCCCCGGGGATCTCCCTCAGGTGAGCCCCGAGTGGGCCTCCTGGGAAGTATCTCACAATCCTGGGGGGAGCTGGATGTCGACAGTGGGCTTTCTTTTTCCCTTTGGGGTTAACTGGAGGCCCCTAGGGGCCCTCCGGGGGCTTCACCGTGTGAGCCTGGGGGTGGGGTTCTGTGGTCAGAGTATAACCGCTCCTCTTTCTCTTCCAAATTCTACCCTTGGCTCTGTGATCAAAAGTGCTGCAGCCTCGCCCCTGCGCTCTGGCATTTCCGCAAATGTGTCTTGTCTGTGGATCGGTGTTAGTTGGTCTTGTGAGGGAGGTTCAAGTTGAGAGCAATCTATTGCCATCTTGATGACCTATACTTATTTATTTAGAATTTTCCTACGATCTGTCATATCCGGATAATTGTGTTTGGTAACTTTCTCTCCTCTGTCGTTCCTTTTCCATGTTGCCTGTTTTTAAATTCAATTTACAGGGGCGCTTGGGTGGCTCAGTCGGTTTCGGCTCAGGTCATGATCTCACGGTTCGTGGGTTCGAGCCCCGCATTGGACTCTGTGCTGACAGCTCACAGCCTGGAGCCTGCTTCGGATTCTGTGTTTCCCTCTCTCTGTGCCTCTCTCTCTCTCTCTCAAAAGTAAATAAACATTAAAACAAATTAAATTCAATTTACAGAACTTCTAGCTTTTGTATACTTTTAAGTCCTGATAGCACATAGAACCCCCTGATTGCCCATTTTTCATTATAGATAACATATTTTATTGATGTAAACTATTCTTTTTATTCCAATTAGCACTGTACTTGATTTTCATTGCTTTTTTGTCCTTGTTTTGTACTTGATTTTCATTGCTTTTGTGTGCTTGTTTTGATTGCCTGATATATTGCTGCCTACAGGTGTGCGCGCGTACGTGTGTGTGGCACCTTACTGTGTCTTACTGTCACTATGTCTCTTGTAAGTAGCTCATCACAGGAGAAAACAACAGAGCCTGAGGGCATTTTCTTTTGATAAGAAATTTAATTAATTTTCATTTATCATCACTAATATGTTTGATTTCACTTCTCCCACCATCTTACAAAGCTCTCTGGTTTTTAAAAATTGTCTCTTCTTGTTTTATCACCACTTAGACTTTCTATAGACAATTTTTGTTTATTATTATTTTCTGCAATGATTTAAAAGATGGACATTCTGCCTTTAATTCTAGAAGTGGTTATCGCAAAGCTTTTCAAAGCATGCTTACATTTGCATGTATTATACCCAGTCCCATATATTTAATTGGATTCCATTCTCCTGGAGACAATTTTCTCATTTGTTAGTTCTTGAAAGATCCTTTTTCTTTCTTCTGACAACGTATTCAAGTCATTTCTTCAGGAAGTTTGAATGTCTAATTATCCCTGTATACCTCCAGATGGCTCCCATCTCAAAGTAAAAGCCCGTTCTTATCATGGCCTGCAAGGCCCTCTGATCTCATTCCTTCACCTCTGATGTCATCCCCAACCAGTTTATCCCTTTCTCATGCCATTTCCACCACGCTGTCTCCTTGCTATTCCTTCAACACACCAGGCACCCTCCTGTCTCATGGTCTTCTCTCACTATTCCCTATGATTGGAATGATCTTCCTGAGAGATCTTCAGAGCTTTCTCCCTCACTTATTTCTAATCTCTATTCAAATTAAAGCATATGAAAGAAATCTTCCTTTTCATTCTCTATCCCCCATTCTCAATCCCCCATTCTTCACCCTGGTATACTCTAATATTCTTACACTGCCGTAGTTTTCTTTATAATGCTTACAGTACTTGACATCACCTGTTTGTTTGTTTGTTTGTTGTCTATCTCCCTTCACTGGGAGTAGAGTCCGTGGGTCCAGGGACATCGCCTATGAGTTTTGTTGAGATATTGCTAGCGCCCAGGTATGGCTAGTACATGCCATAGGGTAGGCTCTCAATAAGTACTTGTGGAATGAAATGATAAATGAACTGCTTTCCATGCTCTTCATACAGGAGTGACAACTTGACTTAGAGAATTTGGGGGCAATCGCTTGATTCGTCCTTGGCACAGTTCCAACTCTGCCTGACCCAGCCATCTTGCCAATCCTTGGAATTGCTTGGTTTCCATCAAATCCAAGGGCATTCATTGATACTGATATGGTCCAAATATTGCTGCTCTATACAGGTTAGGAAGCCTCCGAGCATGATGTACTATCAGAGCCCTACAGACTCATGTTGATCTTTTACCTTCTGAATCAAGACATGTTAAGGTGGATATTGTTTGTCTCCCACTTGTCCCAAATCTGCCTTACTCTTTTTCAGGAAGAATAATGCTGAGTAGCCCTCTGTACTTTCCATCAATTTGATCTGGTCATTATATTTAATTGGGGTTTCTTAAAGTTTTTGACATGTAAATAGCATCCATGCCGCCTTCTTTTTTTATCTTGAAAGTGGATATTTTTTAAACTTATATTCAACTTGGTTAACGTACAGTATAGTCTTGGCTTCAGGAGTGGAACCCAGTGATTCATCTCTTACATATGACACCTAGTGCTCATCCCGAAAAGTGCCCTCCTTAATGTCCATCACCCATTTAACCCAGTCCCCCACCTACCTGCCCTCCAGCAACCCTCAGTTTGTTCTCTGTATTTAAGAGTCTCTTATGGTTTGCCTCTCTCTCTATTTTTATCTTATTTTTCCTTTCCTTCCCCTATGTTCATCTGTTGAGTTTCTCAAATTCCACATATGAGTCAAATCATATGATATCTATCTTTCTCTGCATGACTTATTTCGCTTAGCATAATACCCTCCAGTTCCATCCACGTTGTTGCAAATGGCAAGATTTCATTCTTTTTCATTGCCGAGTAGTATTCCATTGTTTACATATACCACATCTTCATTATCCATTCATCAGTCAATGGACATGCTTCCTTTTTGGTCAGTGCTAATGTAAGTTATCCCCTTTTTGTATATTCCCTTGTTCGCTGCAGTAAGAAATTAGGGAAGGGTAGAGGAGTGAAGGCAGCAGTGAGCCCAATGCTCTCATGCTTGGAAGGTCCCTACTTTATATTATTATTTGGATATCTTTACAATACCTCGAACTGGATCTTTCTGGCTTCCTTATTTGGTTTACAATTCCATTGTTTTCTTAGGCACCAGATTTAAGACTCTGAGTTACTTTTGCTTTTCTTCATTCTTGCTTCATATGGTTCCTACCACATTCCCTCAGCTGTTCTTTTGCCTTCTATTTCTCATATGTCCGTGGTCTATTTCTACTACCAAAAATCTTGTATCACATGATTGCTAACTTCAATACAAGCACTCATTTATAGTATCCCTTCTTTCCTTTCTCCATTGGGGATCTCTCCCCTAAGGCTTTTAGGATGAAGGGTTAAATTACTCCCTCTCTTTCTACCTTCCTAACACCTCCAGCACTGAACACAGGATAAAATTGTTCAGTTCCAGGATGAAATGGATACTGCTTTCCAGCATTAATTCCCATTAGACCAATCCCACCCTTCTCTAAATTCTAGGGTCTGTGCCATCAACAGTTGGCTCAATGGCAGGGACAAGTCTGAGAGAGCAAGGAGGAGTCAAAGGGTTATGGTCATAGGAGACCGGTGCCTTCATTCAAAGCCTTGTCCCCAGATTGTTTGATTTCATGCTCATTCCTTAACTACTTAAGCCTCAGATTCCTCATTTATAAAATGAGAAAAACAGTACGTACATTCTTACATCTTGAGACAATTAAATAAAATTGGAGCTAACAACAACAGCCAACACAGTCTCAATGCCTCACTTCTCTTTTCACTCGAGAAAAGCACACTGAGCATTTAATGTCTTACATGTTCTTGGTTCTTTCTCTTGGAAACTTGGCTTAGAGCGGTTAGTGTGCCAGGATCTCTATTGCTCTAGATTCAGTTTGTATTACTGACTAGGACGAGGCCAGAATTTTCTGATTTACCTGTAGTGCATTAAATGCAGTGCAGCAAAGAAAAATGATGCCTCTACTTCTAGACGTGGCCAATGAAGACCGAGGTTGTCATTGTTTTTGCTGGTATATTTTGGAAGCAAACCACACAGGGTGGCTTTGACCATTCTGTTTTTGAATAATGTCTTTATTTTGCCTTAAGTGCTTTAAACCTGTTCAAAGTAATTCAAGAGTGATGCACAGGAAACCCTTGGTAACTCATTCCCTGCAATGGCACAGCCTATGCCAGCGGCTTGTACTTAGTTTTAAGACACACATAACACTGAGTTTCCATCATCTGGGACATGCCCATCACAAATCACTGATAAGATACCAAGCTGTGCCAAGAACCCACCCTTTGAGCCCTCTAGGAAAAGGCAAAGAGAGCTTTTATTCATTTAAACCATTTAGATCTATCATTAAGTTTGAGAAAGAAATTAATATTTAACTAAAGCTTTAGAGAACTTCTTTGTCAGCCTCCACCTTCCCCAGTTCCACTGAGCTTCTGGCAATGATTATTATAATGGATTGGCCAAATCCCATCTAGTTCGTAGAAAAATGCTGGCCACAGCAGTCAGGATAACTGTAGTACAACCTTCAAAATCGAGGTCTGTGTTAACATTAATCTTATTATGCCAAGTTTTGAATCTTACATGTCAGTCAAGCTTCAGCTTTCTCTCTTTCAAGGCTGTTTGTCAATACTGTGCAAATATTGCCCATGTCGATTTCTCATCCTGTGTACCTGTGGCAGATGTTAATAATCAGTTATGGGCTTTTCCCTTCTTTGAGCCCAAATGTGGGTTTAGAATCCTTTTAAATGCTGGGGGCATCGCCTAGTAATCAGTTTTAGTTAACACATAAGATGAAGTCTAGTTGCCGTGCTCTTTGTAACCATCATCAGTGGCTTGCCCCATCCTATGCCAGATGGGCCACCTAAAACCAACAGCACACACCAGAATGCAAGTCTACTCTTGATGTTTGACACCTATACCAACTAGCATCTGCTCAAACAGCAACATTTGCTTGGGTTAAAATCCAGTTCACCATGCTTTCTTGGGTGCTGATGGTTGGACTACTGACTGTCTGCCTCACTCCAGCCATCCAGCACAGACACTAGTTACCTTCTTTCACTTACACCCACTTACACCGGGCTTCTTGTCCTTATCTACTGATCTATGATGCCTGTGTCTCTGGATGCTTTGATGCTAAACCCATTCAAGTTTTATCACAAAGAGAAAGGGTTTGAAAGGAGGCTACTGTTTCCAACTTTTGTAATTTCTTTGACAAAGAATCAAATATCCACTCAGTAAACAACTGATGGACTTACACTAGGAGCCAGATGGTATTTTAGCACTGAAGACACAGAAATTTATCTGATACTATCTCTGTCCTCAGGGAATTCACATTTTAGCAGGAAGGATAAAGCCTTTGCACAAATAGTATTAATAAAACAGTAAGTGCAAAGTCAGAAGAGTGAAAATCCACAAGTGCAAATGTGAGATGTCACCCTGAGAGTCAGAGGAAAGTGAGTTCCCTTCTATGTGATCCAGGCAGCTCCAGTGTGGAATGTGGTGTAAAAGAAACGAACTTGGGGCACCTGGGTGGCTCAGTCAGTTGGGTGTCCAACTCTTGACTTCAGCTCAGGTCATGATCTCACGGCTCCATTGGTTCGAGCCCCGCATCAGGCTCTGCACTGGCAGTATCCAATTCCCCCAAAATATTTCCTTAAATGTAATACACTGTTCTTCATTCACTTTCACATATGTGGTAGCTCTAAATAAGGAAACCCATAATCCACTTAATTTTTTCAATTATACTTTCCTTAATTTCATGGTGGTGATGGTGGGATAATGCAATTATCTTAAATTTGACCACTAGTCACTATTAAGTAAGCACACACTTGTTTTTCGCAAACCAAAGTATGGACCCCATTAGTGAAACTGCTATGTTTTAGCCACTCTCTTGGAAACTCTGAAGGACTACCTCACAGTTGTGCACAGGCCCATCTGCTAGCCCTAACCACCACGTGGCTGTGAAATATACCTGCTTATTTCTCTCTTGCTCTGTCCACGTTTGCTGCTTATGAGTCCACTTGGAGAAATCTTACACAGGCCCTAACCAATTGTGAGAAAAATCAATGATTATACTAAGCATGCTGAACATAGATTTTCCCAGTCCTCAGCGAACCAGAGCATGTCTAAATTCCATGCAGAAGTGGGGAAAAACTGTTATAATTTGTCACCTGGAATCTGAAGGAGATTTGCTTGTGCCTCACTTCTCAGTTTCCTTTCAAATGTTCTTCCATCAGCATTTTTTTTTTCATGAAAATACGTACCACAAATATCTGGGCCTCCTGACGCTAGGAGCTCAAAGTAGTCCATGGACTGGACTGCGAGTGAATGCCTTACCAACCTGCACATCCTCTCCATTTTTCCCCTGGTGCTCTTCCCAATCCAACCCCTTTCTCCCCCACCAATTACAAACAAATGGTCCCAATTTGTTGAGATAGTAAGTGATCTAGCATAAAAGTTTGCTCTCTAGTTAACAGGGCCCCAGGTCAGTGAGGAAAAAAAAATAATGTCCTTTCCCTGGAAAAAATCACAAGATATAGTCTCATATTTACAAAAGTGTCATGACATATCCTTCATGGCTATGAAGGTGTATTTGTGGTGGGGGCAGTGGTTGTTCTAACTACTTATATTATATAATCGATTCAGTATTAATTCAAATCTCTGAAACTGATTGGTAAGGTTATATAATCACTGGTAATCTCATTTGTCAATTTGAAACTCAAATTTGTTTAAGGTATTAAGCAAGAGGTATTTCAAGTAACAGAAGCTCCTGAAGAGAGAGAGGAAGAAATCACAGTGGCTTAACAACAGGAAGTTGTTGCTCATTAAATTGCAAAACAAGAATTCTTGATGGGCAGGGAGCTGTCCTCCAAGAAAGCGTTCAGAGCCCCTGACTTCCTCAATCTTCAGTTTTTCAACCTAGAGTATATTCTTTTTAAAAAATTTTTTTTTAATGTTTTATTTTATTTCTTAATATATTTTTAAAGTTTATTTATCTACTTTGAGAAAGAGAGAGAGAGAGAGAGAGAGAGAGAGAGAGATGGAGAAAGAATCCCAAGCAGGCTCCACACTGCCAGCACAGAGCCTAACGCAGGCCTCGAACCCACAAACCATGAGATCATGACCTGAGACAAAATCAAGAGTTGGATGCTTAATAAATTGAGCCACCCAGGTGCCCCAATGTTTTATTTTATTTTTGAGAGAGTGCAAGCAGTGGAGGGACAGAGAAGGGGGTACAGAGGATCTGAAGCAGGCTCTGTGCAGACAGCAGTGAGTCCGATGTGGGGGGCTTGATCCTACAAACCACAAGATCATGACCTGAGCCAAAGCCTGACACTCAACCGCCTGAGCCATCCAGGTGCCCCAGCCTAGAGTATATTCTAATTATAGTGCAAAGTATCAGGAATTGAAGTTCTTCTCAGGTCATGAGGAAGTGTCTAAAGAAATGTTTTCCATCTAATCACTGTTCCTTCCTACCTTTATTTCTTGTTGTAGGAAATATTTATCACAAGTCTGCAGTGTGCCAGGCACTGTGCTGGATGTTGGGGAAAAAAGCTTTAAATGGACAAAAATCACTCATTGAGTCCTCACTGAGCTTATAGTCTGAAAAAAAAAAGACATTAAAAGAAATCATTTCCAAAATTACTTAAGGACACATTTATTTGATTGCCGGTGATGATTTTTTTTCCTGTTTTTTTCAAGTTTTTATTTAAATTCTAGTCAGTTAACATATCCAGTGATGATTGATATGAAAAATAAATATGTGTGAAGGTGTAAAAAAAAGGACATATGACCTTCTTTGGAGAGGTGATATTTGCATGGGAATGTCAGGTAGAGTGTCCCAGATAGAAAAACTATATGTGCATGGTGGGGTGTCCAGAGTGTAGCCAGCAAAGGTAGGATTGGCTACAAAGTGAGACTAGAACTGAAATTAGGGACGCAATGAAGATGTTGTTCCTTCCTCTGAATTCAATGGGAAATTAGTAGAGTTTTCAACAAGACAGCGATTTTAGGATATGGGCTGCCAAAGCGAGTGCCAACAAGACAATGATTTAATGAGATTCAGAAAGATCATGCCACTGCCGTTTGGATGAGGAAACTGATGTGTGGGGGGATAGAAGCTGGGAGTGTGGCTCCAAGATGGTTGCGCCAGAATTGCCCCCACCATAATGGGCTGTGCGCTATATTTAGAATGTGGTGTAGAGCCTTGAGTGGTCGTTTGACTCCAAGGATATGTCAGAGAGGAAAGATTCAGAGTTGAGTGCCAGGTTTATGGCTTCCACAACTAGAGAGGTGGTAGGAACAGCAGATTAAATTCAGTTTGGGCCATGCTGAGCTTGAGCCCCCAGGAAGAGATCAAATCGGAGTTACCGAGAAGGCAGTTCAACATACAGGTCAGTAGCTCAGGAAAAAAAAAAAAAAAAGTGCTGAGTTAGAGAAAGATTTGGGAGTCTTCAGCATATATATGTGCTATTTAATTCTTCAACACTAAATGAGATCACCTAGAAAAAGGGTGACTGTATCATTTATGATCCAAACCCCAGAGTCTTTTGAGAGTTAAAGGGGACGCTATTAATAATTACGCCAAGGCGGCAAGCATAAACCAGAACTGTCCTGTGTAAACTATGACTGTCCTTAGCAAATATTTAAGGGTCAAACATAGAAAGTGTTGTTGGCAGGGAAACAGAGAAAGAGCAGTCAATAAGAAGGAGGAAAACCTGGGGAAGTCTAATGTCACAGATAACAAAAGTTGCACACATGTCAAGTGATTCCCCCGTGATTTAGTGAAGTCCCTTGTCACACGCTTCTGTAGTGCCCTTTTTTTCTTTGGTACACTTATCAGCAAACTGATTATGACTTAATTGCTCTCGGTCTTTCTACGTAGGAGTGCCTGATAGATGGTTGTCAATCCAAAAGTATTTGTTGGACGAAGGAAGGAAGGAAAGAAGGATGATGAAACTTAATGTAGCGAAACAGAGATGATCAGAGCTCTTACCAAGAATAGTTTTGGTAGAGTAGTGAGGAGTTGAGTCCACTTGCATGGAGAAGAGAAGTGAGTGGGACACAAGAAAGGCAAGATAGGAAAAACTGACAACTCTTTCAAGAAGTTTGGCTGTCAGCCACTGGCTTAATGGACACCTGTTCTAAGTGGGTTGATTGTCCCTTGGAGTCCTGGGAAAATGTCAGCTTGTGATAGTTTTTCCTGAAAGTGATTTCTCTAGGTAAGGGCAGACATGCCTCATTTATGAGCTTTTAAATGGCTATGAGGTGGCTCTACATATATTACATATTTTGCTTAGAGTTTGCATAGGTCCCTTAAGAATCTCATATATTAATTTAAAGATGTAATAAAGTATCTGTGTCAAAAAGTAATATTTAGGGGAAGTATTTTAAGAGTCATGCATTTCATGTCTATTCCACTTGGTGCCTCAAGTCCTGCAGTGGAAACAAGTGAAATCACCAGAATTGCACGAGTTAACCAGTCCTTTGTTGGACCAGCAGGTGTTCTTATTCCCTCTGGGCTTGCTAATGGCAGTTTGGAGTAACAGCCATGTGGATTCTAACTCTCTTCCCCCACCCCCCCATATCATCAGTGTGCAGGATAATTTATTTTATATTATGTTATATATATTTATTTTATATTATTCAGCATCATAAGCCATTTCATTTTTTAATCTAGTTCTGGAAAAAACTGTATCTCTAGAGAGATGTTAACATTTCTTCTTTCCTTTAACAGAATCTTGTGGGTCCAACTGTGTCTCCTTTTCTCCATGGCCATCAGGAAATATAACTGAACTTGTGATCAGCACACTTGTATTTTCCAATTTTTGGTTTTTCTATTATTTTATTATCAGTTTTATTTTTGTGAAATTTGCTTAAATCTCCTATGCAAACACATAGGATCAACTTCCATTTCTGTCTTATTCAGTTAGCTATCTCTCTTTCTCACTTGAAATCAAATTACAGGGTCATCATTTCAAGGAAAAAGTGAATGATAGACAAGAAGGTTACATAGCTAACGGATAGCATTCATGAATTAAAAAATGACTTACACACACGCACGCGTGCTTGTGTGCACGTGAGTGTGATACAAAGACAATTTCAAATTTTCAAGTTATCATCCAATCATATATTACTGTCCTTGGGACCAACCACTAGCAATATGCTGAAAAAATCACATACCAATCGCCTGAGCTCAGATGGCTTCAGCGCGTGCATTCTCTAGCCTGTGCCTTTCACAAATGTGTCTGAAAAATAGCCAAGTAAAAACTACGCAAATAAAGACACAGCAAGAGAAGAAACATTTACTGCTTCTCAGTGGGTATACATATGAGAATATAATTATCTGCATGTATAATGTAAACTGATTTCTGCTAAATGAGTCAAGGCAAAATATGTAGGAATTTGATTCCAGTAGACTGTGGCAGTGTGTAGCCGTGCAAACAGAACACAGCCCCCTCTTTAGGGAGGGAGCAGGGTCCTAACATGGTTTGTAATTTAAGTCAATACAAAGTATTGCCTTGCCCGTCTACCAATTTCTTTTAGTCCCAAGAATAATGTGATATTTCACTATTTAAAAAAATTATTTTGGGGAGGTGCCTGGATAGCTCAGTCGGTTAAGCGTCCGACTCCTGATCTTAGCTCAGGTCATGATCTCATGGTTTGCGAGTTCGAGCCCTACAACAGGCTCTCTGCTGACAGCAGGGAGGCTGCTTGGGATTCTCTCTCTCTCTCTCTCTCTCTCTCTCTCTGTCCCACCCCGGCTCGCACATGGGTATGCTGTCTCTCTCTCTCTCTCTCTCTCTCTCTCTCTCTCAAAATAAATTTAAAAACTTAAAAACAACACTTATTTTTTGTGTTGACAATCTTAGGCCAACATCAAAAATTCCTTCCCAATCTTTAAGCTTGATGTGTCATTGTTTATAATAATGTCTTTGTTTTGATTTTTAAATCACCCTGTATTAAATTAATAGAATATTGGTAAAAACTGTCAGTTCCTTAGCTCTTTATATCAGCTGCCTTACTAGTCATTCACTAAAGGTTTACATTTAGATATTGTCCTGCTAGATTACCTCCATTAAGTACTTTAGTATTTTGCAAACAACTCATTAACCTTTTGAACCTCATTAAGGAATAGTAAGAAGAAGACAATTACTGAGACTGGAATTTGGTCACACTGCTGAGGCTAATACATTATTATTAGGAAGGGAAAAACCTTTCATCTTTTTAATGACTACAGCTGATCAGAGCAGCTTGTGTTAAATATTTGTTTAAGAGAACGCATATCTGGAAGAGAGGGCTCTAACAAAGGGCTGGGGCACTGACTCCCCATTAACCCAGAGGAATATGGCTGCCTCAAATTCACCAGCTCCAATCCTTGCTTCACTAGGAGTGGCTACAAATTATCTTTCCTTGTGTTCATATAATGCATACTTCACAGCTTACAGAAAGCTGCCACCTACATTATTTCACCTGGTCCTTGAAACAACTCTGTGAGGTAGATGACTCAATATTATTATCTCTATTTCAGAGGTGTCTCAAGTATCACTCAGCTATTAAGTGTTGGAGCCCAGATTCAAATAGTGAGCCCACTACTGCAGTTTTTTCTGATGACCCAACTTGATGACTGTATATCATTAACCAAGCACTCTCTCTGACTTCAGATCAATCATTTCCTTTCGGAGCCTCAGTCATGGTTTGTCTGAATTGAATAAGGGGTGGCATTCAGCCAACTCTGAGGACCCTTCTAGCTCCGATGGTCTGCAGATCTACGTGAAGTACTCACTCTTGACCTCTCAGGATTCACAGGCCCTAGAAAAGAAAAGGTGGCTTGCTCATCTTTTCTTTTCCAAAAAGTTTCTGATAACTGCCACCCTGAGTGACCTGCTAAGTCACTCTGCTTTGGGAGAAATGTGCTGTGTAAGCACATCCCCACAGAGAACGTTACAAGTAAATATATAACATTCAGCAATCATGTCTTTACTGAGTACCAACTACCTACAGAGCCATGTGTTCAGAATGGAGGTAAGCAAAAAAGGAATGGAAATTAAGAAGCTTGTTTTGCAGATGGGGAACCCAATTACACCGGGAAGTTGCCAGTTTTCTTTTAAGCCTCCTAAGTTATAACTTGTTGAGAGATGAGGGAGTGAAATGGGCCGAGAAAGAGAGAGGAGGGCATAGGCACGAGAGCGATGAAGAGGCGTACATATGTGTGGTAGTGAAATGAGCTGAGATTAAGAGAAAAATTTGTGCTGTGCTATGGAAAAGGAGGTAGGAGACCCACTTAGAAGGGACTAGCAAAGCAGAAACAGGGGACAAAAATAGTTCCCCACAGCTTACCAGGACAGGAAATGAGGAGTCGAGAGTCGGGCCCATGACAGAGGAGAGGGGAAACTGTCTCCATATTCTGAACTTGGGGAATTTGAGAGGCTGGATTTTGTTTAATAGAGTGGCCAGATTTAGCAAATAAAATTACAGGATGCTCAGTTAAATTGGAATTTCATATAAAGCCAAATACATTTTTGGCGTATCTTCTCTACGATATTTCGGACATATTTCTATTCAGCAATTACTTCCTGTTTATCTGAAATTCAAGTTTAACTGGGAACTTTGTATTTTTTTTTTCCTGACAACCTTGCTGACAGGAGACATGTTAGTAACTACTTTTGGGAAGAGGAAGAGTGGTCCCCAAAATACAGTTGCAGACTGGGGGAGGGGCCCTGAGAAAGGTACTCAGTAGGACTAGGGAGCATGTAGGCCACCCTCTTGTCCTGTTTTAAGTTCCAAGACCACCTTGGAGACACTATTTAACTTACCAGGTCTTTGCTTTCTCTTTGTAACATACCATGACACTAAATCAATCTCACTGAGCATTGCGTAACATACACACAGAAAAGGGTGTGTATGTATATATATATAGACATATATACACACACAGATATTTCATATATTTACATGTATAAGCTATATGTAAGCAGTTCCTGGAACATAGTAATTGCTCAATAAATTTTAGCCATTATGATCCAGATATTATATGGTATGAGCTTTCCTTTGTGTAACACACAGGAATAATTTATGAAACACATTAAAATTTCCTAAAGATCCTGTATATGCGAGGGACGAACCAGAACTTCTAGCAGGCATACGGACAGAAACTATTTTAATTTGGGAATTAAGAGGAAGTGTGAACTTAACACCTGATGAAAACTGAGTGATTAATTTATACTTTGGAGTTATCCATTGATTGGTTTATTTCTTCATTCAGGCATAAGTTCAACAAACATTCATTATGCAGTTAATATAGTGCCTGGTATACAATGATTGCTCGGTAGATATTAGTCATTATCCATGGGGTCATTTCATTATTAAAGACTATGTTAAATATTATGAAGGACATTTGCTAGAGAAGAGATGATGGGGTTTATTCCTGGCCTACACAGGAGGATCAGGAATGTGACATTTTAGCTAAGCTTTGAAGCATGAGTAAGAGTGAGCCAGTAGAGTTTAGTAGGAAGAATTTTCCAAGAAGAAAGAAAGAATATGTAAAGATCTGAATATAGAACCCTCTCTAGGGGAAATTCTATAGAATGAAGCAACAAACAGAAGAAAGGCTCAGGTCATGCAGGGCCTTGTAGGCATGTTAAGATTTGGGAACTTTTTGCCAAAGATCAGAGGGAAAAATAAGCAGAAGAGTGACATGATGAGGTCTTTGTTTTCCAAAGATCCTTCTAGCTGCAGGGAGTAGGACTTGGGGTGTATCTGTGGCATCTGAATTATATTTATTATGATGGTAAATATATGAAATATTTCTAACTCTAATTTCCCCTGCCCGATCTTCAAGAACATGCACAATGTGCTTCCGACTTAAGTTGCCTTCAACCCATCTAATTGCATCTCCTCACAGTAACCAACCAGTGTCAGCAGTGCCTGCCCCAGACTTAATATGCGTGTATCTGACCCAGGAATTGGTGCTGGGTTCAAAGCTACCTCCATGAACCCTTTCCAGAGCCTCTCAACTACAAGTGGAAGGTCCCTCAGAAGTTTCAGAAAACAGATTCTCTATCGCTATTTAGGTATTTTCTTGGATTGTGTATTCTAGTTTTAAACTCTATTCTTAGCTCTCCCGCTGGACTGTTAGCTCCTTAATGGCAATCACTGATGTCTTCTTTCAACCGCATGGACATGCTGTGCGGAGCACAATTCTCATCAAAAAATACGTGACTAAATACTTATTCTCCAAACAAATGAATGCAAAGTAAAAGTAAAAGTCATTGGCGGAATTGGCATGATTTGTTTTAAATCTCAGTGCCCTCTCTATTACTGATCTTTTTATCTTAGCAAGGATACGTTTCATTACTTTCCATGTAAGAGAATTTGTACTACTCTGAGGCTATGAGAAGAAAGGAACAACGTTTTTTCTTTCTTTCTTTCTTTCTTTCTTTCTTTCTTTCTTTCTTTCCTTCTTTCTTTCTTTCTTTCTTTCTTTCTAAAGACTTTTTGTTTTGTTCTGAAAGTGACCACGTTCTGTTGAAGTTCTCCCATTGGCTGACTGCATAGAACAAGATAAATTGTCCAATTCTTCCCCCACACATGCACACAGGTATCATCTGTAAAGCTGCTAAAAAAAAAAGTGCAATAATGGTAATTATGTGTCCTCAACTCCATTTCCAGATAAGCAGCTATCATGTGTAAGCTAACTTTTGTCAAGGCTATAGCAAAATGGATCTGTAATTCTATAGCAGAGAGGAACTTGATATTCATGAGATTATGTGCTGTGTGTCTTTCCACTATTAATCTTAGTCTCCTTTTCACGCACACGCGCGTGCACACACACACATCACCCTTTTCCATCATCCACAAGGGAGAAGAAGGCATTTCTATACCCAAAGATGTTTGATCCTTTCTGAGTTTCCTGTTATCTTCTGGAGTCTATATCTCAAAGCATCAGGCTGTCCCTCTGGAAGCCTGCACTTCTGAGTATGACATTCCTACTGTAAATGGAAGATGCTAGAACAAAGCAGGAGGAATTTTTGGACACCTGCTATTTTGCCAGACCCCATCATAGGAATTAATCGAGAAGGGAGATAAAAATGATTGATTTTGTGTTAACTCCTATTACCCAGATGCTTATCATCTAGCCTTGTTGAGATATAGCAATATCTATCATTTTAATCTGTAATCTATGAAAGATAGCTGGGACTTCTGCTGTTTGTATTGTTATCCTTTGGTGATGACAGTGCATCATTCTGACTGCTTAACTTGGTTCAGGAGATGAATGTTTTGAGGTGGTTTCTCTCCTGGGATTACCATATCAAGACATGCATTGAGCTCTCTAAATAAACTTGTCAAAGATTTCAAAAAAAATAAGTTAGCCATCTAAAGTTATTTCTAAAAATGAAGGTCAAAGACAGCATGCCATTTTAACTAGGACCAGCAATTCACAACCGATGTTCGTCTGGTATGCCAAAACCATTTTAGCATCTTACCCAGATCATAAATAACTTGATGAGTAATATGATCTAAAAAAGAAACATAGGGATCATTACTTGGCTGAAAAATTAGGTTCAAGGATAATGTGTCCCCACTTGAAATGAGAATTTCTTTTTTCCTCCAAGGTAATATCTGGAGCCAGATTTTGTATTTGAACATAACTCAAAATGATGGCACCATATTTTTAACCTCTTCCTATATTGTAAATGAGTTCCATATAGTTGTAGCAGATATAGTGTAATCTGCATATCCTATCTCATAACATTAAAAAGTGTTTAAATTTTTTTCTGACTCAAGTGCAATTCACTGTCCATGTGGGGAGCACTGCCAGCACTCTGTCCATACACATTATGGAGGACCCACCGACTCATCTGAGTGGCAATATGTTAAAAAAAAAATAGCATTCTAGACACCAGGTGTTTTAACATCTAATAGATAGTTGATAATTAGATATGAAATGTATGGCTATGATGTCAACAGGACCAGCAACATAATATGAGGGAAACAGGTGGTTTGGGGAAAGATTTTGGCTTACGGTAAAAAGGCTTTCTTGAGCTTGGATTTCCCAGACACTGTTGAGAGAGAGCAGTGGCGAAGGTTTAGGACCACACATAGACTGTGTTACCGTAGAGCTTAGGCAGAGCCTCGCCGAGGGCGACGGTACAGAGAGCACAGTTCAGAGACCATGGTGGGGGGAAAGAGAAAAGTAGACCTAACTGCTTGAACATGGCGGTCAAGTGGAAGGACCTCAGACACACAAGCAGAACAGATGCCCTAGTCTTTACTAGAAATCTTCTAGAAACCCAGCAAATATTGGAGTCAACGTCTGTCTTTTTATTTTGCCAGACACTCTACATACGTTGACTCAGTCAGTATTCTCAACAACCCCAGGTACTACTGTTGTAATGATTGTACAGACGGAGGGACCGAGGTGCAGGAAACCGTGACAAAAGAATTGCACCATAGCACAGTGCAAGATGGCGGCAGGGCTGGAATTCAAACCCAAGCCTGTTTTATTCTAATGCCCCTATGCTTTCCAGTATGACCTGCTGCCTGTGGTGTATTACTTTGAACACTATTTTGTATAACACTTAATGGTTATATTTCTTGGTTAAGGGTAGAATTCTATTAAAAAATCAGTTCTGAAGAATAAAGGTACTTCAGATTATTCTGAAGAATAATCATAAGGTACTAGACATATGTACATCCCAAACTGATTCTAGGATCTAAAACGTAAAAGGTGGAAACTCGGGGCACCTGGTGGCTCAGTCGGTTGAGCGTCCGACTCCTGATTTCAGCTTAGGTCATGATCCCAGGGTTGTGGGATCCTGCCTGTGCCGGGCTCTACATTGAGCATGGAGCCTGCTTGATATTCTCTTTCTCTCTCTCTCTCCCTCTGCCTCTCTCCCCGCCTTGCATGATCTCTCTCATTCTCTCTAAAAATAATAATAATTTAAAAAAGTGACAACTCTGTTGAGTACAGATAATGTGCTGTGTACTCTAAAGGTAGACATGCAACAGTAGGAAATAATGTTACTGCTCCAGTGTTGAATCCCAGATAGTTCTCAAGTAGGATAAAGAAGTGGTAAGCATTTTCAGGACTACAAAAATGTGCGACTTTCCTGAACTATAAGCTTAGCACATAAACCAGCATTTTCTCCAGAGGCAAGAATATCATGCTATTCCATGGAGGTTCCATTTATATGTCTGAGGTCAAGTTTGTAAACCTCGACACAGAGCCCAAGTGCGTTTCTGCCACAAATGCAAGAGGACTGCATACACACAGGATGCAAAGTGAATTAATCATTTGGCAAAACAAACTCTGGTTATCTATCACACTTGCCCTGTAGACTATGTCTCTACAGCCTGATACAGCTGGGCTTCCTATGGTGGCTTGCTGTCTGGACCTCAGGTGGCCTCTCATGATGTCTTCTGGTGTCTGGATCTATGACCCAGGGACTAGCCATTCTGAGAGCCCTTTATTATATCTGAGAAGTGGGATACCTCTAAGTTGTCTTCTTAATAATCAGAAAGTTGGAGGTTAGACCAAGTTAGAGGGTGGGACTGGGGGATATCTGTAAAGAAAGAACCTAAGGTCCCTAATCAGGCTCTGTATAGAGTCATTCCAATTGCGTCTTACCGCCAGTAACTGTCCTCTACAAAGAAGTACGTTTCTTCTTTTCCTTATCAGAAACAGCAGCATCTATTCTCCCCACGGCTGGAGGAAAACCCAGGGTATGGATGCCTTTTGGATAGCCTGCTTGTACCTCGATTCCTCTGATGGCCCAGAAGTGATTTCCTGTTGGAAAAGAAAAAAAAAAGCCAAGAAATTTTAGTGAAGCCTTGTGGTTTTAGAGAAGATTTTAGTACATTGTTGTGAGAAACAGGAAATCTTGGTTTTAATTCCAACCACTAACCCAATGCCCAAGTGATAGTTAGTATTTAACAAATATTCCCCGAATGAGTGAATGAATGAATGAATAGTTAACTCTGGTCCCTGTCCTTTCTGGGTCTTATATTTATTATCTATGTATAATACAGTTTATTGAAGTTTTAAAAAAATAAAATAAAAAATAAAAAAATAGAGGTAGACATGTACTGGGATGAGTTTGGTAAGGGGGGGGGGGACACTTAGCAGAGTGTGTAGAACCTTGAAGGAAACGAACAGATAGGTAAGGATTAAACCTGATCCCAAATATCTTATTCTCTCATGCTCATGAAATTATTTCTCTCCCTCCCCGCTGTGAAGCTCTTGGTCCTTTGGAGTTAGAAACCACATATGGTAGCTCAACGGGCATTAGGTTTCGATTTTGTAGGTGAATGTTTGCCTTTGTTCCCCCCACCTTATTCCACCACATCCTTATTCTGGAAATCTCACTACATTAATATAGCGTTCAGAGAAAAATGTGATTTTATTTCAAAATATGTGTTCCACCTGGACTCACCCATAGCGGCTTAAACAGTGGATATAATCTCACGTTCGTGCCACAGATACGAAATTACGAGCGTCCATTAAATGATAAGCCTACGGTGTAAAAAATTCAGCATATTTTCCCGTGGTTTCTTTCGTGCCATTTGTGTCCCAAATGATCTCTACATAAGGAAGCCAAGGAGGATTGAGCACTGAATTTTAAAACTCAGGTCCAACACAGCGTCTTTCTTTATGGTGTTTTGTTCTTAATATATTATGTTTTCCTTGAACACTTATTAAATGCCTTCACTAACTTTCACGACAATTAGTGAGTTATGCATTCTCCGCAAATGTAAGACAGGTATGTTTCAGTCTGCGTGGTAAAAGTGGAGAAACAGAGGTCGGGTATCTTTTCAGAAACAGTTATTATGTCTCTGCAATCCTATGAGAACACTTAGCAAATTGAGGCTTGTAATGCTCAATAACACTAATCGATCACTTAGTCACACTTAGGTGATTGCTAATTAGTTCTAGCAGATAAGCAGGCGGAAGCACAAAGAGTAGACCCACTTGATTAGCTGCAAAGGGGAAACAAAAACAGAATTAAAAAAAAAGCCTCTGAATACAGGGCCGAGACTGATATTGATTAGGCGGCAGAAAGAAAGGCTTTCAGCACGTATTTATGAGTTCAGGTATGTCTGAGCGGATGCAGTTGTGGACCCAGTATTTAACTGGGATTACCCGTGTCCCTTTGCTCTCTGCAAAGACAGCTTAATTTGCATGCCAAGGGGGATGTCCGTGGGAAGGAGGAGCATGATAATCTTTCTGACACTTGCAGGAGGAATGCTTTTTAAAATTATCCCAAATTAAGATAATTTTGGATTTTTTTAGTTTGTTCCCTTCCCTGTGGTTTCCACATTGAAGTAGGTTTCATATAACATCTTGTCACCTTTTCACTTTACACGTCATTCATGCAAATCAAACACTTATGCGAAACTCGTCTCCTCTTGGAAAATACTGGGGCAAGAAGATACATCAGGCAGGAAGTTACCACTGGAGTTCCAAGAGATCTGAATGAAATGTGGGTGCGGGTAGCCCCCCTTCACAGGGGGAGGTGACTTCCTTTCAAGTGTCAACATTTACTCTACAGAGAAAGTGACAAAAGTCCTTCCAAGAGCTACATCCTGAGATCTAGGGGTACAACTTCCAAGTCTAATCTAGCCTAACAGTTTAAGGAAAAATAAAAATGTTTTAAGGGACATTTCATAGAGTGCAGTTGTCAGTGAGCCCTCTTGCTCAACTATTGACAATGACGGGAACATTCCAACCACCAGACTTGAACAGCTCTGATAGCAATGGAATGTCCAGAAGACCACACCCAACACATCCCCTTCCCTGCCCAGGATCTTGGGCTGAACACACACAGGCCCATTCATGGTCAGGGGCTCCCTGCCTGCTCTCTTGCACGTACCCACCCCGCCCCCCAACCTCTCCTATAAAAGTCCAGGGGTCCGTCTTGCTGGGGCGCAATCGGTTGTCAAGGTTTGAGTCTACCACTCCCGGGGCTGCCGGCACCCAAAATAAATTCCTCCCTTTCTCTTTTCCAAACCCTCCTCTCTTGAGTTACTGGCTTCTCTTGCAACGATTTTATCCAAGTTGGTTGGGCAAATCCGGCCAGAAGCTGTGCCTTTGGGGTCCAGCCGCTTCGGGATTCCTGGGGCCAGAGCACTTGGCCGCGGCAGCGCACCCGGGCTCACCCTTTCGTCGCCTGAATTAACAGCGGTGAGCGATCAATCCAGAACAGGTTTCAACATCCAGGCTGTACAAAAGCAACAATTATTAGTTTTCAGAGAAAAGCATGCATCATTCTTAGACTGATTTGACTGTTTTGACTGCCCAGGGCATTCATTCATTTTGATCTTTTAAACTAAAAAATCAAGTCAGTGAAAGTAAGAAGGCATGGTGCTGTGGTATCATAGTGGTCCCTACCTGGGTTTATTATTAGTTCCTCCACTTATGTGCCATGCGATATGGAATAATTGACTTTAAACTCTGAGTCTCAGCTTCCTCGCCTGGGTGTTTATGGACATAAGCATAAATGGATTGAAAAGTTTCACATCCAATTTTGGCCTCTGTGCTGATTACCTTTACACTCAATTTTGTAATCTTGCTCTTAAAATAGCATTTATGTGACCAGTTCATCCAAAGAAATCTAGATCAATAGATGATCTTGGTGGCATTATGCTAATTCAGAATGATTTCTTCTGAGCATTATTAGTCTCTGTGTTTCTTGACTCGGTAAATTATGGTTGTTCCAAATTCAACTGGGCATTTTCAAATAAAACATTTGTGACTATAAGTGATACGTCCCCTAAACAGCTTACATTCTGCCCCTCTCTGGTATTATAATTTCTAGGAAAAATAAGGTTAAATTTGTATGTGGTGAGTAGGAAGGGAAGCCAAGTAGAGAAATAGCATGGGTGGGATCATAGCCAGCAGGATGAGTGAATGAGGAAGGGAAGCAAGAGGAAGAAATGGAGAGGAGGAAACAATAAATGCAATAAAAACATCCCTCTCCTAAATAAATAAATAAATAAATAAATAAATAAAAGTTATCATATATCAGCGACTCTTTGGCTCACATTTTTGAGTGAACATTATCTCTTTTCTATTAAGACTGCTATGCGGTAGGTACTATTATTGTCTGTATTCTACAGATGAAGAAATGGAGGCACAGGAGAGGGTTAAATAAATGGCTGGAGATTGAGGAGCTAGCTGGTAATAGACTTAAGATTGAAATCTGTGACTGTGAAAAGTCTATTTTCTTTTCTCCATGCAATGCTGTCTCTTGTGTTCTAAAGACAGGGATCACAGAATTGTGGACACGGGCCAATACGGCTCTGCAGACATTTTTTTTTGTAAATAAAGTTTTATTGGAACACAGCCACGCCCATTCATTTCTGTATTGTCGATAGCTGTTTTCTTGCTATCACAGCAGAGTGGAGAAGTTGTGACAGAAAACATATGGTCTGCAAAGCTGAAAATATTTCCTGTATGGTCGGCCCTACAGGGAAAAAGTTGCCCACCTCCTGTTCTAAGAACAAAGCGATTAGTTTAGCTACCAAGAAGGACATTTTTCTGGAAAGAGAGCTAAAATAATTATTAGTTACCAAAATGGGGTGGGGGGGAAGTATTAGGAATCAAATCCAATTATTTTAGCGCGCTATAACCTATGTTTTCTCATTTCAACTCTCACAATAACTGCACGTAGTAGGTATTATTAACCCTTCTATACAAAGTTGGAAACTGAAACTCAAAGATCTTAGGGTATTCTTTGCCCAAAGTTGCACAGTTAGGCAGTGAACGGGTCTGATATTTGAACCCAGACCTGTCTTACTTAAAGTCTGATGCTATTTCTGCCACATTTGAAAATCTAATTAAGAATATAGGAGCTTAGCAGCAGGGGAAATGTTAGCCAAGTTTCCTGAGTTCTTTGGCTTGGAGGGATCTCCCATTTTCTCAATACACAGCAAGAGAAAGTGGATAAGAAAGACTGTAAACTCCCTGTCAGGAAAGGAGCAAATAGCAGAGCGATTCTTAAAGAAGAATCATGCTGAGTATCTGATTTATGGGTGAAATCTGTAAATGTCACCATAGGAAACACGTGATAGGAATTTTGATCAATTCATTAGGGAGCCTGGGAAGGGCAGGGGGGTCCCGAACAGCCTTGATTCCAAGTCTGGTGCAGGAAAAAAGTGATCAAATTAAAGCATTTTTGGAAAGTCGCCTTAGTGATAGCATAGACCTCTCCCCCTCAAGGTCAGGCCGCTGTGGGGACACTGCTGCAGGAGCGGCTTCTCTGTCATTCAGGATAAGGTCATGTTGTTTGTCCTCACCCAATCAAGGTCTACTAGGCTAGGTTAGCTCTCCGAATCCGGATGCCGCAGATTGGGATAGAGCCGCAAGCAGAAAACCCCATCTGAAACCTACCACAGTCATTGTGCCCAGGCTCATCCCTCTTCTGGGATGTACTCCCCTCTTCCTCAGTCTGGTGAAAACTCCTCCTCCTTCAAGACCCCGATCAAGCCATCCCTGACCCCTCCCGTGAAGTGGATATGTTCTGTATCACAGCGTGTATTGCCTTTTGTCTGACTTGATCCAACTGTTTATCACCCCAGACTGAACTCTTTGAGGGCAGGGACTGATTCCACCACCTAGTGCAAGGCTATGCACATAGTAAATATTCTATACATGTTTTTAATAAATTAACACTCTTGAAATGGATTAAATGCATAGGCAGGTTAAATATAGACCCCCTTATCAGACTGGAACTAATACTTTTCCCATTCAAATCATGTGCGTTAAGGGTCCCCCTCCCTCATGCCCAACCCCCCGCTACCCCCACGTGTGCACGGCACATAAAACTTCCCGAGGGCCGGATCTATTTGGTTCACTGTTGTAGCCTGAGATCCTAACACCATGCCCGACAAATACTACAGACTAAATAAATATTTGAGAAGCCAGGCGTTGAATAAATGAACGAGCAAAAGTGTTTTAAGGATAAGAGGCAATACTATTGTCTTAGGCAATGTATAAAAGCAGAATTAGGAATCCAAAGAGTGACTGCTATATGAAAAAGAGATAGAGCTTTGTGGATACGAAGCAGGTTGCTAATAGGGAATCAGAAATCTGGCAGAAACCGAAATGAAGACAGGTTGCAAAGGTAAATGTTTCCTTCTAGCTCAGACCCTAGTAATGCAGCCAGCAGTGACTCTATTGGGAGAGTTACTTGACACATTAAGCTTGGATCTCTCGAAAGTGTTTGAGAAGTATTTGATTCAAGGTCCAGGCCTCATTTTCAATTCAATAAAATGTAATTTGAATTTCCACGCTCGGGCTGGGCAGTAATGCTGCAACGACAGTCACTGCCCAGGCGATTTGGTGCTTCCTGGGAAGAAGAGAAAGGCATATCCTCTCAGACCCTATTCCAAGAGTAAATAAAATGTCAGCAAACATTTATTGAAAACATTCTGCGTGAGAATCCTCCAGCAGCCTTCCTCAGACCAGGTCACTGATTCTCGCTCCCAGAAAACCTAACCTCGCGCAGTGTCCGAACCCGACTGGAAGAGAGCTTATTGAATTCTCACCAGCCCCAAGGTGAAACTGGTGGCAAATCATTCTGTCTAGTATAAACTAACTAGTTGGTAGATCTGTAGCCTTAGTTTTCAACCAGAGTTTTGTATCAGAACTGCCTAGAGAACATTTATAGATTCATTTTTTAAAATGTTTAATGTTTATTTATTTTTGAGAGGGAGAGAGACAGAGTGTGAGTGGGGGAGGGGCACTGAGAGAGAGGGAGACACACAATCCGAAGCAGGCTCCAGACTCTGAGCCCGTCAGCACAGAGCCTGATGCAGGGCTCGAACCCACAAACTGTGAGATCATGACCTGAGCGGAAGCCGGACGCTTAACCAACTGAGCCACACAGGCGCCCCAGAGAACATTTAAATCGAAGCTTATCCAAAAGTCTGTAATCTTTAACCACTCCCTGCCATCTCCTCCCAGGGGGAGATTCTCATCTGCTCTTGTTGAAGAGGGAAGTGAAGTTTTAAATGTAATTTTTCAAATGCTCCTCAGGTGATCAAGACACTCTTTGCCCCTCTGCTGCTTGAGAACACTCAGCTCCGCGTGAGGATTCCTACGGAGTTCCCCTAATCTCCCCTGTGCCGCTCACACCCACACGATCGTCTTGTAGGGTAGCAAAGAGTATAATCTCCAGATTTGAATCCAGGCTCAGGAATCCATCTGTTGTGTGACCTTGGGCACACAAGTTTTCTGTGCCTCAATCTCTTCATCTCTCAAATGGAAATAATAACACCAATGTCATAGGCTGAATGGGATGATTAAAAGAGAGAAAGTGTACAAAACTCTAAGATGCTCACCAGAGTCTTTGTATCAGCAAGAATTTAGTCAGGAAAACCAAAAACACTCTAGGCATTTTATTGGGAAGGGATGCATTGTTTTTCTTTTTACCTTTTGACCCTCTTCATCCATTTCTCCCAGCCCCTAGGGATTTAATGCTAGGAATTAGATGCTTACAGAACTTTTGAAGGAGGTTTTGGGGGTGAAGGTCAGGGAGGACCACTACTGGCTTTCAAGGTATCCGGAGGTGGAGAAAGTACAAGTAGCAGCCCCTGGGGAGTTCAATGACCTAGAACACCAAAGTGGGTGATCTGCAAAAATCTTCTCATCTTCCATCTCCATTCCATCATGGATCTCTACTCCTGTTGGAAAAAAGTAATTGATGGCTTTTCTTTTTTTTAATTTATTTAAATTCAAGTTAGTTAACATATAGTGTGGTATGGATTTCAGGAGTAGAACCCAGTGATTCATCCCCTATGTATGACACCCAGAGCTCATCTCAGCAAGTGTCCTCCCTAATGCCCCTTGTCCACTTAGCCCATCCCCCCCACGCACTCCCCCTCCAGCAGCCCTCAGTTTGTTCTCTGTACTTAGAGTCTCTTATGGTTTGCCTCCCGCTCTGTTTTCATCTTATTTTTCCTTCCCTTCCCCTATGTGCATCTGTTGAGTTTCTGAAATTCCTCATATGAATGAAATCATATATTTGTCTTTCTCTGACTGACTTACTTCACTTAGCATAATACACCGTAGTTCCATCTATGTTGTTGTAAATGGCAAGATTTCTCTCTTTTTTCGTCAAGTAGTATTCCCTTGTATGTATACACCACATCTTCTTTATCCATTCATGAGTCAACAGAGACATTTGGGCTCCTTCCATAATGGCTATTGTTAAAAAAAATTTTTTAATGTTTATTTTTTTGAGAGAGAGAGAGAGAGAGAGAGAGCGAGCTCACAAGCAGGGGAGGGGCAGAGAGAGAGAGAGAGACACAGAATCTGAAGCAGGCTCCAGGCTCTGCGCTGTCAGCATAGAGCCCAACGTGGGGCTCAAACTCACAAGCTCTGAGATCATGACCTGAGCCGAAGTCAGACACCTAACCAACTGAGTCACCCAGGCGCCCGTATTTGGCTATTGTTGATAGCGCTACTCTAAACTTTGGGGTGCATGTGCCCTTTGAATCAGCATTTTTGTATCCTTTGGATAAATAAATACCTAGTCGTACAATTGTTGGGTCATAGGATTTTCTTTCTCTTCAGCCTTCTAAATCTTATACAAAGTCTTCCCATTGGTAGATTATAAATTAGAACCCTTCTGACAAGAGAATCTGGGAACTGTGGTTTCCAGGCTTCCAGCCCCAAAGGTACAGGGAAGAGCATGAAAAGGAGTGAAAATAGTATCGAGACACCAAATCTAGCATAACCCTTGACAAACGGTCAGCACAAAGTATTTGTATGTATTGGTCCGCCTGTGAACTGGCACTACGTTTTCCCAGTGGGACTTGGTGCTCTACTCTGGATCCAGTCCTCCTGGACTGAGGAATGGTCACATTTCACCAGTCTGGTGTAGCAGAAAGAACACAAACTTCAGAGGCAGGTATAATGAGGCTGGGACCCTTACTCTAGCACGTGTTAACTGGGTGTCCCCATTTAAGACAGAATTTGTGGCCATCTCTCTAGGGACCAGGTTTCTAGCTGAGTCTCTCTTTCCCTTGGTTTCAGCTCTAGACCACTTTTGACTTCCTTCTACTGTTACCTTCCTGTACTTTCCCCAAAAAATCCTACCAAACTATGATATCTGTAACGTCCTTTTTTTAGATTTCATTTAGTGAGGCTGCTTGGAGAAACAGAAGGAATGATAGACTAGGAGTCAAATTCCAGCTATAGCACACACACCCCGTGCACCATTTCAACTTTCACTTACTCTTGTTGTACCTTTGTTTCGTGGTTTGTGAAGTGGCAACAATATCTGCTTAAATTATTCTCCTCTGTTGGGTCAGCAGATGGGATGACTCAGCTAGTATGGATTTCTCAAGGCTAGGGATATTGGTGAGAGAATTTTTCACTCAGAACTGTGCATGAGTCCAAGCAGAGTGGCCAAGGAAATTCAGAGGTCAGGAGAGGTAGGCCAACACGAATAAGCCAGAGAAGTGTGTTTCTGATGGTTCTTCATGGATGTCATGATATTGATATAGTTGGAGCATAAGAACAAAGATGTTGAAAAGCTGCAGAGATAAGGGCAAAAGCCTAGAGATAATCTGAGTGAATGAATACTGGAGTCAGACCCTGCTACTCTTGCCTGGGCATTTTACATGTCCTTCACACTTAAATTCCTAGGACTCTCATATCCATGTAACAGGCTGGAGCAGAGCAGATTCTGGTTCTCACAATTGTTCTCGGAATCAAATAAGTATAAGAAGCCCTTTGAAAATTATTAATTTTCCTTGTAAATAAGGAGTTACAAGTAGTAGCAATAGTCATAGGATGCATTTATATATTTATTTGTTCAGGAACAAGCAATCATGAAGTCGTTGTGCCACTGCATTGGGTGAATTTATTATGGTTTTAATGCATGTTCGGCTCTTTAAAAATCAGCATCTACATGTTCTATGAAATACCTAGAGCATTCTGAGAATTAAATAATTATGGTAAATGTCATCTTAACATCTCTAAGTCTTCCTTTGTACCAGTCAGTTTTCCCATGACAAGTATTTACAAAGAAGACAATGCACAAAATATGGTATATGATATCTCTTACATAAACACGTTTCTATGTGGGAAAAACAGAAATCATAAACTCAGTATACTGGAAATAATTCCCAGCAGAGACATAGAGCTTGAAAAAAATATGTGAAACAAAATAGAGGAAAATAATCAATAATGCCAAGTTTCTATGATTGCCTTATGGTTTCCTTTCCTGTTGCTTAAGCATACCAACATCTCAGTTGAATAAAGAGAGTTACATGGTTCAGAGAGGACTAAGTTGGAAAAAATAAAGAAGGTCTGAGATCAAACTCATCTATCACGCACTGTAAATGTGGACAATCCATTTCACTTCAGTCCCTGGTCTTATAACCAGTAAAGGGTAACATCTATCATGGGTCCTACTTCAGCTATTTTATTATGGTGATGCTGACATGTTTGTGACTTCTGATATTCCGTGAATTCCATCCTTGTCTGTGTCCTATCTTACATGTTCACTTCTTTCTGGCCATTAGAAAAATGCATTGCCTTTCTCATGCCCCATTCCTTTGCTAAGCCTTCTAGTAATTCGTTCTTCATCCCCAAGCTTTAACATGTTGTAAGGGGGCCTCTAGAGAACTTTAATGGAACAATAATGACGCATTTCATTCATTTTTGCCACATTGCTCTTGTGGTAATTTATCTTAAAGATGAGTGCTATCAGTTCCCTCTGACTGAGCCCTTCACCTTCTTGAGTTTGGGTTAGCCAAACTGATAGAATATGGCAGAAGTGATGCTACCTAACTCTGAGGCAAAGTCATAAGTAAACACTCAGCTTCTATCGGGATTTTTAGAACTCTCTCTGAGAGAAGGCAACAGCCATGGAAGAAGTCTGATTTCCCTGAGACAATCATGTTCTGAGGAAGCCCATGCTAGCCACATGGATTGACACCATGTAGAGATTCCCAGCTAGCCTCCAGCTCTCCCAGCTCAAGTACCAAATGTAAGACTGAAGAAGCAACCTTCTAAGACACCCCAGTAAGACCCACTCAGCTGAGCCCGTTAAACCACAGAACTATTGAAGGTAAGGATAATTTTGGTTTATGCCACTGATGTATAAAGTACAAAACAAAAAAAACATGTAAGTGAGGTCATCTGTAACCCTGTGTCAAAGTATATATGCTTTTATAAGCACTAGCTTTCAGAGAAAATTAGGATGGCTTGTGAGAGTATCAAAAGAGAACACGGAGGGACGCCTGGGTGGTTCAGTTGGTTAAGCATCCAACTTCCGCTCAGGTCATGATCCCACGGTTTGTGGGTTCGAGCCCCACATCGGGTTCTGTACTGATGGCTCAAAGCCTGGAGCCTGCCTCGGATTCTGTGTCTTCCTCTCTCTCTGCCCCTCCCCTGCTCACACTCTGTCTCTCTCTCAAAAGTAAATAAACATTAAAAAATTTTTTAAAAAGACAACATGGAACTCAAAATCATATGTGGAAAGTCTTAGGTATAAATAAAAGTGACACACTGAGCCAGGTTGCCCTAGATCCTCGTCACTCGAAGTGTGATCCTGGGACCAGCATCATCTGGGAGTTTGTTAAAAATACGGAGTCGTGGGCCCACTCCTGATGTACCGACTCAGAAGCCACACGTTAAAAAAGAACCCCAGGTCATTCGTAACGACACCAGAACACTTATCTAGAGCATTTGGGGCATCTGCTTTTTTTTTTTTTTTTTTTTTCTCCTACCGCCATGGTCACAGCAAGTGTAAATAAATCGAGTATAGGTGAATTCAAGTTGCCTTTCCTATCCTGCTTATTGTCATCGCTGAATGGAAGGAATTTTGGACCTGGAGTGAACAGAACTCATTATTTCGGTTGCCTTGGTGAGTTGGCTCAGATTACAAGCAATTGTGGCAGACTGCTACTTGAATTGTTTTCCCTTTCTCTCCCGGCTGCCTCAAAGTAGAGTATTACACAGAGGGAGAGAGTAGAGGAGGCAATATCTTCCATCCATGTCTTTCTGCTGCATGCAGACCACTTTTCCAGCTCCTTCCAAAGTGTGTTGAAATGTGGTTAATCTCAGGGATCATGAAGACGCTATGGAATCAAAAGATTGAGAAACAGCACAGTATTATCTGTAGCAGTTTTGTCTTCAGGATGCTCTACATCCTCTTTATTTAAAGATCACTAATCTAGGGGCACCTGGGTGGCTCAGTCGGTTAAGCGTCTGACTTCAGCTCGGGTCATGATCTCATAGGGAGTTCGTGGTTCAAGCCCCGTGTCGGGCTCCCTGCTGACAGCTTAGAGACTGGAGCCTGCTGTGGATTCTCTCTCTCTCTCTCTCTCTCTCTCTCCCTCTGCTTCCCCAACTCATGCTCTGTCTGTCTGTCTCTCTCTCTCAAAAATAAATAAACACTAAAAAATCAAAAATAAACAAAAATAAAGATCACTATCTCACCGTAGCCTGAATTCTCTCTAACAGTAGGTTTGTTTCACAAACGAGTTGTTTGGCCAATAGGAAAAGTGATCTTATTTCTGGTGTTTGATTTGTCTAGAATTTTATAAATAATATTGATACTATTGTTTGGAGAAATATACTGCATGGATAATAGTGATTTCAATAACATTTTGTGAGATTGCTGGTGTTTTTTATTTTTAAATGTATAGGTTTTGTTAATATATAAGCTATGAAATTATGTTAAAGAATTTTTTAAAATTCAGAATAGTTCTAGATTTACAGAATTATTGCAAAGATAGTGCAGAGTTCACTTAGACCCCATACCAAGATTCCTCTATTATTAGCATCTTACATTAATTAGTATGGTACATTTGTCACAATTATGGAGCCAATATTGATACATTATTAAAATCCATACTTTGTTCAGATTTCTTCAGTTTTTTCTTAACATCTTTTTTTTTTCTGTTCCAGGAAACCCCATTACTTTCAAAGTGTAGGGTGTATCACATTTCTCCTTAGGCTTGGGTGTGACATTTCCTCAGATTTTCCATGTTTTTGCTGACCTCGATAGTCAGTAGATAATTTTGAGAAGTACTGGCCAGGTATTTTGTAGTATGCTCCTTAACTGGGATGTGTCTGATGTTTTCCTCATGATGAGACTGGGAGAAATGCGTTTTGGGGAGGACGACAACAGAGGTCAAGTGCCATTCAAGGGCACATCATATCAGGGGGACATACTGTCAGTCTGACTTATCGCTGTTGATGTTGACTTTGAGCACATGGTGAGAATGTACTTATTTTTCATTAGGGAATATATGCACCTGATGCAAAATTTGAAGCATACACATTTAAAAGTCTCCTTCTCACCCTGCCCCTGCCCCAACACACACACAGTTTGCCTTACTAAAAGAACCACTTCCAATCTCTGAAACTTGTGAATATGTTACTTTACATGACTAACAGGATTTTTGCAGACATTATTAAATTTAAAGATGTTGAGATGCGGAAATCACGCTCAATTATCAGCATGCTTCTTGTGCAGTTATTCCCAGGGCTTTTGTTCCACTATGTTGCTAAGATTGCTGGAATGTACTCAGGGCTCTTCCAGAGCTGTTTTCATTCCTGGATGGCAGTCTAACTCTTTATCTTTATGAGGGGATGGAGGTCGGGGTCTTCTATGTCACCATGTTTGTGACATCACTCCATAAAATCTGAAATTTTTAGTATAACCCACTGATTTGGCTGCATTTCTCCTTAATTAAATGGATAGTTTCTACTCAATGTCCTCATCCACTGTGTATCTTCATCTTCTGACATGTGTTGATGTTAGTAAATGTCGAGGGACTCTCTAAGTCTTGAAGAATTGCATTGCAGAAAGAATATTGGTAACCCTCTGAATTACTTCCGGCCTTGCTTATTTCATATAATTTTGGTTATTATGACTTAATGAGATGCAGTGGCAGGCTTAGTTACCATTTGGATTTATTCACTTCTGCAAATGCATTAAAATTTTGCAAAGGTTTTTTTGTTTTTTGCTTACAAGTTGATTAGGCCTTATAATTTTAAAGGAAAAAATATCAGTGAATCTTTTCCTCTTGCATTTGGTCCTTTAACTTTCAATGTTTCTAAACATTACATGTATCTAAACCTAGAGCATGCACCTTGAAATATTTCCACTCTGGAAAACCCATCAGCAGATCATAAATACCTTTAAAACTTGGAATAAACAACTTTTAGTTTTCCCCTTTCCATAAAAACGTAAATGGAAGTACAAATCAAATGATGAACTATTGATCCCATATAATGTCAAATGGAAGAAAGGTGGTTGGGGACCACATGACATTACCTGCCTCGATTTATAACAATCTTTTCACAGGCCAGTTCTAGGTACGTTATAAAAGCACCTAATTTAAGCCTGGGATAATCCTGAGATACAGATATTAGTATTATCTTAATTTCACAAATGATAATTCAGAGTCTTGGAAAACTTGGTAAGGGTCGTACAACTATTAAGTGACAAAACTAGATGATGAACTCAATTCTTATAAAGTTTGTCCAAAGCATGTGCTTCAACCAGCATGCCATGCTACTTTGGTAAAAACTTTTAGTTCACAGGATATGTGGCCTTGAAGCAAAAGAGTGAGAAATTTCTTTAAAAATGATAATCCTTATTGTTACTATTTTTACCCTTGACACCATCACCATCATCACCATCATCAAATGTAATTTAAGGCTGCAGTTCTCTGTGTTCTTACATCGTTTTCAAAATGTACAGTTCTGGGGTGTCTGGTGGGCTCAGTCGGTTGAGCATCCAAATTCAGCTCAGGTCATGATCTCATGGTTTGTGAGTTCGAGCCTCACGTGGGGCTCTGAGCTGATGGTTCAGAGCCTGGAGCCTGGAGCCTGCTTTGGATTCTATGTCTCCCTCTCTCTCTCTGCTCCTCCTCTGCTTGTGCTCGCTCTCTCCCTCTCTCTCTCTCTCAAAAATAAATAAACATTAAAAAATGCAAAAACAGAATGTAATAAGCTCATACTAACCAGATGTTTCAATACTAGCTTATTAGTTGTTTTGCAGTGTGACATAATTTAGTCATTACCTATTATGAAAATATTACTTTTAAATCATTTGCTATTCTCTTAACGAATAAGCACTTTTGGAGGCCATGATAGTTATTTTTGAAGTTTATTTATTTTTGAAAGAGAGAGGGGAGGGGCAGAGAGAGAGAGGGAGACAGAGAGAGAGAAGGAGAGAGAGAGAGAGAGAGAGAGAGAGAGAGAGAGAAAGAGAGAATCCCAAGCAGGCTCCACACCGTCATTGCAGAACCTGACACAGGGCTCAAACTCATGAACCATGAGATCATGACCTGAGCCAAAATCAAGAGTCAGACACTCAACCAAATGAGCCACCCACACACCCCTGGAGGCCATGATAGTTTAGTTTTAGGGAGACTTTGATCTATTTACTTTAACTTTTCTTAAATAATAGAACAAAATGTAGTTTTCTGGGCTGATCTCTGAGTTCCTATTCACCCCCAGAGTTTCTGGTATTTATTCCATAACTGGAAACTTTATCTGGGTTTCAGAAGATTGCAATCTGAATTCATACTCATGACCTTCTCTTCCACTTAGCTCTTTACTGAATGTCCAAAGTAATAAGAAAAGCCCAGCCTATTGTAACAACTTTAAGAGGTTGTCAAATATTTCCAGGGTCTGTGGTATTCAAGGAGAAGGTGTGCAGGCAGGGAGGAAGTGTTAACTATACCAAGAGAGGCCCCAGGGCCCAGTAGCTTTCTGGCTGAGGATGGAATGAAGACCTTGAATCCCATGGTGTTAGATGATCCGGTCAGCTGATCATGGGGGATCCCATGATCCTCTCCTCAAAACCCCCTCCTCAGATTTGATGATTGCCTAGATTAGCTTATAGAACTCAGGATAGCACTGTAGTTACTATTGGTGGTTTATTATAAAAGCTACAACTCAGAAACAGCCATATGGAAGAGATGCATAGGGCAACATATGGGGGAAGGGGCATGGTCCATGCCCTCTCCAGGCACACTACCCTCTGAGCACTTGAGTGTGTTCACCATCATGGAAGTTCTCCAACACTTTCTATTAGTGGTATTTATGAAAGTCTTATGTAGATATGATTGATTGAATCGCTGGCCATTGATAATTAACTCAGTCTCTAGGCCCTCTCCCCTCCTGTGAGGCTGGGGGATGGGACTGAAAGTTCTAACCCTCTAATCGTGCCTTGGTATTTCTGGTGACCAGTGCCAATCCTGAAGCTATGGAGGGGACCTCAGCCACCAATTATCTTATTAACAAACCAAAGACACTATTATCACTTGGAGAGTCTAAGGGTGTACCAGGAACTGGAAACAAAGACCAAATATTTACTTTTTATTGCATCACAAATGCCATACACACTCACCTACGGAAAAGCCTGAGAACAGGAAGTCTCTCCTTGAGGTTCCTTAAGGAGGGCCAAATATATTAAACTTTTCTCTTCTGATAAGAAACTCTTCTGATGTCTTTCATCATGACCAGGGATTTCTGTGTCTATGTGCTAGCTTGAGCAGCCAGCTGTGGTTCTATAAGTTTACTGTAGGGGTGTCTGGGTGGCTCAGTGGTTAAGCATCCAACTTCAGCTAAGGTCACAATCTCACGGTAGTTCAGGAGTTCAAGCCCCATGTCCAGGCTCTACACTGACAATGTGGAGCCTGCTTGGAATTCTTAATCTTTCCTGTCTCTCTGCCTCTCCCCCGCTTGCCCTTTTTCTCTCTCTCACATGTACAAAATAAATAAATAAACTTAAAAAAAAAAGTTGACTGGATTCACAGGTTAAGTTCTCTGGAAGCACATGCTGAGACAGAGTTTGGGGTGCAAGACCTTTAATTAAGGATCAACACCTATGTAATGCAGGAGGGAAGTAGCCAGATTTGGCAGAGTTAGAAGTTAAGCTATTATCCAGAATTGATAAAGCCTTGACCAGCCCTTCTGGAAGCTCTGGATTAAATATTGGCCACTAGTGTACATTCCATGGAGTCAGAAGACTGGGACTTTATTGCTTCACCTTGATTCGTCACCACATAGACTCTTTCCTGGGAAATGTATGACTTAGAGGGAGTCAGGATTCTGCACGTGAGCCAGACCCTAAAGGCATAGTTCAAAGGCCTGAGAGTGCAGGCATGAAGACATGAGAGCAGGGCGTGCTGAGAGCAGAAGATTGATGTCACAGCTCAATCAGTCAGGCAGAGAGTAAATTCAACCTTTCTTTGTCTTTTTGTTGTATTCAGGGGATGGATTTTTTTTATACTCAAGGGATTGGATGATGTCCACCCACATTGGGGAAGACCCCCTGCTTTACTCAGTGTACAAATTCAAATGCTAAGGTCTTCCAGAAACACCCTCACAGACACACACAGGAATAATGTTTCACCTTTGGCCCAGTCAAATCGACACATAAAATGAACCATCACAATACGTCTTCCATAGTTCATGCTCTCTGATGGGCATTAACCTGTAAAACAAATAATCTTTTTTTATCTTTTTTTAAGTGTATTTATTTACTTTGAGAGAGAGAGAGAGAGAGAGAGAGAGCAAGTGAGCAGGGCAGGGGCAGAGAGAGAGAAGGAGAGAGAGAGAGAGAGAGAGAATCCCAATCAGGATCTGCGCTGGCAGCAGACACAGGGCCGGAGCTCACGACCCTGGGATCATGACCTGAGCCAAAACCAAGAGTTGGATGCTTAACTGACTGAGCCACCCAGGTGCCCCAAAATCTTTATACTTCTTTCTTCCTCCCTCCCATTTGTCCATCTACCCAAGACCTCCTTGCCCCCAGACTTTCAACTGTTCTCTTCTACCTGGCCAGCTCTAAAACAAATTGCATCTTTCAGAGTGTCTTGTAAAGGACTAAAATGACCTAGCATTTACACTTCCGCCTCTGTCAACCTGTGCAGGCTGACCCAGTAAGTGTGGGTCAGCTACCGTGGTCTAGGTAGCTCTCTGCACCTGAGGTAGACTTAAAGTTAGAGGCCATCAGCTGACTGCATTCCCCACAGCTGGGCAGCAAGACTTTCCTTGAAGGGGGACTTGTATAGCACATCTCGTTGTTTACCTAAGTCATCCAATACATAACGACCAAATGGTGACTCACGCTAAATGGCATGGAAAAGCCAAGAATCTTTTGGTATTTTGTAAAGAAAGGAAATCAATCACCTTAGAGATGGGAGTTCTGCCGTATAGCCCTTGCCTAACTTATGTTATTATCTTCATGAGGAGAGCCAGAAGAATTTCCCTTTACGCTTCTCATGAGGAATAAATTGATGACAGAGGCACCAAAATCTTTTCTAAAGCTTCATAGTGGTAGGAAAGAAACAGCTAGAAAAGCCCCAAACGGCATCATCTGCCCCCATGCAAACCAAGACTTCATCATAGGTTCAACCTCTCCCAGAAATGTGGCCTTCAAATGGTCAATCTGAGTTTCCGTGACCAGCCCTGGTGAGGTCGTCTGCCTGCCAAGACCCCTGCCCTTCCCTTCTCCCTAAAAGAAGATTGGCCTGAAACAATCTTCTCTTTTGCCAATACCTTTTTTGTTCCACCCTCTTTCTGCCTGTAAAAACCTCCCATTTTGTAGAACCCCTCAGAGCACCTGTCTATTTACTAGAAGAGATGCTACCCGACTCATGAATTGTTGAATAAAGCCAATTAGATCTTCAAATTCTACTCAGTTGAGATTGTGTTCGTTAGCACTGGGCATCTCCCTAGGACTGCTAGCAAGCGACACTGCATTTGAAAAGCAGCTCCATGACTGCAATGGGGATGGAAGGAGCCAAGGTGCTGGGCCCAGATGACACCAGGAGACTGTCAGAAACAGAGCAGGATGGATATGATAACAGGCAGCAGGACCCCTGTGGAATCATCACCAGATGTAGCCCGATATGCAGACGTTTCTGGCTGTGGTTCATTAGCCATGGAGTTCCAGAGAACAAAACCAACACGTGCCTTACTTAGGAGCAAACTGATTTGTACAACTGGATCTTGTCAACAGAGGCCAAGCTTGAGCTAACACAGGAGGGGTGTGAGCTTTGACCCAGTTCCCAAATCTGAGTTATTTTGTAGATTCAGAATCCTATGGATGAAGGAATAACCTGGCGCTGCTAAGGAAAGACACAAATATATTGTGAGCTTTCTCCTCAGAGCCTTCCCCAAAGAATGTTTAGAGCTATTTATTGGGGTAACAGTATGGTGGGAAAAGGTGACAATCAGAAATTTCAAGCCTGAGGGGTGCCTGGGTGGCTCAGTTGGTTAAGCATCTGACTTCAGCTCAGGTCATGATCTCAAGGTTCGTGGGTTCAAGCCCCACATCAGGCTCTGTGCTGACAGCTCAGAGCCTGGAGCCTGCTTTGGATTCTGTGTCTCCCTCTCTTTCTCTCTCTCAAAAATAAATAAACATTAAAAAAAAAAAAGAAATTTCAAGCCTGAATGGACACTGGCATGAAGCTAATTCTAGTTTCTGGGGACCTAGAACATAATTATAGTTTACTAGTTATTGGAACTTATAAGAGTCAGGTGATAAACATAGTTCTGAACAACCTCTGTATCCTTATTAAGTCCAACTGGACTCTGAATGCATGGTATTTGTGTGTGTGGCGCACACTCCACTTTTATTATAAATTCATACACATTTGGAGTTCTATGTGGGACTCTCTATTATCCTAAATTTGATCTATTTTGACAAGATCACTATACTGCTCTATCTACTCTAACTTATTAAATTTTTAATGTCTACTGTGACTAGCTGTTCTGGTTCCAGACTCATTTCAGTTTTGTCCCCCATCCCCACCCCAGCTCTATGCTCACATCTTAATTTTTTTTAGTCAGTTTGAAAAATTTTTAAAAAGTCACATATTCATTTTGATTAGGATGAAATTGTACTTATAGATTAACTTAAGGATGCTGACAACCTTACAATATGGACTCTTCCTAACCGAGGACAAGGTTTATCGTTCCGTTTATTTAAGTATGGTGTATGTCTCTCGGTAGAGTTTTAAAGTTTTCTCTGAAATGATACTGCATGTTTCTCGTAAAGTTAACTTCTGGATGTTTTGCCCTCTTACTGCTATTGCAAATGGTGTATTATGTCATTATATTTTCTGATTATTGTTTGTAGGTAAGGCATCTTTTTGTGTATAATAACTTTATAATTAGACACATACTGAAATTGTTTCTAATGACTTTTCTGTTGATTATTTTGAGTTTTTCAGCTGCAACATTATATGATATTCAAATAGTGCTGATGGCTATCTCATCATTTCTAATATTCTTTTTATGTCATTGGCATATATAATTACATCGTCTGCTTCTTTCAGAACAATGTTAAATGACAGTGGTGCTAGAGACATCACTAATAACAATGACATTTTTTTTCAGGAGTATGTCTTTTGCAAGACACTATTCTAAGTGCTTGACTGGATTAGTTTAGTCAATCCTCAGAACAATTTTCTTAGAATTCCAATGAGACAATCAGACTTCAGAGACTATCCATTTTGGCACAAACAATATTCCCTCTCTTAGTAATTACTGAAATCAGTGCATCTAATGTAGAGCCTCAAAGTACAATCCACAGACCAGCTACATCAGTATTACCTGGAGTACTAAAAAAATGCAGATTCTTCGGTGTCTCCATACATACAACCTCAAGTACTGGAAATGTGGCATAAAATCGTTCTTTCATTAATCTTTTCAGCTGATTTTTATGAACATTAAGTTTTGAGAGGCCTTATTCTGGTATTTCTCTTCCAGTACAAATGGGGGTGGTATTCTGAGTTGCATCGTACAGTTTTTAAAAAATGATTATTCCTCTAGGAACGTATCCATCGATTCCAATTTCATTAAAAGCCTATATAAATATATTTTCCAAATTTTATTAAGTGCCTGATTTTGTTATTTGTTTTCCCTTCTTTGACTTATTAGTATAGTAAATTACATAAATAAATATAATAAATTATGTATATAAATTTCCTAACATTGAGGCTTGCTGTAGATTACACATTGGAGATAACACACATGTTCTTAATAGTATTATTATCCTTCTAAAGTGCTACTGGATTCTTTCTCCTAATATTTTCTTTCAGGATTTTTTCTTTGTCTTTGGTTTTCTCTAACTTGAATGTGATATGACTAGTTGTAGTTTTTTTTTTTTTAATTTATTTGCTTATTTGTTTTATATCTTTCCTGACTGATCTGAGCTTCCTGGATCTGTGGTTTGGTGCCTGTAATTAATTTTGCAGTTTTCATCCAGCTTTACTTCAAATATGTTTTCAATCCTAGTCTCTTTATTCCCCTTCTGGTGTTCCATTTATGCATATTTTACACCTTTTGGAATTTTCTCACATTTCTTAGATGTTCCTTTCTAGGGGTTTGTTGTTGTTGTTGTCCTTTTTTTCTGCTTTGCATTACAGTTTGGGAGGTTTCTATTGATCTACCTTTAAACTCACTGCCTCTTTCCTGGGCCATCATCAAGTCTACTGATGAGCCCATCAGGGACATTTCTTGTTTTTATCACAGTGTTTTTGGTTTCTAGCATTGCCTTTTGAGTCTATCTTAGAGTTTCCATTTCTCTGCTTACATTACCCATCTGTTCTTCCATGTCGTCCTCTTTTTTCACTAAAGGCCTTAATATATTAATCACAGTTATTTCAAATTCACCATCTGATAATAACAACATTTGTGCCATATCTGTCTCTGATGGTTGCTTTGTTTCTTCATATTGTGTTTTTATTATTATTTTTTTGGCATGGGTTGCAATTTTTAGTGAAATGTTGAACATGGTATATTGGGTAATGGGGACTGAAGTAAATGGGCCTTTGGTGTGAAGTTTTATATTTATCTGGCTGGGACTTAGCCTGTGCTTAATGTCTGCTATATATATAAGTGACAGAGACTTCAGTGTCCTCTCACGTTCTTGTTTTGATCTCCTCTCTGGACTTTGGGCTTCCCTAACTACTCCTTCTCAGCTCTTTCAGCTGCCATCTCAGGCTGCTATCCTTGGGCCCCCAGGGGTGAATGGTTAGGTGCATGGAAGAGGGGCATTCTATAATCTTTTCATTATATCTCAACTTCTTGACTGGCCTGTGGTCTCTGGCTGTGACCTTTACAAGTATTTCTCCAGGTGATGGGGTGTCTGGGTGGCTCAGTCGGTTAAGCATCAGACTCTGGGTTTCAGCTCAGGTCAGGGTCTCACAGTTCATGAGTTCGAGCCCCACTTTGAGCTCTGCAATTACAGCATGGAGCCTGCTTGGGATTCTCTCTCTTTGCCCCTCCCCTGCTCATGCTCATGCTCTCTCTCTCTCAAAATAAATAAACTTTTAAAAAAAGTATTTTTCCAGGCAAATAGATTGTTTCACATTTCACAGTGATTACTCTTTCTCTCTCCAAGCCAGAGCCAAAAGGGGCTCCCTCTCAGACCCTTATCGTGAGAAACTGGTGAAGTTCCTGTAGTGAAAGCCCATGAAGCATGGGGGCATGCCCTTAAGATGGCAGCCCCCAGAAATGTCTCACTCTCATTCTGGCCCACACTCAGCCTCCAGCAATTTTTGAAAATTGCCGTTTCAATGTTTTTACAGCTTCTGGATTTCAGTGGCTTTTTCTCCAGGTAAGTAAATCTTGAGTCCTGTCTCTCTCTGGATATTCCTGCCTTTCTAGACTTTGCAGTGACATCTTGTCTCCAGACTTCAAATCTCTGGTTTTCTCTGAAAGTCATGGATTTTATGTTTATCCAGGTTTTTCTCACTATAATCACAGGAGATGACAACTCTTAAACACTTTTCATGTGAGAACTGAAACTGGAAGTCCTGGAACATTCACTTTTTCTGCTCCCAATATTTTTCCAAGTGCTGCCTGCTTTTTCTGAAAGGAACTGTTCCTTTTAGAAGCGCTCAGTTATAATCTCCATGGGTGATTTGATTTTATCTGCTGGATAAGCCGTTTAGATTTCCTTTATTTTCCTTTAGTATTCTTGGTTACTATAAATCTAAATATAAATGCAGTTGGCCAATTATAAAAACAGCTTGCTTTATAGGCTAATTAACCCATATTTTGAAAAATGAAGTCATTTGCAAATATAAATTGAAACCCTATACAACCTGATAAAAGAACATCATCACATTCATCTGTACATTGAACGTGACGGAAAGTGGCCAGTTGTGCTGAGGATTTGTATCTTGGGTTATTCTCACCACCCAGAACCACAAGGCAAGAATTCTCTCCACCCCTACCCCAAAACTCTCATCTCTTCTTTGTCTACTTTCTAGTATAGTTTCATTAAGAAACTACTTTGATAAAAAAATTATATTAATCCAAAGGCTTTATTACTATGTTAAATCAATTGAAATATTATTCAAGTTAATAACAACCAAGTGCACTTAAAAATTAGTAAAATGAAGCATTAATCCAGTTGCTTAGATTTTCATAGTAATTCTTTGCTTAATAAATCTTAACTTTGGTGATCTTTGCACATTTCATACTCTAGAAAATGCTACCATACAATTACCTAGCATCAGCTCCTGACATGTCAGCACCTAAATGTTGGGAAACAATACACTATGATCATTACTGGTAGAGACAACTGGACCAGAATTGAAACGCGGCTCTAACACATGGTAAATAAAGATGAATACTTTTCATCTCTGTACCTCATTTTCATGAATTCAAGTTTCATATTTAAGGTGCCAAGTACATAGTAGATTATCAATAAATGGTTTGGTAGGCAGGATTTCTAAAATGGCCCTCTAAAGGGGTGCCTGGGTGTCTCAGTCGGTTAAGGGTCCGACTTCGGCTCAGGTCATGATTTCATGGTTCGTGAGTTCGAGCCCCACATTGGTCTCTGGAGCCACCGAGCCTGGAGCCTGCTTCAGATTCTGCGTTTCTCTCTCTCTCTCTCTCTCTCTCTCTGCCCCTCCCCCGCTCACGCTCTGTCTCTCAAAAATAAATAAACACTGAAAGAAAAAATTTTAATAAAAATATTTAAAAAAATAAAATGGCCCTCTGAAGATACTCCCCCCCATAATGTAACTTATGAATATGATGAGGTTTTACTGTATTATGGTATGTGGCACAGTTGACTTTCAAATAGGGATTTTACCTCAATGGACCTGATCTAATCACATGGATGCTTAAAAGTGAGGGTTTTCTCTGACTGGTGGTAAAATGGAAGCTCACACAGATGTAAAGCCGAAGGGGGATTCAAAGCACAGTCGCTGACTAAAGATAAAAGAGGCCAACAGTGTGAATGTACTAAGTGCCACTGATTTGTACTCTTTAAAATGGTTAAAATGGTGAACTTCATGTTATATGTATTTTATTGCGATAAAAACATGGAAGATAATGTAACTGGACATACAACAAAGTAAGAGAATGTGACCCATTATGGGAGGGGGCAGTCAATTGAAACATTCCCCGTGGTAGCCTATAATATTGAATTAGAAGATGGAAGACTATAAAACACCTCTTATCAGGTCACAGAGGAATGGAAACACATTCCATGCTCATGGATTGGAAGAACAAATACTGTTAAAATGTTGACACTACCCAAAGCAGTCTATACATATAATGCGATCCCTATCAAAATACCAACAGCATTTTTCACAGAGCTAGAACAAACAATCTTAAAATTTGTATGGAACCACGAAAGACCCCAAATAGCCAAAGTAACCTTGAAAAAGAAAAGCAAAGCTGGAGGCATCACAATTCCAAACTTTGAGTTATACTACAAAGCTGTAGTGATCAAAACAGTCTGGTGCTGTGACAAAATTGACACATAGATCAATGGAACAGAATAGAAACCCCAGAAGAAAGCTCATCATTATATGGTCAATTCATCTTCGACAAAGCAAGAAAGAATATCTGATGGGAAAAAGACAGTCTCTTCAACAAATGGTGTGGGGAAAACTGGCCAGCAACATGCAAAAAATGAAACCAGACCACGTGCTTACACCATACACTAAAATCCATTCAAAATGGATTAAAGACCTAAATGTGAGACATGACACCTTTAAAATACTAGAGGAGAACACAGGCAGTAACCTCTTTGACATCAGGCTTAACAACTTCTTACGAATTATGTCTCCTGAAGCAAGGGAAACAGTAAAAATAAACTATTGGGACTTCATCAAAATAAAAAGCTTCTGCACAGCAAAGGAAACAACAAAACTAAAAGGCAACCGACAGAAAGGGGGAAGATATTTGCAAATGACATATCTGATAAAGGGTTGGTATCCAAAAGATGTATAGAACTTGTAAGACTCAACATCCAAAAAAACAAATAATCCAATTAAAAAATGGGCAGAAGACACGAATAGACATTTTTCCAAAGAAGACATCCAGATGGCCAACAGACACATGAAAAGATACTCAAACTTACTGATCATCAGGGAAATGCAAATCAAAACTACGATGAGATATCCCCTCACACCTGTCAGCTAAAATCGACAACACAAGACATAACAGATGTTGGTGAGGATGTGGAGAAAGGGGAACCCTCCTACGCTGTTGGTGGGAATGCAAACTGGTGCAGCCACTGTGGAAAACGGTATGGACATTCTTCAGAAAGTTAAACGCAGACCTGCCCTATGACCCAGCAATTGCACTACTGGGTATTTATTTACTCAAAGAATACAAAAATACTAGGGCGCCTGGGTGGCTCAGTTGGTTAAATGTCCAACTCTTGATTTTGGCTCAGGTCATGATCTCACATTTCTCTCACATCCCAAGCACAGAGCCAGCTTGGGATTCTCTCTTTCCCTCTCTATCTGTCCCTCCACCTCTCTCTCTCTCTCTCTCTCTCTCTCTCTTTCTCTCTCCCAAAATAAACTTTAAAAAATAATACAAAAATACTAATTCAGAAGGATACATGCACCCCAATGTTCACAGCAACATTGTCTACAATAGCCAAATTATGGAAACAGCCCAATAGTCCGTTGGTTAATGAATGGATAAAGAAGATGTGGTACATATATACAGTGAATATTACTCAGCAATCAAAGGGAATGAAATCTTGCCATTTGCAATGACACGGATGGAACTAGAGACTATTATGCTAAGCAAAATAAGTCAGTCTGAGAAAGAGAAATACCATATGATGTCACTCTTGTGTGGAATTTAAGAAACAAAACAAATGAGCATGGGGGGGGGGACAAAAAGATAGGTAAAACAAGAAACAGACTCAACTATAGAGGAAAAAACTGATGGTTACCAAAGGGAAGAAGGGTGGGGGGATGGGTCAAATAGGTGTTGGGGATGGAGGAGGGCACTTCCGATGAGTACCAGGTGATGTATGGAAGCGTTGAATCACAACACTGTATACCTGAACCTAACATTCCACTGTATGTTAAATCACTGAAATGTAAATAAAGACTTAAAAAAATGAAACCATCTATTATAAACATGCACAAGTGCTTAAAGAAAAAGATAAACATAATGAGAAAATACATGGGGAATCTCAGCAGGGAAATGAGTACTATAAAAAAAAGAATAAATGGGGGAGCCTGGATGGCTCAGTTGGCTAAGTGTCTGACTCTTGATTTCAGCTCAGATCATGATCTCACATTTGGTGAGTTTGAGCCCTGCATGGGGCTCTGTGCTGACAGTGTGGAGCCTGCTTGAGATTCTCTGTCTCCCTCTTTCTCTGCCTCTCTCTCTCTCTCTCTCTCTCTTAAATAAACATTTTAAAAGAATAAATGGAAATTCAAGAACTGGACATTTGAATATCTGAAATAAAAATAAAGCACTGCATAGGCTTAACGGCTGTATGAGGATGACAGAAGAAAAGGTCTGCAGAAAAGGAAGATAAATCAATAAAAATTTAAGAATCTGAAGAACAGAGAAAAAATTGAAAACAAAGCAGGAGAACCTCAGTGATTTGTGAGATAATAATCCCCTAGCATATGTATAGAGAGAGAGAGGAGAGAGAGGGAGAGACTGGGTCAGAGGAAAAAATGTCTGAAAAAGATAGTGGCTGAAACTTTCCCATATTGGTTGATAAACATCAAACTACATGTGTAAAAAATTCAGTGAACACAAGCTGGATAAATACAAAGAAAACCACACTGAGACACATCTTTGTTAAACTGTGTAACATGAATGATAAGTAGAAAATTTTCAAAGCAGTGAGAGAAAAGTGGCAAATTACATGCAGAGGAACAATGGTGTGACTATCAGCTGCATTCTCATCAGAAATAATGGAGGCCCTAAGAAAATCATAAATGTTTAACATGCCAAGAGAAAACAAAATCCAGCCCACAATTCTGTATCCAATGAAAATAGCTTTGGAGAATGAGGGTCAAGAACACATTTTAAGAAAACTAAAGTTTGAAAGAATTTGTCACCAGAACACCTGTACTACAAGAAATATTGAAGAATCTTCTTCACAAGGGGAATGGGGTCAGATTGGAATAACACTGGCCTGGTTAAATATATAAACGCACATAAACGTAGGAACGAACACACACACACACGGGATAATAGAAAACATATAGCACATTGGTAGATTGGATGCCAACTGTACCAGACAGACCATATGGTGGTAGCTTCTCATGATTTTCACCTGCTGGTGTCCATTCCTTTTATAATCCCCTCCACTTGACTGGGAATGGGACGTATGACTTGATTCTAACCAATACAATGTGGTAAAGGTGAAGGAATATCAATCTCATGATTATATTATAGAAGAGTCCCTCTCAGCAGCCTGGAGCAAGAGCTTCTCCTTGTTAATTTGATAAAGAAGCCTCCAGATGTAGCAACCAAAAATGTCTCTAGACATTGCCCAACGGCCTTCAGGGGCAAAGTCACCACCCAATTGAAAACCACTGCATTAAATGCTTCTACTAGAATAGGAAAAGATTTAAAATCATTGATTTAAACTTTCACCTAAAAAAAGTAGAGAAAGAAAAGCAAGTCAAAACCAAAGTATATAGAAAGCAGTAAATTATTAAGCATAAATCAATGAAATAGAAAACCAAAAGTAGGTAAAGTTGATGCACACTTCATTCTTTGAAAAATTACCAAAATACTTAATCTCCTAACTATATTGGCCAACAATGGTAGAGAGAAAACACTAATTACAAATATCAGAAATGAAGGAAGGAGCATCACTATCAATTCTATATACATTAAACTGACAATAAGGAGATTTTATGCACAGCTTTACACCAATAAATTTAGCAGTTATGTGAAATGAACAAAGACCTTGGAAAAGACAATTTACCAGAACTGACTCAAGATGAAAGAGAATATCCAAACTATGCTGTATCTAATAGATTGAATTCATTGTTAAAAATCTTCTCCAGGCGACCCTGGGTGGCTCAGTCGGTTAAGCATTGGACTTCAGCTCAGGTCAGCATCTCGTGGTCCAGGAGTTCGAGCCCCGTGTCGGGCTCTGTGCTGACAGCCCGGAGCCTGGAGCCTGCTGCAGATTCTGTGTCTTCCTCTCTCTCTGCCCCTCCGCTGTTCACACTCTGTCTCTCCCTCTGTGTCTCTCTTCCTCAAAAATAAAACAAACATTAAAAAAAAAAAAACCTCCAGGTCCAGATGGTTTTAATGGTGAATATTGTAAGACACAGCATATGGAAATAACATCAATCTTACCCAGATATTTCTGAAGGCAGAATAATTAATACATCTCAACTTGTTTTATGAGGACAACATAATCCTGGTGCCCAAATCTGATAGACATGTCAGGAAAAGAAAATTACGACCAGTATCTTTCATGAGAATAAATGCAAAAATCCTTAATAAAATACTATCAAATTTAAAATGATAATTTTTCATGTCCATGGGACTTGTCCCATGAATACAATTTTGGTTATATTAGGAAAACAGCATTGTTATTCCCCACACTGAGAGAACAAAGGAGAAAAACCATATTGTTATCTCAAAAGATGAGGAAAAGAATTTGAAAATATTCAACAACAATTTGTGACAAACACTCAACAAACTATAAACTTAAGGGGACCTTTTTTTTCTGATAAAAGACATTTATAGAAATTCTAGTGCTAACTTCATACGTCATGACTAGTATTTGACGCTTTCCGTGAGCTCAAGGACAAGACAAAAACGTCTGCTCTCACCAATTTTGTTCAACATTTTGGTGGCTATGCTAGCCAATGCAATATATCAAGCAATGGAATGGTAAGGAGTCCAGATTGAAAAGGAAGAAATAAGTTTGCCTTTATTCATACATAAAATTATTGATTGCATATAAAATCCTAAGAAATCTGCAAAAATGTAAAACTAATAACTGAATATATTACAGTTGCAGGATATGAGTTCGATGCACAAATATTTATATTTTTTATTCTAGCAGAAGACAGCTGAGAAACAAACTATACTAACAACTAGCATTTACAATAGCATGAAATAAAAAAAAGATAAAGTACTCAGGACTAAACCAGTAGAAGGCATCCAAGGCCTAGCTTGAAAACCACAAAACACTGCTGAGAAAGAGCAGAATCAAATAAAGGTAGAGGCAAATCCCATTCAAAATTTGGAAGATTTAGGGGCACCTGGGTGGCTCAGTCAGTTACATGTTCGGCTTTGGCTCAGGTCCGGATCACCCAGTTCATGAGTTCAAACCCCGTGTCGGGTCCTGTACTGAGCTCAGAGCCTGGAGTCTGGAGTCTGCTTTGGATTCTGTGTCTCCCTCTCTCTCTGCCTCTACCTTTCTCTCTGTCTCTCTCTCTCTCTCTCTGTCTCTCTCTCTCTCTCTCTCTCTCTCAATAAATAAATAAATAAATAAATAAACATTTAAAAAATTAGAAAAAAGATTTGGAAGATTCAATATTGATAAGATTCATGTTGTTTTCACATGGATCTATGTATCTCTCACCATCTTAATCAAAATCCCAGTAAGATTTTGGTACAAATTGGAAAAATGAGTTTAAAATTTATTTTTTTAAATTTTTAATGTTTTTATTTGTTTTTGAGAGAGAGAGAGAGAGAAACAAAGCACAAGTAGGGAAGGAGCAGAGAGAGCAAAAGCGAGATACAGAATCAGAAGCAGGCTCCAGGCTCTGAGCTGTCAGCACAGAGCCCAATGCAGGACTCGAACTCATGAACTGTGAGGTCATGACCTCAGCTGAAGTCAGACACCCAACCGACTGAGCCATCCAGGTGCCCCAAATGAGTTTAAAATTTATATAGAAATGCAATGGGTCTAGAGTAATGAAAACAATTTTAAAAAGAAGGTTTGAAAATTCCTGCTCCTGATTTCAATACTTACCGTAAAGCTCTAGTCATTAAGACAGATTGGTATTGTCCTAAGGATATAAAACAAGATTAAAGGACAGAATAGAGTACAGAAATATACTCTTATGCATATGGTGAATTGATTTTGTGAAAATTTCCCGGGCAATTTGGTAACTAAAATATGTTCAAGAAATGGTGCTAGTAAAACTAGATTGTCATGGGATGGGGGGACTTAAAATGTTACATTTCACTCTTGACAAAAATTAATTTGAGATTAATCATGGACTTAATTATAAAAACTAAAACTATAGCTTGTGGTAAAACATGTAGAAAAACATCTTCATGAGTTAGGTGAAGATTCTAGAATTCACAACCACTTTCCATAAAAGAAAAAGTAGTAACAAAATGAACTCCATTAAATTAAGAACTTCTCTTTATCAAAAGTCATAATTAAGAAAATAAAAAGTTGATCTGTAGAGTGGGAGAAGATATTTTTAATATATATAACTAATAAAGTATTCACAAGTCTATATATAATAAGGTATGCATCAATTAAATAAGAAAAGCCACACAACTCTACATTTAAAAAAAATCAGGGGGCACCTGGGTGGCTCAGTCAGTTATGTGTCCAACTTTGGTTCAGGTCATGATCTTACTGTTCGTGAGTTTGAGCCCCGCATCGGACTCTCCGCTGTCAGTGCAGAGCCCACTTCAGATCCTCTGTCCCCTTCTCTCTGTGCCCATCCCCCCACCTCTCAAAAATAAACAAACATTTAAAAAAATGAAAATTTAAAATTTAAAAAATCAGAATACTTGAAGACACACTTCACTAAAAATGATATATAAATTGGCAATAAGTTCATGAAAAGTTGCTCAACATCATTAGTCATCAGGGAATGCAAATTCAAAATGTAATGAGATACCACTTCACACCCACTAGAATGGCTAAAATTAAAAAGACTGACAACTCTGAATGTTGGCAACGGTGTGAAGTATGCACATGTTTCATACATTCCGAGCGGGAATGCAGAATGTTACAGTCACTTCGGGAACTGGCATTTTCTTATCAAGTTAAACATGCACTTTTTACATGATCGTGGAATTCCTCATCATGGTATCTCTCCTAGGGAAATGAAAATATCTGTCCACAAAGAGACTTTTATAAGTATGATTTACAGAAGCTCTATTCATAATATTCAAAAGCTGAAAAAGAAAAACCCAACAGATGTCTATCAACAGGAGAATCGATGAACAAATTGTTGTATATTCAAGTAATGACATAACACTCAGCGACATAAAAAGAATTAACTACTGATCCGTACAATGGCTGGAAATATCTCAAGTATAGAAGTTGACAGTAGCGTGTATATAGTGTGAATATGTTTTTACGCACTTCAAAAACAGGGAACACTAATCTACAGTTATAGAAATCAGAACAGGGATTTTATATGAAAAAATATATATGGGGGGTGAGTTGGCCAGAGTTGGGCATTAGGAACCTTTCTAGGGCGATGGAAATAGTTGATAAGTTAATCAGTCTTTGGCCACATGGGTGTGCGTAAGGGTGTGGTGGTGTGGGCTCTTATTAGCTGTAGAGAGCCAATTATAGTGGATTTCCCTCTTCCACAGTTTTGCTTTCTGCCCTCTCAGTTTCCCCACGGTCAGTGGCGTTCCGGAGGTAGATGATCCTTCTTCTGACGCAGCATCCGAAGGTCAACAGTAGCCTAATGCTGCGTCACAAAATCCTCACCGCATCTCATCACGTAGGCATTTTATCATCTCACATCATCACAGGAAGAAGGAGGAGTACAGGGCCATAAGATATTTGTAACTTTTAACACAGTTAGAAGTATATTGTATATTGTATAGTAGATTGTTATCGTTCTATTTTATTGTTAGTTATTGTTGTTCATCTCTTCCTGTGACTAATGTATAAATTAAACTTTACCATAGGTATGCATGTACAGGAAAAAACATAGTCTATACAGGGTTCCGTACTATGTGCTGTCTCGGGCATCCACTGGGGTTGGGGGAGTCTTGGAACAGATCCCCTGTGAATAAGGAGAGACTTCTGTATGGGCATTTCTTCCCATCTCTGCTTTCAATGTTATCATGTCAGGTGGCTTGAAGTAGGCCATTGGTATGAGTATTTTCACCACGGAAATCAGCAAATGCTACGTATTGTGGCTTTAAAAAAAAAAAAAGAACTGTGTTTTTCAGCACATCACTGGGTCGCATAAAGTTGTAAGCTGTTTATTGAATTGTTCACTTAAGATCTCTGATATTGAATATACACTGACTGTTTACCAACTCAAAAATTTCAGAATGTCCTAACTTCTCTCCACCTTACCTGGGCGAAAGATATCTCTGCCTTTCAGTTCTTACATAGTTTATTTTGGGCCAAATACCAGGATTGTGCTTTGTCAAGTACAAGAAGTATGAGGCTAGTTTTAAGTTACCTTTTCCTCCTCTTTGTACATAGCTGCACACATACCAGATTTTCTGACTCTTTCGGGTTGAGCAGGACCTTGACTAAAGCCCTTTCTCTTTTCTCCTTCAGTTATCTTTAGTCCCATCCTTCTTTTTAAAGACATTGGTGTTTTATCTCTAAACTGATATAGAAAACACCTTCTTTGCAATATATGAATTTATTATAATGGGTGAGTGTGCAGATGTGTGTGTTCTTTTAATTGCACAAGGCAGGATGATTAGGAAACATTTACCAAAGTAGTGTTGCTATTTATATTACTACACTTTGAACAAATAACAACTGCAAAGCTTTGTTTGTTGATTTAAAAAAAAAATTGGATCCAGTATTTTCCAAAGAAGAATTAAAGCCTTTTTAAAATAGTGTCTCTAATTGTACTTGAGGCTGGAAAAACCTCATATGATTTTATTGCTTTGCTAAAATTGTGCTTGGAATTAGTTTGAACAGAACATTCTCTGGAAGTGAATTGCCTCTTACTGTTCACTTCAAGTTCGAAATCAGACAGACTTTGTTACAAAGAGAACTGCTGTCCACAAATGGATACTTTCAGAAAATAGCTATAGATTGAAATGGGCCAAGATGTATTATCAGTTTTAATAAAAATAAGAGCATTAGAAAAATATTATGATTGCTAATGGTATTATTGATGAATTTCATCTTTTTTTTTTTAATTCCAGACATACAGGACTGATTTACTTATTTGAGTCATGTGACAAGTATAAATCGTTAGCTGAATTAAAGACCATTTGCTTCTGTTGCCTCCAGCAGACAATGCCTTATCTACACGACCTGTTTGAGCTTAATGTCTGTAAGGCTATTAGAGAATTGAAATGCTTTCTCTGTTGGTCAACAATGTTACTTTTTATGGCTTTGTGACAGAAAACCCAGGAGGGCCCTTTTGTTACACAAAGACATGTTTTCCTTGACAAAGATTTCTTCTGGTCATGCAGTAACTATGGATTCCGTGTAGATCCTAGTGTTTAAGAGCATGTAATTGGGAATTTATCAGACCTAGGCTTGAATCTATGTTCGGTCACTTTCTTTTTTTCTTTCCTTTTTAAAATTTTTTTAATGTTTATTTTTGAGACAGAGAGAGACAGAGCGTGAGCAGGGGAGGGGCCGAGAGAGAAGGAGACACAGAATCCGAAGCAGACTCCAGGCTCTGAGCTGTCAGCACAGAGCCTGACGCGGGGCTCGAACCCACGAACCACGAGATCATGACCTGAGCCTAAGTCGGACGCTTAACCGACTGAGCCACCCAGGCGCCCCTGTTCAGTCACTTTCAAGTGATATGGCATTATCCAAGTCAGATAACTTCTCTGAGCCTCTGTGAAGGGGATAACAGAGTCATAGTGAGGTTTAAAATGAGATGACATCGTCCTGACACATCAGTGATCAGTAAGTATTTTGTAACTTATTATTGTTTTAATTAAATCCACTAAGTGATTAGCTCTTTCCAGACTGATGCACTGGCTTATTTGTCTTTTCCTCAGTGCCCAGAATAGGGTCTGAGACATTTTTTAAATTTTTTTCTTTCATAGTTTATTGTCAGGTTGGTTTCCATGTAACACCCAGTGCTCATCCCGACAAGTGCCCTCCTCCATGCCCATCCCCCCTTCACCTCTCCCCCTCCCCCATCAGCCCTCAGTTTGTTCTCAATATTCAAGAGTGGTCTGAGACATTTTAAATGCTCAACAAATATGATGTGTTGGTGTACTGTAGACTGTGGGTCATTTGTGGGGTTTTTTTTAATGTTTGTTTATTTTTGAGAGAGAGCACGCGAGCAGGGGAGGGGCAGAGAGAGAAGGAGACAAAGGATCCGAAGCAGGCTCCACGCTGACCGCAGAGAGCCTGATGTGGGGCTCAAACCCATGAACCGTGAGATCATGACCTTAGCCAAAGTCCGAAGCTGAACTGACTAAGCCACCCAGGGGCCCTGGTCATTTGTGTTTTGAAATGAGTTTTATAGTCCAGAGAGTTCCAAATGTGTAAAACTGTAAAGAGGATGGTATAGTGGACCTCCACGTTTCCATCACCACATTTCACCAATTATAGATTCACATGCCATTTTGCTCCATGTATCTATCTATGCACAACCCTGTCACCATCTTTTTTGATGGAAATTGAGTTCATTTTTAATCCTTTCTGCAATCGAGTCCACTGGGCTTCCCAACTGGCACACTCAGGAGACACAAAGACATTTGAAAAGGAGCATAAACAAAACAAAATTGTGAAGTGATATCTCCTGCCATGATCACAGAAAGCATTTCCAAAGCTTAAGAGAAAATATGGATTTTCTGCTGCTGTTTTCATCCCTTAGGGTAGATAACTGAGACTTGATCAGGAAACAAGGGACAAGTGGTTAGAGTTTAGTCTTTCTGAAAATGACACGTACAGGACAATGATCAGTTTTTCTCTCTCAGATTGAGAGGCGCAAGCTGCTTGCCTTGCACTTGCAGAGAAAGAATATGGAATTTGCCCAGCAGTATAAGGGCTACATTAATTTATAGGCATTTATGGCAGATGAAGTAGCAATTTACCTTACAGTTGTGAGCCAAGAGAGAGGTTAAGGATGTTCTAGTTGGTATCAGTCATTTAATAGAAAAGCAATGAAAATGTCTCAAATTATTCCTGATAATTATTACCCACCAAGTTCTCTCTTTCTTGTGAAATGCATGTTTCTGTTATTTATTGGGCTCTATTTCTTTCAGTGCCGGTGAATGGATTTCACTAGCTGTATGTAAGAGACGTGCGGAGTAGCAGAAGTCACAGTAGTAATATCCTAATCGCAGGCAATATTCTGACTGCTCCATTTTTCCTAGCATTTACGTCCTCGAAGAGAGGCAGGTGGTAATGGCACTAGCAACTGCATAATGTTTCTGGGAGAAGTTTGACATTATTTCTTGATGTAATAGCATATTTCCTTAAAGGTTATTTGAACTCGCCTTGTGTTATACAAGCAAAGGGCAGAGTAATTTTTGTTGTGGCAGGATTCATTGATTCAGGGTGGCACTATTGATTGCATGTGCATCTGAGATCTTTACAAACAGAAACCTTGCAAGCATAACTTGGTCGCATTGACAGGCATCTCCGACCAACACAGAGAACAAGACAACGCTATAACTTAGAAAAATATTAAAGTGCCTACCTAATCTTCATTCTTTTACACATTTGTATTCATACTCAAATTCATTTCATCATTCACTTATTTATCCAGTATATATGTCTCACAGATTTATTCTGTACTTAGTCTTGTACTAGGCCTTGGGAATGTACATGAATCAGCCACAGTTCCCACCCTTAGGGTAGTCCCTATGTCTGGTGGAGGAGGGGAATATTTATATAGAACACCACGATAGCTTGACAAGTAGAGGTCCAAGCTTCCCTTATGTTGAGCTAATTTGGAAACGATAGTATGGTGTCTGATCATTAGTGGGACATTTAATACCCATGGAGATTGACTTTGAGAAGAATTGCTCCATGTAATTTAAAAAAGAAAAGGAGATATTGTTAATTAACACCTGAGATTTAACAAAGCGTTTTCACATTGGATTCTTACAGTCAACCTATAAAATAAATCTTGGTATGGGTATCCTCATTTTTCTGCTGACTTCCAGTTCTTAGGCTTCATCTCACCTTCTCTTCCTTCTTACACTTTCTCTCTGTGGCTCTCAGGTCCCCTCTCATGGTTCCCTTCCAACCTCACTGGCCGTGCCTTCCATCTCCTTTTCTGGATCCCTTTCTCCCCAACCTCTTAACATTGGGATGCCAGCACTTAGTCCTCAGATTTCTTTTTGTTTTTATTTATATACAATCCCTACATGAGCTAACCCAATTCTATGACTTTAAATGACTCTGGCTGCTGCTGACCTCTCCCCTGAAATATACCCATCTGCTTGATACTCCATTTGAATTTCTAGTAGGCTCTTCAAACTTAACGTGTATCAGGCAGAAATCCTAATTTCCAACACACACCCCCAAGGCATGCAATAACATCAGTCTCCCCATCTCTGTAAATGGCAGCTTTATTCTACTTGCTCTAGCCAATAACTGGAGTTATATTTTTACTCTTCTCATTCACATAAAATTCATATTTAATCTATTAGTACATCATTCAGGCTCTTCATTCAATGAACATATATTTGAGTACTTACTAAGTGCCAGGCACTGTTTTACTTAGTGGAGCTAAGGCAGTACTAAAAAGGACAAATTTTCCAGATCTCATAGAGCTCACGTTCCAGTGGGGAGCTTATATTTGAACGTCTCTACCTGCAGAATGTATTCAGAAACTACCTCTCACCACTTCCGCCACTGCCTCCCTAGTGTGAGGCACCATTGCCTCTTACCAGATTTCTGTCATGGCTCTTTAACTGGTCCCCCTGCTTCTGCCCTTGACCTTATACCATCTATTCTCAACAGAGCAGCCATAATAATCCTGTAATAACATGAGTCAGAACATTTCACTTCTATAACTCAAATCAAGAGTGTTCTAGATATTCACACGGCTCACACACCCCCACTTCATTCTGTTTCTGCTTAAGTGTCATGTTATTAGAGATGCCTACCTTGATCATACTATAAAAATAGCACATGGATGTGGATGTACATGTGCCCACACATACACCAATAACTCACTATCCCTTTACCTTGATTTAGTTTATCTTCCTTTTTTCCTAAATGTTGATTTATTTGAGAGAGAGAGAGAGAGAGAGAGAGAGAGCATGAGCAGGGGAGGGACAGAATCCCAAGCAAGTTCCACACTGTCAGCACAAAGCCCAGCTGGAGTTCAGTCTCATGGACCATGAGATCATGACCTGAGCCGAAATCAAGAGTTGGTAGCTTAACCATCTGAGCCCCCCAGGTGCCCTGATTTAGTTTATCCTCTGAGACTATATCACAGAGTTGTTTGTTCAGTTGTTCATGTCTTTCTTCCCTTCCTGGAATGTATGCTTCATGAAAGTAGGGTTTTTTTAATGTTTTGTTTAATCAAGTATGCCTTCATAGAGAAATATGTCTAATGGAAGAGCTGATCATATATCTTGTAATACAAGACAGGATGGAAGTACAGAAGTGGGAACTCTTCATTCTGACTAGGATTCTCAGGGAGAATGTCACAAGGTGGCATTACATCTAGGCTTTGAAGGATATTAATCATTTTGATAGCTAGAGAACAATGGCAAAAACAGCCCAGGTCAAAGAAACAACAAGAGGGGAATAGAGCACAAGAATTCATTAACATTATTGTACATTCAGGGGGTGGTGGACTGGCAAGTCATAAATAAATATGGAGGAACTTAGCAAAACCAATGCTGATAGGTATAGATGAGGTGATACTGCTGATATGACTTTTTAAGAGTTTCACCATTATTTTATTGGCACTGGGAATCCATTATTGAACTTTATACGAAGGGGGTAGGCATGATTCCATTTGTAAAATAGGAAGATTAACAATAAGGCCAGGATTGTGTTCAAGAAGCAAGATGCACAGTATGAGCCTTTTGAAATAGTCTAGATGGAAAATAACAAGAACCTGAACTCCTCTGCTCATTGGCTGTGTGACCTTCACTTTCAGATCTCTCGCCACTGAAGCAGTCTATAATTTTCGTGTATTATCAGTAGGGGATGCTGTCTCAGCATTGTGTCTGCCTCTTTCTGGATATGCATGTTATGTTCCTGTTTTGCAATATTGGGTGGAAAGCAGAGAGAGGGGAGAAAGACATGTTCAGCTTAGAAGAAAGTATACATAATGGAATACTTTAAAAATATGTATGTCAGTGTCAACTACAAATCTAAAACAGAGGAATGGGTAGGTAGATTATAATCACCCCACATATGGAATTTTATGTGAACCCTAGATATGAAAGTTGACGAAGAACTATTACAGATGTAAAACATCAATTCATTTACCCATTCATTCAACAAATATGCATTTAAATACTATTTTGTGTCAGGAACTATTATAGCGTCTGCTTTCAAGGAATTCACCTCCAAGGGGTAGAAAGCTTATTTGATGATCATTAGTCAGAAACAAGACCCAAACTTGCAAATGTACTTTCTTTTTTTTTTCCAGTGGATACAAATCATACTTTTTAATTTTTTTAATGTTTATTTTTGAGAGAGAGTGAGAGTGAGTGATAGAGGGGCAGAGAGAGACAGACAGATTCTGAAGCAAGCTCTGAGCTGTCAGCACAGAGCCCGATGTGGGGCTTGAACCCCCAAACCATGAGATCATGGCCTGAGATGAAGTCAGAGGCTCAACCAACTGACCCACGCAGGAGCCCCTTTTTCTCTGGAATGTTGACAAACCCCAGTTTTTAAAGTCTTTTTTTTTAACTTTATAGTTTATTGTCAGGTTGGTTTCCATATAACACCCAGTGCTCTTCCCCACAAGTGACCTCCACCAAGACCATCACCCCCCATTACCTTTCCCCCTTCCCCTTCCCCCTCAGTTTGTTCTCAGTATTCAAGAGTCTCTCGTGTTTTGTCTCCCTCCCTCTCCCTAACTCTTTTTCCTCCTTCCCCTCCCATGGTCCTCTGTTGGGTTTCTCCTGTTAGACCTATGAGTGCAACCATATGGTATCTGTCCTTCTCCACCTGACTTATTTCGCTTAGCATGACACCCTCGAGGTCCATCCACGTTGCTACGAATGGCCAGATTTCATTCTTTCTCATGGCCATGGAGTATTCCATTGTAGAGATAAA
>CM053579.1:9755716-9800046 GCA_028646485.1 Cryptoprocta ferox | reverse complement strand
GAAGTAAAGAAAAAAAAGGAAAGGAACGAAAAGAAAGAAGAGAAGAGAAGAAAAGAGAGAAGAAAAAGAAACAAAAACAAAAACAAAAAGAAAAACAAGGTGGGGACAGAGACAGCAAAAAACTGTGGACAGTCTAAAAGCATATAACCAGCCAAGAGGAGAGATAAGAATATGCTACGGGATATATATCTGGATGGCAGCAGAAAAGAAGGAGAAGCAAAGAAAAAAGGAATGAAAAAAAATGAAAAAAAAAAAAAAGCCAACTCCCCCGAGCGGATGGGCGTGGTCTGGCGTCAGGTCAGGTCTCGGGGGCTGCTCTCTCCGCAGCCCCGCCTTGGTGGTTGCGGGGAGAAGTATGGCGCCGCCTCGAAGTTTTGCCGGAACCAAGCGTTGCAGTCGCCCTTCTGAGTCCGGTCTCCCTGTGCCGCGGGCGAGCCACACTGTACTCTCCAAGCTCCGCCTCGCTTCCGAATCCCAGTCCGCGCAGTTCAACACCGTCACCGGGGATGAGGTGCGTTCCCGCTGGCGGCCGGCCTCCCGGCCCGGCTTGCGCCGCCCTCTTCGCGGAGCCGCCGCCGCCGCCGCCGCTGCCGCTTTTCAAGGCGCCTTTCTCGGCGCCGCCGCCACCGCTTTTCCCACCGCCGCCGCTCCCGGTGCGGCTTGGAGTGGATGCCGCCGCCGCTGCGCCCAAGGAAGGACTCGCCGGCCATACGGGACGGATTTCTCTCCCGGCGCTCGGCAGTTGTATATGGGGAGACGGGCGAGCTTTTCCTCCCTTAGAGACGGTTCTAGGTGCGTTTTCCGTCTCTCTTTCTCTTCCCCTGGTCTCTCCGGGGCACAGCGCGCTCTCCCTGTGTTGGGCCCGGGGGCTCCTTCCCCCTTTACCACCGGGAGCCGCCCGTCCCCTAATTTCCCAGATCACAGTCACTCACTCAGGCATCTTTGAGGTCGTCTTCTTTCTGGCGTCTGTTTCTTCTTTCCCCCACCTGCAAATCCGAGTTTTATCCCTTTGGTCCTTCTCAGTTCCATCCATACGGGCGGGCGCGGGTGACAGAGCTCCCTGCTTCTCCGCCATCTTGCCCACGTCCCTGATTTGTTATTTTCTTAAACTTTTCTGAATTTTCAACAAAAACTGCTTTTATATTCAGTGCATTAATTGTTTACAGTTGTGTAACAAACTGCCCCCAACGCAGTGGCTAAATAGATGCATTTATTATTTCGCAATTGGTAAGGATCAGGAGCCCAGGTGTGGCTAAGCTAAGCTCTTCTGCTTAGGGTCTCGCAAGGTTGTAATCAAGGGGCCAGGTGGGCTGCATTCTCATCTAGAGGCTCGGATGGGGAAGAACCTTCTTCGAAGCAGCTCCCATGCTTACACTCTGTGAAGATTTCATTTCCTTATCTGTGGGACTGAGTACCCTGGCTTTTTATGGACTGTTGGCTGGAGGCCCCTTAACAGCTGGAGACCACCTTCAGCTCCTAGAGGCTGCTGATGACGATTTCTAGAAGCCACCTACCATTCTTTGATACATGGGCTTCCCCAAATCTGTCACTTACTACAGCCATCAAGCAAGGGGTGTCTTTATGGCAAATCTCATACAATATAACATAATCACGGGAGGGACAATTCGTCACATTTCCCATATTCTACTGCTAAGATGCAAATGACAAGTCCCGGGCACACTAGGGCAGAAGGAATTATATGACGGTGTAGATACCAAGATAATCTGCCACCATCAGAAATAGAAAATCTTTAATAAAATTGGACGGTGATTATAAAACAAGTTGTGTTAGCTTTTTTCTACTTCAGTGCTTAGCTAATCAATAACCTCAAATCTCAAGGATCTAAAAAAAAAAAAAGAATTTTTTTTTCTCCCTCTCTTTGCATGTTGGGTACAGGTCACACTAACTGGCCGTTTCACATGTTTCTTTCTTCCAGAATCAGGCTACAAGGAGTAAACAACATCTGAGATATGCCATTCTCTTGCCAAAGGAAAAAGTAATAGAGCTGGCAAAAGCTCGAGAAGGCTGCTGAAGCTTGTGCTCTGAAGTGGGACCCATCACCTTGCTCACATTTCACTGGCCAAAGCAAGCTTTATGACCAAGTGTGGTGGCAGTGGGGCAGGAATTTACATCCCTGGTGGACACTGCAGGTCATGTGGCAAAAGGTAAGGATGTATAATTGGAAACATTAACTACTATCTACCACTGTTTAATGAGGTTTAGCATTGAATGACTAGAACTAGAAGCATAACTTTCCAATAATACGATAAAATCATTTTTTAATTTTTAACTCTTTTAGTTAGTTTGTTTGTTTGTTTATTTATTTGGAGAGAGACAGCACGGGGGAGGGACAGAGAGAGAATCCCAAGCAGGCTCCAAGTTGTCAGCACAGAGCCCGATGAGGGGCTCAAACTCACGAACCGTGAGATCATGACCTGAGCAGAAATCAAGAGTCTTAGCTGACTGAGCCACCCAGGTGCCCCTGTACAATAAAACCTTACACACAAAAAAATCATTCCAACATATAAAATCAATTGCTTGATCCCAAAAGCTGAAAAATATACTGAAGTCTTATTTGATTAAGCAAGGATAGCCTGGATTGTCCTTTTCCACAAGTAAAATTCGATGTCTCCCTTAGTTGCCCTAGTTCATTCTAATGTTACTTTGGGGGAGAAATAGTGAAATAGTAACTTCATGATGAAGTTTGCAAGAATATTCCATTAATTTCATCTCCAGGAAAGCTATCACACCCCATTTATTGATTTTCACAAGAAGGAAAGAAGTGAAAAGAAACATGGGCCCACCCCACTGGGTACAATTGAAGAAGCAGTAGGAAGTGTATCATGTCAGAGATGTAATCCAAATAGACTTGGAGATGCTTTACTTTACAGATGCCCCATTGGGTTTCAGTTCAGTCAAGTAATGAGCTTTCCTCATGTGCCCAGGCAGGTGCTTAGCCTATGATAAATAAAGGAGTGGGGGTGAAGAAATGAGAATCAGAGGGTAAAGTTCCTGCTTTGGGGTCACAGGTGGCCTTGCTGTGGAAAGAGGGGGGACTGGAGAGGTTGTCGCCGTAAGGTGTTGGATGTTGTCAATAGCAACTGGTCATGGAAGGGCTTTAGTCGGGGCAGTGATACAACACTCCTGGTTTTTGACTCCAGCTTCTTAAACCATAATGTGCATACCAGTCACCTGAGAGCTTGTGAAGATGCAGATTCTGATTCAGTGGAACTGGGATGGGGCCTGCAACTCTGCATTTTTGATCATCTTCCGAGTCATACCAAGGTGGCTGGCCCAAAGACCATAAGCTGAGAAATAAGGTTTGAGATAGAACCTGATCCCCTGCTCATTAGGAGAATGAATTGAAGAGGGGAGGAGAATGAAGGCGTTCGGATACCCAAATTCACGGTCCTTCATCTTCTAAGTGGCCTTTGTAACTTGTGACCATTATGTATCCACTTTGAGACAATGTGAAATATTGCCACCAACTAAGCCCTAAAACAGTCGTTCCTACAGTGTGATTTAGGCCCTGGCTAAGTACTAAAGCAGAGGATTAGAAATCTGCAAACACCATGACTCTGCACATCTTCTGTCCTACAAGTGGGTAACAAAAAAAGATGTTGGAAATTGCCCAAAAAAAGAAAAAAAAGCTAAAATAGAAGCAAGGTCGATCAATTGCGACCTGAAAGAGGCCAAGCTTAGTACCGTGGCAGAGCAGCTGAGGGAGTGAGGCAGAGGAATTGGCAAGGAGGTGGGTGAATAAAGGAGACGGACATACAGAAGCCAAATATATTCTGACCTAAGACCCAAATGCATTGTAATTCCATCCATTTTTCAGTCCTAAGGAACATTCACTAATAGGTAGATTCATTTTCTTGTCCTTGCAAATAATGGTGCTCGAAGATAAAGATGGCCTTTCCGAAATGTCCCGACTCCTGGAATTGTTCACTAACAGATTATTTCAAAGTCTAAGAGATAGAGCATGCTGGAGATCATCTAGTGATATCTGTTTTATAGATGAGGAAACTGGGGCCCATTGGAGAAGCTGGCACCAGTCATCTGATCCTTCCTTTGATGCCTATATATAGAGAAAATACATAACTCTTGTCTCTGAGGTCACTGGAACGCTTAGTTTAACTTGTCTGTGGAAGTTATAATATTTATAAAAATACATTAAATATCACATAGGATATTTTATTTAAATGCATATTTGTCAGCGCTGAAAATGAAAAAAGTAAGCTGTGACAAGCTGATGTGAAAGTTATCATTTTAATATATTCAGTTTGACATATTTCCATAAAAGCAAGCTGTTCATAACTGCAGATTTATTGCTCATGTCTCAGTGTTGTGTGGCACTGAAATCTGTCGTTTAAAACTCAAGAATAGGAGGGAAGCTGATCACCATTAGGTAATGATAATGCAGAACAAATTTGAAATTTTCTTCAGGGACAGGAGGAGAGGGTGGAGATGAGTGCGTGCTAATTCCAAAAGAGCATGTGCCCGTGTTTCCAATGATGTATTGCTTGCTTGCCAAAAGCATCAGACAAAGTACTTCTCCTTAGAACTAAATTGAAAACAATGTACATGTATTTGCAATGCTAATGTTCAGAGCGCCTAACTTTTTAACTGTGTGCAAAAGAAGGCATTTAGTGAATATCTACCCATGATCAGGTGTATCTATCTGTGCATACATTTTTTTCTTTCTTTACTTTTTTAAATAGGGAGTGTAATATACCAGGCTTGCTCTACAATCATTACCTAAGAAAAATTCCTCTTTCCTGGGCATTGATAACGATGGCTCTGACTTTAAATAATCAAATTATTTATAAAGTGAGGTCATCGCTTGAGATAATTTTCTGATTAATTCAGATCAGGAAAAATAGTGTTTGGAAGCAAAAAAAAAATAAGAAAGTAAGACTGAGAACAAAATTCCTATGATTGCTTATCCGCATTGATTAAATTCATGCAAATGTTTAACTTGTTACAGATTTGTTTCTAAGGAGACACGGGTTTTGCAATCATGAGTGTCATCATGCTGTTTGAAAGGCGGGTCGGACTATCAGAGTGCTCGATTCTGTGTATCCTCTGCTGAAGTGTCAAGGACTGTTTTCTGTGCTCCTGTGAGCGAACTCTGCTGGGGGTACTCTGACGATATGACAACTTTTTTTGTTTGTTTGTTTTCCTCACTGATGGTGGGGTGTGCTGCTAGCCCTTTCGTGGACAGGGGCCGCAAGAAGATACTGACTTCAGGGATGCCTGAGTGGCTCAGTTGGTTAAGCGTCTGAGTCTTGGTTTCAGCTCAGGTCATGATCTCACAGGTCGTGGGTTTGAGCCTTCCATCGGGCTCCACAGTGACAGTACAGAGCCTGGTTGGGTCTCTCTCCCTCTCCCTCTCCCTCTCCCCCTCCCTCCCTCCCTCCCTCCCTCTCTCTGCCCCTTCCTCTCTCTCTCAAAATAAATAAACTTAAAAAAAAAAAAGAAAATATTGACTTCAAATATCCCACTGCACCTTGATAATCGCATAATTAACTGAATCTAGAAGCTAATTCCATTTTCCATGTAAACTCTGAGCATTTGGGGGTGGATTTAATATATACTGCAATTTCCAGGAGTGCAACTACTCTGTAAATCGAGGGAAAGTAACACGTTGCTAAGAGTTTTGTATACTGCTGAAGAAAATTATGCTCCTGATAACAGTACCACTCGCAGTATTGGACTGCGCGGTGTGATGCAGGGTGCCGGGGTCTGCATTTTACGGTATCACGTTCTCACTGATTCCAGATGTAAGTGCAAGCCTGTAACCACATTATTTCCTCTACTGTCGTTATGTATGAGCAGGTACATAGGGAAGTATGTGGGTGTGCCGAAGAATGCTTTCTTTTTCTTCTAGTTTACACTTAGAGCAATAGATTAATGTTTTTGAACTCATGTGTACATTTACCAGATATTTGTGGCAGGCATTGTTCTTCACACTCGGAATACGCAATTAAAAACCAGACAGAAATCCTCACCCTCATTCTAGTGGGGAGAGAGCGTATCACAGAAAGTAAATGTAAAGAATGAGTAAAACATACCGTCTGTAAGAAAGTGATAAGCGTTGTGGAAAACAAAATGGAAACAAGGGGGTGAGAGCGACAGGGATGTCGAGTTTGGAGACAGTGCAGATACAGAAATTTTAACCAGAGGGGTCCTGGCCGGCTTCAATGCCAAGGTGACATTCCTGCAAAGCTTGAAGAAGGTTGAAGGAGTGACTCATGCAGATAGTTTAGAACGATGTGTTCCCAGGATGTGTCTTCTCTCTCTTCTTTTGGTTTCCCACTGTTTCTTTTAGGCCTCGCACTGGCTCTGAGGGGCCGTCCTAGGCAGTGCCTGTATCCTTCAGGATTGTAGAAGTCACTGACCCGCTGCTTAAAATAGCATCAAATCGATTAAAACTGCTGATTATTTGGAAAGCATAGACCCTTCCTGTGTGATTATATGAACTCTTAGGCGCTAAGTTGTGTGAGGATGAGATCAGTGTTGTGTCTGCTCATTCTTTGCTCATAGAATGTCCTCAAGAGGCTTTTGACGAGATACTTTCAACTTCACCCCTTGAGCTGAAAAATAACTCCCCTATTACGGTTAAGTGGATGATGGAATCATTTCCATAAGTCCAATATTTCTTACACCCCGCCCAAAACATACCTACCTAGAAGTCAGCTGGTTACCTCTAAAGTTGATTTTGTTTCTATTTCAGCTGTATGAAAGGAGTCCCAAAGTAATCAGCGGAAATGCATAGCTGAGATTAGTATTTTCAATATCAGAGGAATTTTGTGGGCTGGCAGCACATACAAAATTTAGAGAGCGTGTGTTGGGTTTTTGGCATTACGGATTGTATGCTATGTGTAAGAAGCCATATTCCAAAGTGATCCTGTCATTGTTTGCTTCAACGTGTGGGCGTACCACCAAAAATAACACCTCTCAGTTTTTCCCAGAAGAAATGTTTTTTTATCAAGTCAATAAAATCCAAAAGAAAAAGAATAGAATTCTGAATGGCTTGTAATAAACAGGAAGCTGCCTACCCAATCATCCTCCCCTGTCAATTAACGGGAGATGTTTAGTAGGAAGGGAAACCGATGCCTCTTACCCATGGCGGTTTATGTGTGGCTGACAAGCAAATATCAAGGCCATTGTCAGAGCCGGGGAAACTAGTTCAAATCCAGGCCACCCTTTGAACAGATGTGAATGTAGTACTGAACCATGATACGGAATCAAACCAATTTAGGAGAAAACAACATAGCAGATGCGCTGTGAGTATGGAAACAGGTGCAAGAAGTAAGACTTAAAAGATGTGTAAGTAGGGGTGCTGGTGGCCCCAGGGATGTCGCAGCGCTGTGCTCTCTGCAGTCGGAGGGGCTGATCACTGGAACAGCTGGTTTCCATGCCTCATTCCCTCGTTAATGATCTGGATAACCTTCAGTAACATATTTAAAGTCTTTGAGTCTCAGTTGCTTTATCTGTAAAATGGGAATCATGATTCCTCCTGAGCGCAAATCAGGAGTTTTTGAGGGGACGGAATGAGATCATCTCTGGAGGTACTTTGAAGGCTTTAAGTTGCTACATAATTAAGAGGCGTTCTTATATGAGGTTATTACTCTTGAATGTGGATCTGGTACATCAGTGCTGGTACTGAGTACATTTATTAACTTGGAGGCAGAGTTGCTATGACTTAGGAGTTGTTAACCTATACAGATGTAACACCGAGGTTATTGTACTCTTTCATATGTATCCCTACAACTGGTTTTCGTGCAATACTGTCTTTTCTATCCTATATGCCTTCCTGGGTAATCACTACTGACATATACCTAAACTGTGACACAGGAATCTGCCAGCTTTTTTTGCTGACATGCTTTGCACAAGCTAAGCAGAACAGACGCTCAACTGACAGGAAATAACATGTAAAAAAAAAAAATTCTCAATGCTCACGCACAATTTAACATACCGGCCCCGTGACCCCAGTATTCCAGTCGATGGCAGTCAATATCCAGTTAATATTGCAGCTACAAGGGTCTGGGCCTTAGGACATTTCTCCAAGTTCCTCAGTTGCCGAATTTCCTCCGTCCCCTCCAGGATTTACAGGGAACAATCTATCTCTGAGGGTCTATCTTCAACTTTATGCTTGGTACTCTGGCCTATCATGGGACATGTTGTTTACATCTCAGTCTCGCACAGGAGAGAAAAAGAGATCCGCTGCTTCCGTCCTTCCCTCCACTGCATTCTGTCACCTTCCCCTTCACCATTATACTTTCCATTAGATGGTCTGGTCTGTTTCTGGCCTTCACTGGGGGTGTATGTTCCCAATGAATATTCCAGCTCCACATTGCCTCTATTCACTCGAAGCACAACCTGTTTGACAGCTCGCGGTGGCTTTGCTTGATTTTGACCGCATATCTTGGTGTCATATGTAATTCCACTTGCAGGTACCGTGCATATACAAGCTGCCAGGATGGGTCCTAATCCATACAGTTTTCCATCAGTTCTTAAGGCTGTCTTTAGAACATGAAGCTATCTCAAATCCAGCAAAGAACAGATTTTTGCCTATGGGGCCTGTTAAAATTAACCTTCCTCTGCCATTCAAATGAGGGGAGACACAGCTATCCTTTAATTGGACCAGATGTTGTGAAGTAGCAATAAAGTTCTAGCTAAGCAGAGTGATTTAGATGACAAAAGAAATTTGAGTGTCTCCACTGCCAACTCAATTAAAAGATGCTACATTTCTATCTGAGAAGAGTTTGTCAGCTGCACAAAAGAATGATTGCAATGCTATGACAAATCAAAAGATGCTTTTGGCCAGACTTATATGTGCTCTGTACCCAGACATATGCTTGTCTGTGTTTGACTGTTGAAAACCTCCAATTGTAAGTCATGAAAATGACATGGTGAGACTTAAAAGCTTTTCCTGAGCTCGTGACTGCGCTCAAAACAGAGAGAAGCTTCGCCATTCTCTGGAATGTTTTTATTACCCACCTCAGTCAACCTGTCACATGATGGATGCTATGCATTTTGAAAAGCTTAAGTACAGCAAAAAGTCTTGAGGTGGAGTTGAAGGCTCTTGTGCGGGGCATTTTGATCGGAGCCTCACCAAAATAGATGGTGCCAGTTTAGGCCTGGTGAATCATTGACAACTATCAATTGTCCATTTGAGAGGAGTGCAATTAGTGCAATTTGTCAAGCCATGTGTAATCTAAAGTGGAAATCCTAAATGTGAAATGAAAAAAAAGGTAGTTAATGTGAGCCTGTCTTGTAGAATTTTTTTTTTTTTTTTTTTTTTTTTACTTTGGGTAAGTCTCAAAAATACAGGCACCGGGAAGGGGAAAACACCTGTCACCAGTTCCCCCTGCCAATCGCCATTATGTTGAATGGTGGCTGATTTAGGCAATTGAAGATGTGGTTTATGTGTGTGTTTACCTGGGTCCAGGGGCTCTGCCACATCTATGTGCATTGTGCTTGAGTGCTGTCTTTCTTTTGCTAACGCAGACAAAGAGACATTACATTTTTATTCATCTTACTATTCCGATATTTTTAAAGCAAGTTATTACCACAGTCATCCGATCTGAGGATATGTAACTGTATTTCTTACCTAGAAATGTAGTTTGAAAAAGTAATTAGCAACATGTTGCAAAGTAAAACTTTTGATTGCGCCACGATACGCACTTCTACTAGTCATCTGGTTGTGATTCAAGCGTAGACATCCAAACATCATCTCCTCAAATGCATTCATACCAGCAATTTGTAAAGCAATTGACAGCATACAAATGGACCGCGGTTCGAATATTCATTTGTGGTCATTGCTGTTCCCATTTGCACAGCACTTTGGAAAACACATTTGCATAGAGCTTCAGAAAGCAGTGGCGTCCATGCTGCCCATTGGACTGTCACAGTATCTCTCTGAGGGATGGACGATGTTTATAAAAGGGGTACGTGGGGTCTGAGTCCTGCATTGTTTCTCCTTCTGTGAAATCAGTTACAGAAGAATCTGTGTCATATGTTGTGATTGAAAACCCACGATTATACATATTCCGAGTCCTAAATTTTTGACCAATTACACATGATTTGACATGGAAAGCAATTGGAGTTGCCTAACATTTTAGCTACACTATTATTGACCATATTGTGGCATGGATTAGTGAAACATGTCATCATGCCCCCAAAACAGCCATAAATAGTCATGACAGTGACCACTGATTGGCAATGGGGACAAAACCCAGCTGTGAGTTGTAATCTCAGCCTCCAAAAAGTTAGCCTCCATCCTGGATAGTTTTACCAGCTCGATTCAACTCATGTTTCTGGAAATGGGGAAATGGCTGAACCCCCCCCCCCATAACCACATCCTGTCTTCCTTAGCCCGGTCTCTTACCAGGCTCTGATAAAGCCGTTCTCATCTCTTTTTCCTTTCGGATCTAGAAATGGTAATGGCTTCCCACTTTTGCTGGCCCCCGGGTACTGCAGTATTCATTGTTGCTTCCCTTAACCCTGTGCACAGCTCTAACTAATCCTTTGATTAGCTTATCTTTGGCTCTGCCTTCTGCTTCTTACTGGTTCCCTGACTAATGGTATTTCAGTCCATTTATTTAAGCTTTTTTTTACATCCCATGAAGTTTTGTGTTTTTAAATAAAAGACCGCATACTTTATCTTTGATTATATAAAATGTGTTTTATAATTTTGTTTTAATTAATGGAATGCTTTTCTATTGTATTTTCTGATTATATTTGGTATATAGTCTTGAATAGATGTAATGACATTGAGAAGTGTTCCCAGTATAATGCAAAGCCAGAATAAAAAAGAATTACAAACTATGTAAATATATATAATATGAAATACAATCACAAGGGGAAAAAAATCACCAATATTTTTAAATGTAGCTTTTAATAGTTAGATTCTGGGTGATTTTAAAAAGGTTTTTTTTTAATATTTTTAAAATATCTATTCATTTTTGAGAGACAGAGAGAGACAGAGAGCGAGCTGGGGAGGGGCAGAGAGCGAGGGAGACACAGAATCTGAAGCAGGCTCCAGGCTCCGAGCTGTCAGCACAGAGCCTGATGTGGGGCTTGAACTCACGAACCGTGAGATCATGACCTGAGCTGAAGTCGGACGCTTAACTGACTGAGCCACCCAGGTGCCCCTAAAAAGTTTTTTTTAATGTTTATTTATTTTTGAGAAACAGAGAGGGACAGAGCATGAGCAGGGGAGGGGCAGAGAGGGAGACACAAAATCCAAAGCAGGCTCCAGGCTCTGAGCTGTCAGCACAGAGCCCGTCGCGGGGCTTGAGTCCAAAAACTGTGAGATCATGACCTGGGCCGAATTCGGATGCTTAACCGACTGAGCCATCCAAGTGCCCCAGATTCTGGGTGATTTTAAAGTAATAATATCCACTATTTAAAAACTGACCATCGGAGCACCTAGGTGGCTCGGTGGGTTAAGTGTCCGACTTTGGCTCAGGTCATGATCTCACTGTTTGTGAGTTTGAGCCCCACATCAGGCTCTCTGCTATCAGTACTGGAGCCCACTTCAAATCCTCTGTCCCCCACTTCTTTCTCTGCCCCTCCCCAACTTGCACACACACACACACACACACACACACACACACTCTCTCTCTCTCAAAAATAAATAAACATAAGAAACATGACCATTAGAGACAGACATAACTCAAATTGTTGGTAAATATGTGGGGAAGACAGTGACCTATATATGGAAAATGGTTAAGCTGGAACTTCTTTCTGGGCCATACCCAACCAATAAAGCCTTGACACTGAATCAAGTGGGAGATGGAAGGCAAAATACTTTGCCATCCTGCATTTTTTTGGTCAGTTCTTCCCCTTGACTTAACCCAACCAGAAGCCAGGGGGTAAGGCTGCCTGGATAAGACAGTCTCCTGGCAGAAAGCAGTATAGAAATGGTTAGAGTACGGAGCAGGGGGTAGCACAAACAGGGACTAAACAAGAGAAATTTAAAGATCAAATATTTTATTTTATTTTATTTTTTGAGAGAGAGCATGAGCAGGGGAGGGACAGAGGGGAGGGTGGATAGAGACTCCAAAGCAGGCTCCGCGCTGTCAGCACAGAGCCCGATGTGGGGCTTGAACTCACAAACTGTGAGATCATGACCGGAGCCAAAGTTGGACGCTCAACCGACTAAGCCACCCAGGTGCCCCAAAATCAATTATTTTAAAGATGTCATTTCTCTACCAGTTTAACTTAGAATTTAATCAAAGTACCAATGGAAAAAATATTTGGGGGTGGGGTGGGGCAGTAGGAATTTAACAAATAACATAAAAAAAAGAATTTAACAAAAATGTTTCTAACGTCTATTACTAAGGAATGTGAATATCTAAGAAAATATTGGGAGGAGCAAAACATAAACAGTAATGAAAGGAGATTTTCCCTATTAAATCATAAAATACATTATAGAGCAGTCTTGTTCTAATTGGTGGCGGAACAGAATAGAAAATTCTTATGCATTTCTTCCTTTGTTCAACTAATAATAATGACTGTCATTTGACAACCACAGAGACAAGCGCTGAGTACGCATTTGGGGACAAAAAGGGCAGGGGCCTTACCCTCCTGGTGTATTCAGTCTTACAAACCAAGAAAAGATGAACACAGGAAAGGAAAGGCAAATTGAAGACCTGCTCTGAACCTGACAGAGATTACAGAGAATGATAAATTCCAAGAATGGGGGGGTCCAGGAAAACACGTTCTCTCTTGAATTTTTACACTCTGGCCGCAAAGCAATCTGGGCCCAGAAAATACTCTTCTGATAATGTATTTGTGTCAGGTTCCATTTAAGAAAACTGAGCCAGGGGGTTAGTTTCAAAGGTATTGGGGAGCCGGAAAAGTGAGACATCTAGGGATTTGTAAGAGCGCGAAGTTGCTCCCAGCCTTGGGGGCTGAAAAAACACACAGCAGAGGTAGTGTCGGTACAGTGTGGGCTGCTGCTTGGAACTGGGGTCACGAAGGGAAGGTTGTGCAGCATGTGTGTGTGTGTGTGTGTGTGTGTGTGTGTGTGTGTAATCAGCAGCAGCAGCATAATGAAGAAGAGTGGAGAAAATGAGGAGATTAAGATGGATAGTCACCAGATTAACAAAAGCTGTCTCTAGGAGGTATTACGTATGACTTTCATTTTTTCTGTGTGCTTTTTTATATGTTGCCCAAATGCTTTAAAAAACAATGTCTTAGCTTTATTGTGACATAAAATAACTCTTGTTTTATCTTATAAAACATTTTATTACCTTTACATTATTCATTTGTTTGTATATACAGTTATTTTAATTGCTCACGTTTTGTTAGGCATTTCAGATGATTCCAACACTCCCTCTGCTCTTATAAATGGTATGCTTTGACAAAGAGACGTCAAGGTTACGTGAAGGCGGAGAGGTAAATTTCTGTCCCCAGAATTCCTAGTTAACGGAATCCTTGTGGGATTAATGAGCTGAGTTTTCTTCTTATATGACACATAATCTCAGACGATAATTCTCAACTATGACCACATATGTTTCCTGTTGTTTTTTGTTCTTGTTTTTGAGAGAGGGAGAGCGCAAGTGGGGCAGAGGCAGTTTGAGAGGGAGACAGAGGATCTGAAGCGGGCTCTGCGCTGACAGGCTCACAACACCGAGCCTGAAGTGAGGCTTGAACTCACAAACCATGAGATCACAACCTGAGCTGAAGTCGGACACTCAACCCACTGAGTCACCCAGGCGCCCATGACCACATATGGTTTAATCACCGGGGCGGCTGTTCAATGTACCATTGCCTAGGACACCCTGACGACCGATGGCATCAGAATCTCTAGGGACCGAACCCGGAAATCAGTGTATTTTAAAAGTTACCTAGAGGACTTCAACATGCAGTTAGGATGAGAACCCCCACTTCAGGTTTGCAACTAGAACAGAACTGAATGTCTTCTGAACTGCAGGGAAATGCTCGTGCTGGAAGGAATTTGATTCCTTAACAATAGATGTCACTAGCCAAATTAAATAGAAGACAGCCACTGATGCAGTGACAATTATCTAGTCATGAAGCAGAACAGGGCTTTGAGGAAGTACCTAAATTTATCAGGGCAGGTTAAAGACAAATGTTATAAAATAATTATGGAAGGTCCAAGATGACCCAAGGTGTCAGGATAAGTGTTGGTTAAATACTGATTTTAATAAGATTCTCTCTCCTTTTATTACAAAAATAGCCCATGGTTTTTGGTCCAAGGACCATACTTGGGTAAAAGCTAAGCTGTTTTTTTGGGGTTCTCAGCGCTTACTTCATTACTAATTAACTTACTCAAAGAACTAGTTGCCGGTGAGATTACTCAGGAACCAAATAACCCATGCCTTGACTCTTTAACAAGCGAAAAGGTCTATATTCCTTTTAGAATATAAAAGTTTTAATTCCTGTGAGAACCACTTACAGTCCCCAAGGCATCCTGATCTTGTACATCCCCTTTCCAGGACCTTTTGACCCATGTGGACCATATTTGATAATTATTTGTTTTACAGAAGGCCCAAAAGATCTCAGAGCATGAATGCTTAACCCCATTAATTTAACTTTTATAAAATAGATCCTTTTTTTGTGTGAAAACATCATGGATACGAAACGAAAAGATTTCTTTCTCCCATTGCCTTTAATTCCCATGAAGGAATTCCCAGAGCTGACGGTAGCTAGCACACTCAGTTTGCACATGGAAAATGTGTGAATAAGATCTATTCTCAATTTGAGTTCTGTCGGAACTCAGACTGCCCTACTGACACTATTTTATTCCTATTGTTCTCACGCATATTGACAGCTTTTTTGGCTGTATGAGGCATCCATTCATTTAGTAACTAGCCTCACCACATCTACCTTACCTCATCTCTCTAGTGAAATGCTTACATAGTACAAAAGAATGGACTTAGAAAGTCCATAGACCTGGGATTCAATCCCAGATCCATCTCTGGGATGTGCACATTTATGTGAGTTATTTAAACCCTGAACCTTGGCTTCCTCATGTGTAAAATGGGTATGAGATTAGGATCTGACTCTTGCGTTGTCATGCGCTTTTAAAATAAAATTATATATGTAAAGCATCACATAACAATACCTGCTCTATAGAAAGTGCTAAAAAACTGTTAAACTTCTGCCTAATCCTAGTACCCAGGTATGGCTGGAGAGATTTATCTGGAAACAGTGACACAGCCTGGTGGGAAGAAGGTTCTCCTCAGACTTCTCTGGATCCTTCAAATCAACCCTAGAGAAAGAGCAGGCTTTCTGAGGCACCTGGGTGGCTCAGTTGGTTGAGCGTCCAACCCTTGGTTTTGGTTCAGGTCATGATCTCACAGTTCGTGGGGTCAAGCCCCACCTCGGGCTCTGTGCTGACAGCAGGGAGCCTGCTTGGGATTCTCTCTCTCCCTCTCCCCTACTTGCGCATACACTGTCTCTGTCTCCTCAAAATAAATAAATAAACTTTAAAAAGAAGATTTAGAAAGAACAGTCCTACTTAATTCTAAGTTGATCTTGCCATGATTAGGCTCATGTTTTTATGTTGCTCTTTACTCCTCCCTTTATGTGTAAGTGACACATTTTTCTGGTTGGATTTTGAGTTTTTTGAAAGTTGGCGCTGTCTTTTCTTCTTTCATATCCTCCAGATTTGTTGCAATTGAAATAGACACTCAGTAAATAGGTTCTGAATACTTGCCTACAGTGAAACACAGAGAACTGTAGGGCTTTATAGAGAATTTTAAAAGCAACTTATACACTAAGTTATACTTTTACAAATGAGAAGACCAAGGCTTGGAGATGTTGCAAACATTGCCCAACGTTACATGGCTAAAAAGTGGCGAAGCTAGCATTTAGACTCAGTTCTGGCTGATTCCCATGCCCGTGCCCCTTGCATTACCCAATACCCCTTTTCTTGACATGGTGAATTCAATGGATTGGAAATGGCAGACTATCACAATGAGTCAGTATTTAGGAGAACAAATCTTCTCTTAGTAGGATCATTTGCCTAGATTGCTAGTTTTCTCGTATTAGCTTGTATTCAGAATCACCTGGAAGACTTGTTAAAACACAGAGCGTGATGCCCCAACCCCAGAGTTTCTGATGTAGGTCTAGATGGGGCTCAAGATTCTATATTTCTAAGAAATTCCCATTGTCAAATGTTAACGCTAATGTCTCTGGCCCAGAGACCGTATTGTGAGAGAAGCTGAGCTAGAGTAATCATGGATTCTTTTCTCTCTTCCTCTTAAAACCAAACATGATCCAGGAGGGCACTGTGTAATCTGCACCTCCTCCAATGTACAAAGAACATGACAGTACGTGGAACTAGCCTTACCCTGAAAGCATTTCCCTTTCATTCAGAAGAGAGTTCTTGAGTATCTACCATGTAATACATGGTGCTACAGGTGATCCTGAGGCGTGAAAGACCCAGCGCCTGTCCTCAAGGCGGCCCTGTGACCCCAAGCAAGAGGAGAAGTCCACTTCTAGGAGGCGCCAAGAATGAGCTATGATTTAAGAAGTGGTAGGATTGAGGGAGCGTCAATACAATTGCACATGTACTCCACAGGTGATTATATTGACCAGCTTCTGTTGCTTATCAGCACACTTCTAACAACTTTGGGAACATATAAGCAACTTCCGAAATGCTAAATATTATTTTTTCATATAATTCTATGCTGTAAGAAAACATCTGGGATGCTTTTTCTTATTTATTTTTCATCTGAACTATTATTAATTACACTGGTGCTGGAGGCCTGAGGAAATAATTAACAATCTTTGTAAGTGGGAAAAGACATTCTATATGCTGGAATTTCTGCCAATTCATTTGGCAGAAGTGGCACTAATTCCAAACATGGGGAACCCGATGACTAATAAACAAAGCAACTTCATGGTGTTAGCCAGGATTCTTTTGGGCTCTTTTTAAGATAATTTGTAACTAGGGATCCATGAACCCCTAGGGGCTATATATATGAGCCTTAAGTGACCCTGAGTCCCATGAAACTGTATGCAGGAATGTCTGGGCACAAGTTTGCTTTTTCTTTTTTTATGGTTTTTTATGGTCTACCGCTTTTATCACATTCTCTAAGGAGTTAACCATTTTCCTATTGGGATACCAGGCAAGAAACAAAATAATTATAACCTGAGGACTCCGACATAACTTTTGTCCTTGCATCCCATCTATCTTCATCATATGTTATGAGGGGCCTTCATCCTTATTATTTTCATGGAAGAGAGTAGAGGATTATTAGGAGAGAGAAACCATCCCCTCGTGATAACCCAGATCTTTTTCACCATCTGCATCCTCTTCTGGATTAGTTGCTTGTTGATCCCATATGCTCACTTAATCACTCTTCATTTGACTGTCATTTAGGTTTGCATCTATATAGATAATCGATAACCATAGCAAATCAATAACCATAGCAGCCAGAAACCCCCCTGGCCAAAGTAGAGGCAGATCTGTGATTCTAAATGAATGTCCCCACAACAAATTCCCATGTAGTTCTTGCTTCCTCATCCCTTCTATTTAAATCATGCCATTCAGCAAGGCCCAGTTCAAATCTCTCCTCCTCCATGAAGTCTTCCTCAATAGCTAGATGCAGAACTCTTCTGTTGTCTTCCTGATAGTACAGCATCCTTTGGTCACTCAGTCATGTTCAGTTTAGCCCTATTTTATACAAAGAGAATGAATGGTTTGTATGGATGTACTGTGCTCCAAGCACCGTGACTTGAACAGAGCAGGCACTTAAAAATCATTGTTGAACTGGGGCTCCTGGGTGGCTAGGTTGGTTGAGCTTCCAACTTCAGCTCAGGTCATGATCTCACGGTTTGTGGGTTTGAGCCCCACACTGGGCTCACTGTGTCAGCACAGAGCTCACTTCAGATCCTCTGACTCCCCCTCTCTCTGCCTGTTCCCTGCTCATGCTCTCTCTCAAATATAAACAAACATTAAAAAAAAAACCATTGTTGAACAATGTAAAGAATGGTCTCGGTTTCTCAACAATATTCTCCATATTTGTGACGTGAAAACTATGCCACTCTTAATTTGTAACCATCGTGGCATTTATCAGTAGTCCCAAGCACATTGATGCCCCAAATTCATGGGAGTAATACTGTTGGCAAAAAAAAACCTGGGGTGTGGCACGGAACATCTGTGCCTTCTAGAAAGAATGACTGAGTCAGCAGCTGGCGTTGTCAATTTTCTCTGTATCCATTATGATCTGACGGCTTCTGCATGGATTCAGCCAGCAGTTTCAGTGGATGAGAAACATTTGGATTTTCAGCTTTGCTGCTGGGAGTGGTATGGGTCACCTTAATCTCCCAAGAATGTTTCAGGACATGCTATGTGCTAGATGTTGAAGATGTTTGCTCACTGAAATCTCATTAATTCAGAAGTATATAATCATCAGTCACCGCTGAAAATGCAGACTCTCGCTAAATGACTTTAACACATGAAGTGTGGCACACACATTCACCTGCTTTATCAGTTGATTCTTCTAAGAGCTCAGTGAGATGGAGCAGTGACTTGCTCAAGGTCATTCAGGGACTCGTGACCTTTCCACTAAGCTAGGCTACCATTCTAATCTATATCTCTCTGCTTATCATGCACCCGGCTCGAAAGGAAAATTCTTCTCTCCTGAAAATCACCTTCCTCTGGCATCTATGTAATATAACTCTACCACTTTAAAACAACAGAGTGAAGATAAAGCACAGACAAAATTAGATTTGACAACCTAATGGAGCACCCTTCTTTGTTATTGGAAAATAACATCACTCAAGCATCATCATTCAACAGTCTTCAGTTCCAGCAAGTAAGGGGCATGTTTATTTGGCATTTGAAGGAGAGCTGAAATGACCAGGTCACACGGGAGAAGGCGACAAGGAATTCCACTCTAATTAGTTATGTTTCCTACTGGCCTTTAGATTGGAAAGGCTTCTATAAGATTCTAGAAGATAATACTTTATGTATTCCCTTTAATTGCTGAGAAACAAAAACCTTCCATCGGTCCAGCTTTATTACATTTTTGTTATTTATTATGCATTTACTTATTTTTTACTAGTTCTCATTTTTATAGGCTCACAAAAGAGAAGCTTTCTAGTAAATCCCTGGTCTTGGATGGTTTAGGGGCCCCTGCCTGGTGAGTGCTTATTTGAGCCTAACTCCCAATGCTGATGGCCTTCTCTGCGGTATATTATTTTCCTAAAGCTCGCGGATGTAGGAAAAGCAAACTTTTCATGATCTTACCCTTTTTATTAATGTTTATTTATCTTGAGAGAGAGTGCACGTGAGAGGTGGGGGGAGGGACAAAAAGAGAGAGGAGAGAAAGAATCCCAAGCAGGCTCCACATTGTCAGCGGGACTCGATGCGGGGCTCGAGCTCATGAACAGTGAGATCATGACCTGTTATTCGTTCCTTTATCCCACACTTGCTAGATTCCATAAGACTCAGTGTTTACTTCTCTGTTTCCCCATCTTGACCATGAGCAACTTGACGTCAGGACCCACTTCTGACTTCTCTCTGCTTCCCCCGGTGCCCAGGACACCATCACTCCTTCCCTCACTTCGCTCAGTGCCAAATGCCATGTCAGGGGCCTGACAGAGGTTAATCTACGAGGCAAGTGATGTCGTCCCGATTTCTACTCCGAGCAAACCGAGAGCACAAGAAGGCTCATGAATCTTGCCTGAGATCATGCACCTACATGGTGGAGAAGTCTAGATTTTAAATAAAAAAAAAAAACTATTTGAAATAAATTGCACTTAAGATCAGAGTAACCAGTTGAAAGCAAACATTTCCGTGGCATTTAGGTCATTCACAAGGTTGTGTAACCCCTGTGTGTAGTTTCCAAACCTTTTCATCACCACAAACAAAAACTATCCGCTGAGCAGCGCTTCTTTCGTTTCCCTCACCCCATCCGCCACGCTTACACTTTCTTTTCCAATGGATGTGCCTATTCTGGACGTTTCATATAAATGGGATCGCACAAGATGTGACCTTTTGTGTCTGAGAAGCCTGGATCTTATGTCAACTCTCCCTAAATCTAGAGCCCATTTCCTTACCCACTACGTGTTTCTGTTTTGCATCCTGTGCGCGCTATATGTTTGATGAATGAATAAATAAATGGTTATGGAGAGGACACTGACCAGGCAACTTATTTTCTACTTAACCTAGTCATTTGCGATTTGATTTACCTTCCTAAAATAGCTTTTTGGAGCTGTCAGCAAGTGTCCGTCTGAGAGATTGCGGCTTAGTGGTAGCTGAAGAGAGTGGAAGGTAGCGAGGAACACAGGTTCTCCAGACCCTCTCTCTTCAGGGTCCATGTCCCTTCAGACTGGCGCCTACAATCGATTTCCTCATGATTACACTTTCAAGATGAATGCAGAGGAGACTAGGTGATTGGAGTGAAGCTGGCCAGCCGCACTGCATGGTCCTCCAGGCTACCAAGGCTGGAGGACTGAATTCCAGGAGGTTTTCCCCGGTAACCTAGCTTTTCTCCAACAGCTGAGCTGTTGCTTGCACAAAAACTGGTTTTGAGGGACAGGTTTCTATGGGCTATCAAGAAGATTCGAGAAGTGTTCCTTGCTTGAAGGCAGTCTGATGCATTAGTGGAGGTGTTAGCGTGTTGATTTGTTTTGGATTCGCAATGTGGGAGGTGACTTTTGACACTACTTCAAAAGCAGTCAAGGGGCGCCTGGGGAGCTCAGTCGGTTAAGCGTCTGACTTCGGCTCAGGTCATGATCTCACGGTTCCTGAGTTCGAGCCCTGCATTGACGTCTGTGCTGACAGCTCGGAGCCTGAAGCCTGCTTGGGATTCTGGGTCTCCCTCTCTCTCTGCCCCTTCCCCGCTCATGCTGTCTCTCTCTCTCTCAAAAATAAATAAAACATCAAAAAAACTTTTAAAGCAACCAAAGGCATGACATTTAATCTTTAATGACTGACTTCTCTGGTTAAAATTAAGGAAACCCCAGCTAGAGCCTTCCGACCTTTTCATGCTTCTGTCCAAAAATGCACATAGTTTTGCATTGCCTACATGCAGCGTGTGCCAGGAAGCTTTCTTAATGATGGCTCTATTTTTATTAGAAATCTAATTAGGCCTTTACTGATATGACAACAGAACTTAGTGTACTTGACTCTTAGAACATCTGCTCTTTGGGGCCCTATTTCAAATCTGGCACTTTCTGTTTTGTTTTATGATCCTAAGAAGGGAAATTCAGTTTTAGTTATATTTAATTCCAGAGAAAATGCAAATAAAACCCAGGGTTGTAATTTTTGATGGTTTTCTACTGTTCATGTGTGGGCTTGGGAAAAGGGACAATTATCACCAGTTTTAAGCATGGCTAGTTTATGCCCATCTGTACTACCGTATGTATAGGAAGGCCTTACCTTCTACTTAAATTCAACTTTTTATTTTGAGATAACTGGAGATCCACGTGCAATGATAAGAAATAATACAGAGAGGGGCACCTGGGTGGCTCAGTCAGTTAAGCCTCCTGCTTCAGTCATGATCTCACGATTCGTGAGTTAGAGCCCCACTCAAGTTCAAGCCTGCTTCAGATCCTCTGTCCCCCTCTCTCTCTGCCCCTCCACCCCTCATGTTCGTTTTCTCTCTCTCTCTCAAAAATAAATAAACATTGCAAAGAAAAGAAAGAATACAGAGAGAACCAGTGCACCCACCACAGTTTCCCCCACTGGCTTGCAAAACTATAGCACAATTATCACAACCAGGATACAGACACTGATGCAGTCAAGATACAGAACAATTCCATCCCCACAGGGATCCCTTTTGGCACCCATTTATAGCCACATTCATCTCCCTTCAATCTCCATCCCTAATCTCTAGCAACCTCTGGTCCGTTCTCTATTTCTATAATTTTGCCATTTCAAGATTGCTCTGTGGATGCAATGCAACCTGTGGAACCGGCTTTTCCCATTCATCCTGATTCTCTGGAGATGCATCCAAGTCGTGTGTGGCATTAGCTTTTAATTAGAAGCCACGTTACAGATATTTTACAGGCAAAAATGAGATAATTGGAAATATTCAGGCCTCAATATTGTTGTTTCCCAGATTTTCTCCATTATGAACCAATTCTTAAAATGGAAAGTTAGCACAGTCATTATGCATATGTGTTGAATCCATGCTTCCAGCCCATTTCTGCATAGCACTTATTCCAGGAACGTAAACTCTTCAAGGGCAGTGATCACGCTGTGCTTACCCGTCAGTATTGATTTTCCGCTGCAGACTGCACTTACCACAAAATCAAGAAGCTACAAAAATAATCTGAGGGTTTGAAAAGTGGCAAGTTTTGTTTGCTGTTGTGGCTGACACTCACAAAATTACTCGGCTAAGGGTCATTTCTCATGTGTAGTTTTCCATCAAGACTGTATCAATGGATCTAAAAGTCCTAGTATAATCTATGAATTACATTAAACAAGAGATAAACATGTAAGTTTCACTCCCCTACTGTTTTTTTAAATGTCTATTTATTTATTTATTTACATTGTTTAAAAAAATATTTTGGGGAGAGATAGCAAGCTGGGGAGTAGTAGAGAGAGAGAGGGAGACAGAGAATCCCAAGCAGGCTCCGTGCTGTCAGCACAGAGCCCAATGCGGGGCTCAAACCCACAAACCATAAGATCACCACCTGAACCGAGATCAAGAATCAGACGCTTAACCAACTGAGCCACCCAGGCACCCCTCCCCTACTATCTTTAAGTCAACTCAAAATAGTTTATTGAGACTTTGTTGATAGAGCAAATGCAATGCAGCTCTTTCAAATTCAGCAAATTCACCTGTTATTTCCTCTGTATCTGTGCTGTTTTCTCGGCTCTGTTTATTAGAGACACCATGCCTTGAGTAGCAGTGAAACTAGTTGAACATTCGAGTTACCTTCCTGGAGTACCATGTACAAGGAAATACTCTTGCAGAATTAAAACAGCTTTATATGTTTAAGGCCCGTATTTCGGGCTGAATTCTTTAGGTATATATTGCATCCTGAGATCCAGAAAGACTTGGATTTGAGTCCCGTCCATAGCCTACTGTGTGCCATTGGCAAGATAACCCCAAGCCTCAGTTCTACATACGTAATAGGGGCTAGCATTAATACTTCTCCTAATCTAGCGTTATCACCATTTCTCTGCTCTCCTTCCTAGCAAACTTTCTAGAAAGAGTTGCCTAGAGTTTGTCTTTACTTCCTAACCTCCCATTGTCTCTCAGCACACGCCAATAGGTTTCCGCCATTGTAGTGAGATGTACCTTATCAAGATCACCGGTGACCTCAAAGTTCCACCTTGGCAGCTTTAACCAGGCTAGAGGACCAGCAGGGCTAGGTCCACCAAGGGTCTTTTTACCAAAGATCGTGTACCATCTTGGAAAAGAACTCTTCTGGGCTGAGCTGGACTTTTCAAATGTTCTCCAGCGTCAGTTTGGGAGAAGAAAGGAAGAAATGAAGGAAACATTCTAAGAACATCATCATGTCTAACACTCCCATTGTCCTCAAGCCTAGCTCTCAAAGACCTGAGTCTGGCATGTGAAAATCATCACAATGTGATAAAGATAAAAATAGTAATATAAAGCAACGTATCACTCAAGTCAAGTCTATGTAGGATGTGAAGAGCGTAAACCTGGGCTGCCTTGCGGCCTGTACATGTGCTGGAGTGTAACACTCAGGCTCGAGTGCAGCACCTGTAAGGACAAGTTCGGGCACCTTCCTCATTTGGGGTGCCTTTGGAGCACAGAACAAATACAGCTGTGTGGGTCAGGACCAGGCCAGTCTCCATTTGCGGTACAAACAGGACGTCGGTCTTCAGTGCTCTGTCATCAGTTTTGTAGCCTCAAGGGAGCTTGTGCTTGTGACACGGTGGTATTACTATGGCCATCCCAGTGGTCGGGGAACGGTAGCAGCTGGAGCAGGAAAGGACGAGCGGAAATGGCAGCCTCCATGCGTAGCCAAGAGAGCTCGTTGCCATGCCCACCCCAGACATATCCCTTGACATTTCCTAGAACTCTCTACTAGGAATGTGAGAAAGAGCAAAGGTGACATTGGCTTTCTATTTCATTTAAAATGAAATCTTTACACGGCTTCCCCTTACCTCCCAACATCTGCATGATCTAACCTGCACTTCGGTCTCCGACCTCCTCTCCTACATCCTTTTTCTTCCCGTGGAACATTCCATTAACATCGCCCTTCTTTATGCTCCCCAAACACATTAAGTTTGTTTGTACCCCGTGGCCTTCAAGTCTCAGTTTAGACGCTTGAAATGCTCCTTTGGCTGTGCCCCTGTCATTCACATCTCATCTCAAATGTCGCCTCTGTAGAAGGGCCTCACGCCCTATCTAAAGTGCCTCCATTCTGATTCCCTCCCTCTGCAGTTAACCCCTATTATATTTCCACGTTTTATTTTATCACATGTTTTATTACATGAAATTTAAAATTGTGGTTTTTCTGCCTGCTTATGGTCTGCGTGTCTCTCCCCAAGCAGAAGCTTAATGAGTGTAGGAATGTTGTCTGACCTGTTCAAGAGAGTAGCCCGGCACTTAGAACTGTGTTTGACAAGGAGCGGGCACTCAACAAATGCTTAACAAATAATTACTTATAATTAAAAGTATTTTCTATAAATAGATCAAGCATGTTATCTTATGTATTATCTACATAATGTAGATATATAATTATAAACTTGATCATTTTATGGGTTATATTTATAATAAGTGTAATTAATTAATATGTAATTATAAACGAATGGGGTGAGAATTCATGGGGTAGCTATGATTTTCAGTGTCATGTGGGCGCCTTTGAACTCAGAGTACTAAAAGACACTGCTACCTGGCTTTTGCCTAGCTTTCTGGCCACCCCGAACAGTGCGCTCCTGCAGGACGCCTCCCCGTGTGTTCCCCATGTGCCGTCTCTCTTCACGGAACACTCTCACTTCCGTCTCCATGCTTCCTCCGACTGGCCGACTTTTACTCATCTTTCAGCTTGCAGCTTAGATGTCACATTTGGGGGAGACTTGGGTTACACACAGAGAAAGGTTCCTTGCATCCATATCAGCAGATACAGAGCTTCCTCAGATACCCAGTCTTTCTTAGTAGGAACTGGTTTTGACTGTCCTGCCTAGGGCCGGGTCACCTTTCCCATAATGCACCTGTCCCCACTCAACTTGTCAAGGGTATCATTCTCTTTGCTTCAGACCTGGGTTAGCTCATAGAGTCCTGTGTGGGCTCCTCTTTTTGTGGTGTCTTAGAATCATCCAGATGTGAGAACAGAAGGACTTTTCCCCCAAACACACAAATGACTGATATGGGTCCTGTTAAGGGCATTCCTCTCTTTCTGGTCTCTTCGATCTCGTCACTTGTCTTTACATCTGCACCTTCCGTATGTCGCCAGCAGGACTCTTACTGATGAATAGGAATGGGCCTCTCTCCTCTTGATGGAAAGAGAAGAGGTGATTTATCTGCCTTCCAAGACATGCAGTTGGAAATCCGAAACGAAGATTTTCATGTTTTATTTCCCAGTTGCTTTCTGCAGGGAAAAGCAGGATCAAAGGGTGACTCTGCCTCTGCGATTGCAGCTTGAAAAATTAGTACAACAGCCTCGGCTACAGTAAGACTCTGATGTGAAATTGAGAGTTGATTAGTCATGACCTGAATTGTTCCGCTGAGCTTAATGGGCCTCCTGGTAAAGCTGCCTTGAAGGGCATCTGTATCTTGACACATTGTAAAACCTCTAAACCATTTTTGGACACCCAGTGACGGTCTGCACGATGATGATGACAATGGTGACAACCACAAGGACGCTGTTGATAATGAACACCCATTGCTCAGACAATATAAGGTCTGTGGGAGCAAGGATTTTTGATGGCTTGCTTTCGTTGTGTACCCCAAATGCCTAGAACGGTGTCCAGTACATAGTCCAGAATCAGCAAATATTTTTGAACGAATGAATGGGCATTTACCGCATACTAGGCCCTGTGCTAAATGTCTTATAAACATCTCCTCTTCATGAAGTGCTGTTTGTCTCCTAATTTCACAAATAAGGAACCTAGATCTCAGAGGTGTTAAAGATAGCTTTTCCAAGACCTTAGAGCTAATAAGTGATGGAAATGGAATTCAAACCCAAGCAGTAGAACTCCACACCTCACACCCCTAACCTCTATATTCTATTTGGGGATTGATTGATAGATTTTGTGTCAATAAAAATGCAAATCCAATGGGTAATTCGTAAAGAAAGCATTCTGGTTTTAGCCTAAAATGCTTACGTGTGAATATGTATTCTGCAAACTATAGAATATTCCTATTAACTAGGAACGCTGAGTAACCTTGGGGACAGGTGCAGGGAAAGCTCTATAATCTCTTTTCAATTTCAATTGGCTGCCTCTCAAGAGGATAAACTATCTTCCTCAGGAAATTCAAATTCTTTTGGAATGTTCTGTGTACACACATTGCCTATGAGAGCAGTTTGAATTGTGTTTCCAGTGACCAGCTAAAACGAACACATCACATTAATAATTAGGTCAGTGTATGAAGGTGTAGCAATGGCTCTTCAGTTAAATGCCTATATATTTTAAGGGTTTGTGGTATCTCTTCAGTTCAAGCCTGTATGTCTTATGGTTTTGGAGTTAACTGTTGGTCGATGTGGACGACCGGATTCTGAATTTTCTTTCTTCTTTTAATGTTTTTTTTTTTTTGATACAGAGAGAGACAGAGCATAAGGGGGTGGGGGGCAGAGAGAGAGGGAGACACAGAATCCGAAGCAGGCTCCAGGCTCTGAACCGTCAGCACAGAGCCTGACGCGGGGCTCGAACCCACGAACGTGAGATCATGAGCTGAGCCAAAGTCGGAGGCTTAACCGACTGAGCCGCCCAGGCGTCCCTCTTTCTTGCTTCTTGACCTGGGCAAGTCACTTCACCTGCTTGCTGTTCAATTTTCTTTTTTTTTTCTAAATGGTTATTTATTTTTGAGAGAGAGAGCATGAGCTGCAGAGGGGCAGAGAGAGAGGGAGACAGAGGATCCGAAGCGGGCTCCTCAGGGACAGCAGTGAGCAAGCCCGACGTGGCGCTTGAACTCGCGAACCACGAGATCTCGACCTGAGCCGAAGTCTGACACTCAACCGACTGAACCACCCAGGCACCCCTGCTGTTCAATTGTCTTATCTGTGGAATGGGGAAAACCATAATACCTACTTTTCAGAGTTGTAAGATTAAAATGAAGCAAATAATACAAATCGCTTGAAGTAGGTTAGGGAGAATTCAAATAATAGTCGTTTGTAACTAGTTCTTACTGAATCCCCCAGGAAGGCCAGAATTTCCTATGCTGTGCATACGCGTTCATTCTCTTGGACTTTGGTTATAAAAGTAAATCAGTAGCAACATAATACAAAGTTCATTAGCTCTTGAACCAGAAGAACAGGATTCAAGTCTTGGCTCTGTATCTTAAGAACTCCGTGATCTCAAACCTTTGCAAGCGGGACATACTTGTCTTAACATTTACATTTTCCTTGCTAAGGTACAAATAACATGCTTAGACATACGGTTTCATTTTTAAGGTCTTTAATTGATAGGACAGGAAACACTTCTAAAAAGTTAATTTCTAAGAAATTAAATTGACATAAGAGAAATAACCAGGAGAAAAGCACCTAAGTTTTAATTATTGTTTTACATGCGCATGGGAGTCTTCACCAGAAGATGAAGACCTGAAGAAGCGGTAAAGATTGAATGCTTATGTACTGAGTTGGACAAAGAGAGTAAGTTGTGACAACATAACAAGGCAGAGGGGCTCGGGCTAGGGTAGTTAGTTTGGTGGAGAAGCGACTAGGAAGAAAAGGGTTAGTTTAACAAGGTGCATTTACAAATTTCTCTCAACCTCAAGTTCTGATCCTTGGTGATAAAAATGTTACTTTCCTTTTGGTATAGGGAGGACATTCTTCACATGAGAATTTCATCTCCTGCTTTAAAGAAAAAGAAGGACGGCCAGGGTGTCCTTTCTGCATCTGCTATTTTTCTAGTGCTTTTAACTCAAAATAATCAATATGCCAAGAGTCGCATATTTTGGGGTGACATGTTCTGAGTTCTTTCAGAATGGTTCATTATTCCATATGCCTCATGGAGGGACTAAATGTTTTGGGGAACTTGAACCCCACATGTGGTGGTAGTATGTGATGATGCCTTACCTGCCGGTGCTAAGGAAGAGTGTTTTCATAGAGGAAATACCTTTCAAAAGAGTGGTATAAACAAACACTTTCACAGGCATCTATTTTTCCCCTCAGATCTTGGGTTGAGTCAGGGGAAAACTCCATTAAGGGGCGAGTTATTTATTAAGAAACTGATAAGCCTCGCAGGATGTCAAGTCTCTGCTCAACTACTGGTTACAGCAAATGAGGTAATTAACTAGCAATTTACAAGAGTCACATTCACAACACGTGTCAAGGAATATAATCCTAAAATCATTGCCACCCAATACACACCAGAAAATTAGCTGAGAGGAGCATTACTTGAGAACTGTTTTGAGGATATAAATTCCATCTATTGTTCAAGATGTACTAAAGAACTTACCGTAATTGAATTAAACCAGCAAAGAGCTAATTACCTACTCATTTCTGTGAGAGACCTCCACAGAACTGTTTGGACCAAGATTTCCTTTGGGGATTTCATTTTAGAGGCGGGGCACCAAAGAAACGGCACTTTGAAACTCGTGTTTCCTCTCTTGCGCGGGTGTTCGTTACATTGTAAGGTATCATCTGTGGGAAGACTGGAGAGAAATTCGTACCCGATGTCCGTGCCAAGTATAGTTGTAGCGCTGAGCAGTTGATCTGGGCACCGTGAACTTGAACACTGGCCATCCTTAACCCACTTAATATCCTTATTCCGGATATCCTTCCTCTCGTCTCTCATGCATGCTTTCAAGACAGGCTTTCTTGTTATACTTTCTATATTTATATAGAAAAAATATGTATATATTTATATAATTTGCTTAAATTAGTTCTCATTTAAGATTACGTACAGGTAAATATGTACACAGATTTTTAGTCCTGAACAAGCAACCAATTCCTCTGGAGAGAGTTTACCGTAACAGCATAGGCTCATGAATCAGAAACGCCCGTGTTCTGAGCCTGGCTCATCCGCTTACGAGCTGCATGATCCTGGGTTGGTCACTTAACCTCTCTGTGTCTCACCGAGACATTCTGCACTTTAAAATGAAGGTGATAACTGTAGCCACTTCATGGGGCTCTTGTGAGGAACAAGCTAGTTAATTCATATAAAGTATATATAGTAAGTGCTCAAAAGAAAGTACAAGCACCTTTTCTCACCAACAAAGTGGTGATAACAGTGCCTATTCGATCTAATTTTCAGAGTTATTGTAAATAGTTCATGAGGTTATTGATGTGAATATGCTTTTGGAATCTTGAGAATTGCCTGTGAGATGAATTGTACATGCGTGTGTAGATAGGTAGACACACGCATAAGTATATGTGCACACCTCGCATATGTTACAACTGCAAAATGCAAGCTTCATGGGGGCAGAAACCTTGCTGGACTTTTTCAAGAGAGGACACCCAGCACCTAACCCCTGGAACAGTGTTTGGCATGGAGTAGACATTCAGTAATTGCTTAATGAATAATTAATGATCGCTGGTCCCTATATCCTGCATTTCTGAATCTGCAGGTTCCAATGATGCCGTTGCTGCTGGTTTGGGAACTATCTTTAAGAGCTAGGGGACTAGGGGCACCCGAGTGGCTCAGTCAGCTAAGAGTCCCACTGCAGGTCAGGTTGTGATCTCAACGGTTCGTGAGTTCAAGCCCTGCGTCACGCTTGGTGTTGTCAGCGCAGAGCCCGCATTGGATCCTCTGCTTCTCTCTCTGTGTCCCTACCCTGCTCATTCTCTCTGTCTGTCTCTGTCTCTCTCTGTCTCTCAAAAATGAATAAACATTTGTTTAAAAAAAAAAAGAGCTAGGCGTTTAGTGGAAAGGGCAAAGTCTTTGGAACAAGACACACCTGGATACAATTTGGGCTCTGCTGCTTGTAAGATTCCACAATTATCTATTCTCTCTGAGATTCACTTTACACATCTGCACAATTAAGATGACGATACTATCTACCTCAAAGGATTCCTGCGAGGTACGAATGAACGAGATCTACGAAGGACCTAACTTAGTTCCTGGGACATGCAGAATTGGTGCTCAGTAAATATTAGGTTATTTGCCTTTCTTTTTCATCAATAATGACTTTCTCTTTTTATTCTCTTCTTTTATCTGTTAAAACTATACTAGGTGGGGGCGCCTGGGTGGCTCAGTCAGTTGACTGTCTGACTCTCGATTCCCTCTCAGGTCATGACCTTGCGATTCATGAGTTCAAGCCCCACATAGGCCTCTCTGCTGTCAGCGCAGAGCCCACTCATGATCCTCTGTCCCCTCTCTCTTTACCCCTCCCCCACTGGTTCTCTCTCTCTCTCTCTCTCTCTCTCTCAAAATAAATAAATAAACTGTAAAAAAGGCATTAAATGGGGCGCCTGGGTGGCTCAGTCGGTGAAGCGTCCAACTTCGGCTCAGGTCATGATCTCACAGTTTGTGAGTTCGAGCCCCGTGTCGGGCTCTGTGCTGACAGCTCAGAGCCTGGAGCCTACTTCCGATTCTGTGTCTCCCTCTTTCTCTGCCCCTCCCCTGTTTGCACTCTGTCTCTCATTCTCTCTCTCTCTCTTTCTCAAAAACAAAAATGAATAAACATTTCAATGTATTAAAAATAAAAGAACCTATAGTGTAGATTGTAGACTAACAATAAACAAACATTATTCAGTGACAAATGATGAAAAATTTTGCGATGGAGAAGTCCAGAGTTTTGTGAATATATGTAACATCTCTGACCTCAATTTTCTCAGTTATAAATATTTAGAGTATTTTTGAAATAACAATAGTAATGATACCAATTGCTATTTATAAAAATCCCCTCTCTGTGTTTACTGTTCACAAATATTTCCATATCATTAATACATTTATTCTTTCAACAAATATTTTTTCAGTGTCTACTCTACGTCAGGAACTATATAATGGTAAAGCCTCACTTCACTATTAACTAAATAAATCATACGAGTATGATGAGTGTTATGGAGAAGACCGTCCCCGCCATCACAGACCATGCAGTGTTGTAAAGGATAATGTTGCGTAAAAAGGGCAATCACAAAATAGTGTGATAATTTAACATTAGTGACTTTAATAATGAGAAGTTTAAAAATACTTCCTGGGGCGCCTGGGTGGCTCAGTCGGTTGAGCGTCCCGCTCTTGGTTTCGGCTCATGTCATGATCTCGTGGCTTTGGGGGGATCGGGCCCCATGTAGAGCTATGTGCTGACAGTGCAGGACCTGCCTGGGATTCTCTGTCTCTCTCCCTCTCTGTCTCTGCCCCTTCCCGGCTCGTGGGCACGCTCGCTTGTGCTCTCTCTCTCAACATAAAACGTTTTTTAAAAAACTAGGTGAAATTTTCTCAACAGGCAGTTAATTGATTTGAGCGTATAGTGAAAATAATTGTACCGGAGTTTTCCTTTAGCAGTGTTTGCTCACGCTTAGTGTCTGAGAGTACATTGCAGATCTATGAATATAGCTAGATGGTAAGAGGTTAACTTACAAAATATCTCTGGAGGGTTCTTCCAGATGTGTGAGTAATAGCAGAGCATGTTTACATCGACCGCATTCTCCTGGAGCTGTTGACAGGTTGAATGGATAGAGTGGATGTGATGAAGTCAGGAGAAGCTGTGTCATCTCGGTGAAAGAGTTTTAAATTCATTTAAAATACTTTAAAAAATTGAAATTGGCCAGCGCCTGGGTGGCTCAGTCGGTTGGGCGTCCGACTTCGGCTCAGGTCATGATATCGCGGTTTGTGAGTTCGAGCCCCGCATGGGGCTCTGTGCTGACAGCTCAGAGCCTGGAGCCTGCTTCAGATTCAGTCTCCCTCTCTCTCTGCCCCTCCCCCGCTCATTCTCTCTCTCTCTCTCTCTCTCTGTCTCTCTCGCTCTCGCTCTCCCTCTGTCTCTCTTTCTCTCTCTCTCTCTGTCTCTCTTTCTCTCTCTCTCAAAAATGAATAAACATTTAAAAATTAATCTTAAATTGAAAGTTGGTGATTTTCTGTTTATGATATATCTAAGAATTCTGCCTGGAGGGACCAAAGCTGTTGAAATGTGGGCCCCCCAGAGTTTCTCCAGTGCGTCGGAAGCATTAACTTCTTCCCTCACTTTCCCTTCTTCCGAGCGCAGGTCACCCCCACTAAATCACTTGAACAGGAATACCCACTTCGCACTGCTTCTTGTGAACTTGACCTCCGGTGCAGCTTTACATTTTTTTTACTGCATCATTTTTAAAACCATTTTTACAAAATACTGTATTTATTTAATGTATATGGTATGGTGTTTTGAGTATACCAAAAAAAAAAATATATATATATGTAAGTGTACCTTGTGCAATGATTACTGCAATTAGGGTAATTAACATATCCATCACCTTACATAATTACCATTTTATGTACATGTCGTGAGAACACTTATGATCAACTCGTAGCAAACTCCAAGTATACAATACAATATATAACTACATTAGCTGTAGTTACTGGGTTGTATATTAAAGCTTTAGAACTTATTCCTCTTCTAACTAAGTTTGTTGTTATGACTAACATCTCCCCATTTTCTCCACCCCATAGACGCTGGCAACCAGCAGCCATCATTCTACTCTCTCTCTGAGCTTGACTTTCTTAGATTCTACATATAAGTGATATCACGCAATATTTCTCTTTCTGTGTCTGGTAAAATTAGAGAGAGAAAATATATATTATCTATACCCTATATATTATATATGATATATAGTGCATGTATTATAATACATACTATATATACTTGTATATGATACATTATGTATAATATACATATATACATTGTATATAATATATAGGAATATGTATACTATATATGTATATATTTTACAGTTCCTTTATCCATTCATGCATCCACCAACACTTAGGTTGTTTCGGTACTTGGCTATTGTGAATAATGCTGCAATGAACATGAAGATGGAGATAACTCCTTGAGATCCTGATTTCATTTCCTTGGTGTTTATACCCAGAAGTGGGTTTGCTGGATAATATGGTAGTTGTAATTTTAATGTTTTGAGGAACTTCCACATTTTTCCGCAGAGGTCGCATCAACTGACACACTCACCACTAGTATGCAAGGGTTTCCTTTTCTCCGCATCCTTGCCAACATGTGTTATCTCTTGTCTTCTTAAAAATAGCCAACTTAACAGGGTGCCTGGGCAGCTCAGTTGGATAAGCCTCTGACTTTGGCTTAGGTCATGATCTCATGGTTCATGGGTTTGAGCCCTGCATTAGGCTCTGTGCTGACAGTACGGAGCCTGCCTGGGATTCTCTCTCTCTACTTCTCTCTTCTCTGCCTCCCCTCAAAATAAATAAATAAACTTTTTTTTAAAAATAGCCATCCTACGAAGTGTGAGGTGTTATCTCTTGCAGTATTGGCTTACATTTCTCTGATTATTAGTGGTGTTGAGCACCTTTTCATGTGCTGTTGGTCACCTGAAGATCTTCCTTGGGAAAATGTCTATGTTCTTCCTTTGTCCATTTTATAATTTTATTGGGTTTTTGCTATTGAGTTGTCTGAGTTCTTTACATGTCTTGGACATAAACCCCTTATCCCATAGATGGCTTGCAAATATATTCTCCCACCGCACACATTGCCTTCCTGTTTTGTTGGCTTGGCACACTGGTACACACGCAGCCGCTGTGGCTCTGGGCCCCTTGGCACTCGTGTGCTGGTGGTGCAGTGGTGCCCGTGCTTGGGGCACAGGCCCTCCAAGCTACAGCAGGTCTGAGGCCCTAAGCTCAGGAGTACAGGGCACTACCTCAGCACCCAGGGCTGGGGTGCTGGGCCACTTGCTGTGGTGCCGGGAACGATTCTAGAGCATGGGCACGTGCAGGCCACCCACAGGGCCAGGGTCTGCGTCTCTGGGGGTTGCCCCCGGGACTCAGGCCCCAAGGGAGATGAGACACGGCAATGGCACAGAACTAGGGGTAACAGGTTGTGGCAGACCCTGGGCCCCAGGGGCACAGTGCGGTGGCAGGGTGGTCCCAGGAAATGGGGCACATTGCGGCAGAAGCTTGGCTCTGGTCAATGGCAAGGGGTTGTGATTTCTTATTCTTGTGCAGCAGCGGCTCGGACTCAGCTCTTATTCCAAACAGTTCTGACATTTGCAAGTGGTCTTTGCAATCTTCACCAAATATCTAGGTGGTTATGCTCTGGGCATTAGTTTCACTTTGGAAAACACTTAACCATTTGAAGCCAAATATGGGGGATAAGATGTGTAAGAAAATCTAGCATTGCTGTTCCTTTAGACTTGATAGGAAAATATGTTGGCTATAAAATAATAGCTATGATTTCCAGAATGGATTTTAAACTGGGAAGTGTAACTTACTACTTATGTGCCAGAAATCTAATATATGCTGAAGACCAGTCCTGTTATTTGCTAACATTTCATGTCTGTTGTTTTCTGGCTATTCACATTCCAATTCTAATGTTTATTTATTTTTGAGAGAGAGAGTGGGGAAGGGACAGAAAGAGGGGGCCAGAGGATACAAAGCTGCCTCTGCACTGTCAGCACAGAGCCCGATGCACGGCTCAAACTCACCAACTGTGAGATTATGACCTGAGCCGAAGTTGGACGCTTAACCGACTGAGCCACCCAGGCGCCTATTAACTTGCCAGTTCTAAAGGTATTTGTAAAATGAGTATAAAATGATCTTAGCTTAAAGGGCATTAGTCTTGTTTCCTCCCGTATTAGGGAGAAATGCAGCATACAGAAAGGTTGATAATAACCCACTTCTGTCCCTGTTGGTAGGAATCAAGCTTTTCACTTTGCCTTACCCACTTCCAAATTCTCTCAACCCTTGAAGTGGAAACATTTCTAAGAGAAGCAATTACCATGCTGAAGCATTGTTGATAGTTTTTAAATAACTTGCAATGTTTGAAAATGGACATGAAATAAACACTGTTTTTATCATGCTTTAAGATACTTCCGAAGAAAAATGTCCATGTTTTGCTTGTTGCTGATACACGGGATTCACTTGAGAACATGTATACTATGCAAGTTTCAGGGTGTCTTCCTAGCCAGCAAACCATCCTGTCCTCTTGGAAAGCCACTTGAACCAGTGGCACCAGCCCTCTTGCCCCAGATCTATACCAGAAGAGCTCAACCTTCAACCATTGCTGTTTAGGCCAGGAAGAGCCACCTGACCAAGCTGGACCAATCACTTTATTGGCCCTCCAATATTCAAATTTGGACAGAGGAAATTCTCATTTGGTCTGGTCTATTCAATGGGAAGGACATAAATTGTGACTCAGGCAATGGCTATCTCTATCATGTAGACCAAGCCCTTTCTAGGACCTCCCTCACTGTGGTTCTCTATTAATTTCCATTAAACCGCTCTGACTCCTGATGCAGCAGAACAGAGCTGCTCCCATTTGTCTTTCCCTTTGGGGGAATGAGGAAGGTGATTACAAACTGTACCCAGACTTGCAATTGAAGGTGAAAGATTTGAACTGTGCACACCAGAGGGTCCTAATCTGGAAAAGTCACAAGTGACTAAGACACCTTTATATCACACCGCTCCCCTCACATCTTCCTTTTTATCATTTAATTGCTTTGGAACTTGTTTCTTATTTGCACCTAAAATTTATCAGGAATACTGAGTGACTCTTGCAAAGACATTTATTTCAATAACAAAAACTCCTGGCTGGTGGAGTAAACAGCTACACAATATATTAATATATTTTTCAGCTTGCCAAATTTATTTTATTCCAGCTTTAATGACGTATAATTGACACATAACATTGATTCATCATTTTAGAAAGCACAGAACATCAAACAACATCAACACGTATACGGCATGCCCAATGATTAACCACCCCGTCTTTGTGTTTGACCACTGCTGATAACACAAGAGAGATTGCTTTACGAGGCAGCTTATCCCATTGTCAGACACCTCTAATTGGGAGAAACTTCTTTGACCCTTCTTTTTATCCAGTTGTGCTCTGATCTCTGTAACAAAACATTTTTGCCCTGTTCTGTCCTCAGGATCTAGGTAGAATCAGTACACTGCGTGTTGTATAATCACCCTTTCAGATATTAGAAGCCAACTGTGTGCCCCTTTCAAGTCTCTTCTCCTCTAGCGTGTATCCCACATTACCCGCCTCTGCTGCTCATAGCTCAGCATTTCTTTTTTTTTTTTTTTTTTTCCCTGAGAGAGAGAGACAGAATCTGAAGCTGTCTCCAGGCTCTGAATTTCAGCACAGAGCCCGATGCGGTGCTCGAACTCAGGAACTGCAAGATCATGACCTGAGCCAAAGTCGGATGCTTAACCAACTGAGCCACCCAGGTGCCCCATAGCTCAGCATTTTTGAACTTCTCACCATCTGTATATAGTCATCTACTTGTACACACATAGCCGTGAATATGGCTTTAATATGCTTCACCAGTTTGGGAAGGAATTCTGAAACAAACTGAAAATCCTAGACGTGTTTACCAGTTAATATATAAAAACTCTGTCTTAGCGCTGGTGTTTCTTTGCGGGGTATAGAAGGGCGCACGGTTTTCAAATGGTTAATGGAAATGGGGAAGGTTCTGCTAAGTTTTCTGACATCCGTCTTCAATCCGTACCACAAATGTGTATTTATATTTCCATGCATATTTTGTCATACACCTAAACAATTCCTGTACTCATTTCACACATGAAAATTGATGTGTCTTAAAATTAGCTAAGCTATCTGAAAATTTGATCCTTTGTGTTCACCCTCCTGGCACTGAGAAATAATGTACCGGATATCTTGATGACAGGAGAAGAACATCTTGTTGACATTTCAATTCCTCTTAAATTATTTCCCGAACTGCAGGTATTCATTATGAAAAACGGCTCGGATGATGTGGTTGGTGTATCCTGTTCCCCCCGCCCCCGAAGAGAAATGAACAAATCAATATATCTATGTGGCAGACACAGTTGTCCCAACAATTGCCTTTAAAACAAAAATGAATGATGCCAATGTCAGTTCTCCTACTGATCATCCAAGGGCTTTTATTTATAGAAACCACCCTAGTTTTAATGAGGTCATGGTGTAAAATATTGCACTTCAATTCACAGAGCAATTAGATTGTCAAGGAATACTTTTGATCCTAGAGAAGGAAATAAAGCGCCCATTGTTACATTTGTTTCAAAAGTAGAAGATGAGAAACTTTTAGAGGTGAAGCACTGCTTCCATTTATTTATGTTTGCCGGGAACAACATTTTTGTTGTTGGAGACCTAGACAGTGAGCACTTTGAGGACAGGAATTGGACCTCGTTTTCTCCCCCCCCCCCAGTAACTGGCACTGTGCATGGTATGAGGACAGGTGGGGGGGATAAGTAAGTCCTCAGTTGTGGCCTTTGACGCTAAGAGTAGCCATTGCCCCGGGTGCTGTAGGGATTGTGGGATGTGAGGATGAGTGTTAAGATGCCACAGAGAGACTGTCTCTGTGACAAGTGAATCAAATGCCTGGCGTCTGTGAAAAAGGAAATGCCCTGGGAGCTGTCACCAGTAAAACTTTATTGGGGGCTGTTAAAAAGCCTGCTGAAAGCAAGTCTTTGTGGTCTCCGAAAGAATAAAAATCAGTAGGGAAGGACCAGCACAGAAGTAAAGGACCAAGGGGGATGGGATGGGGAGGGCATGCTATAGGTAAACCTCATAGATGCTAAATAATGCGTCTCTCCACATGACGGCAAAATCATCGCATGGCTAATTCAATTCTAGAAAAGTATCACAGAGTTTAGTTCAAAAATTGTTATTTATTTCTTCAGTTTATTATTTTGAGAGAGAGAGAGAGCATGGGCATGCACACGAGCAGGGGAGGGGCAGAGAGAGAGGGGCAGAGAGAGAATCCCAAGCAGGCTCCGCACTGGCAGCTCAGACAGAGCCCGATGCGGGGCTCAAACTCACGAATGGTGAGATCACAACGTGAACAGAAATCAAGAGTCATACACTTAATTGACTGAGCCACCCAGGCGTCCCTTGTATAATTTAGTTCAAATAAAGACCTAAACAAACAAGAAAAACACTAATCAAATTCCGAAGATAGTCAAGCACAGGGAAAGAGTCCAGAATCTGGGAATCATAAGATCCTGGTTCCTATTCTGAATCTTGCACTGGGCCATTGCCGAGCTATTCTTTGCCCACCTTCCGCCTCTGCATTGTCATCTCGAACAGGGTGACGAGGATTAGTTGATTTCTAAAGACCCTGCCAGCTCTCAGATGTTCTGATTTTTATATTGACCGTATGCTAGAAGTGATTGACTAATCAATTGAGTTGTTCCTGATGTAGGTACAGCCTAAGAGAGAAAGCAGTCATGAAGGCAGTGCTAGAATAAACACACACGAAAATGCTCCTGCATTTCACGAAGAAACGTTTTGAGACTGTTAAGACGTCTTAACATTGACCACACTTAAGGTAGATTTTCCATATCTCTATACTTCCTTCATATGTGTGTGCGGGGTGGGGGTTCAGTATCATTTTCCGGAAAGCAGTGAAAGTTGGACATGGCTCTGGATATTTATGTGATATATTGAACAATTGAGAAATATAATGGTCACTTGCGATCTCCCATGTCAGAAATTAATAAAAGGGAAGAAAATTAAACAACAGTATGAAAGCAGTAAAATACATTTTACTTATCGAACTATTCTATTTTATCAGGTTGATAAATATGGCTGAGGAGAAAGCTGCAGAATATTTTAGAATAAAATATTAACCCTTCCCCCCAAAATATTTTAACTAGTCATGACTGTTGAGTAACAATTAGCCATTTCTTCGCTGTTGAATGGATTGATTTAAGTCTATGATTGTAAATAATGATGCCAGTGAATTTCTATTCGGTCAAAAATTTCCTGTACTGAATTTTAACATAGTTGGTAGGATTTTTTTATTATGGTTTTAATTTTAATTCCAGTATAGGCAGCATATAGTGTTATTTGAGTTTCGGGTGTACAATAGAGTAACTCAACACTTCTATACATTACTCAGTGCTCATCGTGATAAGTGTACTCTTAGTCCTCTTCGCCTATTTCACCATCCCCCCACCCACCTCCCAACATAGTTGCTAGGATTTTAAGAAAGGTTTTTGTGAATCCTTGCAGAGGCCAGTGATGTCCACTAATACATTTCAGTTGAATGATTCACTTAGAAAATCAACAAGCTTTACTTTCAAAGGTATCGTTATCCATGGCATTTTGAAATGATTCTGGAAAATGTAGTATAAGGGCCTTCCATGTAACACTGCTTAAATGATACAGCATCAAAGAACCATCTTCCCTCATTAAGAAACAAACTAATAAAAAGTAAAGTGTATAAATACCTAAAGAGGGCGCCTGGGTGGCTCAGACTTTAAGAATTTGAATTTGACTTCAGCTCAGATCATGATCTCACAGTTCGTGAATGGGAATCCCACATCAGGTGCGCAGAAGCCCCCTTCAGATGAGCTCCGCTTCTCTCTCTCTCTCTCTCTCTCTCTCTCTCTCTCTCTCTCTCTCTCTCTCTCCCTCCCCACCCCCCCCACCCCTCCTGGGCTCCTCTCTCTCTCTCTCTGCTCCTCACTCGCTTGTGCCCTCTCTCTCACTCAAAATTAAACAAACACTTAAGGAAAAACAGTACCCACTAAAGAGTGTCCACAACCTTCAGCCATACATTTTAAAAACTGTTTGCCAAATAAAGAAACTAAAGACTCAGAGTTCAGGGGCACCTGGGTGGCTCAGTCAGTTAAGCGTCTGACTTCAGCTCAGGTCATGATCTCACAGCTCGTGAGTTCGAGCCCCGCATTGAGCTCTGTGCTGACAGCTCAGAGCCTGGAGCCTGCTTCCGATTCTCTCTCTCTCTCTCTCTCTCTCTCTCTCTCTCTCTCTCTCTGCCCTTCTCCAACTCGCGATCTCTCTCTCAATAAAACGTAATTTAAAAAAAGACTCATAGTTCAGTGGGGGGTGGCATGGCTTCTAACCTTCTTCCCTCAGTCTTCACCCGAGCTTTCACTATTAGTCAGTAACATTCTACAACTTCTCAAGGGCCACCTGAGTGGCTCAGTTGGTTGAGCATCTAACTTTGGCTCAGGTCATGATCTCGTGCTTGATGAGTTCAAGCCCCGCATTGGACTCTGTGCTGACGGCTCAGAGCCTGGAATCTGCTTCGGATTCTGTGTCTCCCTCTCTCTCTCTCTCCCCCCTCCTCCTCCCCCATTCACAGTCTGTCTCTCTCTCAAAAATAAATAAACATTAATTTAGAAAAAAGAAGAAAAAAAACCTCAACATTCCAAAATTTAGACAAGAAAACATTACTCGGAAGATATCCTTATGTATTCCCACTTTTGACTAGGATATAGTTTAAAAAAAAAAATGCTGCTGAGGAAACAGTCAAAATGGGGAAAGTGAAAGACAGCTGACAAGAGCCCTGAATTGGGCATACGATTGGAACCCCAAAATAGCTCACAGTGAGGATATGATATACCTCCCCGACTGTGTAGCATGAATCCTGTACGAAATATTGAACACACAGATGCAAAATCAAAACGAGTGAAAAGCCCAGGGATTTCACCCAGGAGCATGTCAGTTTTGCCTCAGTCGTGTTCCTCATTCTTTCCATGTCCTCCTGGTACAGAGAAGTAGATAAAACACCACCACCTCACCCCCAAACTGGTGCTTGAAAGGATGGCAATGCACACCCAGGTACTACAGGAAAGGAATCAAAACGCCTAATCCTAATACTGTAGGAGAATTTTAAATAGAGCCACTTATGAATGAACAAAGTGAACAAAATCACAAGTCAAATATGTCAACACACCATAATAGGCATTCCTCTGTCAAAAAAAAAAGGGGGGGTGGCTGGGTGGCTCAGTGGGTTAAGCGTCCGACTTCGGCTCAGGTCATGATCTCATAGTTTGTGGGTTTGAGCCCCGCGTGGGGCTCTGTGCTGACAGCTCAGAGTCTGAGCCTGCTTCGGATTCTGTGTCTCCCTCTCTGCCCCTCCCCCGCTCATGCACTGTCTCTCTCTCTCTCTCAAAAATAAAATCAACATTTAAAATAAAATTTTTTAAAGATAGAGCTAACTTGTGGAAACCAAAGCTTTCAATCTAAATGAAAACAATCTAAGGAATGCAAGAAAATTTCACACAAGCATTTCGCATTTTAGACCAAGTTCATGAGAACCTGAATCTAGTAAGAGAACAGCTCAAATATTAGAAGATCAGAACAGACATGGTTGAAATGACATGACTGTTGTAGAGCCAAGCCTTGAAATAATCTTAGTGAATGCAGATGACAAAAAGAAAGCAATCAGCATGCTAAGAAGAGACAATAAGTAAAAATTACATAGAAATATATTTCAAAGAGTTCAATATGGGAGAAAATAGTCAATTTAACAGAATAAATAGGGAGTTCAGAAATTGACCCAAATACATGTGAAAATTGCTTATATTTAAGGATGGCTTTAAACATAAATGGGGAAAGGAATAATTATATGATAGATTGCTCTGGATCAAATGGCTAGCTGTTTGTAAAAATGCAGATGTGGATCTCTACTCCATTCCTCATTCCAAATACATTCCAGATGAAAAAAAAAACTTTAAAAAATGAAATCATAAAGCATTAGCCTACAGATCCTTAAGTCATACCTTGTATTCCTATAAGTAAATAGCAAACTGGGCCTGAAAGTTAACAAAAAAATGAAAAATATATATATATATATTTCAAGAGAAGGTATCTGAAATAAGAAAAATCATTCATTTAACAGCATTCATTCAGTAACTATCAAGTATCTACAATATGTCAGGCCCCGTTCTAGAGGCTGGGGAATCATAGTAATAACTAGTAGGTCAAAGTCTCCTGGACTCATGAAGCTTAACTTCTCCTAAGGGAAACAGACAATAAACAAGTAAACATATAAAAATAGAATTTCTGATGTGTAGGCTGAAATACACAGACTGTTATATAAAATTCTCATACAAGATGCTTAAAGATTTATCCTAGTTCATGTAAAGTGAATAAAAATAAATAAATAGAATAAAAATAAATAAATGCTTTAGGTACCAGGCTAGAAAAGCAAATCACCTATGAAATGAATAAATCTGATTGCCTTCTGTGGTTTCCAACATGATTTTAAAGTCCAAAGATCATGAAAATTTACCTCTAAATTCCCAAGGGAAAGAAGATGAGCCTCAAGAATATTATATCAGAAACAGCAAGCAGAGCTTTGCAAAAGGTGAAAGAACTAAAATAAAATACAGGATCCAAAAGCTCTTCTTTAAAACAAGCAAGCAAACAAAAACTCTGTTTCATGAAGGAATATGGAGCTGAGTAAGAGATGTTTAAAATAAGCGCCTTAGAAATGGAGAAGCAGGGAGGGGGAGCGAGGGTCAGGTAGGTGTGAATCCATTGGAACATAGAACTAATAACAAAAAGAAAATGTGAAAAGAAGCATGTCTCTGAAGTAAAACACTTTCTTCAGTTTCGTTTCCTTTTCTTAAATTCAAGTAAAATTATACTTCTAAAATAAAAGGAAACGCAATTACATTATATATATATATATATATATATATATATACTATAAAATCTTCTTAGTCTATTAATATCTGGATATAGATGCATAGAAAGATGTTTGGAATAATATATTTCTACTTGCCAATGTTAGTTCTTTTGTGTTAGTTTCTCTTTTAGAGAGATTTTTTTTTTGCTAGAAAATAAAAGAATCTGTGCTTTTCATGCTTAATGGTGTTCCTGTACCACTTTTACAGAAATATTCAATTGATTTTTCTTAAAAGCTGTAGTGTGCACTAAACACAAGCACAGCCTTCTAGTTGAAGGGCATTGAGTGGAAGTCAGGAGGCCCAATTTAAGTTTCAGATCTTCCTCTACTGAGCAGTGTGACCTTAGGCAATGCAACTGAACTCCATAGAAATTAGTTTTCATATTTGTAAAGTGGTTCCTTATAGCTGTAACATTACAGTAATTTCATATAATTTGCCGGTACCTGTTTAGCTTTAGTTCTTCCAGAAAAAAAGAGTATGAGAGGAAGGTTTTCATGCAGGCAGTTTATTTAGGGATGTGACCCCAGAGAACGAGAATGGGCATTCAGTGAAGGTTAAATGGGAAAAGAGGGAAAAATAACACATGCACATGACATTGAGCTGGTTATGGTTGTGCCCAAGTGTAGCTTCATCACACAGGGCTCTCCTGCATATTGCTGTGTAAGATACATCTCCGAATGTTTCACCCATAGGACAAAAAAGAACGTTTAATACGAGTTCCATCCCTGCACTAGCCAAGTGTAAGATTGGCATATAAAATACAGGCCCCCCCATGGGGCCCCTGGGTGCCTCAGTCTATTGAACATCCAACTTCAGCTCAGGTCATGATCTTGCGGTTCACGAGTTCGAGCCCCGCGTCGGGCTGTGTGCTGACAGCTCAGAGCCTGGAGCCTGCTTCGGATTCTGTGTCTCCCTCTATCTCTGCCCCTCCCCTGCTCATTCCTTATCTCTCTCTCTCTCTCTCTCTCTCTCTCTCTCTCTCCAAGAAACAGACTCTTAACTATAGAGAGCAAACTGACGGTTACCAGAGGGGAGGCAGGTGAGAAGATGGGTGAAACAGGTGATGGGGGTTAAGGAGCGCACTTGTGATGAGTGCAGGGTGATGTATGGAAGTGCTGAATCACCATATTGTACATCTGAAACTACTATAACACTGTATGTTAACTATACTGGAATTAAAATAATAAAAAAAAATTTGTGTCTTGCTAGGAACAGATTATTCAAGTTGCAAGTTATCTATAAATAATAGTAAACTACTTGGATTAAGGAAAATTAACAAGTAACTGTCTCAAGTTTCTTTCGGCTTTTGGATCGGAACTACCAGCATATTTGTCTATTCAAAATCCTTTTTCATGTGTAGTTGGTTGGGCTGGTCCAAACTGATTAGCTCTGAAGAAAGCATGCTATTTTTCTGCTTGCCAGGAAATGATCGTATCCTACTTTTTACTTGGAACGATGCGCGTGTGTGAGGAGGCCTCCCGGTGTGGCTAGAAAACAGGAGTGTCTTTGGTAAATAGTAGTCTCTTCCTTTGTTGTCTCTCAGGCCTTCAATGAGCACTCTTGCCGTTCAGTCTTGGAGAAAATAAATGATTAGCCTTTTCCGGCAGATATACAGCCATCAATATACAGACAATTTTCGGATGACTCCCCCCCCCCCCCGCCATATATTTCTGAACCATTAGATTCTTCTGTTGCATCCATTATT
>CM053579.1:9696418-9749406 GCA_028646485.1 Cryptoprocta ferox | reverse complement strand
ACAGAATCTGAAGACAGCCTCCAGGCTCTGAGCTGTCAGCACAGAGCCCGACGCGGGGCTCGAACCCACGAGCCGTGAGATCATGACCTGAGCCGAAGCCGGACGCTTAACCGACTGAGCCACCCAGGCGCCCCTCAATTTATTTTCAAAGCATAAATTAAATGTGAGGGCTATGCATTATGGAATCAAGAGGAATAAAGAATAAGGTTAGCAGCTGGGCTCTATTTTTTGCTTTCTGCAAAGTCGTTCCCTGTTCTTCATGCCAGTGAAGTCAATGGAATGCTCATTGCTTCGAGCATTTTGATCTGGACCCTCCTCTGATACAAACAGCCTGAGATTGTGTTTGTAATTCCCCCTTTTAAATGAATGCCGTTCTGTTCACATGGTTGCTTTGATCATTTGTTAAGCTGAGGCCCCTTGCCTGAAGGGGTGGAGGTCTTCCTGAATGTCTTCCCAATAGTTTACCTCTGCCCTGACAAGCCATCAGTTCTTGTGTTGACATCTCTCTTTTATATCTTTCCTTCCCCCCAAATAACACTGGCACACTTGCATTTCCTCTTAGGAAACATTTTGAGACAGGGGTGTGGCGGATGTCACGTTAGACTTCAAGGTGGACAAATAAAGTTGTTAGAAAATAGTAAATGCATGTTGGCGGTGTATCAATGTATGTAAATGAAAAGTATGAAAGAATTTCTCCAGTAAGTCCATGGTGGAAAAACCCTTAGCAGGGTAATGGCTGCATTTGGGGCTTTTCGAGTCTCAGCAATGTGATCAATTCCTTTAGAAAGGCTTCCCTGAACTTTGAGCCACATGTGTAACTTCTTTATGTTTCTCTGTCCCCCACTGAGACCAGCCTCTATCGTGACAATTGGCACTTTACTATCGTAGTCTAGTCTTTGCTCATTCTCTGAAATTGTAACTAATAGACCATCAGTTTGATTGCAAACCTGTTTTTAATGCTTTCTCCCTTAATGTATTATGAAATATTTCAAACATATTACAGATAGTAATGACAGACCATGCTTACATAATGCTCTGTATCAGACGCCTGTAAGTTCTCTTCATGCATGTCTCATCAGCTCTCTTACCAGGACAGTTGCTTTTGATTTTCCCCATTTGAAACAATATTGCAACAGGGAGCCAACTCCGTTTCTCCTTGGTCATGTGTGCGAGAATTTCTGTCTGATATATACCTAGAAATGGAATTGCTGAGTCATACTCTACACTAGATATTGCAAATTCTTGTTTGAGGTGATTACACTGATTTACAGTGACACTGGCTGTCTCAGGGAGTTATTCTTTTTTATGAATCCTCAACAAAATTGGGATCATCTCTTCTTTAAAAATGCCAATCTTCCGTGCCAACTGCCTGCTTACATTCAGGCATCAGAACCCTGTTGCTGGCACCTAGCACCTAGCGCCTATATTTGGGACAGAAACTGCTGTGGACATAATAGCCCTTAGTACATGCTTGTGAGAAATCAGCCCACTGACCCAATCAAAGGAGGGACGCGGAGACTCGAGGCACAGTGAAGCGAGGCTTTAATCAACGTTCTTGCAAGAGCAGGTGTCTGACGGACAGGCACACTCGGGGGCAGTGACAGCAGACTATCTCCTAGCGAGTAAGTCCCTCCCCTGATTCCTCATTGGCTGAGCACTACGGAGGTGACAGCCTTACCTGGATGTCACCTATGCCCACGTAGGGCAAAAAGTAGTCTGGTTGGAACAAATGTACATTCCTTGAGGTGACATAGAGCCTTCAGTTCTTTGGCGCATGCTCATTCCAAAGCCCGCGAAAATAAGCCCATAAAAGAACCAGGGGAAGAACCAGGAAATGAAGTGTCTAAGGGTTTGGGGCTCCATTGTGGTGGTGGTGGGGGTTTGTACATTTTCCAATAGGTTATAAACTTCTCGTTAGTTACACAGCCCAGCTTTTATCTGGTATTTCTGAAAATGAATCATCTCCCTTGCTTCTCACAATACTATTCTGACTTTACTCTCTGATGTGCTGCCTGTTTTTACTTGAATTTTGTCAAAATGATCATTCTCCTCCTTTACAGTTTGTGTTTATCTAAGAAATCATTCTCTATCTTGAGGTCCTCGGGATATTCTAATACATTCTCTTCTAAGAATTTTGAAATTTTGTTTTTCCCTTTACTTCCTTAACTCACGTGGAACTGATTCTTATGCATGGTGTGAATCCAATTTTGTAGTTTTCTCATTTGAATAACCAATTTTCCCAGTGCCATTTACTGGTGCCCACCGTTTCCCTGTTGATGTTTAGTGTCAGCCTTCTCGTAGAGCAAGTGTTAGTATACATGTTCTTAGGGCTTTATATGCTATCCTTTCATTTGTTCATTCATTCATTCATTCATTTGTTCACCAAATATCAGGAAACTGCTATATAGCAGCACAATTGTTGTTTGGGATATAGCACTGAAGAAAATAGGCAAAAGTCTTTATCTTATGAGAGCTTAAATTCTTGGACCAGAGGTGAGACAAACTATATAAAATATATAAGAGAGAAGTATATCATATAGCGTGCATTTATTTTTTCAAAGTTGTTTTTGTTTTACAGATACTTCATATTCCCATATGAATTTTAGAAATAGCTAGTTTCTACAAAATATGTGCTAGATTTTTTGGTTGAGATTGCTTTAAATCTCTAGATCAATTTGGATATAATTGACATCTTAACAATATTGAGTCATGACACAATATCTGAAATAGAGTAGGCTGTATATATGCATATGCATAAATATGTATGTATATCTGTGTATACATATGTACATACGCATATGTATATATATGCACACATATATAATTATACTTGTAAATATTTGAAATGCATCAGAACACTTAATGATAGCTTAGAAAACATGAAGTCTTTTGGCCCTTTGCTTTACTAGTGTGTGCATTTCTTCTTCTAACTTTTTAATTTTTTGAAATTTATTTTTGAAGGAGAGAGAGACAGAGCATGAGTAAGGGAGAGGCAGAGGGAGAGGGAGACACAGAATCGGAAGCAGGCTCCAGGCTCTGAGCTGTCAGCACAGAGCCCGATGCGGGGCTCGAACTCACGAACCGTGAGATCATGACCTGAGCCGAAGTCGGACACTTAACTGACTGAGCCACCCAGGAGCCCCTAGTGTGTTGATTTCTAACAGACAGTTACTATATTCATATCATCAAACGTTCAGCTTGAAACAAATAAATAGTATTGCATTTTCAAACTTCTTGGAGATATTTATAAAAATGTTACTGTTTAAAAAAGAATTATGTTTAATCATTCAAATCATTTCTTGTCATTGTTGAACACCTGGCTACGTTTCAGTTGAGCCAGGTCTAAACTTGTGCCTCGATTTTTGCTACTCTTTGCTTCATTTTAAGTATAAACCTTCTTGAGGTTGTAACATGAAACACCTAATTAAAATGCAATAGTCACTTTTGCCAGACTGCATTTTTCTTATCTTTTATGGAATTTGAAACATACCGGGCACACGCACATCAAAAATCCATATTATGAGAAAACACGCGTTTGCTCTGGTGATTACTTTTTCAAAAAGCAGTTTCTGGCAGCTGCAGCCTCACAGCAATTTTGCTCTCATCAGAAATACAAAACTTGTCTGGTAAGAAATGAGACTGGTTATTCTATAAGCCAAGCAGAAACTGTGCATAGAAAAGAATGTTTCCCCTTGTTTAAAAGAAAGAAAGAAAGAGAGAAAGATAGAAAGAAAGAAAGAAAAGGCCCAAGGTAGAGTCACTTGGCCCCAAGACAGTAAACCAAGACTTAATTGCAGTTTCAACCTCTCCCAGAAGTGCAATTTTAAACCAATCAGTCTGGAATTTTCTGATCAGCTCTAGTGAGGGAATGTGCATGATGAGACCCCCTGCTCTTCCCCTGAAGGAAGGCGGCTGTGCCTGAAACAATCCTTTCTTTTCTTTTGCCAATAGCCTGCCTGTTCCTCCCCATTTCTGCCTATAAAATCCTCCCATTTCATACAGCTCTTGGAGCTCCTCTCTACTTGCTAGTTGGGATGCTGCCTGATTCATAAATTGTTGAATAAAGCCAATTAGATCTTTAAATTTACTCAGTTGAATTTTTTTAACACCCTCAAAGTATGTGCTAATTGTAAAGGCAAGATCGTTTTTTTAATGTTTATTTACTTTGAGAGAGACAATATATTTTAAGATTCCCACCCCCCCCGCCTTTTTTTCCTGGGGTGCCTGGTGGCTCAGTCGGTTAAGTGTCCAAGTTCGGCTCAGGTCATGATTCCCAGTTCAAGGGTTTGAGCCCTGTGTCAGGCTCTGTGCTGACGACTCAGAGCCTGGAGCCTGCTTCGGATTCTGTGTCTCCTTCTCTCTCTCTGCCCCTTCCCCTCCTCACGCTCTGTCTCTCTCTCAAAAATAAATACACATTAAAAAATATATATATTTTTAAATTTTTTATTGAAATTCCGGTTAGTTAACATATAGTGGTATATTAGTTTCAGGTGTGCAATATAGTGATTCAGCTCTTCCAAACATCATCTGGTGCTCATCACAAGTACAGTCTTTTAAGATGTTTCTTAAAAGCCAATCATGTACCTAACAGAAAACAATCCATACTATTCTTTCATTTGACATATTTTAACTGAGCCCTTACTATGTAGTAGGTACTGTGCTAAACATTTTAGTACATAAATCACAATCAAGCCTTGCTTTTACAGGATTTAGCACAGAATCTAGTAGGGAAAGTCAGATGGATATATAATAAAAGACAAGTCAACCTGGTAAGTGATTGAATATGGGAAACACTGGAAACCAGTGAAGAAGAGAGAAAAACCACCGCAAATTTAGGGAATCAGAGAAGATCTCCTATAGAAGATAACAGCTGATCTGAGATCTGAAAGATGGGAAGGTATTGGAAGTCAAAGAATATTAGAGACAGGAAGTATATTCAGGCATAGAGAATAGCACATCCAATGTCCTGGGAAGTGTATAACATCAAACATGCTTGCCGAAATGCAAACACTAGTCTATAGAAGGTCATCTATATTGTGAATGAACAATGATGGGGCTTGAAGTTGGAAAAGTGTCCAGATCTAAATCATGGATGGCTCTTGATGCCATATGAAGGAGCCTGGGCTTTTTATATAGGCAATGGGGGACATCATGTGATTTTCAGAAGGAAAGTGACTTGGTGAGAATTAAATTTTAGATAGATCATGCTGGAAATTCTTGGGTGGATAGATTGTAGTGGGAAATGAATAATATAAAGTCTTTTAAGAGCTGAATAGAAATGATGTGGGCAGAATAGACAAAAGTATACTAGGAGTGGAAAATATGGGGTATATTCAAGATGTATTAAATTGAAAGAATAAGGACACCTGGGTGGCTCAGTCGGTTGAGCGTCCAACTTCAGCTCAGGTCATGATCTCATGGTTTGTGGGTTCGAGCCCCGCATTGGGTTCTGTGCTGACAGCTCAGAGCCTGGAGCCTGCTTCAGATTCTGTGTCTCCCTCTCTCTGCCCCTCCCACACTTGTGATCTGTCTCTCTCTCTCTCTCTCTCTCTCTCTCTCTCTCAATATAAATAAACATTAAAAAATTTAATTGAAAGAATATATATATATATATATATATATATATATATATGTTGGATGTTGGAAGTAAGAAAAAGAGGGTATCTATAATGAAGTCCAGTTTCTTCACATGGATTACTGGATACATAGTCTTGCCATTCACCAGTTTTGAGGACACAGGAGAAAGACCAGTTTTTTAAACTTTTTGAGAGAGAGAGACTCTCAGGCAGGCTCCATGCTCAGTGCAGAGCCTGACTCAGGACTCAATTCCATGACCCTGGGATCATGACCTGAGCTGAAATCAAGAGTCAGACGCTCAACTGACAGAGCCACCCAGGCGCCCCAAGACCAGTTTTATGATAAAGAGATGATGAGCTTGGTTTTAGCCACTTTGAGTTTAAGGTGCTTGAGACATTCAAATGGAGATGTGCCATAACTTTTCAGGAGTTTTGAGGTTAGGACAAGGAGCTGGACTGCACACAAACATTTGAGAAGAATCATAATATATTCGGCGACCAAAGCTATTGGAAGGTGTGGTATCAGTTAGGCAGTATGTAGAATGAGAATTAACAGAAGAGGGTCCCGGAGTGAGACCAAAAACAATTCCAGCACTTAAGGGATTTATAAAGGAAGGAGAAGGATTCATTTGAAAGCAAAGATGAACAAAAAGTCTTATGTATTTTCTACCCCAGCATCTCTCCTTTACCTCCTTTCCTTCCCGTAGATGGCCCAGATCATGATTTATCCATGTAGAGTATTCTTTTATGGCATGTGGTTTTTTTAGTCTTTGAATTATAGAAAAAATTATAATTTGTTCAATTACAGACAAAACAATTTCTTTCTGAAATTTGCCTTTTTGTACATCATCCCTTTTACCATTTATTTTTGTTAATACATATACACCTCATTCATTCATTTTATTTTTTAAACATTTTTAATGTTTATTTTTGAGAGAGAGAGAGAGAGAGAGAGCGAGCGCACATGTACGCGCATACACGGATGAGTGGGTGAGGGGCAGAGAGAGAGAGAGAGAGAGAGAGAGAGAGAGAAACACAGAATCTGAAACCGGCTCCAGGCTCTCAGCTGTCAGCACAGAGTCCAACACAGGGCTCAGAACTCATAAACCACGAGATCATGACCTAGGCCGAAGTCAGACCTTTAACCAACTGAGCCACCGTGGCGCCCCACATTCATTTTAACTGTACAGACATGACAGCTGGATTTTCCATTCTCCTATCGATGGTTGCCAGTTTTTTGCTAACATGAACCAGACTTCTTCATCTCCCGTTGTATATATGAGTTGTGTAAGAGTTTGGTTTCCCTGGGGTATCTAATTAGATGTGGAGTTCTTGAATCACAGAGCCCATGCATTTTAAGTGTTACTAGCTACCGGAAATTATTTTCTGAGTGGTGTTCAATTTACATTCCTAACATCATCATTTGACAGTTACCATTTTCTAACACCTTTCAAAAATCACTGGAGTTCAATATTAACGTTAGCTAATCTAATGAGTATAAAGGTTTCTCATTTTTATGTTTTACTTCACATTTAATTATTAGAAGATAGATGATCTTTTATATATTCAATGATTTTTATTTCTTCTATTTTCGATTGTTTATATCTGTTGTCAATTTATGTTGTTTGCCCTTTATTTTGATTCCTGTGTGTTATTTATATACTTTTAGTATGAATAATTTGGCTATATATATCACAAATATCTCCCACTCTGTGGTCATCTTTAATTTTATTTATGGTATATTTTGGGGGGTGTGGTCTTGTTTTAAGAACTTCTTTATTATTCCAAGGACATAAATATATATTATATATTCTCATTTATTTGTTTAAAATCTTATTATTTTCCTCTGTGGTCTTTAACCTCTATAAAATTTATTCATTGCATGAGGGGTGAAAAAAAATGTGGAAAATCAATTGTTTTTCCACCAAGTTCACAAATATGTCTGGATGTGATTCTGGGCTTTCTATTTTGTTCTATTTATCTATTTGATTCGGTTTCACAGTCTTAATTGTTGGTAAGTCTGTATGTATGGCGTGTCTCTCATCTTTGTTCCTTCCCCATCTCAGAAATGTCTTCAGTGGCCTTTATATTATGAGCGACATCAATTTCTTAAGGAATGCAATGAGATCCATCCCTAAAACTCACAGGATATTGCTAAGGCCTTTCACTGATATCATAAAATAGAAGAATTTTTATAATAGATAAAATAGTGTGTTACAGTACAGTTTCCAAGCAAACCTTGCTCGCATGATATTGATAATGACAGCTGATATCAAGACACTCATTGGGTGCCAGGCCCTTTCATAAGAGCCTCACATACAGCATCACCTTTAACCTTCACAATAATCCTGCCAGATATTATTCTCCTATTTTACAAATCCTTAGCATCAACTCCAGTTGTAGTCAGTGGTAGAAATGCTTGGACACTACATTTTGCAGCCTCTAAAGTTACTGAACACCTATTACTCCATCTGTGAAATCCTGTCAGACAGCAGACGGCCCAGCTGCTGGAATTTCAGCGTCGTTAGCCTGGAAGGCTTGGTGCCCACTTTGTGAAAACCTCACTGTTGCATCTTCATCTTCCTGGGGCCAACCACTTTCCTCAAAGCATGCCATTTGTCGCTGAAAAACAGACTTACAACACTACTGTGTATAGTTCCGCATAGTGGATTAGGTGCAGAGCCTCTCAAGAAAACTACTTTCGAGGAGTGTGACTTCTTGATTTTGGTAGAGACAATGCAGTTTATTGTGCTGTAGGCAAATCCGGTAGAATCTACAGTATTGATCAAATGGCATCGGCAGATGCATATAAACTTAACAAATACAACTCAGTGTGTGTCTTTCCTTGGCAGTGGATGTGACCAAAAGCATTTGGACCATACCCTGTATTGTCTGTGGAAATCCAGTCATAGTGTATTTTCGTGCTACATTTTATAAGAGACATCAACAAATAAATTGTTTCAGACTTCTGAGCCCAATTCTCAGGGTCTTCTGTCTAGATGCAGTTGGATTTCATCATCTGCTTCAAACTTCTGGATGGTCCTGTAAGTAGCTGAACTGGTATGCCAAGAATTAGTTCAAAAATAATATATATGGAGGGGCGCCTGGGTGGCTCAGTCGGTTAATCGTCCAACTTTGGTTCAGGCCATGATCTCACGGTTCATGAGTTTGGGTCCCACATTGGGCTCTGTACTGACAGTTCAGAGCCTGGAACCTGCTTTGGATTCTGTGTCTCCTTCTGTCTCTGTCCCTCCCCCGCTTGCACTCTGTCTCTCAAAAAAAATTTTTTTAATGTGTCTGGGTTTCTATTGAAACAATGTAAACATCTAAATAAGTTTTGAAAAACAATCAAGGAGTTTGTTGTGAATGCTTTGTGCCTAAACCCACAGATATATCAGATCAATTTCAGACGCTTGGCAATTGCCAACATACCCTCTATTCAAGTGTCTTCCATGAGACTATACCCTTTGTGAAAGCAGGTCTTATTAAGTTTTGTTTTTTACTTATTTTCATCTGTCCTGTGATTCTCCCCCCCCCCCCCCCGCCAACACACACACACTGTAATATGTGCTTAATGAATAGTCTCTTAAACCCTTAGCTCGTTATTGGCAATTTACTTTCATTACTTGAGAAGGAAGAGCAAGAAAGGGACCGACACTGATGAAATACCTTCTCTGTGATAGGCACTTTATAGATGCAGTTAAACTTCACAGCAGTCCTGTGAAGCGGTTTTCATAAAAGGTTAGGTATTTTCTGGTTATAGGAGGATTAGAGCAAAAATAAGAAAGTGTGTTTCATTAAAGTGAAAAATGGTCGCTTGAGATTGAATGGCGACAGTGTGTGTGTGCGTGTGTGTGTGCGTGTGTGTGCATCAGTGTGTGTGCATATCTGCACACTTACGTTTTTTCTAAGTTTATTTTTATTTATTTTGAGAGAGATAGAGCAAACAGGGGAGGGGCAGACAGAGAGGGAGACAGAATCCCAAGCAGCCTCCACACAGTCAGCCCAGGCCTGATGAACCTCAGACCTACGAACCATGAGATCAACCTGAGACGAAGTCACGAGTCAGATGCTTAACCAACTGAGCCACCCAGGTGCCCCTGTACACATTTATGTTTATATGTATATTGTGCTACACTCAAATGGACTTTTGATCATGGGCCTCAATCTGATAGGTCTCAAATGTTGCAGATTATATGATGCACAAAGAATGAGAACGTGATATTCGAAAGTATTAGAAAACCTTGAGAGGCAGCAAGCAGATTTACTGCTGCTTTGTGCCAATCTCAGTCTTAGTAAGCAATATTGTCATTGGACAAGCCCTCGTGGTTCTTATTATGCATGCGAGACACCCTTCCGCAACAACCATCAGAAAACTTTGGAAAAATGAAGGTTTATGACGTACAGAACCTGGAAATTACGCAGCACGCCAGAGGCCACATAGTAAGGTTGCAAGTAGAGAGAGAGCATGGGTGCATACAGGCTGGAGGTTCCGCTTTTTATTGGGGTTGAGGGTAGGGGCCTAGGGTTCCAGGCATGGGATCACCCTTTATTGCTGAATTTAAAACCTAGTGGGAATTTAAAGCGTGGGCCGAGAAAAACACCAAGTGGCCCAAATGGTCAGTTATTAAACTCAACCAAGATCTCTAAAACAAAGGAGCCTGGTTTAGGGGAGGCCCCCTGGCTCTTTACCTGGTGGTGCCTCTTTGACATGGATGCCTGTGTAATCCAAGCCTAAGTCAGGCACTTGCGTTAGAAAACAGAAAGAGAGAGAGAGAGAGAGAGAGAGAGAGAGAGAGAGAGAAAGAAAGAAAGAAAGAAAACAGGTATCAAAGCTTATACTATAACCACTGCTATCATGATTGATTCTATCGCTAATTATCCAAAAATGGCATTTGCTTTATTAGCATCCTAAAGTAAAATATATGGAAAGCATGAGGACACCATGACCCTATTACTTGGCAGTTGGCATCACTCAAATACTGTCTTCTTGCTTATTTTATTTTGTTTTGTTTTATTTTATTTTGTTTTGTTTTATTTTATTTTTTAATTTTTATTCCTACCCAGTCACACCTGTGGCCACAGGTATCACTCATTTGTATTATGGCACTAGTGATCGAGCTGTTTTTCAACTCATTTGAGCTGGCAGCCACTAAATATTTCTGAACATTCCCCTGGACAAACCTCGTCCACCTTGTGTAGGTGTCCACAACCATCAAAAATGTTACATAGCCTATCTTCAAAGTTTCACGTTAGGATGGATTTATGACTCTGGGTTTTCTAGTATAGTTGGTGGGTGTCAGTTGAAACATAGAAGACCACCACTGAGATCTACCCCTTCCACTTACACTGACCTTTAAACTCCTTAAACTGATAAAAGCAATTTATGCATGCTAAAGCCACTTGACATCAGTTTAGTGCCCAGCAACTTGGTGTTCTAAGCAATCCATGGCCTTTCCTTTTCAACATCATCTCTTCTGCTCTCAGCTGAGCAGGTAGTATTCAACCTGGTTCACGGTAAGGCTGAGTGAGAACACTGCTCACGACGTTGGGTCCCTAAAAAGAAGACCTCCAGAGCAGGGGCTTTTCCTGATGTAAGAAAAGGCAAAAAAAAAAAAAAAAAAAAAAAACAAGTCAAAGGAGGTGGTGAGTGCTGAAAAGAAGACAACTAATGCAGGTAGAATATAAGGACCTGAGACAGGAAGTGGTAAGGTGTGAGGTATTAGGGTAGGTCAACTAGATCTTAAATACATGCTGAGAGCCCGAGCTGAAACTCCACTCTTTGCAAATCAGGCCCCACCAGATTATACTCGACTTCTTGAGCATATTGTACATTTTGATTTGCTGGGGAGGAAAGGTTTTCCTCCACCCCTCAAGATTCTTTTGGCTGGTCTAAGAATTAAATTGACATGAAACAGATTCACAGGAGGAAATCAAGTTTAATTATATATGTAAGGAGATTCCATAAGAATATGAGGCCCACAGACAGTCAGGCCATTGAGACTTATATGCCGTCTAGAGCTAAGGAGAAGGGGGTGAGGGTCTGGGACTTCAAAGGGAAGTTGACAGTTCATAGGAGGATGAAAAAGAGCAAATGCTTGGGAAACAAATGCTTGCTGGGCCATACAAAAACAGTGGGACATAGAGAGGAATTTTAACAAACAGACTTTGCTAGGTTCCTCCTTGTCTCCCGCACCTAGTTCATATTATACTGTAGTTATCTATGGTGACAGCTTCCTTCCTGGGGCAGGTCCTCTGTCTCAACTGTTTTAGGCAGTTAGTGAGGAGACAAAAAAGGAACACCTCTTGAGTCTTCTTTTCATAAAAAGAGTCAGCCTAAAATAATCCACATGCTGAAGAGACGTCTTTTAGGGTGGCACATTTTGCTCCCTACAGATTTCTATTATCATACAGCTCGGTCTATATGGAGTCCCCTTTCTCAATTCCTTTGAGGTTTGCGAACACTTTCATCCTTCAGAGCCCAACTCAAATGCTACCTGTTCTCCAAAGATTTCCCAGATCTTACCATGCAATTATTCATTGTCTGCTCTGTGATCCCTGGACATTTCAATGAAAGCTATTTTAACGGGGCACCTGGGTGGCTGGGTCGGTTGAGCGTCCGACTTCGGATCAGGTCATGATCTCACAGTCTGTGGGTTTGAGCCCGGCGACAGGCTCCATGCTGACAGTTCAGAGCCTGGAGCTTGCTTCGGATTCTGTGTCTCCCTCTGTCTCTGCCCCTCCCCTGCTCATGCTCTGTCTCTCTCTCTCTCTCTCTCTCTCTCTCAAAAATAAACATTAAATAAATAAATAAATAAATAAAGCAAGCAAGCTATTTTAACTAAGGTATCAGCGGGCTATACATTGTAAATGACTGCAGACATGCCTATGACCACAGGTACCTCCTGAACCCTTCAAGTTTCCCCTTCCCACCACTTCCCTACACACCCCAACTGTAGCCTCTTTTACTCCTATCTGTAGTCTTAGGCTCTTGACCCACTTAGTTTTTAATGGTAAGCCTCCATCCTTCTTATTTTGCCAGAGATTTGGTTCTCCTGTGCCATACCCTTTACATGGGGTTGACCTGGGAACCAGGAGGAAACCTTTCCCGAGCTCCATGTCCCACAACAGTAGGAAGAAATTGTCTGCTTTTTTTGTAGCTTAGGCTCCTGGGATAAGTTCACTGACTGAGTGGAAAATAAATTAAATTCCAGTTGTCAATTTTTTTTCTCAAAATCTGTGACATTCAGGAATGCCACAAATGAAACTAAGAAGAAATTAATATGTTATATAATATATTAAACTAAGATATGTGACTACAATCAATTCTATACTGTTCAAAACTGAACAAAAAGACCCACATTTAAATGCATTTTATAGTTATATTTAAAATGCTTTTATAATTAAATGAATTTTAATTCTAAAACTACAGCCCTATTGGAGTAGCCTTTTGATTTAACAGCCATAATAGAACAGCTGGTCAACTGGAGTATTTTCCTGAAGAGTTGTGATCTGAAAAAAACTGAAGAATGACTAAATGAAGCAGATGTAATGTGTTTTATGAATTTTTATTCTACTCATGAAATATTCATGGACCAGGAGTCAACATGCCAGCAAAACACCTTGTCCATTTCTTTTGGGTGACCTCCTCCAACTGTGGGAGAGCCTCGCTACCTTGGAAACAAATCTCCCCCCTTCTCTGGAAAACCCTAAGAGAATTCAGCAACTATGAGATGCATTTAACATCTTGTCGAGAAGACATGCTGCTTTTCTTGGTTAACAGGATTAAGAAGGCTCTGTGTTTATGGACCTCCACTCCAGAGCAAACTGCATAACCCACCCTCTCTCTGTTACGCTGTCACTAGACCAGCCAGGAGATTCTGATCGGGCTTCCTGGCAATCGGAAGTCATGCTAAAGTAGCAGCATGTATAGTAAATAGGAAAATATCACCCTACCTAATTCAGCTATTGAATTAGTAATGGGAGAAACGACTTTTCACAAACGCAGATTGCTGAAATTATAACACAACTTTTTGGGCAAAGGCAAGTTGTAATTTCCCATTGCTTAGAAGGCTCAAAAATACATTTATCCCAAGGTCATTTTGATATTATCCTTTTGTTAATGTGTTTCTTCCCCTGGGCCAAGTGACTAAATCAAATATATACTTTTAGATCCATAGCTACATTAAAACAAAACAAAACAAAACAAAAAGTGCTATGATTCTGGTCTTTAGATTCTCTTCACTCTTTTCATTTTGCGATGCTTTGACAAACCAACAACTGTGCTGTCAAGTTCAGAATTTAAATAGACTTTCACAAAAGTCTTCACGAGCACCAGCTGTAATGTCACCAACCAACTCCATCTTTATTTTCTGTCTTTAAACAGAAAGCATAGACTCAAGATGGCTCTTGCCAGCCACAGCTTGGGAGGGAGGCTGTAAGGGCGGTTCTTCCCATCTGTGAGAAGCCAAACAGAATCACAAGAGAAAACGTGTGATGCAAGAAGCATCTAGATCCCCGGGAAGTTGGATTGAGACAGATTTGGGGAAGATAATGTTACTGTTTTAAAATTATCCTTCTTGTGCAATGCGGTTTCAGCTGGGTATGACCCAAAATTCAGTCACTGCATATGAACACACACTGCCAGTAAAGGCCAAGGTGATACCATCACTTTCTGGGACTTGGAATATTTGTGGAAATTTCAAAAGGTAGTACTCTTCCATTGGCCTGGTGAAGGCAGGAAGGAAGACCGGAAGCAGGGAAGAGATGGAGAACACGGGACAAACCAACAATCCTGTGCTAGACGAAATCTGCCAGAGGAAAGGATACAAAAAGATAAGACTGAAGAAAGAACTGAGGGAGGAAAGGAGATACAATAGGGAGAGGAATGCCAGATTTGGCAGGAGAGGACAATTTTAAAAACTACTTCTACAAATATAAATGGAAATGCCCCACCCATTTTACTTTTTCAAGTTTCCTCTTCACAATGTATAAATTTGCATTGGATGAAGTGAAAATGATCCAGAGACCTATATACTGAGGAAAGAGAGAGACAAAAACAAAAACAAAAAACAAAACCAACCATTAAAATGGGTGGAACATTTCCATTTATATTTGTAGAAATAGTTTTTAAAATTGGTGCATGGTGCAGAATAAGGAATTGATGATTATATGGCAGCAGCGACCTTGGTACGTTTTTTTCCCCTGTTAGATAGTCACTCTTAGCTGCTTCTCAACTACCATTCCTGCATCTTGGCCATGGGTCTGCAGGCTCTTGAGTCCCATAGGGATTTATTTCCACTGGGAGGTGATGGTAAGGATTCTCTCCATTCTGATCATACTTCCTAAAGGCTTTAGTGTAGGACTGTGCTGTCAGCTGTGGTGGCCACTAGAGCATTTGAAACGCGGCTAGTCAAAATTAAGATGAGCAGTGAGTAGTCATCAGATTATGAAGAATTAATATACAATAAGAATTTTAAATCTCTCATTTATGTTTTTCTATTGGTTGTATATTGAAATGATCACAGTTTTGATATAATAAAGAAATTTTATTAAATTAATTGCACTTGGGGGCACCTGGGTGGCTCATTCAGTTGAGCATCCGACTTCAGCTCAGGTCATGATCTCACAGTTCGTGAGTTCGAGCCCCACATCAGGCCCACTGTAGTCAGAACAAGGTCCACTTTGGATCCTCTGTCCCCCACCTCTCTGCCCCTCCCCTGCTTTCATTGCTCAAAAATAAATAAAACATTTTTAAAAATTAATTAATTTTACTTGTCTCATTTCCCTTTAAGTTTTTTTTAACGTTTATTTATTTTTGAGAGACAGAGAGAGACAGAGCAGGAGTGAAGCAGGGTCAGAGAGAGGAGACACAGAATCCAAAGCAGGCTCCAGGCTCTGAGCTGTCAGCACAGAGCTCAGCATGGGGCTCGAACTTACGAACCATGAGATCAAGATCTGAGCCAAAGTCAGACACTTAAACGACTGAGCCACCCAGGTGCCTTATTTCCCTTTTTAATGTGGCTCCTAGAAAATGTATAATTGCATATATGGCTCACATTTGTGGCTTGCATGGTAATTCTATTGGACAGCACTGACATAGAATGTAAGGTAAGGACAGGAATTTGACCCTTCTGCATATCGTGAGTCCTATTTCAGGTCAGGTGTTACACCCTCAGTGTAAAATATTGGCACGTTCTCTATTGACATGGGTTTAACCAGGGGAATGCACATTGGAAAATGATCATTTTGTGACGTCAAAAGCAGTTATTTTGGTAGACAGAAGACCTTGTGTTTTATGGAAGTCTCATGATTCAAGGGTATGTCGTAAGCAAATCAGAGAGGCAGGAGCTGAAAATAAACCAGCTCATTTGATTCTTCAGTAGCCAGTCTATTTTGACATCTTCATTGTGAATTTGGCCTTTCCGTTTTCTCTATTTTTTTCTTTCTAGCTGCCAAAACCAGCTGAATGGGGCATGGCAATAATTATTAAGCTTGGATTAAAACGTAGGACTGAGCTCATAAGAAACTTCACATTCCCAAGCCGTCCCAGTTCGCCTTAAATAATATAACCAAACAGGTCTGAAGGGTTTGTTGAGAAATCTGTTCAGAAATTGGTTTATGGGCATTATCTTACTTTAGCTGTGCGCATCTGTATTCAATGATAGGATTCCCGAGTGTTGCCAGGGTAAAATTGGAAGAATAACATGATTTTCATAGTGACACCCCAGTGTATCATGTACTTTTTATGTTGTGATGAACCAAGAACCATGCTGTCAATTATATGGAAAAGCCCAGTGCTTTCCTGTGTGCACGTGCAGGAAAATCGTTTCCTCGTAAAGCCGACAATACTCGTTAAAATGCTTTTGAACTCAAAGTGAGCTTTTCAAACACAGAATGCATCTGCTAACTGTATACACATTTTCGATATAATGGTGACCTTCTGGCACAAAAGTAGACAGGTGCAAACAAAGTTGTTTTCGTTCAATTAATATTTAATTGGACTTTACTACAAGAGCTTGCATTATGGGAGAAAGGAAGGCTTCATGATGATAATCTGATTGGAGACATCTACTTCCTAGCCATACAAAGATAACTATTAGTATGGCTATAAAAGCCAAGGGAAAAAGGGACAGTTCAGGTGAGAGGCACTACTAGAGGTCACGGGAAGGACAACTCCCTTATTAGACAATGTGTGGTAGTAAAAAGAAAGGAATCTGGGGTCGAGAGATCTGGGATTAAGTTAGGGTTCTACTGCTTCAAAAATCTGAGGACATGACATCATCTCCCTGAACGTAGGTGCTCAGGGTTATTGGTCTTTTGGGTTTATCCTCCTACAATAACAATCTGAACACAGTATTCTTTAAGTGTCACTAAGCGAGGGTTATGTGCACGGCAGACTTTGTTAAAATCTGGGACAGTGGAGAGAAGGTACATGCCGGAGGAAGACAATAAAATATAAACAATTTAAAATTAATGCCTTCAGCTCATAAATGTCCTCTGATTATTTTCTCTAATGGAGAGGTTCCAAAGGCTCTTTTTATTTATTTATTTTTTTAATATAATTTATTGTCAAATTGGCTAACATGTAGTGTGCACAGTGTGCTCTTGGTTTTGGGGGTAGATTCCCGTGATTCATCGCTTCCGTACACCCCCCAGTGCTCATCCCAACAAGTGCCCTCCTCCATGCCCATCACCCATTTTCCTCTCTCCCCCACCGCCCCCACCAACCCTCAGTTTGTTCTCTGTATTTAAGAGTCTCTTATGGTTTGCCTCCCTCCTTCTCTGTCTGTAACTATTTTTTCCCCTTCCCTTCCCCCATGGTCTTCTGTTAAGTTTCTCAAGTTCCACATAGGAGTGAAAACATATGATATCTGTCTTTCTCTGACTGATTTATTTTCACTTAGCATAATACCTTCCAGTTCCATCCACATTGCTGCAAATGGCAGGATCTCTTTCTTTCTCATTGCCAAGTAGTATTCCACTGTATATATAAACCACGTCTTTATCCATTCATCAGTTGATGGACATTTAGGCTCTTTCCATAATTTTTTTAAGTTTTTTGTAATGTATATTTATTTTTTAGAGAGAGAGAGAGAGACAGAGTGTGAGCAGGGGAAGGGGAGGGGCAGAGAAAGAGGGAGACAAAGAATTTAAAGCAGGTTCCAGGCTCTGAGCTGTCAGCACAGAGCCTGATGTGGGGCTTGAACCCATGAACTGTGAGATCATGACCTGAGCTGAAGTTGGATGCTCAACTGACTGAGCTACCCAGGCGCCCCTCTTTTTATTTGTTTATGTTTAGAATACGGGTTCTGATCGTTATTACCAGTCTTTCCTCCTCTGTCTTGTCCTGGGTGTCACCTACACAGTTTCTCATTCCCAAAGTCTCCTCTGCTTATATCTTAGGCAGAGTGATCCAGCTCTGCTTCTGACTCTTCCTTAGCCCGGCATAAGCAAGCCTGGGGAAGGGTGTGCAGGGTTGAGCAGAGAAGGACATTTGGCCAAAGACCGTTGTCAGCATTCTTCAGGCATCTTTTACAAGAATAATGTTTTCCACCCCAAAAGAAGTAAGTGAACTAACTTTGGTTTTAAACCTTGCACATGATTGGAGTCTTCAGTCAGGTGAATTAAACGTCACTTCATGGAGTTGACAAAAATGGTGGCCAGTAAAAAAGTTGAGTTTGAAGCGACCATGATTCAAGATTTTTCTCCTTCTTCTGTTCTGCTTCTCATCCATTATTTGCGTGATCTCCATCATCCTTGTAACCATATAGACCAAGGTGAATGAAAAGGCCTCCTGCCTACTTATTCTACTACAAAGTGGGGAAATCCAGATGTAATTCTTCCCTAGAATTTTCTTTTTGTTTGTTTTAATTTTTTTAATTTATTTTTGAGAGGGACAGCGTGAGCAGGGAGGTCACAGAGAGAGAGGGGGACAGAGTATCTGAAGCCAGCTCCGCGCTGACTGCAGAGAGCCCTATGTGGGGCTCGAACTCACAAACCATCAGATCATGACCTGAGCTGAAGTCGGAGGCTCAACAGACTGAGCCACCCAGGTATCCCTGCCCTAGAATTTTCTCATGTAAACTCATCCTGGGACATCCACCAAATGTGTACAATGCTATTACCCATGTCCCAACCTCCTTGTCTGTATTTCTTTGACATGAATGTCAGAAGCTGGATCTCAAAATTGCTTCCTTTAGTCAAATTGAATACTAAATGTGGTATACCTTTAGAGTACTTTTCTCAGTTTTTTATACTCTTCTGAAGCAATCTCTTTGAATCCCCACCACAGTCTTATAGGGCAGGGCTCTCCATTAGTCACATTTTACCAATAAAGAAATTGAGGATCTGAACAATGAAACCATTTGTTCGATGTCACACAACTGGCAGGTGGCAGAGCCAGAATTGGAAACCAGGTGTGTGAAAGTGTAGACCACACTCATTACCCAATTTTGCCTCTCACTGGATGGGCTGGGAAAGGCGACATAGAGAAAATGGCATTTGAGCTGACTTTTGAACAATAATGAGCAGGATTTTTGATAGATGGAGATGTATGGAGATGGACGTTCAGAGAGAGCATTCCAGATTGAGAGCACCGCAGGAAAAAAAAGGCGTCATCAGGAGATGATGCATCATAGGAGTCTGCGGTGACACTTCCGGGAAATTAGTTAGCAATAAGGTATTTTCAATCATGAGCCTAAGACTACTGGCAAACTATATTTAACTAGGTCTTGTCAACCACAGTCTTATACATGAGTGTACAGCTTCAGATCTTGTCATATCAAATAATTTCAAGACAGTAGATGAGGCCTATAGCTAGATCTTTTTCATAAAAGATCACTCTTTGAGGCACAAAGTGAAGTTAACCAAAAAACGGTATCAGGTAAAATCAGAGAAACCTAGAAAGCACTAAAATTACTAAGAAACAACGAATTTTACTTTGTAATACTTTTCATAATACAGAAAAGTAGGGAAAAGAATGCTAATGCTTCCAATTTATGTTGCCAAATTACCTTATATAAGTGTTGTTCTTCATATGACAATATTCCCTTTGTCACATCATCATCAACACTGGGTTTTAGTCAGATGTCATTTTTCATGGAAGCCCACTGGCTTTTTGAGCAAAACTGACTGAACTCAAACATTTTTTAATGATGCGGGTTATCATTACAAACTTTGATCACTTTCCTTGGTTATCATACAATGGTGGTTTATCCCTGTACTAAGTAGCCTCAGAAAACATTTTTGACTTCTTTTGCATGACATATTTATGGTTTTCCTGTATTATTCATTCTAGTCAGGCTGTCGAAATCTTCTCTTTATAACTCCCTTCTACTTTCGATCCACTGCAGCTTATTAAAGCTTATTATAATTCTGTCTAAAGTTAAACTACCTCTGAGTGAGAGCCTGGAATGTTCCCTCATGAATAAACTTATGACATCTATTTTGGCTGCCAAAGACGTTTGTTTGTTTGTTTGTTTGTTTATATCCTGGTTTTCACATGTGTTCTGAATACCTGAGGAAGCTGTGGACGGGGGGCTGGGTAAGGAAGGGCAGCAATAGGTATTCAGAAGTCGAATCCCTAAAAGGTACTTTTAAAAAGAGTCCTGGCAGCGGATCCTTTCAATCAGAGCACAGGAAATGAAGAGAATTAATATTTTATTTATGTGTGTTCCATATTAAATCAGCTCTGAAGTATTAGCAAGTTCTGTCTTAAAATTTTAAGTCTTAAAATGTTTAAAAGTCATAAAATAAATATGTAAAACACACTGTGTGAAAATAGGAAAACATGTCCCCATATTCCAGAGGTAGGTTAGCACAGTGGTTGAGAGTATGAACTCAGAAGCCAGATCTACTGGGTGTGAAGCCCACAGAATGACATTCAGGAATCCCCTTCGGATCTCTGTGTTGTAGGATGGACGGAACTGAATACTACCTCCCTCTGTGTTACCCTAAGTGAAATCAGTCAGGCTGGGGAAGGCAAATACCTTATGATTTCCCTCATCTGAGGACGCGAAAAACAAACTAACACAAAGCAGAATCAGACTCTAAGTACAGAGTACATACAACTACATTGTAAATACATCATAAATACAAACTGATGGTTGCCAGAGGGGTTCGGGTGGGCTTTTGAGCAAAATGGGTGCCGGCGGAGAGGGGAGATCCTGGCTTCCAGTTGTGGAATGAGTAAGTCACGGGAATGAAAGGCATAGCGTAAGGAATACAGTCGATGGTACTGTAATAGTGTCGTACGGTGACAGGTGGCAGCTACACTTGTGGTGAGCACAGCGTATAAACGTGTTGAATCACTATGCTATACATCTGGAACTAATGAAACATTGTGTGTCAACTCTACTCAAATAAAAAAAATTAAAAAAAAAAACCCACTACCTACCTCTTAAGGTTGTTGGGAGGATGAGAGGAATTAGTACATATGCATATAAAACAACTAGAGTCTCACTTGGTATATAGTGAGTGCAATTTAAATGAGGCCTTTTAGGGGTGCCTGGGGGGCTCAGTCGGTTAAGCAGCCGACTTCGGCTCAGGTCATGATCTCGAAGTTCATGAGTTCAAGCCCCACATTGGGCTCTGTGCTGACAGCTCAGAGCTTGGAGCCTGCTTTGGATTCTGTGTCTCCCTCTCTCTGTTACTCCTCCACTTGTGCTCTGTCTCTCTCTTTCTCATCTCAAAATTAAATAAACATTAAAAAAATTTTAAATGCCTTTTATTAAACAAGAGCTGCTTCACATTTTCTTTTGTTTTTATTTTTAATCTGCAAGGTCCATTCTACATTATTTATATACTTTGTACCTCACTGTAAGCTCTATAAGGTTAGACACTTCGCTTGCCTTGTTCGTTCCTTTAATTTAGTGGTCAGCATAGTGTCGAGGACAGTAGGCATTCAGGATGCCTACTGAATGGATGGCATGAATGAATGGCATTCATTCCTACTGAATGAATGGATCGTGGTGGAAAAATTATGATCTTTAGATGTACTCAAGGGCAATACCATAAGGGATGGGGAGTGAAATTATTTTCACTGTAGTGAAGAGCCAAGTGTCAGTGTTGGTGGGGAATTCAATTCTGATGAGTTTTGTGATAAACACTTTGTTCTTTGGAAGACTATTCCTCGGTATTTAATTTAACCCGTTGATGTGTTAATATCAAGAATGATGAACTAGCAGCCATGTTAGAATTAAACTGTTCATTTCATCATTAGAAAAAATGTAATAGATGGAAGGCAATACAAGCATATCATGTAGGTTCTGTTTTGACTTTTAATATTCCCATTGTATAGGGGGAACCTTTTGTAGGAGATATTGAAAATTATAGCAAATAGAAACCATTAGACTGTTTCTTTCTGATATCAATACAATTTTCTGAAGAGATTTAGAAAAAATTCACTCAAATGTATTAACATTTCTGTCAATGAAACATAGCCTATCTACAAGTAAAACAAGCTTTGAGAAATTTTGCAATGTATTTAAAGTCAAAAAGACCTTAATACATAAAACATAGGCACGGGGAAAGAAAGCACACATAAAGAGAAAAATGGACAAAAGATACAACAGGCAAATGCAAAATAAGAAATACAAATGGTCTCAATAAATCTCACTAGTAATAAAAATGCAAATTAAAATAAGCAATTCCCCACCCCCCTTGGAACTGGCAGGGTTTTCAATGATAAGTATCCAGCTGACAAAGTTGTGCGAAGTAAAGCACTTCACACCCTGCTGATGGTGGTAGTGTGAATTGGTACATCCAGTCTGCCGAGCCATTGAGCAAAATAGGGTGTCTTGAAAATGTTTATACCCTTTGACTCAGCAAGTTGACTTCTAGGAATACACTATAAAAGGTTTGGGCAAGTCGGCGCCTATAAACACGCAAGGATATTTATCATGTAATTCGCTTCTAATATTAAGAAAACCGAAAGTGATTTAGACTTTGGTTTGATTGGCTTTGAACTAATTAAATACATTAAAATATGCTATATGCCAGGAAATACTTCATCATTTGTTGATTATTATATACTGCTTATCTTATTTGCATTATTTCATTGACTCCTCACCACAGCACTAGGGGCTGCTTAGTTTCCCCATATTGCAAATGAAAAAATTGATAATCAGAATAAATGTCATGTCCAAAAATTCAAAAGTAGGTCTGCCAAACACCAAGGCTCAGGCTCTAAACATTATGCTATATTGTAGTATATGGTGGCTGGGAAAGAACTGAAAAGAAGAGGTGTCATGTTCTGCATAGGTGTGATCCCATCTTTCTTATAATTATAGATAAAGATATATAACCAAATGATATTGTTGTAGGACACTTTAATGGCCTACTTCTTCACATATTTTCCTCAATAACAGTATTAGTTCATGTGATTTTTAAAGTTACATTTTCAAATGAATTGATTTGTTTTACTTAATTGCTAAATTGCTAGAGTCCTATTGAGGAACTCAGTTACAATCAAAGATCTGTCTAGGACAAGAGAGAAGTGTGTGTGCTTGTCTGTGCATGCACATATGTGTGTTTGTGTGTGTGTGTACTGCAAGTACTGTAAGGGAAACTAGTAAGCTGACTTTTCCATTTAATGGTTAATGTGTTCCACTAAGTTTATTTCAATAACTGAGATAATTCACTTCTTACACAGAACAGCTCCATCCCATGTCTTAGAAAGACCTGTCAGAAGTGAATAGAGACCATTGGGTCATGGTTTTATACAGTCATCTCTGGGCTCGATTTCAAATTTGTCTTTTGTTTACCATAATCTGAATAAAATAATTTTATAATAATAACACTGAAATCACTGTCACTCTTTTGATCATTCATTTACCAAAGACATCATCATAACATTTAATTTGTAAATTTAATTCAATTCATGTTTATGTTCTGTGCCAGATAAAGGGGAAATAAAGACCTGGCCCTTCACTCTGTAAGGCACACTGTCTGTTGATGGAAAGAGTTATTCCATGCAAATTTACTGTGAAGTCAAAAATATACCATGGTGGGGCGCCTAGGTAGCTCAGTTGGTTAAGCGTCTGACTTTGGCTCGGGTCATGATCTCACGGTAGGCGATTTGGAGCCCTGCATCAGGCTCTGTGCTGTCAGTGGATCCTCTGTCTCCCTCTCTCTCTCTTTGTCCCTCCCCCACTCGTGGATTCTCTCTCTCAAAAATAAATAAACATTTAAAAATATGTATATATTATGGAAAGTTGAAAAGTAATCAAATAAATGGCAGTCTTTTATTCAGTTGGTTACTGGGTGCCAGAAGTTGTCCTAGATACTGTGGACACAACAAATCAAACATAGTTCTTGGTCCCATGTGGCTCGCAGTCTAGTAGAGTAATCACAACATAATTAACAAAAATAATTTTGGTGAAAGGTGTAGTGGAGCTTTAAGTAATTGAAGCGACAGGAGAGGAGCTGAAAACATTGTTTCATTTATGACAAGCAAAACGTGATGAAGTGAGGAAACTGCTCTCAAGACTATTTCAATGAGCCAGTACACTGAGTTTTTTTGCCTGTTGTATTTCTACACCGTTTTCACGCATTATAACTGAAATCGGGGCCGGGTTCTCCTTTTCATAGGCCAGAGCTGCCACTAGAGGTGTAACATTATCACAATTATATAGTCCAAGATGTGTCCTTCTATCTTGAAATTGCTGGAGCATTTTTCCCCCTTGGAGTCAGAAAGTAGGGAGCAAAAGATCCAAGTCAGAAATCAGTCATGTGAGTGGTTTTGCCCAGGTGGTTGAACACCCGCACTTTTATTTATTTATTTTTATTGTTTTCAAGCTTTATTATAATTCCAGTTAGTTAACATACAGTGTAACATTGGTTTCAAGTGTACAATATAGTGATTCAACCCTTCCATACAATACCCGGTGCTCATCACAACAAGTGTGTTCCTTAATCCCCATCACCTCTTTAACCCAATCCCCCTCCCCTCCTCCCCTCTGGTAACCATCAGTTTTTCTCTACAGTTAAAAGTCTCTTTCTTGGTTTGCTTCTCTCTCTCTTTTTTTCCTTTGACCATTTGCTTTGTTTCTTAAATTCCACATATGAATGAAATCATATGGTGGTTGTCTTATTTTGTTTAGTATAAAACTCTCTAGCTCTGTCCACGTCATTGCAAATGGCAAGATTTCATTCTTTTTGATGACTGAGTAATATTCCATTGTATGTATAAACCACCTCTTCTTTATCCATTCATCAGACGATGTATACTTGGGCTGTTTCCATAATTTGGCTATTGTAGAAAATACTGCTATAAACATCATGGTACGTGCATGTATCCCTTTGAATTCATATTTTTAAAAAATGTTTATTTTGAGAGAGAGAGAGAGTACGCACGCAAGTGTGGGCGAGGGGCAGAGAGAGAAGGAGAGAGAGAATCCCAAGCAGGCTCCATGCTTTCATCTCAGAGCCCCACACGAAGCTCAATCCCAGGAACTGTGGGATCATGACTGAGCCGAAATCAAGAATCAGATGCTTAACCGACTGAGCCACCCAAGCGTCCTGAATTAGTATTTTTGCATTATCTGAGTAAATAACTAGTAGTGCAGTAGTTGAATACCCATACTTTTAAACTAGATCTTCAAGATTCACAAGGTTTCTCTAAGAAACTCCTTGGGAAAAACTTGAGCCCTGACACTGGCATCCTAGGGCCTGAGAATCAGTGGTATTGAGAGCTAGCTGACTGACTGCAGCTGGAGATCCTCTCAGCAGATCAAAACTCAACAGTCCCCGTCACCATCTCTGTGCCTTCTTGCAGACCTCATCCATGGCTTCTACACACTGAAGCATCAGTGGCTGTGATGATGGGTTAGAAACAGATAACAAAGGCAAAACCATCTATGTCATCAATACCCTTTGCCTGACGGTTGGAAATGTAGCAATACTACCCCCTCAAGTCTTGCTCTGGATCTTTGCAACCAGAATGAACATTCTTGTTTTCAAATTTGTTTGTCAGATTGGTAACCTTTACAGACCCTTTAATCCATTTTCCTGGGCAATAAAGTCCCAACTCCTTATTCAGGCACACAACGTCTTTATGCCAACCTCTCCAGCCCTGGCTCTTACCATCGATTTCCTTGCCCCACAGGCTCCACCTGACTCTATCCTCCTGGAACCACTTACTTATCTTTGATTTCTTAGTTTGATGGTTAATTGACACTTTCCCCAAAATAAAAGTAATCTTTTACTCCTTTGTATTCCCCGCTCTGCTTACATTTATTTATAAAACGTCCACCCTCTCTATTCAACTAAAAGCTCCATGAAGGGAATGGTTTTGTCTTAGGTGTCTTTAAAAAAGGTGTTCCGGGGCTCCTGGATGGCTCAGCTGGTTAAGCGTCTGACTCTTGATTTCAGCTCAGGTCATGATCTCAGGGTTTGTGAGTTCGAGCCCCACATCAGGCTCTGCACCAACATTACGGGAGCCGGCTTGAGATGCTCTCTCTCCCTCTTGCTCTCTCTCTGCCCTTCCCCCCTCATGCTTGCTCTCTCTCTCTCTCTCTCTCTCTGTTTGTCTCTCAAAAGAAATAAACTTTAAAAAATAAATAAATAAATAAATAGCATTATACCTACAACATAGTTGGTACTCCGTAGATTTTTATTGAATGAATTAATGAGTACCCTAAGCAGGTATTGATTGAATCTAAAGTTTTGGCACAAAAGGATGTCTATACAGGGAAAGAAGAAAAAAAGTCTGGATCTGTCCATGTAAGCTAAATTCTGACAGAAAAGATAGAAAGGTCATATCAGAGTATCCTAAGGCAAAATTCGGATCTTTGAGAAAAATCTGAAAATGTAGTATGAGAACCAGGGAAAAGAGATCATAATAGGCCGATTTTTCTTTTTGTACATGAATCTTCACAGGTCAGGAGAAAAGAACAGATAAAATTGAGGCGGGGGGTATTGGTTTGGGGAAAGAGTGAAAATAATTGCTTTGTATTACTAAGGTAGTAACAGGAAATGATCGTCCAGCAATTGGAATACAGCTTGAGGCTTATTTCTTTACACACCGAAGGAATTTCTGATACAGTTATGGTGGGACACCCTAAATTGCTATTCTCTCCAATTATGGTGGGACACCCTAAATTGCTATTCTTTCCATTAAGGACCCCATACATGTAACAGGGAAATCCAGATCACTTCCTTAAATGCTTCAGTGTGATGAGTTTGGCTCTCTGAATCAGAAACTAACTCCTCGTGAAGAGAAAGGAAACAGACATTTTGTCCTCAAATACTGATGAATAAAGCCACTGGTGGGTTGTGCCAGGAGCCCCCAGAAGATAAGCTCCCTGCCTCTGTGGCACCTGCATTCTAAAACTGAAACCACTGATCAAGTTTACAAGGCGAGATCTTGACATTTTATCGTGCACTTGTTTTTATTGCTGTTGGTGCTATTTGTGCATCCACACTTGTCTGTAACTGAAACTGGAGTAGTTCATGAAAGATATAGATAAGGAAATCTTGCCCTCATCCAGGGGAGTGAGTTAAGCAAATAAACGAGCAGAATATGTAGTGTATAGCTTGGTGACATAGAGGGAAAAATAAAATGGGGAGGGGTGAAGGAAGAGTGCAGGGTGGGGGTCGCCTCACTGCCCCAGAGCCATATGTAGGTTACAACGCTGAAAAGCACTAGCCCGCATGTGGTAATAATTGGAAATCAAGAAAACGGGCACAATACCATTTGTCTTGATGATCTCAAGGTAAACAATGGACATGAGGCATTGAACACTGACCAGGAAGAGATGGGTTAGTCGAAGCGCACAGATCTCTTGGGCATTTTTTTACCCCTGGCAGCATGGAGGTCTAAGACAGGGCTGTCGTAACCAGATTAAAGGCATCTTCTGGACTTCTCCTATGGAGACAGGGGAGGAATGTTGTGATCCAGATCCCACTGAGGTCAGGGTCTCCCCCTTGCCCCTTGGTCAAGTTCAAAAAGTCTGGAAGAGGATATTGGAAGAAAATACACTGCTAAAACTTTTCCACTGCTTGTGATGCTATTCCATTCCCAATTTGCAAACTTCTAATAAGAGGTCTTCGAATGCAAAAACGGTTTTCAATGGAGATAAAAGCTGAATTACAGAAACAAGAAATTGTCCTGGGAGACAGCAGAGACTAGGTCAAGCTACTTCCGTGCTCACAAGAGTCCTTGCTGACAGGGAAAATAACTGTGAATAGGATTGATGGAGAATCTTCACATGTGCCTTTTCTGAGAGAGAAGTCTATTGGTAAAGATGCATCCACAAAACCCATAATTTACACTTTCTATCTAGTCTCTATATACTCTAAGCCCCTAATTTTGGAAATGAGTCTCAGAAATCAGGTAGATAAAATAAGACATCTCATTCTCGATCAAATCTCGCCTAGAGTTGACAGTTTCAGAAGAGCCATGCGACCCATAACCAAATAACTAAAAAAACCAACCGTTACCAGTGCCGGCTTACCCTTTTGAGCAGTAACGGTTCTTTGGGGCCCTTGAGAAACTTCGAGACAGTCAAACACGGATGCGGTTTTCTTTAACTTGGAGATTTCATTATTCTCATGAAGCTGTATGTGAAATGAAGTTGTCATTCACAAAGCCGTCACAAGGAAGAGAAAAGAGCCAACTCAGGGCTGCTCAACTACGTACATTTTTGACCAAGATTTATGAAATTCCGAGAAATCATTTTTCCTACATTTCACAATCCTTTGCAACTTTCAGGTTCCACTGAAACGCACCACCATGATCTCCCCCGTTATCAGTAACGACGGTGTGAATCTGCGTGCCGCTGCAACTTTAAAACCCCTTAGTTAAGAAATGGTTGTCTGTGCCTGAGCACCTGACCTCTGGCTGTCCTCTGTGAATCAGCACTGTTCTTTTCTGCACCTTCCTATACATCCTGACGCTTGCATTTCTTCTCTGTGTACAGAATGATTATAAGATTCAAGCTGGCCTACACATTAGCTAAGAAAATGGTACAAATCATTGTAAGCAAAAAGAAGGTAGGTTACCAGGAAATGGCTTGTTTTACTGCTTAAGAAAGTGCAGGATAGAAGGCTATGGTATCGCCTCATCCAGGAGCAAAGGACTCCAGAGCTATGATGTTTAGTGAGGTATCCAGAATTTTCCCCCGATCTAGATCCACACAAAACTAACACTACACGGTTTCGTCCCGTGCCAAATGAAAGATACACACCTCTTTTCCAGAGAGCACATGGCAGTGACACCTCCTTCTGGAAGCCTTAGGCTTTTGTCAGGCAGAAACGGGGGAGTCTGAGTGGGAGTCGAGGCAGTAATGATGTGCCCAAAGGGAGGGTTCTGAAAAGAGGTGTAGCGTTGGAAAGGCGGTAAGTCGTGTCAGGAGACAGTAATTTGATCAGGGTGCCCAGAGTAAAAGTTTCAAACAGGGCAACAGTTAAAAAACAGACTGGGAAAGTAAATTTGAAACAAATCGTATGAGTCCATGAATGTCAGAAGGTTGTAAACTAGATTTAAGGTTTTCAGTTATAAGTGATGGGTGACAGATTCTTGTGCCCTATTTATCATTACACAGCGAATATCATCCTCGTTTTCCAAACCAAAGCTACCTCTAGAAATCACTTTGGATAGCAGAAATCATTGCTCTGAGAAGGTCCTATGTCTTTTCTGATTGCTTAAATGCTTTCAGATATAGCATATATCTTCTAGACTGACCAACTAGGACATACCTATGTGTCGTTACTCCTGGTGGTTCCAAAACATTTTCCATCATTTTACTGTCCTTTTCTTTGGAGCTCGCAAGAATGTCCAAAATGCCAAAACTATGTACATTTAAAAAAAGAGAGAAGAAAACATATACATAGATGTATTAGAGTAAGTCAGGGAAACTAACTTATTTCAAAACAGTAACAAGGCCATTCCATTGTTAATTCTTCCCCTGAATATTGAAATAATTTAACTCTCAGGAGTACCATTAATTGACAGGCACACAGTGACAGAATGTGTTATCTGCTCTTTGAGTTAATTTGTATTGATCCCAAAAAATGTCAGTGGAAACTGCTGTTGCAAAACCATCTCCCTCAAACTGCTGATGAATTTTATGTCAAGACATCTAAAGATGATAAGCTGAAGAATGAAACATAAAATTCAGCAACTTTTACATGAAAAGGTTCTCCTTTGAAAAATCATGTGTATCATAATGGCTTCAGATAATTCAAGGATGTCTTTAGACGTGCATCATAGACTTGAAGATAGAAAGAGAGAAACAAACGCTGGTTGGTTGGTTTGTATTAGAGAAGGATTGTAATTATTTTCATATGAAAAGCGATTCTAGGCTGGGCTTTCCCAGGGACATTTTCTATTAATTGCTTTTTTTTTTCTTGTGAATGGTGTAGGTTTTCTTGTTTTATTACATGATTTATAATCTTTTTGAAAACCGGACATTTTGAATACTATAAATGTAGCAACTCTGAAAATTAGGTGCTTCTCCTTCCTTAAAGTTTCTTGTTGCTGCTTATGTGGTTGTTATTTTTTGTTTACTGGGTTTTTATTTTCTTAATGTTTTTTTCAATGTTTATTTTTGAGAGAGATAGTGCATGTGAGAACAGGGCAGGGGCAGAGAGAGAGAGAGAGAGAGAGAGAGAGAGATTGAGAGAGAGAGAGGGAGGGAGGGGATCCAAGCAGGCTCTGCGCTGTTGGTGCAGAGGCCAACTGGGGGCTCAAACTGAGATCATGACCTGATCCGAAGTTGGCCACTTCGCCGACTGAGCCACCCAGGCGCCCCTGTTTACTGGCTTTTTAAAATTAATTTTGTAGTATCTGTATTCTTTCTTGTGTATGGCCAACTGAAGTCTCTGTTCCATTAGCTGAGTCGTAGCTAGTGATTTGACAGCATTTTCCTTAAATATCTGGAATGAACCCAAACCAAAGATTATTCCAGTGTTTGTAGATTGGATGTGTTGGGGCACTCTTCCATCGCCAGACAGTTTAGAACTCTACCTTAGCCTTCACTTCTTGGTTGTACAGAGCTTGAAGGCTGGCCAGTGGCAAGAGATTAAGAACTTCTCCGATCATTTCTGAGAATGTGTTGTGACCTAGACATTCATGTAGACTTCTAGAATATTTGGAATTTGTGGGAGTTTTTCAAAGCCTTTCTTCTCCAAGTATTTTCTTCCCAAGACTCCCACTTCCTAAGTTTTTGGGTACACTTCTTACCCCAACTGTTACCTTTTGTCCTAGGCAGCAACGTCTAATGTATTTGCCTATAAATATTTTTGACAAAAACTGCCCAGGGTACCACCTCGGTCCTGGGGAAGTTCTGAGGTAGGCAAAACAAAGGCAAAAACTTATTCCAATCCCTCGGGAAGCCATATGCAAGGTCAAAACACACATAACAATTCTTTTTTATTTAACACTTATTTATTTTTGAGAGAGAGAGCAAGCAAGTGAGGGACACGGAGGGAGGAAGACACAGAATCCAAAGCAGGCTCCAGGCTCTGAGCTGTCAGCACAGAGCCGAAAGCAGGGCTCAAACCCATGAATGGTGAGATCATGACCTGAGCTGAAGATGGGCGCCCAATCAACTGAGCTACCCAGGCGCCCCATACATAACAATTCTTTGAGAGGAAAACCCAAATTGTTTTCTCTTGTATCAGCAACCTGCACTCGGTGTACACCCTGCCATTCAAAGCCACTGCCACACTGCGGGTGGGGGGCAGGCGATGATGACAAGGTACATTAAAATGCCACAGAGCTCTTTCACCAAAATTCAGCCTTTTTCTTCATTAAAGCCTTTCCTTGGTTGTTGTAAGTTGAGATTAGATTCCGAAGTTCCAAAAAACTTGAATCTGACAGTTTTTGTCAGCTTCTCTGCTGTGCCTATGAAGGGTTGGCATTTTCGACTTCCTTCTTCTGCCAGACACCACTTTTATTACTTTTAAGTATTTGTCTCTGTACATTGAGAACCAACATAGGCATCTGTGATCTGAAATTGCTTAGAATTCCCAGTATTTACTGATCACCTTTTATGGTGCATCCCACTCTCTGCTAAAAGGATTGGAGATACATTAATGATGTTGGCCAAGTTAGTAGTGAGGGCTCACTACATATAGGTCAGGCATTGTTTTAAATGAGTTACATGTCTTCACTCAGTAGGTCGACACAGCAGTCATGGGAAATAGCCATTCTTATGTACATTTATACGTGATAGAAATAGAGTGTAGTAATGTTGAGTGACTTGCTCAAATTCACAGTTAGTGAAGATACGGCACCAGGATTTGACCCCAGATAGTCTGGTTCCAGAGGCTGTGGTCTGGACTGCTACCCTCTACTCCCAGTACTGTAGAGAAATAGTCATCAGGTAAGAATAAGAACAGACAGCGTGACAGAAATAGCTCCAGGGGCCAATGGAGACAGCTTGGCGGGACGGAGGGGCGAGCTTGCGAATTGGGAGCCTTAAAGCAGGCAGGGTAGGCACAGAGCGGGGGGTTCCCCTTCCGTGGAAACACAAAAGGAAGAGAAAGAGAGGCTGTGGAAGTGTGGGATTGTATTTGACAAGAGAAAAATCTCTCCAGACCACGGATCGGGGAGCGATGCCAACGGAGAAAGCCAGTCTCTAACTCGCAAACAGCCTTAGGAATGAAGACCCAGGGTCGGGTGGCGCCCGGGACGCAGACAACCTGACCCTCAACCCTGACGCACTGAGCCTCCTCATGGCCGAGACTAAGCCAGTGGCAGCCGCATGCTGGATTCGTGGGCTGCATACTGCAACTTCTGGTGTGGGATGACTTCCCGGGATGACCACAAGCGCACGCACGCCTGCATCCCCATCCGCAAGCGGGACCGCCGGGGCAGGTGCGCTCGACCTTCCGGATCGACCTGCGGAGGGCGGCGTCCAGGAACTTGGCTTTCTACTCTCCGCACCCCCAACTGCACCTGGCCCTTCGACGACATCATCGTTCTGCCTTCTCCCGCAAGCAAGCAGAGGTGCGGCGGTGCGTCTGCAACAAGGAGCTGGACCGCTTCCCGCCAGGGCCGCTGCAGGCGCGCCGCAGCCTCCGGGATGAGGCCGAGAGCTTGGCGCGCGTGCAGCTGGAGGTCCTGGGGAAGCACCCACCTGCAGGGCCCTCCAGGTTCATCTCCGTGCCCACCGAGACGCCCGACAAGATGGGCCTCGACGAGGTCTTCTTGATGAACCTGACGCGGCCGCGGGACGGGAGGGAACGCGTGCTGTGGGCGCTGCGGGCGCAGGACATCGAGTGCCGGCTGGTGGAGGCCGTGCACGGCGGGGCCCTGAACACCAGCCGGGTGGAGGCGCTGGGCGTGCAGATGCTGCCCGGCTCCCGGCACCCCTCCCACGAGCTGGCCTGCTTCCTCAGCCACTGCAGCATCTGGAAGGAGGTTGTGGACCGCGGGTTGCGGAGGTCGCTCCTGTTCGAGGACCACCTGCGCTTTGGGCTCTTCTTCAAGAGACGCCTGCTGAACCTCCTGCGGGGCGTGGAGTGGGACGGTCTGGACTGCGACCTCGTCTACGTGGGCCGGAGGCCGATGCAGGTGGGGCACCCGGAGAAGGCTGTGCCCCGGGTGAGGAACCTGGTGGAGGCCGGTGACTCCTACCGGACGCTGGCCTACGTGATGTCCCTGCAAGGCGCCCGCAAGCTGCTGGCGGCCCAGCCGCTCTCCAACATGCTGCCCGTCGAGGAGTTCCTGCCCGACACGGTTGACAAGCCCCCATGGTCCGAGTACAAGGCCCACTTCTGGCCCCGCAACCTGCGCGCCCTCTCGGTGGGGCCCTTGCTCATCTCCCCCATGCACTACACGTGGGACGACGGGTACGTGAGTGACGCGGAGACGGCAGTCGTGTGGAACAACGAACACGTCGAGACCGACTGGGACCGCGCCAAAGCCCAGAAGATGCGGGAGCAGCAGGCCCTGAGTCGCGAGGCCAACAACTCTGACGTGCTGCGGTCCCCACTGGCCAGCGCCGCCCGGGACCAGCGCTGGGGGGCCGCGGCCCAAGCAGCAAAGCAGGCGTCGCTGGCCCAGCCTCCTGGCGCTCGCCGGGGACAGAAGGGCCCCCTGCGGACCCCCGGCAGGCCGTGGAGGGCTCTCCACGCAAGGTGGCTTCCAGCCAGCTCTGGCTCAGCAATCACGTGCACACAGGCAGCTTTAATGGAGTGCCTACTGTATGCTAGGAACAGGGCCTGGAACGGGGGGATCAGATGGGAACGAGACATGGATCATATATTCAGGTGCCGAACGCAGAGGTGCTCGCCGTGTACTGGCCTTCTGTGTTAACGGCAGGGAGTGAAGCATAGTTATTCCCTAGGCCAGTGGCTGATTCAGTCATCAGGCTTTTATTGACCACCACCCCCCACCGCCCCAAGAATCAGCACTAGCGATACACAGTCATTGTTTTGATTCATTTAAGTATTTATTGAATGCCTACTGTATGTTGGGCACCAACCATTCTAGGCTCTGGGAATACTGAGATTAACAAGACCCTTTCATTCATTTCTTTGAACAACATATGGAGCACCCACGATGTGCCTGGTACTTGTGACACAAAGACAAGTTCTTATTGACTCAGAGCATTTATCGAGTGCCTGATGTGTGCTGGGAACTCTGAGCTTGGTGCTGGAGATGAAGAGAAACAAGGTGCTTTGCATTCTTCCATTGGTTTCTTCTCCACCCATGTAAAGAGCACCTACTGTGTGCCAGGCATTAGTGATACAGTATAACACTCGCCGGGTGGGCACTGGATCACCTCCGTGTGTGCCGGGCCACATGCCAAGTGCTGGGCCAACCGAGATGAACAAGATGAGTCCTGTATTTCTTCATGCAGCGGGCATTTATTGAATGCCTACTGTGTACCAGACCTCATGGACTTCCAGTCGGACTGGAGAATGATTGGCTGAGTTCGATCCCTGTCTGCCCCCGAGCCCCTCCACCCAGTCACCCAAGCTTGTGCAGACAAAATCCGCCCCCCCCCCCCGGACTTGGTAGTGAGTTCAGAGTCTCATTCTCTCCAGTGCTGTGGGAAGAGGGTATTTCGCTGCTCCAAGGACAAAAGACCCCCGCCAGAAGCCCTTTGTCAGTTGCGCAGAGCGGCGCTACCCCAGAACTGGGCACGTGTGGAGCCGCGATCCTTTATGACATTGGGATTTGAATCCCAGCCCAGCACCTGGGAGGTGTGGGAGACTGTGGAGCGGGACAAAGCGTCCAGTTCAGGCCTGTGCAGCACTGTGAGGACTGCCTGAACAGGGTGGCTTGGGACACCCAGTCCAGAGAGGAGAGACTGGGGTGTTGCCATTTTTCTCCCCATCACCAACATGGTGGAGCTGCAGGGAACAGGACAGCAGCCCCCAGTGGAGGCGGGACCACTTATACCAAACCCCGCCCCTCTGTGCCTGGTAACGGCGCATCTACCAGATTGGGACTGACACTGACCAAAGCAGAGGGCCTCCTGCAGACCAGCAAAACCACCGGTTCCAAGGCACCGTCAGACATCAGTCCAGCGGTTTTGCATTTTCTGATTTGATTTTTCGTCAATTCTTATTATATATATATATATATATATATATATATATATATATATTTCTTTTTCTTCTTCCTTCTCTTCTCTATTCTGGTTATTGGTTTGTTTAAGCAGGCATTTTTAATCTATGCTTTTTACACCTCTTCTGTATCTCCTTCTTCTTTATTTTCCTCTCTCTCTCTCTCTCTCTCTCTCTCTCTCTCTCTCTCTTTCTAGATTAAGCCGTATAGTTTCTCTGATTCTCTGCCTGGTCAATTCTTTTTCTGCTTTCCCCACCCCTGTCATTTCTCTCTTTGTATGGGATAAGGCATCCTCCACCACCACCACCACCCCTTTTTCAATTTTTTCCAGGGTTACTTCAATGAACAAATCAAAGCACACCTGGTAGAAGGTCCAAACCATCACTACAAGTAGGGTGGCATTATCTCATAATTAAGGAGTCTATCCATCAAGGGGAGCTAACAATTGTAAATGCTTATGCCCCCAAGTTGAAAACACCCAAATATATAAATCAATCAGAAACATAAGCATCTTATTAAGAATACAGCAATTGCAGGGGACTTTAATGGACAGATCATATGGGCAGAAAATCGATAAAGAAACAATGGCTTGAATGATACACTGCACCAGATGGACTTGACAGATATATTCAGAACTTTTCATCCCAAAGCAGCAGAATATACATTCTTCTCAAGTGCACATGGAACATTCTCCAAAATACATCACAATAAAACCCTCAATAAATATAAAAGAATTGAGATCATACCATGCATGCGTTCAGATCACAATGCTATGAAACTTGAAATCAACCACAAGAAAAAATTTGGAAAGCCTCCAAATGCATGGAGGTTAAGGAAATCATACTAACCAACGAATGGGTCAACCAGGCAATTAAAGAAGAAATTTTAAAAATATATGGAAGCAAATGAAAATGAAAACACGACAGTCCAAACCCTTTGGGATGCAGCAAAGGCAGTCCTAAGAGGGCCTATCTCAAGAAACAAGAAAAATCCCAGAATCAAGCCTCACACTTAAAGGAACTAGAAGCAGAGCAGCAAAGAAACTTCAAAACCAGCAGAAGAAGAGAAATAATAAAGATTAGAGCAGAAATAAACAATATGGAATCCAAAAAAAAAAAAAAACAGTGCAACAGATCAATGAATCTAAGAGTTGGTTTTTTGAAAGAATAAACAAAATTGATAAACCCCAGATTTCTCAAAAAGAAAAGAGAGAGCACCCAAATAGATAAAATCACTAATGAAAGAGGAAGGATCACAACCAACACCACAGAAATACAAGCAATTATCAGAGAATACTATGAAAAATTATTTGCCAAAAAACTAGACAATCTGGAAGAAATGGACAAATTCCTAGACACCCACACACTACCAAAACTCACACTGGAAGAAATAGAAAATTTCAACAGACCCGTAAGCAGTGAAGAAATTGAATCAGTTATCAAAAATCTCCCAACGAATAAGAGTCGTGGGCCAGAGAGCTTCCCAGGGGCATTCTACCAGACATTTAAAGCAGAGTTAGTACCTATTCTTCTTAAGCTGTTCCAAAAAATAAAAACAGAAGGAAAGATTCCGGATTCATTTCATGAAGCCAGCATTACCTTGATTCCCAAACCAGACAGAGACCCCACAAAAAAAGGAGAATTACAGGCCAATATCCTTGATGAACATGGATGCCAAAATTCTCAACAAGATACTAGCAAATTGAATTGAAGAGTATACTAAAAGAATTACTATGATCAAGTGGGATTCATTCCTGGGCTGCAGGGCTGGTTATTTGCCAATCAATCAACGTGATACATCACATCAATAGAAGAAAGGATAAGAACCATATGATGCTGCCAATAGATGCAGAGAAAGAATTTGACAACATACAGCATCCTTTCTTAATAAAAACCCTCAAGAAAGTCAGGATAGAAGGAACATACCTTAGCATCATAAAATCCATGTTTGAAAGGCCCACAGCTAATATCATCCTCAATGGGGAAAAACTGAGAGCTTTCCCCCTGAGATCAGGAACACGACAGGGATGTCCACTCTCACCACTGTTGTTTAACATAGTGCTGGAGGTCCTAGCATCAGCAATCAGACAACAAAAGGAAATAAAAGGCATCAGAATCGGCAAAGAAGAAGTCAAACTTTCGCTTTTCGCAGATGACATGATACTCTACATGGAAAACCCGATCGACTCTACCAGAAGCCTACTAGAACTGATCCATGAATTCAGCAAAGTCGCAGGGTACAAAATCAATGTACAGAAATCAGTTGCATTTCTATACACCAACAATAAAGCAATAGGAAGAGAAATTAAGGAATCAATCCCATTTACAATTGCATCAAGAACCATAAAATACCTGGGAATATACCTAACCAACGAGGTAAAAGATCAGTATGCTGAACACTATAGAAAATTTATGAAATGGGGCACCATGTGTCTCAGTCGGTTGCTCATTTGATTTCAATTCAGGTCATAATCTCCCAGTTTGTGCGTTCCAGCCCCGCGTCAGGCTGTGTGCAGACAGCTCAGAGCCTAGAGCCTGCTTCGGATTCTGTGTCTCCCTCTCTCTCTGCCCCTCTCCCGCTCACACTTTGTCTCTCTCTCTCTCTCTCTCTCTCTCTCTCTCTCTCTCTTTCTCTCTCTCTCTCTCTCTCTCTCTCTCTCTCTCTCTCAAAAATAAATAAACATAAAACATTTTTTTAAAAAAAGAAAGAAAAAGAAAACCAAGGTGGGAGGCATCATAATCCCAGACTTTAGCCTTTACTACAAAGCTGTAATCATTAGACAGTAAGGTATTGGCACAAAAACAGACATATAGACCAATAGAAGAGAACCCAGAATTGGATGCACCCATAAATGTATGGTCAACTAATTCTTGACAAGGCAGGAAAGAGTATCCAATGGAAAAAAAACAGTCTCTTTAGCAAATGGTTCTGGGAGAACTGGACAGCAACATGCAGAAGAATGAAACTGTCCCACTTTCTTCCACCATACACAAAAATAAACTCAAAATGGATGACAGACCTAAATGTGAGACAGGAAACCGTCAAAACCCTAGAGGAGAAAATAGGCAACAACCTCTTTGACCTCAGCAGCAGCAACTCCTTTCTCGACAAGGGAAATAAAGCAAATATGAACTATTGGGACCTCATCAAGATAAAAAAAAAAAAAAACCTTCTGCACAGCAAAGGAAACAATCAACAAAACTAAAAGGGAACTGACAGAATGGGAAAAGATATTTGCAAATGACATATCGGATAAAGGGTTAGTATCCAAAATCTATAAGGATCTTACCAAACTCAACACCCAAAAAAAACAAATGATCCAGTGAAGAAATGGACAGAAGACATGAATAGACACTTTTCCAAAGAAGACATCCACATGGCTAACAGACATATGAAAAGGTGCTCAACATTGCTCATTATCAGGGAAATACAAATCAAAACCACATTGAGATACCACCTCACACTGGTCAGAGTGGCTAAAATGAACAACTCAGGAAACCACAGATGTTGGAGAGGATGTGGAGAAATGGGAACCTTTTTGCCCTGTTGGTGGGAATGCAAACTGGTGCAGTCACTCTGGAAAACAGTGTGGATGTTCCTTAAAAAATTAAAAATAGAATTATCCTATGAGCCAGCAATAGCACTACTAGGAATTTATCCAAGGGATACAGGAGTGCCGATTCATGGGGGCACATGTACCCCAATGTTTATAGCAGCGCTATCAACAATAGCCAAATCATGGAAAGAGCCCAAATGTCCATCGATGGATGAATGGATAAAGAAGATGTGGTTTACATATACAATGGAATACTACTCAGCAATGAGAAAAATGAAATCTTTCCATTTGCAACAACGTGGATGGAACCGGAGGGTGTTGTGCTAAGTGAAATAATTCAGTCAGAGAAAGACAGATATCATATGTTTTCACTCATATGTGGAATTTGAGAAACTTAACAGAAGACCATGCGGGAAGGGAAGGGGAAAAAATAGTTTGAAACAGAGAGGGAGGCAAATAAGAAGAGACTATTGAATACAGAAAACAAACCGAGGGTTGATGGTGGAGGGGAGTTGCCGTGGAGGGGAAAGTGGGTGATGGGCATTGAGGAGGGCACATGTTGGGATGAACACTAGGTGTTGTATTTAATTGATGAACCATGGGAACCTACTCCCAAAGCCAAGAGCACACTGTATACACTGTATGTTAGCTAACTTGACAATAAATTATATTTTAACTAACTAACTAAATAAATAAATAAATTTCTACCTGAAGCTCAAGGAGGAGGAGGAGGGGAGGAAGAAGAGGAGGAGGAGGAGGCGGCAGCACCTGGGTGGCTCAGTTCATTAAGCATCTGACTTGATTTCGGCTCCGGTCCCCATCTCACAGTTTGTGAGATCAAGCTGCCCGTTGGGCTCTGTACTGATAGTGTGGAGCCTGCTTGACATTCTCTCCTTCTCTCTCTGCCTTCCCCCCACTCGCACCCCCTCTTTCTCAAAATAAATAAATAAACATTTAAAAAAAAGAATAATAATAACGAGAAAAAAGCTTTAATGCCAAACTGTTTCTTCTGCTGTAATTATTTGTTTTCTGTGTCATAGATATATAGTAGCGTAAAAAGTTCCAGTCTCGTGGAAGAGAATTGGTTGATTTGGCTGTTCCTTCATACCCTATGTCAGTCTTCATACACTATTTAGATATAAATTATATAAAAATAATTTGTATTTAATTATTTTTAGCTTTGCTTTTGCCCTTGCCAATCCTTTGGAGATGAACCTAGTGCTAGTACTGATTTTATCAATTTTAACCTATTTTGATATATTCCCATTTCATGGCTGATAATGAGGTTGCTTAAGCAGCCTTTTGAAATCACATTTCCTCCTAATTGGCACATAATTCTTGGTCGTGGCATTTGTGGGTATTGATTTATGTTTTTTTCTTATGTTAACTTCTGGGATATCTTTTACAAAATTAAATAGCAATTCCCCAAATGAAAGCAAATTTCGTGGACATTCACTCCCTCGTATGAGTATATTTGAAATCTCTTTGACAGAGAGCTGAAGTGTGCTCTTAAGTCTGGAGAAGAACACTACAACTGCTGAGTGGAAGATTAAAGAATATAACAAACGTCACAAAAAATGAAAGCGGATTTATGGATTTAGAGAGTTTGATACCATAACCACAACAGGAGAAAATGACATGATGCTTGAATTGCGAGGCTCTGAGATATAACTGATTTTTCTTTTCCCCTTGAAATGAATTGAAGTTGGTAGACAAGCTCATGAAAGAAATAGCATTCATGATATACACATGCCTGGCTTCTTTTCAAAATCATAGGATTGCTATATCTTTTCCTGAGAAGTGATTTGCAACAAATCGTTTGAACAATTCTGTAAAGTATTTTGCAGTGTAATCCTTAATTGGGTAAATTAGAGACACTGTTTTTTTTAAACCACAATTAGCACGAAAATGGCTCAAAATTCCATTGAAAAAATGCTATGCTATGTTAAGTGCTTAATTACTAAACAAATTAAATATATGTTAAAGTCTAAACAAAATAACTCTGCATTAAATTAGTGGAAAAAAGAAGAAAGTCTAAACTCTGTTCTCTCAGGCACGGAGTTTCTCCAGGTCTGAGATGTGACAGGAGGAGGGTCATTAACACGTGTTAAAAAGAAACGACAAAGCGAGCCACTGTGACTCAGCATCTAGGCACCTTGAGCTTGATCCTGGTCTGGGACTTGGGATGAAGTAGGCCACTGATGGGGACTTCTGAGGGACTCACAGGGATGTCAAATTCTACCACGCTCCAAAGCAGATTTGCCTGTTCCCTTGAGGTCAGAGGTCACAGGGACTTCTTAGCCTTGTCTTCCAGGGGTGCAGTGGGAAGGTCTCTGATGAAGGGATCCTGGGAGACCTGGCTCCCACGGAGGTCCTAAGAGACCCCCACAACACGTCTGACTCCACCCAGCCTTCCCCTCCTGGCACCCAGAGTGCAGTGTGGGGAACCCCTAGCTCTAGAAAAAGGAACAACAAAGGGCGCCTGGGTGGCTCAGTTGGTTGAGCGTCCGACTTCGGCTCAGGTCATGATCTCATAGTTCATGGGTTCAAGCCCTGCGTCAGGCTCTGTGCTGGCAGCTCAGAGCCTGGAACCTGCTTCTCATTCTGTGTGTCCCTCTCTCTCTGCCCCTCCCCTGCTCATGATCTGTCTCTCTCTGTCTCTCAAAAATAAATAAATGTTAAAAAGAAAAGAAAAGAACAGAAAGAAAAAGGAACAACAAGCCCCAAACAGAGTCGTTTGTCTCTCATGAGAGCAAACTAAGAATTAATCACAGTTTCAACCTCTCCCACGAATGACCATTTAGCAGCTGATCCAAAATTTCTGAATCAGCGCTAATGAAATCATCTGCATGGTAAAAACCCAGTTGCTCCTTCCCCACCCCAAAAGAAGGTGAAACAATCTTTTTTTGTTGTTTCGTTGTGCTAAGACCTTCCTTGCCCCACTCTCCTGCCCATAAAAGCCTCTCATTTTGTGCAACTGGGACCATCTCTCTACTTGCTAGATGGGATGCATCTCCATTCATGTATCACTTAATAAAGCCAATTAGATCTTCCACTTTATTCAATTGAATTTTTGCTCTTTAACACATCTACAAGCCAATAGCATGTTTGTCTTAATTCATTTGTGCCTCTATAACAAAATACTACAAACTGGGGAGCTTATAAACAACAGAAATTTACTTCTCATAGTTATTTTTAAATGTTTTAAGCTTATTTATTTATTTTGAGAATGAGAGAGAGCACAAGCAGAAGAGGGGCAGAGACAGCGAGAGAGAATCCCAAGCAGGCTCTGTGCTTTGCTGTCAGCGGCAGAGCCAAACTCAGGGCTTGATCCCACGACCCTGGGATCATGACATGAGCCAAAATCAAGAGTCAGATGCATAACCAACTGAGCCACCCAGGCACCCCTATTTCTCATAGTTGTAAAGGCCGGAAGTTCAAGATCAGGACCCAGCATTTTCAGTATGGTGGCTGGTGAGGGCCCACTTCCTGGTTCATAGCTGGTGCCCTCCTCTGTTCTTGCATGTTGGAAGGGTCTAGGGAACTCTCTGTAGTCTCTTAGAAGGGCACTGATTCTATTCATGAAGGCTCCACCCTCATGACCTAATCCCCTCCCAAAGGCCCCACCTCTTAATACATCTTTGGGGGTTAGCATTTCAACATAAGCAATTTGGGGGGGACACTAAAATTCAGCCCAGAGTGATGTCTATGGATGCTTCATTGCTTTCATTCCAGCTTTCCCTACCCGGCCCTACCCAAAGTCAAAAGTATGGGAGCCTAAAACACACATACACACACCTCTAAAACCCATTTACCCTCAAGAAGCCAGCTGATAAAATCAATCTATGAGTTAGTAAAGGATTGGCAGAACTTTAGATATTCACCAAAAAGAAGATGTTCTTCTCCTATTTTATGTCTTAGAGTTCTGTTGCCTTTTGTTGGGATGTGTCAAATAAAAATTACATGTGGAGCTAGACCAGAAGATTCTTTGTTTAAAAGGATTATTGCCATAATGGGAGGCTAATTACTTTAATACAGGGGAGGGAGACTATTGCGGTAGAGAAGACACTCCAACCACAGTATCTGCAAATGTTTCAAAAACAAGGCAGAAAGGAATTTTCTTTCATAGGAAAGAGTAAACAAGGTTAGGAAGAACCAGTTATGGTGGAGTGGGAAGAGTAGGTAGCATGATTAGACAGTTGAGCAGGAAATATTTTTCCTTTGGGTCAGTGATACCCTATTCTTAAGAGGGATCTTTAAGGATGGATGGTTCTAAATTCCACTGTGAGCTGAGGGCAGATACAATTCTTGGGCCTAGGGGAAGAAGAGAAAATTAAAGTTTGATCAAGTCAGAATAGCAGGTAGATTGTCTAGATTGGTCAGTGGCTATCACCAGTTCAGCTACACTTTTATAAAACAACAAATGGAAATTTGGTAGATCTCTGGCTGGCCTGGTCCTGGTAAAATGAGGGGATCATCTCTGAGTCTTATCTAAGTCACATGGAGACCAGGTGGTTCTTTTCAGTAACCCCTTTTCTGGAACATAAAAGGGGCAAGGGATTTCTTAATCTGGCTGTTTTCCAAGTGCAGTGGGCTCAAGTACAGCTCCACATTGTCCAATGTAAACAACGAGGTGACAGACCAGGTAATCAACAAGTTTGAGCACCTCTTGGACATGTGAACCCACGTTCTTTATCAGGCCTTCTGACCCTAGTAGCACTCTCACAATTTCCCCCTGTGTCAAGTCACTTGACCGCAAAGATCATCTTTTCAGCTGGAACTTTTCCGCGTTGGGGCTTCCTGTTTCACCGCAAATAAGATTTGCTTCTCCTTCCGTTTCACCTTTCCACCGCCATCATAATCAGGATTGAGTCCTCGATCCAACTCAAGTCTGAAGAGTAGTTTTCATATACATTTCAGCTTAGAGGCCTAATATAAAGGGAAGATTGAGAAACCGTTTGGCCAAATGATTGAGTGATCAGCAAAGCTTAACAAATTTTCGTGCTGTCAAGACCAAGTTAGTAACTGAGACCATTTGAGAGTCAGGTGGTCAGCCTGCAGCCAGGATCCAAAACTGACAAAGTTGTTTAGTGCCTCTGACCTTTCAGACATTGTCTTTATATTCTTTCGGCAATACTGCACAAGCCCGTTTGCCTCCTGCTCTTACATCATTCTATCAAAACTAGCCCACAGTGACCCAGTGCCCCGAAAATGGCTCTTCAGGAAATGTGTCTATAAAGTGATTGCAGGGCTTGATATGTGAGCCTTCTAAGCAACATAATTTTATGGTGGTTGTAGTTGTTACTTTGGCTGCTGCTTGGTTGTTGTTGTTTTGTTTTGTTTTTCCCCAGGGATAGGATAAGAAGAGGTTTTAGGTTATGTAATGAAGAGCAGTTAGATTTTTAGCTGGTCTGATCATCTTTGGTGCATTACATAGTCCTGGAAGACTCTGGGCTGATGAAGACCCATTCCAAAAAATTGCAGTGTTTAAGTCAAAGCAATGCTATGTGCTTGTGTCTAGGCAGAAAGCCTCCTACTGGATCAGGCCAGAGTGTGCAGAGGGGAGGCTTTCCAGCCGGCTGTGTGCATTTGAATTTGTGGGTTTACCGGAAGCCTGTGCTGGGCTAGTCCCACCTCCCCACACTCCCGCAGCTTCCTGTTACCACTCTGACCGCCTTTTCTAATTCTCTCCCATTCATTCGCTGTGCTCTGCTTCCCTGAATATGCCAGGCGTGCTCCAGCCTTGGGACCTTTTTTTAGTGGTTGCCCTCTGCCTGGAATATTTCTTCCCCAGCGAGCTGCCACTTGACTACTCCCTCATCTCCATCATGTCTTTGTCCAAATGTTTCTTGGACTACCCCCAAACACCCTAATTAAATTGACTCATATTGGTTCTTTATTTTTTAATTTTTTAATGTTTATTTTATTTTTGAGAGAGAGAGCATGAGTGGGGGAGGGGCAGAGAGCGAGGGAGGCACAGGATCCGAAGCAGGCTCCAGGCTCTGAACTGTCAGTACAGAGCCTGATGCAGGTCTCGAACTCAGGAATCTCAAGATTGAAAGCCAAAGTCGGAAGCTTAACTGACTGAACCACTCAGGTGCCCCCCCCCCAAACACCCTAATTAAAATTGCAGCCTGTGTCTCTCTGTTCCCACAGGACTTATCATATTCAGACATCCCCTCTCAATTTTTTTTCTTATATTCATTGTCTTTTTCCACTAGAATGAGAGTGGAATTTTAACCATTTTGTTTATTGCTATGCCTCGGCACTTGAAATCATGCGCAGTGCACAGTAGGTAATCAATAATTATGTGTTAAGTTAATTAACTCTATGTTAAGTAAAAACGATTTTTAATAGATAATAGAATGACAGACAATATAATTTAACACTTTTCCATGATATAAAACTATTTCTGCATACATTCATCCCAAGCCTGATCTATTTCAAATTAAAAGCCAATTTCACAGTTGTTCTTTTGGTATGAAAAAAATAATTGGATGTGGTCAGACTAAGAGCCTGGCCAGGCCTTTTGTTTATCTTGGAGGTGGAAACACTTCCTCATGTACTGCAAATCTTTCTTCCATTACCAGTTGTCACAAATATTATGTATTTTCTACTTGAGATGTCTTTCCTGATGATAGGAAAGGTTAAAACGTAGGTTCTAATAAAGTCTCCAATATCCTTATAAACAAAAACTGAAAAATGTTTTCTCCCCTTCCACTGCTCAGATATACTGAGTCATGACTCCTTCTCATTCGATGGTTCTTCTGTCCTATAAATACACTTCTCCCTTCTTGCTCAAGGCAGTCCTTTCTTGGAACACCTTGCTATCATTCAAGATGGCTGACTTAAATCAGAGAAGGAACTGCGAGGGAGAGGAGCTTGCCACTGTGGAGTTAATGACACGCAAACTCCACTCTGTTTTCACTATCTTGTAGAGAAGAATGATTATATTTGAAGAAAGGTAGTAAATGATTGCTGGAAGGAAAAGAAAAAAAAATCAATTCTGACTGTCTCTAAGGAGCAGAGTAAATCTAAAAAACAAATGTTCACTCAGGGTTCCTAGCCCCAAGAGAGCACATAAGGGGAGTCACAGTCTGTTAATCCCAGAGATACCAATCCCACAGAGCAAGAAATTCAGGAGGACCATATTGTGAAGAACCTACTGAAATAACATTCAGAGCAAACAGTGAAAATGGATGCTGGCTGGGAACTGTTCATTTGCAAGGAGGCTTGGAGGCGCAAATGCTACAAATCCAGGAAAGCTCAAAGACTAACGGGCCCACACAGGCTGGACCGTGACTACGCTGTCCTTGCTTCCTCTTTCCAGAACCCCAACATGAAAATCAATAGAGAAGGCACCACGATGTTTACAGAATTACTCAAAATGAAATGTAAGAAAGAAGAGTGAGCTGAAATCATTCAGGCTGGAAAGAAGAATGGTCAGATTTCAGTGATGGATAGTAAACCGCTCCGGGACTATTAAAAGAAAGATGACGACGACTACCTGTCCTCCACTGAACAGAAACAGATTTAAGCTGAAAGATAAAATAGAAAAGTTAGCAAGAGGGATGTCCTGTCTTTTAGAGATTAGTAACTCTTTGGTGTTTCTGACTTAGCAACCATGGGGTTTCTCTTTCCCTGGAAAGTAAATCAAACCATTTCCCCATGTTTCCGGGATTGAATGTGAAATCATGAAGAGAGTGAATGCTTAGGCACTCTTGATTCAATAGTGGCCTTTGTGTTCCCCAGCACCCCCATCTCTCCCTGCATTGGCTCCTTTATTGCTTCCAGCGAGTGCGAGCATTACTTTGTGAAAGTCTACTTGCTAGTCTTCTCACTCCATCCTTCAAAAACCTATCTAAGAGGGCTCCTGGGTGCCTCAGTTGGTTGAGCGTCTGACTCTTGATTTTGGCTGAGGTCATGATCTCACAGTTTGTGGGTTTGAGCCCCGCATTGGTCTCTGTGCTGACAGAGCAAAGCCTGCCTGGGATTCTCTCTCTCCCCCTGTCTCAAGCCCTCCCCCACTCACAGAGTGTGTGTGTGTGTCTGTGTGTGTGTGTGTGTGTGTGTGTGTAGGAGGTTTTCAGATAGGGACTTAGGAAAGGCGTCTCTGAGAAAGGCACTGGTGAGCTGATGACCAGGAGGCAGCCCCATAAAGAGATGAGATAAAGGAAACAGCATACTCATTAGCCTGCAATACTGAGCATCCTCAACACCAGTGTATGTTTACTTAGTCTTAAAAAAAAAAAAATAACTACATGTATCTTCAGATAAAAGGATATAAAGCTTTGACATTTTCCCCAAATGGCAACCAGTCACCCCAAACAAAAATTGAGATTGGGTGGTAGGAATTAATATGTTATCTAGTCAAACATTCAGGGATTGTTGCTAATCATTTCACACCAGGTCTCACAGGCAGGAAGTGCAGGTGCAGAGATTTGAAGATTCACTTTTTCATTCCACTTTGAACAGAGAATGATAGTTGAATACAATATGAGGCCTCAATGGTGGCTAAGAGTCCTCACCCTGGATCCAGATTGCCTGCATTTGGTTCCTGCCTCGACCATTAACCAGTTCTGTGACTCTGAGCAAGTTATTTTAGAACCAGTCCCGGCTTTAATGCCTTCATCTGTAAATCCTGGATAATAACAGTATCTACTTCAGAGAGTGGTTATAATGATTAGTTGTGTTCATATTTGTAAAGCATAGAGAACCATGCCTGAGACATAGTGAGTATTAAATAATTGTTAAATAAAAATAAAATACAGTAGCTGTTTTTTATGGATAACCAGAGGTAAGGGTTGATGTGGACTGTAAGAATGTCTTCACAATACTTGCTGCAGAAAAGTCATTCAGCACATTGTGGATTAAGCTTCCATCAATGGAAATTTATAATTCCATATGAGTTTAATCAAAGCTTCCTTTTGGATTATCCACCAAGGATATGCTACGTAAATTGTTAATATAAAGAACTTTGTCATGTTTGTTAATGTTTCTGAAGGGATTGCCTTTTTCTGAAGCATTTTAGCAGCATCTCCTTGTAAATGCGCATCCCGTGTGCTAATTATTAGTCTTGTTTTTTCATTTAATTTGTTAGATACCATTCTGTAAAATATCAGTTTATAGTAATTTATGCCCAGAAATGCTATATACGCATATTTAAAATATACATAAGGGTGCCTGGCTTGCTCAGTCATTTAAGCAGCCGACTCTTGATTTCGACTCAGGTCACAGTCTCAAGGTCGTGGCATCGAACCCCGAATCCTGCTCCACACCGAGCATGGAGCCTGCTTAAGATTCTCTCTCTCTCTCTCTCTCTCTCTCTCTCTCTGCGGTGCCTGGGTGGCTCAGTCAGTTAAGTGCCCGACTTCGGCTCAGGTCATGATCTCACAGTTCGTGAGTTCAAGTCCCACTTGGGGCTCTGTGCTGACAGCTCAGAGCCTGGAGCCTGCTTCGGATGCTGCGTCTCCCTCTCTCTCTGCCCCTCCCCTGCTCATACTCTATCTCTCTCTCAAGAATAAATAAACATTAAAAGATTCTCTCTCTCCCTCTGGCCCTCTCCACTGCTCTGTCTCTCTCTCAAATAAAAATAAAATAAAATCTAAATATATATATATAATAAAATATATATATATATAATTTATATATGTGAATCTCACTTCATTTTCTCCCTTGTATATTCTCTTCTCTTTCCATGTCTTATGTGTGATAAAAACAAAAGGGAGGATACCTCAGGTAGACAATTTTCAATGTATTATGTTTTCTATAAAAACCAGACCTTTAAATTTTCTAGTTCCTTCTACCCAACCCTACACACAAAGACTCTGGAGTCTCTTAAGTATTGACAAGTACTGCACCTAACATATGCTTCATGAAACTCTCAGACTTTATCTTGACGTCCTACATTCATGTCCTGGTCTTAGGGAGCATCTGAATATCTCACCATGTACCTTATCCCACATGGAATAAATATATGTATATTTTTTCCAGAAACAAGAAGCTGAGACATGGCAGTGGCACACTGGCACATGGAGTGGCCACACTGTTTTCCTTGCCTAATATTGTGAGCAACTGATTTTCAGACATTTGCACAATTACTTTTCTTCCTTCGTTTTTTTTTAATGTTTATTTATTTTTGAGAGACAGAGAGCACGCATGCATGTGAGCAAGGGAAGGGCAGAGAGTGGGGGGACAGAGGATCTGAAGCAGGCTCCGCGCTGACAGCAGACAGCCCGATGTGGGGCTTGAACTGATGAACCCTGAGATCATGACCTAGGCTGAAGTCGGAGGCTTAACTGACTGATGCACCCAGGTGCCCCGCTTCCTTTGTGTTTTAGATGATAAGTCAAAGCAACACTGTGAGGATTCAGCAGGCTTCAAATTATAATCCCCAGTACTTGCTTTTGTAAGCAAGACATTGGATAGCAATTACCGTGAAGTCAGAACCACACCGTGCATGGAACTTTGGCTCTTGTGCTCTGTGTCGTGCTGCATTGACACTCCCGGTCCTGTTGATGCAGCCCTGTGATGATTGTAATTCTATTGTGCCTGTCATATCAAATCCTCCACCATATGTGGGCCTCCAGGGATGGTGACGTGTGTCACCGCTCAAGTGTTCGCGACTCCTCAAACAAGCTTCTTCACACGGAGTCATCTGCCTACTTAAAACCCTCAAAATATATTCAGATACCACCCCTCCCCACCATTCTTGGTAAATTAAAACTAAAAACGAAAAAACAAAAAACACAAAAAAAAACACTTGTCAATCAACAGTGATTAGGCACACTGAGAGATAATAGATGCAAAAGATGCCTTGTGCATCTGAGGGCCAGGGAACTCCACATTGTGACCTGAGGAATTTGTCATGCATGACCATGACCCCTGGCATTATCTGCAGAGAACTAGCTCTCTGCCTTTGACTCTTATCTGGTAATCTCCCTGATACACGACATGGGCGTGGGCTGGCAGACCCGGTGCATCACTGCAAAGACTGTCAGCTGCATGCTGTGACTTTTGCAGGGTTCTGTTTTCAGTGCCTGGCACTTGATACTAACAGCATTTAACCATTCAACACATATTTATTGCATCTCTATTACAGTTCAGGTGCCTGGCTGGGCACCGGGGAACACATTGATGAGCACATGGCCTGTGCATTCAACATGCTTTATGGGTAGCGGAGATGAGAAGTACATAAACAGCCTTATTCACAGTAGCGAGCAGTCAATGCCAAGAGAGGATGGGGGGGGCGGGGTTAGGAAATAGGGGTCATGATGGCACTTCTGGAGGGCATTAGGCCAAATGATTCTGAATGTGTCTCTCCAGCTCCATTTCTAGGATATTTCTCACCTCATATGTTAACTGTAATCACTGCTGACTTCCCGTTCGACAGCGCATCACATACTTGAAGCCAGGTATTAAGGCCCTAGGAGACTAGTAGACTCTCTACCAGTAATTGAGAACAGATAGAGTGTGATGACTTCAGAGCAAGTATGCAACACTTAGCCTCTGTCCTATTAAACCTCAACTAGATTGGAAGGAGAGGAGAAGAGAAAGATAATTAAGAATTCCAACATGACAAGCTTTGGAGAGGTCAGGGTACAGGAGGTCATTTGGGAGCCAAATGTGTAAGACAGCAGACTCTAATAAGACAGTAACACTGTTCGCTAATGAAAGAACAACAAAAATAGAGGAGAAAAGGCATGCAGTGCGAGGAGGAACATCATAGGAAAGACGAGAGAGGAGCAGTTGATAAGCCGCATGTATAGGAATCATCAGGAAACATGTTCAGTATTCTCCTACACTATGTAATGGGGGCGCAGGGTGCAAGAGCATCTGGTTCCATGCGTCCCAAACAGACCAGATTCAGTCACTCGCTGCCAACAAAATCCAAGGAGAGAACAGTGGTGGTGAACCCAGAAGGGAATTCATTCCCGGGTGGCCAACACCAAGGACACAGCAGATGAATGTCTCAAAGACTTTCTCCACAGTGCCGAAAATACTTCTGGATTTATACAAAGAAAATGTGGGACAAGTCAGTGAGTACATGCAAGTGGATAGAAAAGGTCATGTTGATCATCGTCTTGGGGTCAATCATGGGCGAGGGCTTGCAGGCTCAGGACAGCCAGATTTGCTTGCGAGGGTACTTTTGGTTCCCAGCACCAGATGTTTTCCCCACCCAGGGTTTTGCCTGAGTTAAGAGATAAGCTGGAGGGGCACCTGGGTGGCTCAGTCGGTTAAGCATCTGACTTTGGCTCAGGTTATGATCTCATGGCTCATGAGATCGAGCCATACATGGGGCTCTCCGCGCTCTGCACAGAGCCCGTTTCGGATCTTTGGTCTGTCCTCTCTCTGCCCCTCCCCTGCTCTCTCTCTCTCACACTCAAAAATGAATAAACATTTAAAAAAAGACATAGATAAGCTGGAAAGAACTTAATTCGAAAGTACAGACTGAGATCAAAATGGAGTTAAAGTCCTCTTTCAACTATGACAAGGCATTTTTACCAGGTTGTTTCTAAGACAGGTTCCACAACGTTTTAAGCATTTCGTTTTAAGCATTCCAGATGCCATGTGTTTCCGCATACCCAATTTATGGAGAGTTACAATCCAGAGACATTATCATATTATGATAAGACTCTTCCAATGTGATAAAGAACGTGTCCCTTGGTAATTTATTTCAGATGTGATCGTCATTCCCACACAGGCCTGATTTACTCTGCTTATCCCACATAAGGGGCATTTTTCATTATGTGTTCCTTTCTGTTCGTAACTTGCCACAGTCCTCTGGGCTGTACTAACACGTGCCCTTCATCTGCACTCTGCTCACCTTGTCTTTGCTCAGGTCCCGATTTCTATGTCATTTCCCCTGCTAAGCCTTCCCTGGCCTCCAAGCGTAGGTCAGGCATCTCTCTAATAGGTTATCCTAACACTGTAATTTTCTATGGTAACACATTACTACTGTAATTATAAAATCATCTGTGTGATCATTTAATGTCTGTTCTCTCCACTTCTTTCCTAGTTAGAATGTAAGGTCCATAAAGGCAGGGGTTACCATATTCCCAAGCCTTATCAGAGAGTCCAACACATGGTAGGTACTCATTCAATATTTGTCTAGTAAACAGATGATTCAATTTAGATGGAATTATGTATGGATCTCTCTGAAGCTGAGGGGCGCCTGAGCAGCTCAGTCGGTTAAGCGTCCGACTTCAGCTCAGGTCATCATCTCACAGTACATGAGTTTGAGCCCCGCTTGGGGCTCTGCGCTGACAGCTCAGAGCCTGGAGCCTGCTTCAGATTCTGTGTCTCCCTCTCTCTCTGCCCCTCCCCTGCTTGTGTTCTATCTCTCTGTCTCTCAAAAATAAATAAGCTTTGAAAAAACAAATTGAAGCTCTCAATACATTGTTGCTAGTTTGATTTCAGAATAGAGTATACAGCTAAACATCACCACCAATATTATATAGAAATGTCCATTTCGTTGCATGCTCTTGGGATTCTTTTCCAATTAAAAATTATAATTTTCTTTTAAGTCTATGGAGATTTAAAACATTTGATCATTTAGGACAAACTCTTTTTTTTTGATATTGCTAAAATGCATCTCTGGGATCATAACTTATATCTGGTTGTAAATTATTGAAATTAGCCAAAAGCCACTCTTACTAATACTTGGCACTTCATTTGCTTTGGTGAAGTTGAAATCCATCTTCCGAAAGCATTGTGTGTATATTCGGTTTAACAGAGATTACTGTACTGAGTACAACGTGCCCTGGCTCATTACATTTTCTTATTTACTAAGAGTTAAACCAGAAATTACTTTTGTTTCCTCTCTTTTACAACTTTTGAAAATAGTTGGTAGCGAAAATGTAGATCCCTACTTCACACTGTAAATCAACATTGATTCCATTCAGAATGAAAAAGCTAAAGTTAAGGAAAGAATATGAGGGGAATATATAAGTTAAAGGGGACTTTCTACGTATGCTATTTGAATATGCCCAGGACATCATAACAGTATAAATTTCAAATCATTTAAAAAGTAAGAATTTATTTTCCACCAAAAGGAGAAAAATACTTATAAATGATTGGCAAAGACTTAATTTTTTTTACTATAGAAAAACTCTTGATTTTTTTAAAATTTTAGTTTAATGTGTATTCAGTTTTTTTTAATGTTTTTTTTTAAACTTTATAGTTTATTGTCAGGTTGGTTTCCATATAACACCCAGTGCTCTTCCCCACAAGTGACCTCCACCAAGACCATCACCCCCCATTACCTTTCTCCCTTCCCCTTCCACCCTCAGTTTGTTTTCAGTATTCAAGAGTCTCTCGTGTTTTGTCT
>CM053579.1:9622542-9695918 GCA_028646485.1 Cryptoprocta ferox | reverse complement strand
AACAAGGTGGGGACAGAGACAGCAAAATTCTGAGGGCAGTGCAAAAGCATATAACCCGCCAAGAGGAGAGATAAGAGTATGCTACGGGATGTATATCTGGATGGCAGCAGAAAAGAGGGAGAAGCAAAGAAAAAAGGAAAGAAAAAAATGAAAAAAAAAAAAAAGCCAACTCCCCCGAGCGGATGGGCGTGGTCTGGCGTCAGGTCAGGTCTCGGGGGCTGCTCTCTCCGCGGCCCCGCCTTGGTGGTTGCGGGGAGAAGTATGGCGCCGCCTCGAAGCTTTGCCGGAACCAAGCGTTGCAACCGCCCTTCTGAGTCCGGTCTGCCTGTGCCGCGGGCGAGCCACACTGTACTCTCCAAGCTCCGCCTCGCTTCCGAATCCCAGTCCGTGCAGTTCAACACCGTCACCGGGGATGAGGTGCGTTCCCGCTGGCGGCTGGCCTCCAGGCCCGGCTTGCGCCGCCTTTAATGTTTTATTTATTTTTGAGAGAGAGAGAGAGAGAGAGAGAGAGAGAGAGCGAGCGAGCGTGAGCAGGGGAGGGTCAGAGAGAGAGGGAGATAGAGAATCCGTAGAAAAGTCCAGGCTCTGAGCTAACTGTCAGCACAGAGCCCAACGCAGAGCTCGAACCCACAAACCCGGGAGATCATGACCTGAGCCGAAGCTGGATGCTCAACCGACTGAGCCACCCAGGCGCCCCAATGTTCATTTAGTTTTGAGAGACAGAGACAAGGCACAAGTGGGGGAGGAGCAGAGAGAGGGAGACACAGATTCCGAAGCAGGCTCCAGGCTCTGAGCTGTCAGCACAGAGCCCTACACGAGGCTCAAACCCACCAACCGTGAGATCATGACCTGAGCCGAAGTCGGCTGCTTAACCAACTGAGCCGCCTGAAAAAACTCTTTAAAAAGTTAGTTCACAATAACCCAACAAGGGAAAAGTGACAAGTGACAGGGGAATAATTTCAGAAAGCATTTAAGTCAATGACTTAAAACATGAAACCATGTGTAACTCACTAGTAATTAAATGAATGCAAATTAAAACAACGGAGTAATATTTTTTTGCTATAAAATTGTCAAATTAAGATAAATTATATCACACCAGGTTCGTGGGTGGCCAGGGGTACAGGAACTTTCACGTGCCTGATGGTGGAAGATTTATAGCAGCACAACTCTTTTGCTATGAAAAATTGGGCAGCGTCACACATTGCGGAGGGAAAGTAAAATGTGCATATAGGACAGGAAAACTGATTTCCTTCTACCCTTCAGGATCTTCCAACTGGTCTACGAATAAAATTGACAGGGGACAGATTTACAGGGAAAAGAAAGCCAAGTTGGCACAAGGAGCCCCAGTAATGAAATTGAGACCCGAAGAAATGACCAAGGCAGGCAGTTTCTGTACTTTTTAGAGAAAGAGACAATAAATCTGTCCGGAACTGACAGGACAGAGGAACGTTATGCTGGCGAGCTTCAATTAGTGAGGAATTCTAAACAGAACGTGGGCTGTGGTTATCAATTAGTAAAAAGTAACAAGGGCTGTTTCTAAAACGTCCTCCCCTCTAAATTCCCTACGTCTAGCGATAAGAATTTCTCTCTACCCCCTGCTACAGGAAAGGCACCTTTCACACGGAGATTCATTTCCTCCTTTCAGGAGGACACAGGAGGGTCTGAGTGTCCTTGCACTGGCTGTTTTTTAAGTGGCTTTAATTCGAAATAATCAGTATGCTGTTGTGGTACATTTTGGGGCCGGCCTTCCCTGGGCCCCCTATATGGGGCCAGTTACTTTGGAAAACAGTATCACGATTCCTCAAAAGGTTGAACATAGAATTGAAGAGAAATGAAAACAAATGTCCATTCAAAATCTTGTAGATGAGCAATGTTAGTAAGAATAGGCAAAAAAGGGAGAGCAACTTAAGTGTCTATCAATTGATTGACGGATAAATGATATGGTACGTGAATACAATAGAATTTATGTGTCTAGTTGTAGCATATCATTGAGGAAGGGTTGAAACTCTCAGTCTTTAGCTTGAAAACTAATGCCATTTTAGTTTCTCAATGACTTTGTAATATAATATAGCAATAAAAGCAAATGACGTACTGATCCAATCACAACAAGGATGATCCTTGAAAACATTATGCTAAGAAAGTCACAAGCCAGTCACAAAGGATCACATGTTGTATGATCCCATATATATGAAATGTCCTGAGTAGGCAAGTCTCTAGAGATATGAAATCATGGTTGCCCAGGACTGGACAGGTGGGTACTGTATACAGTTTAAATGGTAGGCTTGTATTTTAATTTTATGTAATTAAAGTTGTTATAAATAATACAAAAAAAAAAAAAAAAAGAAGCTCTCCAAAGGCAGGAAGGGGGGAAGAAAGCCACTAGACTAAGTGTGTCCTTTTGAATGAAGCTTAAAACCTGCATACATTTTGGGGACACCTGGGTGGCTCAGTCGGGTAAGGGTCCAACTCTTGATTTTGGCTCAGGTCATCATCTCACAGTTTGCAAATTCTAGTCCCACATTTGTGCAGAGCCTGCTCGGGATTCTCTTTCTCTCCCTCTCTGCCCCTCCCCTACTCACGAGCTCTCTCTCTCAAAATAAATAAACGTGAAAAAAAAAAAAGTAAACCTGCATACATTTTGATGTATTTTATAATATGAAAAGAGCTAAATATTTAGTCATTCAATCAACAAATATATTTGAAGGCTTACATGAAGCCTGCATGTTAGCCAGAGAGACAGACATTGGCCAGATACGTTAAACGATTGAAAATTGTAAACGTGATAGGAGTCATAAAGAAGATAAATGTGATGTTATCAGAGCATGATCATTTAATACAGGTGCTGGGTATACAACAGTGATCAAAATAGGCAAAAATTCCTGTCATCATGAAATTACAACCTAGTGGGGAAACAGAATGCAAAAAATAAATTAGTGAAATATATGGTATATGTGATGCTTATACTTCACTGTGCAAAACAGAGTGGGGCAAGAGACATGGGTCTTTGTTTAAAATAGGATGCTTCAAGGGGGGCCTGGGTGGCTCAGTCGGTTAAGAGTCTGACTCTTGGTTTCGGCTCAGGTCATGATCTCACAGTTCTTGAGTTTGAGTCCCGCATCAGGACAGCACGGAGCCTGCCAGGGATTCTCTCTCTCCTTCTCTCTCTGCCCCTCCTCCACTCTCTCTGTCTCTCAAAATAAATAACCTTAAAAATTAAAAAAATATATAGGATGTTTCAGGAAGGCTTTTCTGCAGAGCAAAGATCTGAAGTGGGGGGGGGGGGCGGCAGCTGGCCATGAAGATATCTAGCAGCAGTATTCCAAGTAGGAAACAAAGCTGGTGCAAAGCCCCTGAGGAGGAACTGCGCCTGACCAATTAATTAGGAAAATCTCAAGATCAGTGTAGCTGGAGCAGGGTGTCTAAGGGAAGGTTGTCATAGAAGGTTGAGGTCGGAAAAGTAACAATTTAAAGGGGGCAGGAATATTTTAATTTTACTCTGAATGAGCTGGAAAGCCCTTGGATCATCGGATCATCGGATTGTTTTCAGCAGAGGAAAATGAACTGATTTGGATCCTTCTGGTTGCTGTGTTGAGAACAGACCATGTTGGGGGGAAAAGCAGGAAGCCTTTAGGAGGGAGACAACAGTGTCTTGTGTTAGAGTGGTGGCAGTTCTGGTAGATCAGGGATATAGTTTGAAGATGGGGCCGACAGCATGTGCTAGGCTGTGATGAAGAAGAGGCGGGAATTACTCTAAGTTTGGGCGGGGCAACTAGAAGAATGAAGCAGGCATTTACTGATACAGAGAGAATTTTGAATTGCTTATTAGACTTCCAAGGCTGAGGTGTAGCAGGAGGCAGTAAATTATATAATTCTGGAAGACAGTAGACCTGGGCTGAGTATATAAGTTTGGGAGTTATCAGTGTAGAAATGATATTTAAATCCAGATGATCTGATGATTTCATCCAGGGGCATAAGAAGTTTCGAGGACTGTGCCTCAGTGTCAACAAATTAGCAAAATAAAGAGGAACAGCTAAGGAGAATGAGGAGTAGTCATAGAACATTCACAAGGGTGCTTGGTCTAATCAGGATGTATACATAGGTTTCATTCTATTATTGTTTATTGCTTTATTATGTATAGTGGTGGAAAAATTAGAAACAATCGCAGTGTCCAACAGTAAATTCTGGTGGATCTGTTTAATGGAATATGATGCAATGATTACAGGTTCTGATAATGACATAGCTTACGATCTAATCATCCTGGGGGTAAAAACTGGAATTATTCAGGATGAATTGTCTAATACAATACTCAGTCAAGGCAGACATTATTATCATTTTTGATAAATTAGTTGAGGATCAGAGATCTTCTCAAGTGTCTTCACTAATTCTTTAACCCGGGTTAAGGGCTGATGAATATATCCTTTTGTTGACAAGGTTAGAGGTGTTCAGAATGTTAAAAGTAAGAATGTGACCTCAGGAGGAATATATGGTTCATAGGGATACCTTTCAAGCCCTATATGACAGTTCTTGGCAAATATCCCCATACACAGATTATTTGCTCTCTGGCCCTCATCCAAGCCAAGACTGGCATCATCAAGATAGGGTCAATCATTATTCCAGTTGACCCTGACTCTATCAGTTCTCAAACTGTAGAGCTCTTGAAGAAGGGTGAATGAGGGAGGAGTTTCATCCTTAGGGGCTCTAGCTCATGTCAAGGTTTAGAAGACGTGGCTGCTGAGTGCAGAAGCGGGGCCAGAGAGAATTCTTGTTTTCTCCCGGATGCCTCACGGAGCTCTGGGGTAACTGACTGGTTCTGTCACCCTTCATCAGACCAAAAACAGAACAAAGATCCCTATTAGAATTCAAGCTCCCCAAGGGCAGTAAACTTTGTTATTTTTCACAGTTGTATCTCCTTATCTAGAAGAATACCTGCAACACAATAGTCTTAATAAATATTTTGTGAATGCAATTCATTGTATCCTTGGGAATCTGAAACAAGACAAAGGTCCAGGCAGTGTTTGTTCTTCTAGTTCTGTGGTTCTCAGCTCTAGCTGCACATCAAAAACTCCGGAAACCATTTTAAAAGCACAGCTGCTTTGGTAACACCCCCCAGAGATCCTAATTTAGTTAAAATGGAGTAGGTCCCATGCATCAGTATCTAAGATCTCCCCAGAAGATTCCAATGAGTACCCAGAATTATGAACAAATGTTTGAAGCAGTCACCACTTGGGCTGCTCAAAGTAACGAGATGCCGGTTTTAGTCCTTAGGACTTGGGTGGCTTTCTTAGGTCTCCTATGATTGGGGCCTGTTGCTTCGGCTGGGCTCTTCAGAGCCACGTCTGGTCCTGGGCAGCTGTCAGGGTTCTTGGTCCCAGAAGTCCAGGTGATGCTCATCCTTAAGGACCAGAGAAAAAAGCCAATTCTAGTTGGGAGCTTAGATAGTTGAGCAGATCTGAGGGGCTTTGAGGGTGTAGTGACTTGACCTCGAGGACTAGCATGACAATGTGGTCCTCCTCGTTTGTAGGGAGAAAAGGGATTTGGAGGCCAGAAATGCAACACGGCCTGACGTCTCTATTTTTTATGCACTGACGTCTCCCCTGCTGGGGAAAGGGAAGTATGTGTTCTTTTCATACTACATAAATTATTATGATTATGGGACTGCATAATAGTACACATAATCACAAATCTCTTTGGATAGAAAAATGCCCCAGAATGGCACACACATAATTTAAAGTACAATTTCAAGGGATGTATCAGGTCACATTCCTACTTATCCATATCAGAGAAGATTTATTATCTGACAAACATAGAATAGATTATGAAATGAAACTTTCCAAAAGTCATTGCTGACATTGCAGTCCAATTCTCGCCCTTTATTTCCCCAGAAAGAATGTCATAGACTCAATCTACAGATAAACATATAGCACTTTATTTTGCTTTATTCCACCTTCACGAATTGGACAGAAAATCCCTCTGGGTTCTTTTGATTATGGATTATCCCTTTAGAATGCCCTCACTGGAAGTGTTTCATGACAAAAAAAGTTATTGTGAAATGACATTTTTTGCCCTTTGAAGTAAGAATATAACAGTGAAAATAACTTTTATGAGACCTGGTGGGAATCTTACTCATTGTGATGGTAGATAAGTATATTCAGAGGTAGAAAAATTGTAGAGGCGTTATCCTTTGGAAACAAAAAGAAAACAGGCCTCTATATTGAGGTGATATAGACACTTTTTTATATATATATATTTTTGTCCAGTTGAGCATCGCTAACTATAGTTTTTGCAAATGAGGTCTTTACTCACTTCTTTATATCTGCAACTTGAAGTCCATAAGCTTGGTCATTCTAAACATAATCTGGAACTGTCATGGCCAAAATCAGCTAATTAAATTTGTGCAGTAACATTGACCTAGAAAGGCTTCAGGTTAAGGCTGCTTATTTCATCCAGAAATGCAGTAGGAAGATCCCATTTATTTGAATTTCTCTTGCAGCCCACACTACATTACATTAAATTAGGACAACTGTTCTTAATGATATTAATTAGGTCAGCAAAGGTCAAATATTACTCAAATAAACAGAGGAGGAGCTATGCATCTGTCTCATGCTGTGTCTGCAAAAAGAAAGTTAAATAAGAAGTCGGGTGATTTGTATCAGAAAGCACTGGTGACTGTCCCTCTTGGCTACTTAAGGAATTGGCAGATATTCTGGGAACACCACAAGCTATTATTTTTAGGAGACCATGGCTTCCCAGAGCATTAGTAAGGGGAAAGTTTGGAGCCTGCATATCTCAAAGAAAAAAATTATACCCAGGTAGTAGCAGACAGATCAAGTTCATATTATCATCTGGAAAGAGGTGGTCCATATTGATTTCAGTAGGGCTCGCAATTTTATTTCATATGATTTTCTCACTGATAAAAAAATAAATTATGATAATGACCATATTACTTTGAGTAAAAACAGGGAATAAGTTATTGGGGGACTTGGAGTCAAATTTGGTGCTTATGCAGCATAGTAATTCATGAACAATGTCCTTGATAGTATTTAACACCATTATTAACCTTCCCTATAAAGCACTTGAGGTAATATCCAACAAAATTTCAGACAGAATTAAGTCATTTGCAGTTTCCAACATTCTGGAAAGTATAAATGCAATTTTAAGCAATCGTGATAAATTGGAAAGATGAAATTTGGCTAGGATATGTACATAATGGCCTACTGCTAAGGAAGGAAGATATTTCAGGATGGAACTGAATGCCTGTAAGCAACATTTCTACCCTGAGCTCAAAGTCAGTGTGACACTGGGTATAGGAAGAGGCAAATACAATGACAGAGAAAGAAAGTCTTGCCTTTGTCTGAAGAGTATAAGAATATTAGATTAATTTGAGCCACTAACCTTTGCACAGGAGGTAGGAATTCTAGAGAGGATCCAGAGAAGAATGATCAGATTGATTTAAACATATATATAATGGGTCTAATGGAAAAGATGTGTGATTTTTAAGATGAGATTCCTAGGGGAGGATGCAGTTAATGTTTTTCAAATATATGAAAAATTTGAAATATATGAAAAATGAGGATGGCGATTACTCAATTTCCATGTTCTTTGAATACTTTTGTATGATCTATGTTTAAACTTGGGCAACACCTATATTTTTATTTCTAGAATAGATTGTTAATTGATGTCTGATAATGATAACCAGCTATCATCTGTATGGAAGTAAACGTAGAGTAATATACCTTCATATGCCAAATTAATTTCCCACACTCCTTGACCGCTTCCCTTTTGACCTCGAACTTTTTTCTTGCTTCCTATCTTTAAAAAATAAGAAGAAACAAGAAAGAAAAATGTTTCTATGATCCTCATTATTCATTATTTCCTTTTCAAATTCCTTTAGCATTTACTAGCTAAACTTCAAATTAGTGTACTATATTTTGTCCGATTTTTCTACCTGCCACAGATAATTTAATGTTTGTTTATATCAGCATGTAGCACTGTTATTCATAAAACTTTCTCATTCATTCACTCATATTGAACGAGACTTTATTTTATTTTTTTAAGTTTATTTCGAGAGAGAGAGAGAGAGAGAGAGAGAGAGGCAATGTAAGTGAGGAAGGGGCAGAGAGAGAAAGAAAGAGAGAATCCCAAGTAGGCTCCCCACTGTCAGTGCAGAGTCTGATGCTGGGCTTAAACTCACAAACAGCTCAGATCACGACCTGAGCTGAAATAAAGAGTCAGATATCTAACCGACTGAGCCACCCAGGTGCCCCTTGAACAAGACTTTATTGAGCTATTAGTATGTGCTGAATAATGCACTTGAACTATGAATACAGACAAGAAAAGCACAGACAGAGTCCTACTATATGTAGTCTTGGACGGAGAAACACAGACCCTTACAGTTGAGTGGAGGGAATAAGTCATATTCTAATAGCACACAAAAAATATTTAAATGCAAGTTTCAAAGTACTGTGAGCTTTTCGGGAGCTATACAACAGGTGACCTAACCTGCTGCAAATGCAAACTCAATGTTTTCTGTATGTGTCTCCTGTCAACTAGCTTCTAGGATAAACGAGTCTAAGTTTGTTTTAAAAATCTCATGATATTAAATATAGTCATAAATATACAGGTGTACAATAAATACTGATTGAGTTAATGTTTTATAAAACTGGGTATTATTGGTGATGACACATCAAAATGAACATTATATGGAGCATGCAGTCCTCAGACCAGCATGTGAGGAGTTTGGAATTTGTCACTCTGTTTTTAAAATAAGCAAAATGTTGAACAAATTAAAAAACCAGCAATCCTTCGTAGATCCACAGAGAAGTGAGGGCATAGGCCCACCCATTGCCCCTAACTTGGAGGGATCGGCAAATGAAAATAGAGAATCACAATTTACCAGAGCAGAAACCAATAAGCAGAAAACTCTGGGTTAAGTGCTGGGTTCATCCTGTGCTGCTGTCAAGAAAAAAATTACAGGAAATATGAAAAACAAACAAACCACAGTTTGAATAGAGACGGCAAGCATTAGAACCCCACTCACATATGGCAGGGATGTTAGAATGATCAGATCATGAATTTAAAACCATGGCTACTATGCTAAGAGCTGTAATGAACAAAGTAGACAGCATGCAAACATGGGCAATGGAGCAGAGAGATGGAAATTCTAAGAAAGAACCAAAAAGAAATGCTAGGAGTAAAACAGATGGTAACAGAAATGAAGCGTGCCTTTGATTGGGTTATTGGTAGATTGGACACAACTGAGGGAAAACATCTTTGAGCTTGAAGATATCTCAATAGAAACCTCCAAAACTGAAAAGCAACGAGAACAAAGACAAAAAGATATATCCAAGAACTGTAGGAAAACTACAAAATATATAACATACATGTCATTGGGAGTACCAGAAGAAGAAGAAAGAGAGAATGGAATGGAGGAAATATTTGAAACAACAATGACTGAGAATTTCTCCCAAATTAATGTCAGACATGAAACCACAGATCCAGTAAGCTCAGAGAACACCAAGCAGGATAAATGCCCCCTCAAAATACACCTAAGCATATAATTTTCAAATTTCAGAAAATTAAAGGTAAAGAAAAAATTCTGAATGAAGTGGGGGTGGGGTGGGGGGAACCACACCTTACCTATAGAGAAGCAAAGATAAGAATTACATTCTATTTCTCCTCAGAAACCAGAAGCCAGAAGAGAATGGAGTGAAATTTTAAAGTGTTAGGAGATGCCTTTAAGCTAGAATTCTGTACTCTGCAAAATTATACTTCAAAAGTGAAGGAGAAATGAAGATTCTCTCAAACAAATGAAAATTAAGGGAATGTGTTGCCAGTAGAACGGCTTAATAAGAAATGTCAAAAGAAGTTCATGAGAGAGAAGGGCGAAAATATAGGTCAGAAACTTGGATCTATATAAAGAAAGGAAGAGCATCAGAGAAGGAATAGAATTTTTAAAAACTTTTATTTTGTATATAAAATACATACAAAGGCTCATTTATACATATATATGTATTTTATTTATAAGTTATGTTTGCTGGGTCGCCTGGGTGGCTCAGTCGGTTAAGTGACTCACTTTGGCTTAGGTCATGATCTCGCAGTTCTCATGAAATCCAGCCCCACGTTGGGCTCTGTGCTGACAGCTCAGAACCTCGAGCCTGCTTCCGATTCTATGTCTCCCTCTCTCTCTGCCCGTCTCCTGCTCGTGCTCTGTCTCCCTCTCTCTCAAAAACAAACATTAAAAAAAATTAAAGAAATAAAGTTATGTTTGCTTATGTAAAAGTAAATCAAATGATAGCAATGATATAAAGGAGAAGAGAGAAGAATTAGGGTTATTTTGTTATTGACACTACCTGTGAAGAGGCATAGAGTTATTTGAAAGTGGACGTGGATTACTTGTAAATATGTGTTGCAAACACAACATTTAGGGCTACCACTAAAAAAAGAAGTATAATGGATATGCTAAGAAAGGAGAGAAAGTGCAAGTACCTAAAATATTCAATTAAAACCACAAAAGACAGAGTGAAAGACAAATAGTAACGGTAACAAATATGGTAGATATTAGTCCAACAAAATCAGTACTCACTTAGAGTGTCAACAGTATAAATGCATCAACTAAAAGAGATTGTCAAGATGAATCAAAAAATAAGACCTAACTATATGTAGTCTACAAGAAACCCACTTTATTTTTTTTAAATTTTTTTAAATGTTTATTTTTGCAGGAGAGAGAGACAGAGCATGAGTGAGGGAAGGGCAGAGAGAGAGGGAGACACAAAATCTGAAATGGGTCCAAGACTCTGAGCTGTCAGCACAAAGCCTGCCGCGGGGCTTGAATTCATGAACGGGGAGATCATGACCTGAGCCGACGTCAGATTCTTAACCGACAGAGCCACCCAGGTGCCCCGACACCCAGTTTAAATATAAAACACATATAGATTAAAAGTAATAGGATGGAGAAAAAGAAGAACAGGTTAAATCCAAAGTAAGCAGAAGCAAACAAATAATAAAACTTAGAGCAGAGGGGCGCCTGGGTGGCTCAGTCGGTTAAGCGTCCCAGTCTTCATCTCAGCTCAGGTCTTGATCCCAGGGTCATGAGTTCAAGCCCTGCGCTGGGCTCTGGGCTGGGCGTGGAGCCTACTTAAAAAAATAGAGAGAGAGAGAGAGAGCAGAAAATAATGAAATTGAAAGCAGGAAATCAATAAAGACCAGAAGATGATTCTTTGAAAACATTAATAAAATCAATAAGCATCTAGCTGCACTAAGAAGAAAGGAGACATGACACAGATTACTAATATGAGAAGACAGGACAACACTAAAGATCCCATGGGGGTCGCCTGGGGGGCTCAGTTGGTTAAGGGTCGGACTTTGGCTCAGGTCATGACCTCGGCTCAGGTCATGACCTCACAGTTCATGGGTTCAAGTCCCTCTTCGGGCTCTGTGCTGACAGCTCAGAGCCTGGAGCCTGCTTCGGATTCCGTGTCTCCCTCTATCTCTGCCCCTCCCCTGCTCATTCTTCGTCTCTCTCTCAAAAATAAATTAACATTAAAAAAAAATTTTTTTTTAAAGGCGAACGGCGAAAATAGCTTTGAGCACTTGATTTGCAGCCAGCATTTAAGAGGCCGCTCGCACCCAGCAGCGATAGTGGCGCCGCCCAGCGCCTTCCCCAGGAACTACACTCCGCATCTCAGAATCAAGCGGCCGTAGCTTTCAACTGTGTGAGCACGTGCGCTTTATCGCAGTTTATTTTGTGCATCCCTTAGCAAGGTGTGTCCTAAGGTATCAGAAAATCCTAGGAGAGGCAATTTTTTGGGTCTGGGAACGCTAAAAAAATTTTTCCCATATAAATTAATGATAATTACTTGTTTGCTTTATGCCATTTTTATTTAGAAAAGTTTTCATGGGGACGTTCTGCTTTCGGATAGTGGGGGAAACCCGTCATATGACAGTGATTCCCAGCTTCTACCTCTTTCTTGTTCTCTGCTCTGAACCTTTCAGCCTTTATCTCCAAACTGGAATTGCCTAAAACCTGCACTCTAAGCTATTGAGTGCTCACCCCTTCCTAAGTACCCGCTAACACCCGGCTGCTGTGCCTAAAACAATGAATGAATGACCTCTGGCATGTCATGAATAAAACCTCACATGGATGAAATGGCAAATACCTTGGCATTTCATATTAGAAGTTATGATTATTAAATGACCTTTTGGACATCCAGTCAGGGAGTATCTCTCACAGATCACACTAGTCCATGTGGTGGACTAGTAACCTCTCCCCCATTTATTGGCTTCACTCTCTATCTCTCACCTCTTAGTTCTCTTCTTCACCACGCTGGGCATTTGGTCTGTCTTCATTCTAAAACCAAACTCCGTTCTTGGCCGACCTTCGTGTATAAAAACTATCAACGTTCCTAGCTGCACAAAGAGGCCACCCTGAGACTAAAGATGTTACTTTAACAAGATCTACTCTCTCCTTCAAGGCAGTTGTGGTTTTCAATAGTGACTTTTTTCTCCCTTACGTTTTATGTGGGGGAGGAATAAAAGATTTCGGAAGAGAAAGCCAAATGTCAGTTGTTAGAGATGAAAGGAGAGGTTAGGCAAAAAGATCGCAAATAATTGTGGTTCTTAACCTGAATAGAGATGTTTTTTAATTAAGGAGTAAAATGTCAATTGTTTTTGGTGACTCACGTCTGTCACATCATGTCCATCACACACTCTTGACGGAATAAAGAAAAAAGCAGTTTGTGAAATCGTTTCAGAAAATGTTCAGTTCAGTACAAAAGCTGACTTTCGTCTTGCATCCATTAAATCTGTTACAATCTGAAGTGACCACTTATATTTTCGTTTATATGCTACTGTATTTTGTGATGGATTTTACGTTATATTGAAATTTATGAGTTTTGTGATTCAGAAATATCTTTGTATACATCCCTTATGTATGTCAAGGGTTTGTTGCACTATTTTTTAGGTTTATTTATTTTGAGAGACAGAAAGAGAGAGAGAGAGTGCAAGTAGTGGAGGGAAAGAGAGAGAGGGGGAGAGAGAGAATCCCAAATTAGGCTCCCCACTGTCAGTGTGGGAGCCTGATGTGGGGCTCAGTCTCACGAACCGCGAGATCATGACCTGAGCCAAAACCAAGAGTCGGATGCTTAACCAGCTGAGACACCCAGGCGCCCCTGTTGCAATATATTTTTTATCCTCAAAAACTTATCTGACAACTGAGTTTAATTCATTCACAAACATTGATTGACTGTTCGCTATTTGCCAAGCACCTTGGCATATTTTAATAAACTATTTTACTGGAAGCAGAACATAGGTGTTGTAGTCCTATATTTCTTCCTTGCTTACTATGGGACCCTTATAAAATTATATAACTCTTCTGGGTACTGTGTTTCTCACTTCAAAAGCTTTAGGTGTCATGTTCACTGTGCTTGACTTTTAAAAGTATATAAGTGTACAAAAACCAGAGTATTTTAAGCAGAGTTCATTACTGCCACTTATATAACTATACCAACCGATAGGAATCTCACTTGGACATAAAAGAAAGAAGGAACAGACCAAGTTTTACTGATTTTTACCAAAAGTGTAAAGTTTTGTAATATAAACTCATTAAATACTTAAGTCTTAATTTTAAAATGGTATTTGAAATCATCTGGAACTTCTAGTTCTTTTTTTTGTTGTTTATTTGTTTATTTCGGGGGAGGGGCAGAGAGAGAGAGAGAGAGAGAGAGAGAGAGAGAGAATCTCAAGCATGCTCCATGCTCAGCACATAACCCAACACAGGACTCGATCTCATGACTGTGATATCGTGACCTGAGCCGAAATCAAGAGTCAGACACTGAACTAGCTGAGGCACACAAGTGCCCCCTAGTTCTAATTTGTAACAAGCTATACATGGTAAACTATTTAAGTCATACTTTCTCCTCTTTGGCCCCATTATATAGTAGACATTAGTGGGAAAACAAAACCATGTAGCGAAAAGTGAGTGAACATTAGAGCCAAATAATCATGAGGCTCACCATTCACTGCCTCTGTGACCTTGGGAGAGAAATTTAAGCTTTTTTTTTTGGTCAGTTCCTTTATCTGTGAAACGATGACAATACCTGTATCACAATGTTGCTGTAATGATTAAGCTTCTTCAGTGCCGGTTACATTCTAATGTGGTCAGTAGAGTATTGGACTGATGTGAACTTTCTGATTTCCATATGTGGTCTATGATTGTACAAGGTGTTAACATTAAGAGAAACTGGATGAAGGGTATATGGGAACTCCCTATACAACTTTGCAAGTATTCTGTGTCCAAAATGATTTCAAAATTAAAAGAATTCAAAGGAAAAGAGAAGACATTTGGATAAATGGTTGGAGAGGTCAGAATATAGAATAGGCCTTAAATGATATTAGGGAATTAGTGTTAATGTTTTTAAGGGATATGATATTTCGTTATGTAAGAGGATATCCTTACTTTTAGGATATGTGTGTGCTGAAATATTTAGGGCTTACGTATCATAAATAAATCTTCAGTTTATTTTGAAATGGATCAGTAAAATACATAATGTATGTGTATACATGTAACATACACCCTAGACATATAATTAGATATGGCAAACATAACAACGGTCGAAGCTGGGAATAGAAATGCCCATTGTATTGGGCTTATAATAGTTCCATAGGTTGGGAACATTTTAAAACTAATTATTTAAAAGTTCACAAGCTCCTCTGCAATGAGAATTTTATTTTGATTCAGATTCTCATTGTATCCTACTGCTGTAATATCTAGGTCCAATGGCCTGACAGAGTGACCATAATATAACTGATTTCATTATTTTACCCTCGTACGTGGATCTTGACTGCCACTTTGATTCCATGGTGATCAACTTATCAGGGCTTGATCAAGTCAACTATGTGGACTTGGCTCAATTTAGAGCAATTCCATCAAAGAGCATCTTGATTATCTCTATAATGCTCATATTCCCAGTCAGTCATTTTTCTTGGATTCTGTCTATGCATGACTGGATTTAATCAGATTTATTACCATGAGGATGTTCATAATGGAATTCCCTAGAATATAGGTAGAAAAGTTTTGAAATAATTTTCAATTTATTGTTAAAGATCTCTAGTGAAGGAATCTCCATGACAAGTCTTTTCCATTCAGAAAGTTCATCGTTCTTTTAAGTCTCTCTTACTTCTTCTCGATTTATCTTTGTGGTAATAAGGGGAAAAAGATTTTTTTCTTCTTGATTATAATTCAGACTATATGAGAGGATTGTTATTCAATCTTCCCTTCTGTTCTCTTCTTTGTTTAAGAATCTCATGTCTTTAAAAATAACTATTATTCCATACTCTGAAGATCAGTATTGCAACCACAGTAAGCAATGCCATCATCAGAATAAATTGACAATGGAGAGTGATGTTCGTGATAGCCCAGTGTAAAAAAAAATCTCACTGCTTTAATCTTTGATGAGAGCTACTATTTTCCAGATCTTTAATATATCGTATTGTAAATCTTTCTAGCTGCAGCATGCTTTCTTGCCATTTACTGAATATGTGAATAGGCTTAATATTTTTTGTATGTGTCAAAAATCATCCTGAAATCCACCACTTTAGAGGTAAACAATATCAGATTAAAAATTTGGATCAAATCCCGGGCGCTCAACCCCTCCAAAAATTAAATGCTGTTACCTGTGCTAAACCCCAACAAAAGTCAGACATTCGCCCCAAATCTTTCACCTTGCTTAAATGTTCTCACTTTGATTTATGGTTAAATAGCATAGCAAATAGAGGACTATCTTAGAAATCAGAAAGTGGAGGATTGAGTTGCATTCTTGCCTCTTGTGCCTGGAACCTTGGGCATTCTGCTGGACATCTCAGCCTCAGTTTCCTTATCTGTGAAAAAGAATCCCTGACATTTGCTAAGCCTACCTCATGATGGTATCTTGAGGATCAAATCTGAAGATCATTTGTGATCAATGAAATGCCATTGTAAAGTCAAATGTGATTACGATGCAACAAATCAACAAAACATGATTTATGAACATGGCTGCTTAACATATACATTAACCTGCTTACATATATTTTAATGCTTTTGTGCAGTTGATTTGCTAGTTTTGAAGTTTCGAATGGACATTAAGTGCATTTCTGTTTAACTTTTGCAGTCTACTTGAAGGGGATTTTTAACAGGATCATGTTGGGATGGCTCAGATGGTTAATTCATCAACCCTTGATTTTGGCTCAGGTATGATCTCAGAGTCGTGAGGTCTAGCCCCATGCCAGGCTCTGCGTTGAGCATGGAGCCCACTTAAAATTTTCTCTCTCCCTCTCCCTCTTCCCCTCCCACAGGTGCACTCTCTCTCTCTCTGCTCCCCCGCCCCCCAAAAAAGAAGAAGGGGATCATGTTAATGATCTCTTCAAGGTGCAAAAAGGTTAATATCCAGTAGAGGGTTAAAATGGTTCATGTTCTCTTTATTCCCTTTGAAACAAGTCAGCTATCTTCCCTAACCTGAGAGACTGTTTGGAGACAGCTCTATTATAGATCTTGACGTTCGAAATTTGAAAGACATCACAAACCGCTATAGGGAATTTGTAGAGATAGCACGTGTGTTTTAGAAACATTATTAATTAATTCATCTTTGTTAATGTGTTCAAACATGTCTGAAAATCATCTCTGTCACTGCCAATCCACAACGTTCCACAGCTATCTGGAATGATATAATTCGTGGTAATATAGCTTGATAGACATAATGTAGACCATATTATAAATTCAATTTTTCTAAGTGTCAGAATGTATGGTAGTTTCTACGAAATACTTCTTTGTAGCCTACTCATCTCAACAACAATTTATTTCTAACTCTTGCATCTTGTTACAAATGATTTGTTACCATACAAATCCAGGATTCTTTGAGAAAATGTTGTTTCTTCGTGTTCATGAAATTAAAATAATGTTCTTACATACTGTTACTACAATTAAAGTATTTCTCATAAGTTTATGCATTTGATTTCATAAAAATGTATCCTTGGAATTACTTTATATTTTAATTAGATCAGAAGTAAACACAGTTAGCGTCACTAGTCAAGTTCTATATCTGAGGAAAGAAAATAGTGATGAATTCTAAGGCACCAATAATGTTAAAGATGAATATAACCCAGTTATGATCATATCTGGTCCAAGTTTTAGCTCACTGAAGAAATATGGAAGGAAGTAGTATATTTTAAATATTTGGACAGTAGATAAAGGAAGGTCTTTTCTAAGGTCTACTGTTAGAAGATGGCATCCAAGGTCCCTTCTAGCCATGAAGAATTGTGACCTTAAATTAGTCAAGTTTTGCTCATTAGCTCTCATCTGAGTGTAGGCTTGTCTTGCTCTTGAGGACTCCCCACACCTCCCTGAGACTTTAGCTAACAGCTTTAAGTTGAAGAGGAAAGGGAAAACATCAGTTGAATGTCATCATTAAGCTAAATTCATCAAAATAACAATTAATTTCAAGGTGTATGCATCCAAGAGATCCGAAACTAATCAGTACCTGGAACATTTACAGAAAAAGCACATGGGAAACATGAATATACTAGAATTCCATACCGTACAAAGGTACAATGGAAGCTATAGCCAATGGTCTTAAGTCACTCACCATTGACCTACAGTGTATCCTTCTAAGGATACATATGAGGAAGGGCTTCACTTCCATAGAAATGATGGCACATATCATGGGTGAAAGATCAATTTTGTACATATTTCATTGTGTTATATAGAAGTAAAAAGGCAAATTGCATTTCAGGGCTGGCTAGAAAGTGCTAGATTGCATGGTAGGAAGAATTCTACACTGGCCCCTAGTTTTTCCCTCTCCTTGGTATATACACATCCTTCAGTAATTCAGTCAAACACTAAACAGTTGGCTGCAAGGGAATAAGGAAATTCAAAATGTGAGAGCGCACGTAACAGGGAACCGTAAGGGGCCTCTAGATGCCGAGAACATACCCCAGCCAACATCCAGCAAGGGAATGAGAGCCTCGGTTCTACAACTGCAAGAAAACTTGATTCTTCAAACAACATGAATGTGCTTGGAGTGGATTCTTCCCTAGGGTCTCCAGATAAGAGTCTGGCCTGGCTGACACCTTAGGTGTGAAATCTGGAGCAGAGGACCCAGTCAGCCCTCCTGTCCTTGTGACCCACAGAACTCTGAGATAATGATTTATTTATATATTGTCTGAAGCCATTAAGTTAGTGGTTGTTTGTTAGACAGCAAGAGAAAACTAACATAATAACATAAACTAATCATATATGTTATTTTAAATTATGTTCATGAAGCACAGTAGAATGTCATCATCTTATTACTTATGCAAGCATATTAAGGGCACTGTAACTGGTTGTTGCTTTTGGTGTAAGTGTGGTGGCTGAGGTATGGTGACAGTGAGGTGTTTCATTAGATGATGAGACCCTACACTCTCATTCATCCATTGTTTTAGTCTGTGTATTATAACCCAGAATTGTCAAATTATCGACGGAGCTTCCTATTGCTGTTGTGTATCAAACACTTTTTAAGTGCTCAGATTCTCCTAGTTCCCTGTCTGTGGGGATCTTGGTCACTTGTTTTGTCTCAGTTGCAGTGACCAAATTGGCTGGTTCTTGCCCAGATGCTCCCATAGCCAGGAACTTCAAGGTAGCCACACACACAACCAGACAGCATATCACTTAAAGTAGCACTACCTGCCCCTCACCTCCTGCCCAACAGACACTGTATTCTCTTAGACGATATTCTCACAGGGGCGCCTGGGGGGCTCAGTCAGTTAAGCGTGCGACTTCGGCTCAGGTCATGATCTCACCGCTCGTGGATTCGAGCCCCGCGTCGGGCTCTGCGCTGACAGCTCAGAGCCTGGAGCCTGCTTCCGATTCTGTGTCTCCCTCACTCTCTGCCCCTCCCCCACTCGCACTCCATCTCTCTCTCCAAAATGAATACATGTTAAAAAACATTAAAGAAAAAAGATATTCTCACAGAATCAAGTAAGTGGTGCTTGTTCTAACAAGCAATGGCTGCCTTGGCAATGCCCACTTACATTTGGTTGTTGTCTTTTCCTGCCTTGTTCTCCATTCCCCACATCCTGCTACCCTGGGACTATACTCCTATAAGATGCGGTAACACATTCACTCTTGCCCGAGGTTCTGTCTTCTGCGGAGCCCGTGTTAAAACAGCAGACCCATGCGTGGCTATGTCATCTGCTTCGCTAATTCAGGTGGGACTGGCTTTGCCCACAAGGCTGGAGATTTCTCACGATTCAGCAGAAGGTATCCAGCCTTCTCTTTTTTTAGAAGCCGCCTTCAGCCTCGCTGTATATACTTGAATTTGCATGAAAGGAAATGCCCCTCAATTGATTATATCCTAGCTTCATCCATTTAGCTTATTTTATCTGTCACCGTCATCTGATTTTTTTTTTTTTTTTTTTTGGTCTGGGCTAAACTCCTGGCTAGATATTTTTTCCTCTTTACTTTGTCTTAGCACCTCTGTAAAATGCGGCTGGCGACATAGCCTGCCTTCCTCACAGGACTGTTGTCAGAAGTAAATGGGATAAAGCGTGTAAGTATCCTTTTAGATAATGCCATATCTGTAGCATTTCTGTCGCTGCGGTCCCTAAATGCAGATGGGAGACCCGAGTGGGCTGTACAATGCATCCAGGAATCGGTACTCAGCAATTCTCAGGTTTTAGCATAGTGGGCGCTGCAGCGTCATAGACGTTCAGGACCCCGGTCTGCCCCTTCCCACGGATCGTTGTAAAAAGATGTTTCTGCAAGTCAGCTCAGGAGAGGGTTCCACGTTCCTCTCCCTACTCCTGAATATACGCTCTTCCCCGGTCTCTCTTTTCACTTCATGCCAAGATTCTACTTCTCTGCCAACCGCTTTTTATACATTCTGCCCAATTTTTAACATTTTTAAATAGACTTTATTTTTTAGAGCAATGCACAGAAAAGTTGAGTAGAAAGCACAGAGAGTCCCCATATATTCCCTGTCTCCGGGCCCCTACCCCATAAACGCAAGAAGCCTCCCTCGCTGTCAACATCCTGAACCAGAGTTCAGTACATTTGTTATGATGTACCTGGATTGACACATCATCTTCGCTCAAAGTGCACACATTATATTAGTTAGTATAGTATATTCACTCTTGGTGCCATACATAGTATGGGTTTGGGCAAATGTATAATGAAATGTATCCACCTTCATAGTATTAAAGAGCGTAGGTTTACTGACCTAAAAATCCTCTATGCTCCACCTCGTCATCGTTTTGGTCTCCATTGTGTTGCCTTTTCCAGAATGTCATATAGTTAGAATCATACAGCATGCAGCCTTTTGAGATTGGCTTCTTTCACTTCATAACATGCGTTTAAGGTTGCTCCATATCTTTTCATGGCTCAGTAGCTCATCTCTTGTAAGGGCTGAATAATAGTTCATTGTCTGAATGTATCACAGTGTATTTGTCCATTCACTAACTGAAGGACATCTTGATCACTTCCAAGTTTTTGGCAATTATGAGTTAAGCTGTTATAAACATCTGTGAACAAGTTTTTCAGTGAACATAAGTTGTCATTTCCTTTCGGTAAATGCCTAGGAGCACGAATGCTAGAACATATGGTCAAAGTGTGTTAAGTTTTATGAGAAACAGCCAAACTGGAGAGAGGCATCATCAAGATGATAGAAAAGGTGGCTCCACACTTCAGTCCACCTCACAGAAAGACCAGCTAGCAGTTCTCAACAGATAAGATGCCTTTGTGAAAATCCTAGAACCTGGGGGTGAGGCTGAAGCATATCCTTGGACCACAAGAACTGAGAGAAAACACATTAGAAGGGTAAGAAGAACAGTTTCACTTTGACCTTGACCGCGTTGCCACGCCCAGAGACCATCTTAATGCTATACTAAGAGGGCACCCCTAGGCCTATGGTTTTTCTAGAAGGAAAAAGAGAGCACGAGGTAGACATCCAGCTCCCTCAGGGTTATGGGACACTTCCCAGGAGACCCACTCTGGTTTTATGTCATGGGGATCACTGGGAGAATCAGTGGGGCTAGACTATTGGGGATCAGCTAGAGGCAGAGAAGGTGGTTGAATTGGCTGTGAAGCCCATTTTACGGCGTTCCCCAGACAGGCAGGCGAGTCAGTAGCCCTCCTCAGCTGCTGAACACAGCCTCCAGCACCCCCCACCCCCACCTAACCAGGAAGTCTGGCCAGAGAACCCAGGCAGCTTTGGAGCCCATCCTACACCCTGCCCAGATCGCGAAACTAGTCAGCAGTCCCACCCAACTGTTGAATATAACCTCCAGTCTCACCTGACCAGGAGCCCTGGCCAGAGAACACAGGTATCTGTGGAGCCCATCTGGGCAGGGAAGCATGTCAGCAGTCCTGCCCAACTGGTGAGCATCACCTCTAGGCTGCCCCGCCAGGAGGCCTGATCAGAGACCCCAGCAGCCATGGAGCCAATCCTACAGCCTGCCCAAACAGAGAACCAATCCAGCAGCTCCACCCAACTACCAATGATAATCTCGGGCTCTGGCTGACCAGGGAGACCCATCAGTGACACCCAGGCAGCCTTAGAGCCCAGCTATGATCCCATCTGGGCAGGGAGTCAATCCAGAAACCTTACTCAACTGTGGAGGACAGCCAGTGACCCCACCTAACCAGTGAGCCTGAGCAGTGTCCATGGGCAGCCTCGGATACCAGCATGTGGTACCCCCCTGCTCTTTAGCCCTGGCTGCAGAGCCTAGTCTACAACCCTGTTGATTGCTAAGCACAGTCTAACCCAGGCAGAGAACCCAGCCGGCAAGCCTGACCAATTGCACAGCATAGCCTGTCGGGGGGCCCAGATAGTGACCCCTTCTGACTGCAGAGCACAGCCCCCAACCCCATCCAAATACGGAGAACGGATGATGGGCGCACCCATCCAGGTGGCCTGTCCGGTGACCTTGGCCAACCACAGAGCACAGCCAGAGGCCTGGCTGATTGCGGACCCCAGCCTGTGGCCCCACCCAACTTCAGGGCACAGACCCCAGTACAGCCTGATGGAGCACAGTCTGAGGCCCCATCTGATTGCAAAGGCTACCAGGAACAATCCTACACTATGACACTGCATTGTCCCCATTTGAATGTCTCGTAAGTACCTCACATTCAGTTGAGGTGAACATCACTCCCCACCTGAAAACAAAGACAGAAACCCATTCTTCCATGTATCAGTAAATCTGTCACCATCTTCTCAGTTACTGAATCAAGAAACATGGAGATAAATCTTGACTCTTCCCTCTCTGTGACTGACATTGGTTTTCTTTTTTCTTAATATTTATTTATTTTTGAGAGAGAGAGTGCATGAGCAGGGGAGGGGCAGAGAGAGAGGGAGACAGAGGATCCAAAGTGGGCTCCACACTGACAGCAGAGAGCCCGATGGGGGAGCTCAAACTCAGAAACCGCGAGATCATGACGTGAGCCAAAGTCAGACGCTCAACTTACTGAGCCACCCAGGTGCCCCTGACATGGTTTTCTTTAGCTTTCGATTGCCTGTATGTGAGTGAAAATACATACACACACATCTCGTAAGATGAAATGTCTTGAATTCATTCATTTCTGCCTCTACCGCCATGGCAGTGAAGATCTCGAGTCTTTTACTGCCACCTACCTGCCTCCCAACATCAGTCCATACCCCTCTTTAAACTCTTACCCCTAAACAGACAGACCTTCTTCCCACAGTCCAAGTCCCATCATGATATTTACATGGTCACAACCCTTTAATTCTCCCCTTTACCCTCAGGATGAAGTCCAAACTCATTAGTATGACATGCAAATACCTCCTGAGTATGTCTCTTGCCTATTTCTACAGCAGAGTTTTTCAAACTATTGCTACAACTCATTAGGAGGGTAGAAATCAATTGAGTTGGTCGTGACCAGCATCTTCTTTTAAATGACTAAGAATGGAATAGAATACAATAGAAAATACTAGAGTTCATTTCCCATAGTGAGGGCATTTTGTGAAACATTTGTTTCAGTTATAGATGTGTACTCCTGAGTCACAATAGAAACGTATTTATTTTCTTTTTTAAACAGCTTTATTAAGGTGTAATTGATATACAAAAAGCTGCGCACATTTAATGTGTGTAATGCGATGGGTTTCAACATAAATAAACACCTGTGAAACCATCACCGCAATTAAGGTAATAGACATATCCATCTCCTCCAAAAGTTTCCTTCTGCCTCCCCCCCTTTTGGGGCAAGAACGCTTTGCCCTCTACCCTCTTAAACTGTTCACAGCACAATACACTATTGTAAACTTTAGGCCCTGTGACAGCACATCTCCAGAATGTATTCATCTTGCATAACTGAAACATACTATCTCTTGAACAACTCCCCGTTTCAACCTTCTGCTTCTCTGATTCTGACTTTTTCAGTGTCTTTGACCTCGTGTAAATGGTATGATGCAGTGTTTGTTCTTTTGTGATGGGTTCATCTCAGCCTAATGTCCTCCGGGTTCACCCATGTTACTGCATATGCCAGGATTTCCTTCTTTTTTTCAGGCTGATTAATATTCCACTGTATGTATATGCCACATTCTCTTCATGCGTTTACATGCTCATGAACATTGCGGTGGTTTCCATCTCTTGGCTATTGTAAACCGTGCTGTGAGGAGAACGGGAGTGCAGACATCTCTCTGAGATCCTTTTGGATCTCTACTCAGATGTGGGATTGTTGGATCTTATGGTAATTCTATTTTTAATTTTTTGAGGAACCTGCATACTGTTCTCCTTAGCTGCTGTGGGGCCCAGTGAGAAGATTTTGAAAGCTATTGCTTTATAGTATCATCACATACCACTTTTCTTCTTGTTTTGCCTTCTGCGGCGTTTTGAACTTCTTTCAGTCCCCCAAATGGGCCACACATTCTCCTCCCCCTGGCCCTTTGCACATGAGCTTTTTGATCCCATGCGTGTGTGTGTGTGTGTGTGTGTGCGCGCGCCCATATGGGTATAAACATATCCAAATGTTAACGCTGACTATATCCGAGGGATGGAGTTGCAGGTAAATATGTCTTGTTATGTTCCTTTCTGTATTTTTCAATAATCATCTTGTATTACTTTTATAATCAGCACAAAGTACAAGAAATACATTTTAAATAAATAAGAGGCTTACGGCGTAATTGCAAAGGGCCCTTCAGGGGAAGATGACTAGTGAGCTTACCAAAAAGAAAGCGTAGGAAGTTATCAGCCCAACAAAAGGGGGAGGGCACTCCATACTGAGAAAATAGCAGGTGCAAGGCACAGGCAACTGAAATCACATCATAGGAAGGATTTATAATTTGCTGGGACACGAGGATGTACTATGCGGGGGATGTGTAACATCGTGGGAAGTGCAGACGGAAAGGCACAACCAGGTCAGACTTTTACTCTGTGAGCAATAGGGAGCCATGCAGTATTTATAAGCGAGAGCTCAGCGGACTCGACCGGGGGTTGGAAATGGTAACTGTGGCAGGAGAGTGGAGGTTGGAATGGCTCTAGAAGAGGAGGAAATTGCATAGCTGGCCACATCTTTCCTTGACGTCTGCCTCTGCCCTTCATCTGTTGACAGCCCGTATCACTACAGAGCTCAGGAGCCCCGGTGAACCCCAATCTGAGGGCACTTACCGGGTTGTGAGTGTGCAGGTGCGCACCGTGCCTGGAGACAGCCTCAGGTGGGTGGAACTTCCGTCACTCAGAACTGGATATAATTGGCCCCTGTGGGACCCTGATGGCAGCCACATGGGGCCAGATATGGAAGGTGGGAAAGAGGGATGAACAGAAAGCCCAGGGGACGGATGACGACTTTATGCATATTTATTCTACACGACAGAATGAACGGGACTTCAAAAAGCAGCACAACAAACAGACCACCGCCCCGGTATCCTTTGCTTCCATCAGGGCAAAACCGCGAATTATCTGTCGGGCCTCGTAAATGGCCTTAATCTGGGCACCAAATCAGAGTTTATCTAATCCTGACACTCTGCCAATTCCTGACTGCTGCCAGCACAGCAGAATAAGGTGGGATATTTCTCGAGAGGAAGCCTAGCAGTGGGATCAACGTGGACTTCACAGTCCGGCTCCGGCGAGACTCCATGTAAGGGCAAACTTCTCTGATATCACCACAAAAGCAGGGATGAGCATTTCCCCCCCACATTTTGGGTTTTTTTTTTTTGTTTGTTTGTTTTTTACTCATAGTTAATCTGGCTACTGCTCCTTAGAAGCTAGAAATGATGCTTCCCAGGGCGTCTGGGTTGCTCAGTCCGTTAAGCATCCGACTATTGGTTTCAGCTCAGGTCATGATCACAGTTTGTGAGTTCGAGCCCCACATCGGGCTCTGTGCTGACAGTGCGGAACCTGCTGGGGATCCTCTCTCTCCCTCTCTCATTCTGCCCCTCCCTCACTCGCTCTCTCGCTCTCTCGCTCTCTCTCTCTCTCTCTCAAAAATAAATACATAAACTTAAAAAAAAAGAAATGATGCTTTTCATTCTAGCGGCTCTGATTAGTGCTTTTACTAAAACTTAGCTGCCTAAGTTTATGTGTACAATCACATATGTCACTTTAAAAACAAATTGCTAAATAACCTGCCAGTTTGGCTATTTTGAAAAAAAATTGATTACACTTACGGTTGGTGACAGAAATGAAACATTGCAGGAATATTTAATTTTATATTACTCTAGAGCAGCAGTTACTAAAGCCTCATCACACTTCTTCATAACTAATACATTACTGGAAAAGGGGAAAAGATCATGCCTTTTTTTTTTTTGCCAGCTGGAAATAAGTAATTTTGATTTTAATAGTGCAGGTATTGTGCTATAGAAAAGAAGTGTTCTACCGGTGTCCTGATCTTCTCTTTTTTTCTTTGGACTCACTGCCAATCAATCATCCGCTAGACCTGAAGCAAGGCTGGCCCAAGCAATCTGTTTAGGATTCGTTTCCCAGGTTAGGTTTCTGCAATCCACTTCTTGAGAATCCACTGAGCGCCCAGCACTGCACTACATTAGTCGGATGTCATGTGTATTAAACCATCTCAAAGACGCTCCCAGCTCAGCTAGCCAGACAGGCCGCAGGTGCAGGGTAAAGCTTTGTAATGAAGACAGCCTGTGAGTTTTGAGCGACTATGGAGGACTCTTGCAGTCATCCCTACTTGCCCTAGGAGATTTTCTTTTTTTTTTTTTTTAAGTTTTTTTATGTCTTTATTTTATTTTGAGAGAGAGACAGAGAGTGAGTGGGGGAGGGGCAGAGAGAGAGGGAGACACAGAATCGGAAGCAGGCTCCAGGCTCTGAGCTGTCAGCACAGAGCCCGACGCGGGGCTCGAACCCACGGATTGTGAGATCATGACCTGGGCCGAAGTCGGACGTTTAACCGAACGAGCCACCCAGGCGCCCCGAGGAGATTTTCTTTAATGGCAGAGGCATGTGTCATTCTTTACTCTCCCCTCTCAGTGTCTCAGAGGACACACATTTAATTTTGTGTTCATGTTTCCACCGAGAAGTCTCACCCACAGCTGTCTCTGCCTACCAAAAATTTGTTCAGCCATAATTTACCATATTATCTTATTTCATTCTCACAAAATTCTGAGAGGGACAGATGCTGTTATTAGCCCCAATTTACTGATAAGAAAACTGAAGATCCGAGAAGTTAAGTGATTTGCCCCAGATCACGCAGCCAACACGGGGCAGATCCGGGATCCTAAACCAAGACTTTCTGATGTTTCTTCCCTCAATGTCTTGTGCTGTCCCGTGATAATCTTCCTTCGGATTCCCAATCATACTTGGCTTATCCTTTGTATTGGGTACCTTTTGTTTCCATTTTGTGTTACAATGGTATCTGTGTATTGTCTTTCCATTGAGTTCCATCTCCTTGAAGGTAAACAGCAGATTTTCCTCGTTTCTCTACCCTGCATAGTGTTGACCATGGGGCCTGGCACTGTCTCTGACGTGAAGAAATTGGATAATACTCAGAAATTCCATTCTTTTTGCAATGATTTTTCTCTTGGCTTTCTTCTCCATTGAACCAATTAATATTCAGAACTAAATCTTCAGTGAATGTCTAACTTTCTAAGCATAGCTTTTACGTATCAGTGTTCCCATGAAAATGGAGGAAAACAAGTGACATAAGATGTGACAGTAAAGGATGGTTCAGAGAGCTCATTAAAAAATCTCTTACATCGGGGGGCGCCTGGGTGGCTCAGTTGGTTAAGGGTCTGACTTCAGCTCACGTCATGATCTCACGGTTCGTGAGTTCGAGCCCCACATCAGGCTCTGCACTGACAGCTTGGAGCCTGCTTCAGATTCTGTGTCTCCCTCTCTCTCTCTGCCTCTCCCCTACTTGTGCGCACTCTCTCTCTCTCTCTCCCTGTCTCTCAAAAATAAAGAAATTACATTATTAACAAATAAAAATAAAGTAGTTACAAAGAATAATCTCTTACAGCAGTTCTCTGGAGGTTTGATATACATTTTGCCCTTGTCCTGCCCAGTGAGTTCGATAGGGTAGTGCGTTTCCATTAGACAGATGGGGACATGGAGGCTTGAAGAGGTTAAGTAACTTAGGGGAGATTACATAGCTAGTAAGTAGTGGGGCTGGGACTAGTATTTGGGTCTTGACTCCCTGTCTGTGGAAGTCATTCACATGCTTCTCCCTCCCTCCTACACCTCGTAAACACCTCTTCCAGCTTCTTCCTTTTCTAACCTAACACCAGTCTGCTCCAAATGATCATAAATTGACACCGCATTCTCCAACTGTTGGTCTTTCTGCTTCCAGTCTTCCTCTCTAACCTATTCCTTGTAAAAACTTAAATCAGACTCATCGCTCACCTGTTCGAGATCCTTAAATGGCTCCACAGCACCTTAGCCTGGTACCCAAGACCCCTGTCAAACTCATTTGGTTCCACTACTTCCCCTCCTTTTATAATTTTCTACCACTATCCACCCATGATGAAACTAAGCGTACTTGTTCTCTTATTTCTGGACCATTTTGTGTGGTGTTCTCTCTGTTTGGAAGACTTTCCTGGTGCTCCCAGTTGACCATGGAGGTGCAATAGCCGCTCGTGCACATTCATTTTTTTTTTTAATTCTGTGTTATGCCTTGTATTCCCATGACTTATTCATTCCATGTCCTCATGCTCATTCTTATAACGTTTATCACACTGCAATGTAATTACGTACTGTATTTCCCATTAGGCTGTAGCTGCATTCAGATAAGCAGGACCAGGTAACACGGCTCTTCTTTAAACTCCTTGGGGAATTGGAAGATGTATGGCTAGAGCCCTGCTATAACAGCTGACGGGTGAACAACACTGTGAACCTGACCTCTATTATAAGCCATGTCACGCATGAGTTATAACTGGGGTATTCTTTTAAGTTTATTTATTTTGAGAGAGAGAGAGAGAGAGAGAGAGAGAGAGAGAGAAAGCACACATGTGCACTCGATGCGGGGAGGGGCAAAGAGAGAGGGAGAGAGAATCCCAAGCAGGCTCTGCGCTATTAGCAGAGAGCCCAATGCAGGGCTCGATCCCACAACCTTGAAATCACGACCTGAGCCGAAAACAAGACTCGGATGCTCAACTGACTGAGCCACCCAGGTGCCCCTATATCTGGGGTATTTGAAGAACAGACTCCTGAGGAACACTGGATGAGTAGCAACTGGACAAGAACTCATGCAATTTTTTCTTTAAAATCTTCACTCTAAATTGGAATAAAATCAACTCATGGATAAAGAAGGCTGGTGTCATTTAACAAAAATGTCATTATGTCCCGTAGCCATAACCTTTATGAAATACCACATCAAACATATTAAGAACTTATTATCTGAGTGCAGTTTTCAGAATTCAGAATTACTAATAACATAAACAATCACGATCATTGTGAGAGCGCAAATATGCAATCCTGTGTTAGAAGTGGTTAAATCATCATCACGCTCTACAGCTTACAAGGAGCAGTGTAGGCTGATCATGGGCAGGATCCACTGTTTCATGCTCAGTCCTGTGTAACATATGGTATTTGTCCCGTACATCTTTAAATAAATGAATGTTTTCACATACACTAAGTTGTTTGACTCTCACCACAGTCCTTGTTCTCAGGGTGGACATTTTCCAGATCCAAAACAAACAAACAAAACGAACAGAGATCAATAACAACAACAAAACCCCACAACATTTAGAGATGTAACAAAAGGGAGAACATTCCGTCTATTAATGCACCTCTCAGGGATGGGGTTGGGGGGATACTCCTTGCTGGGCTCTCTGGGAGCATGCTTGAGTAGTAATAGCTATTCGTTCGATTTCCTTCAGAGGTAGACCTTGTGATAGTTAAGACTTTTGTTTGTATACAGATCTGGGCACAGAGCTGAAATCCTTTGGGAAGACAGTGGAGGGACTCAGGGAAAGGGTAGAGACGGTGCAGCCCAGCTAGGCAGGAAGGAAGACACCGTGGAGACAGAAATAACAAAAGCTTCTTCTGTGTCTCCTATGTATCCTTCAGCAAAATCTACATCTTTCTCCAGGACTTTTACCATAAATTCATTCTTCCTGCAGAATATGACTGACGAAGTGCTAACTGTTTCAGATGTTCCGACAGTGGGTGCTGTTGGAAATGTGTTTATTTATCATGTATATATTTGCCGAGTTTCTTCCAAATGGCAGGCACCAGGAATATAGCAGTGAACCAGATTCCCAAGGACTCTCTTCTCGTGGAATTTCCCTTCTAGCAGGAGAGCCAAAAATGGTAGTGCTGATATGAATAAAGCTTATAATGAGTGCTTTAAAGGAAAAAAAATAAGTCTTATGTGACAGATAATAAAATAAAATCAGGGGTACTTTCAAATAGAATGGTCAGTGAAGGTCTCTCTGAAGGGAGATTGAAGAAAGAGGAGAAGCAACCTAGGTTAAAAGAGGGAGGAAGAGAATTCCACGCCTAGGGAGCAGCAAGTAAAAACACACGGAGTCAAGACATAGGCTAGCATGTTCCCAAACTGTCAGGAGACTATTATGATTGGAAAAAAGTGGTGGGTGGCATGAGATGATACCAAAGTAGAGACTTTATTAGAGTTCCTAGTTTATCATGTATCTTAGTTGGTTTGGGCCAAAAATACCAGACTGCATGGCTTATCAAAAAAATTGATTCCTCACAGTTCGGGAGACTGAGAATTCCAAGTTCAAGGTGCCAGCAGATTGTCTGTCTGATGAGGTCCTGCGCTCTGCTTCATGGACAGTTGTTTTTTTGGCTGTGTCTTCATATGGCAGAAGGGGTGACAAAGCTCTCTGGGGTCTCTTTGGTAAAGGTGCTAATCCTCATCACCTCCCAAAAGGCCTCACCTCTCCACACCATCATATTCGGCATTAGGATTCAACAAAAACCATTCTCTCTAAAGAAACATTCTTTCTACTCATCCCTAAACCTCACAATGATCACAAAATGATAAAGGTATTTACACCGGACTGTCCACTTGGGGTGGTAATGAGCAGCGTTGAATGCACCATATTTTAGTGCAGAAGTATAATTTGGAAGTCATCTGTATATCATTCTCACTATCAAAGAAATTACCCTTTTTTAGTGACACTGGCTGATGCCTTATCTCAGTGCTTGTGTCTATTTTATTTTGTTGCCTTTTCCAAAAAAGATGGAAAGAATTTTATTTCTTAACTATAAATGACAGAAGAGCATTAATGTGATGAATAGCTTTAATTTCAGTAAGTGTGTTCAAACCTGAAGAAGGCCAGAACTGAAGCGTTCTGCTGATACATTCTAAAAGCAATGTCATTATCCATCAATAGCTTCTTAATCAATCCATCCAAAACCCCCAAAAGCAAAATTGGAAGTTCAGAAATAAATGGGTTTACAAAAAAGAGACTAACAGAGTTTTTCCATGAGGGTCTCTGCTTTGCATATGACAAAGAATTAGATGATATTCTCTCGCATATGAACTGAGCCAGGAAAGCTGGCTAGGTGCCAGGAGTATTTGGCAATTTTTATGATGTTGAAATGAAATAAAACACCACTGCGTTGAAGCAGATTTCTTACATTCGGGAGCTTAAGGCAATTATGAAGCCCCGTAGGCTCCTCATTTCTGACTTTTAACCTCTCTTAACAATTGAAGTGTTAAGTAGGTGATGGGGATTAAAGAGTATAAGTACCACAGTGAAAATAAAATAAAATAGAATAAAATAAAATAAAGAAGAAGAGAAAAGAAAAGAGAAAAAAACAACTGAAGTGCTTAGAAAGTCATAAACATTGGGGAAAAATGGAATGTGACAATGGGGCGGACTTCTGCTGGAGTCTCCTACGAAATAAACCCCCTCCTAATAACTCTTCACATGACACATATCGAAAAGAACTTACAAAATTACTCTTTATACGGGGCACCCGGATGGCTCAGTCAGTTGAGTATCTGATTCAACTTCAGCTCAGGTCATGATCCCAGGATTGTAGGATCGAGCTCCGCCTCAGGCTCCAAGCTGAGCATGGAGGCTGCTCAAGATTCTCTCTCTCTCTCTCTCTCTCTCTCTCTCTCTCTCTCTCTCTCTCTCTCTCTCCCCTGCCCCTCTCCTTCCATCAGATTCTCTCTCTCTAAAATAAAAAGAGAAAAATAAAATACAACAAAATTACTCCTTATGAACATTAATGAGAATGGCATGGTCAGTGTTAATAGTATAAGTTCTGGAGCCCAATGTCTGGATTTGGATCTGGGTTCTACTAGCTGTTGCTGTGTGACTTTGAGCAAGCTGCTTAACCACTGCATGCCTTTGTTTCCTCATTTGTAAAATGGGGATAAATAATAGCTTGTAGGTTTGTGAAGACTGACTTATAATGCATGTAAAGAGCACAGAGCAGTTTCTCGGGACCTAATACGCCCTCAATGTTAGCTATTTTTATTATTCCAGCCCAATATTTTATATTTCAGGTTAATCACCTACATGTTATAAGATGTCTCCTTGCAGTAGAGATCCTGATTGCAAATCATGTTATAATACGCTGTTTTTACTAAAGTCATATTAATTGAACAACTGCAGGAAACAATCCACAGACAGTAAGTAGTAAGATATCTGGTGATACAATACTGGAAAAATCTTGTAGTCATCTTTTCTAGAAAATTATTTTTTGAAGAAGTAGAATTTTTAACATAGTCCTTGAATACTAAAATTCTCCAAAAAAAAAAAAAAACCCTCTGAAAACATGGCAATGACTTCTTATTTGACATGACAATGGCTTATTTATGTAATCATTTTGTCTAGTAAAGTAAAGCGTGTTTCCAACAAGGAGGAAATTACGTGTCAATTCAGTGAGGATGTATCCTCTCTCAGTCTGTTGGAAAGTGTAAAGCTGTTCCAATTTGTGGATCTTAAGACAAAAATAAAGATACCTAAATGCAAGAGCAGAGAAAGAGCGGATGCTAAGCGAGTATGGGTAGGATAACAAAACAGCTTGAGAAGGAAAAATAGTGAGAAGCAGGTCAGCTCCAAGGATAATAGCGGAAGGAATTTCTAAACCAAACCAGGCAAAGAGAATGTCCGTCAATGCACAAGTGTGTGATGAGGCGCAGCAAAGATGTTCAGGTTTGCTTTCCCTGAGAACTTGGTTGGTCCCACTGGAGGACCAGTTACATTTTATTTCACACACTGCATCCACAGTTCATGCGGAAGCACCTATGTCTCTGCACAGGGAGAAATTTTGGAAGCTGGAACCGATAATCCCTGTTCGATTATGTTTCCGATGATCTTAAAAGGACCTTCCTCTGCGCCAAGCGTTTGGCCCGCTGTAGTGTCAACGATGTCCCGATTCTCACGGAGACACAGCGTACAGAGGGGAGCCGCGAACACACAGTTATAACGAGCGATTCTCATAGCCATCCTCATGCTCCCCCAGAGGACCAGAAGAAAAGGTTCATTTAATTTTCATAAAATAAGCTGTGATTCCCGCTGAGATGGGGCACCTCACCATTCACACATGCCACATGGATACGCCGCATTCTCCAAATACCCATTCAAACTGTTAGAACGACACGGTGCACAGTCTTCTGCCTTTGTAAGTATGAAATGCATGTTTGCCATCAGTGGAGCAGGCACATCCTTGCACATGACCATCAGCTTCCACATTCCTCCTGGAGACAATGTTACAAGAGTGAAGAAACTCTGACAGTCATTTAACCAGTCTATTTTTCCTGGTAGAAAGCTAATCTATCCCCTGCCTTTTAATTCACTTTAATACCTTAATCATGTAGTTTGTCCTTTATACAACACGTACATACTAATTGCAGAACATGGAAAACATTAGAAAGTGGGAGGGGCGCCTAGGTGGCTTGCTCGGTTAAGCATCAGACTCTTGATTTCAGCTCAAGTTTGTGGGTTCGAGCCCCGCACCTGCCCCGACAGTGCAGAGCCTGCTTTGGATCCTCTGTCTCCCTCTCTCTCAGCCCCTCCCCCGCTCGCTCTCTTTCTCTCTCAAAAATAAATAAATATTCACATACACAAAAAAAGAATGTGGGAAAAAATAACATCATCCTAGGAAGACATGACTTTTTAAAAACCGGTATCAGGTAAAATAGAATTTTTGAGAACGTCTGTGTTTATAAGGGCATGAACCTGGGGCCGCACTACAAACAGGGAAAATATTTGTAACAGCACGTATAGGAAAGAAATGAACCAGAGGTTGTCTCAAAGCAGGCATATACAGTACTGCCGGTAACAAAATGTGATGCTTAGAAACACTTTTTTTTAAGTACCACTAAATTTTAAAAATTGTAACCTCGTCAGACGAAAGACTAAATTATCTTACAACAATATTGATACGAAAAATACTACAAAATCATTGTCATATGAAGGAGCAATCAAATAGTGTTCAGCCCAAATTATAGACGAGCATCACAGAGGTGGGTCAGGAAGTTTATTTTTAAAATGTTATGTTTCTAGATTTGGTAATTTCTGTGTTATTCATCATCTTTGTAAATATTTTACTTTTCCTGATTTCTCTTACTATTCTAAAGAAATAATCAAGTGCTTACTTACTTTATAAATTAGTAATTTGTAATATTTTAGCCGAAATTATGTTGTAATGTGCTGCAATCTGCAAATATTAAATATTTAAAATATTGCTGTATAGTTCATGTTAACAGTGTTAATTTAACTTTTACCATATTATAAGACATCAGGCGGTGTGTATATTTTGATTCTTAAAATTAACATGACAGTTATGGTGAATATCAGTTGTAACAAACATACCACTTTGGTGGTAGGTGTTAATGATGGGGAGCTATGCATGTGTCAGGGCAAAGGGCATAAAGGAAATCTCTATAGCTTCCTCTTAATTTTGCCATGACCGTAAACTGCTCTCAAAAATACAGTGTATTTTAGGGGCACCTGGCTGGCTCAGTTGGTGGAATGTATCACTCTTGAACTTGGGGTTGTGGGTTTGAGCCCCACGTTGGGTGTAGAGATTGCTTAAAAATAAAATCTTAGAAAAAATAAAGTGTAGGGGTGCCTGGGTGGCTCAGTCTGTTAAGCATCCGACTTCGGCTCAGGTCATGATCTCGCGGTTTGGGAGTCTGGCTCTGTGCTGGCAGCTTAGAGCCTGGAGCTTGCTTTGGATTCTGTGTCTTCCTGTCTCTCTCACACTCAGTCTCTCTCTCTCTCTCTCTTTCTTTCTCTCTCTCAAAAATAAATAAACATTAAAAAATAAAAATAAACATAAAGTATATTTAAAAAAAAACCCTAACCTGCAATAAGTTGTACTTAAAAGTAACTTACAGGGAAATTAGGGGGAAAAAAAATCTTTGCTTCCGTACATTTTTTCCTTAAGCTTGTGGTTCTTTCTTGCTTTTATTCTCCCCCTCTTTCTCTAGCAAATCCCTTTCAAATGGGTTTGGCAATTTACATTTCCATTAAGCCTCCTCATCAGCACTATGTATTGTCATTAAAAATAATACGCGCCAGTTTGATAAGCAAAATGTATCTTGTTTAAATTTGCATTTTTTCGCTCACTACTGACTTTGAACATTTGTATGTCCACCTTTGAAATTAACTGTACATATCTTTTTGAAAGTTTTTATTGTAATGTTGGTGCTTTCATTATTGAGTTGTTTAATGTATCCAGGCATTTCTACTTACAGCTCAAGGTGTTCATAAAAAGATTTGTGTATAATGTGCTCCATTATACACAGGCAACATAATTCGCAACTGGTTTTAACCTTCTGGTTATCTGAAACTGGCGCCAGGAATACAGGAGGGAAAAAAAGATATAATAACAAAAATCTCCTTTGTAGCAGGATCGTTTTCAGTCACTTTTTGTTTTATCCATAAAAAACACGAGGGATGGAAGTGATAAAAATGTGTAGGAAGGGGCACCTGGGAGGCTCAGTCGGTTGAGCGTCCGACTTCACCCAAGTCATGATCTCACAGTTCGTGGGTTCCAGCCCCCACGTCGGACTCTGTGCTGACAGCTCAGAGCCTGGAGCCTCTTTCCGATTCTGTGTCTCCCTCTCTCTCTGCCCCTTCCTTATTCATGCTGTTTCTCTCTGTCTCAATAATAAATAAACATAAAAAATTTAAAAAAAAAATAAGTGCTTTACAATGTATTTTCATGTTTGACAGCAGAACCACTGTTTTGCTCCAAATGTTATGGCAACGATTGCCTGTCTTCAATTTTAGTTTTGGTAATATAGGCTATTTGAGGAAAAAGAACTGTCAGCACAATTACAACAAAGGAACCTTCAAAGCAAAAGTAAACCACCATTTTGTTCTTCAATATAAATGAAATCAGTAGGACAAAAAAAAGACTATTTGCCATATGAATGTCCTTTTACTGCTGTTTTTTTTTTTTAGACAGAGAGAGAGAGGGAAAGCAAGAGGTAGGGAGACAGAGGGAGAGAGAGAGAGAGAGGATCCCAAGCAGTCTCTGTGCTGTCAGCTCAGAGCCCAACCCAGGGCTTCATCTCATAACTGTAAGATCGTGACCTGAGCAGAAATAAAGAGTCGGGCGCTCAACTGACTGAGCCACCCGGGCACCCCTCCCTTTTCATTCTTAATACATCCCATGATGTACTACTTCCAAAAGCCTTATTACCTAATAGAAAAAGAGAAGTCAGTGGCCTGAGTTATAAGACTCAATAACTTTGCCTACCTGTTAAAGAGTTCTTGGCATTTTCTAAATCTCTATCTTAAGATTTTGAGAAATCTTATGAAAAGCGGTTTGTGGGACATGTTTTCTTTTGTAAATTCATCTCTTTGTTTCAGTATTGTATTAAATGCCATTTTCATTTTCATAAATTTCTCTTGAAGCTATTTCCATATGAATAAATTTTCCATGGTGACAAAAATTTACTATCAAGGCATCCACATTTTTAATGGAGTCTTTTGATGAATAATTCAATAAATATGCAAATAAATGACATATTTACATGTACAGTAATGTGTTTTTCAAATTTAGGCAAAGTCAATATTCCAAACTTATTCAGTTGTGAAGGAAACCTTTTCTTATTGGTTCACCATGTCTTAACTAGACAGTGAAAGACAGTAGAGTTGTTGAAATGATTATTCCTTGCATTGGACCTTAAAATAACCTATATTAAAATATTAATGCCTGCAAGATATGTGCGTAAGTAAACAATCTCTTGTAACACTTGACGGTTTGACAGGAAGTAATTTAAAACTAATTGTCAGTCCTCTCAAAGTGACACAGACGTCACAATCACCCTCCCACCTTTATGTTTTGAGGAATCACATTTTGCAGTAGATGCCACCTTATAAAATCCAATCATAGTGCCATATCAGGCCATTGCATATTGAATTAGTAAGAAATGTATACTGATTTAGTCAAGGTTACTGTCTTCTAAGATCTGGGAACTGCTGGAAACTTTAGAGAGTCATCGTCTCCCATCTTCGCAACCAGCTCGCTAAGGTGTTGTTATCATTCCGATTATCCGATGAGAGATATGAAGTAACTTGCCCTGGACGACACGGAAGTGATCCTGGTGGCAGGAGTGGGGTTGAAAAGCTTTGACTGTTGGTCTTGCAATCTAGCTCTCCATCACTTGGCCACACGGCTCCCCTCATATCTGCCAAGCTTCATCTCCTTCCCAAATCCACCTTCAAGTGAGTTTTGTGTCTTCACCGTGTTGCTATCCTCAAGACCAAGTGCAGTGTCTGGTGCATATTAGATATTTCAGACATATTTTAGTGTAAAGTAACTGTTTTATTTTTATTTCTGAAGTAGGAAATGCTACATACAGATGTTTTTCTTTTTCTTTTGAGATAATTTCACACTTACAGAAAAGTTAAAGGAAGAGTACAAAAAAATTCTAGACTCCCTATTCAAGTTTCACCAGGCATATCAGGCACCTGGGAAGCTCGGTCCGTAGGCATCTGACTCTGATTTCAGCCCAGGTCATGATCTAAAGGTTCATGAGATCGAGCCCCATGAACAGTGTGGAGCCTGCTTGAGATTCTCTCCCTCTCTGTCTGCCCCTCCCCACTTGTGTGCTCTCTCTTTCAAAATAAATAAATAAAGTTTAAAAAAAAAGAATATTGTTATAAAGAATAATAAAATAACACCCTCTGTAGCAAGACGATCCAGTCAGGGCTCATGTATTGCACCCAAGTATTACGTCTCTTCAGGCTTCTTCAATCCAGACCAGTTCCCCGGTTCTTTCTTGACCTTAGGACCATAAGACTTTTGTAGATTATCAGCGAATTATTTTGTAGAATGTCTCTCAATTGACATTTGCCTGATGTTTTCTCACTATTAGGTTCAATTTCTACATTTGGCAGGACTATCACAGAAGTGATACCGAGTCCTCATTGGGTCCTATCATGAAGCACATAATGTAAATTTAGCCCATCACTGATGATCATTCGGATCACCTGAATAAGGTGGTGTCTACAAGATTCTTGGTGTAAAGTTACTTGTTTTTAAGTTACTTTTCGCGCGTCATTAATATGCAATTTGTGCAGAGATACTTTGACACTGTTTAAAATTTTTTTTCTCCTCCAACGTTCACCCACTCATTTTCACACATATTGCTTCCTGCCTGAATTACTTATAAATATGATGGTTACCAAGTGATGATTTTCTAATTCCATAATTGCTTCAGTATCATTGGTTGGCTTTACTCTAAGGGAGAGCTTTCACATCTCTCTTATTTATTTGCTCATTTATTTATAGCAGTGTGGACTCATGAATTTCTACTTTAAGCAATAGGATATAATCTGTCACTAATATTATTTCTTTTTATGTTCAGATTTTCTAAGATTTGGCCAGTAGGAGTCTCTTTGAGCTTCTAAGAAGAACAAATCCTTGTGACATGTTCCTATTATTCATAGAACAACTCTTTCCTTCTTGACCCAATGAGGTGTTCTAGGTTCATCTGACTTCTGCTCGATCCTGAAATCTGCTTTCTTACAAGAAGCCCTGTTCATTTTAGTGTTGAGTGGTATTTAGAAACCAAGATCTGGGTGCTAGATGTACTCATGGATTGCACACACGTATACAACCTTATAGTTATATATATTTCTAATTCTTTCTATATATTGCAATCTAATATATTAGAGTATATTGAGTGTATATATAGTGTATATTAGATTATACTGCAGTCTAATACGACAGCACAGAGTTCATTATAATTTTTCTCCTTGTCCGTAATGTTAACTTCCTTCAGAGAAAAACCTAGACCCCATTACCTGAATATATTTCCTCCTTTTCTCAATTCCCTTGAATGTGACTAATCCCCAGAACCCAGTAGGCTCCCCTACTTGCCACCTTCCTTCCTGTGGCCTGCCTAAAGGTTTTTTGAGTAAAATTTTCAGAAAGGAAAGGAGGGAAGGGGGAAGGGAAGGAAAAAATACATACGTTCACTTCTAGACCATTTTTTTTTCCATTTCTTCATCATAGGGACCAGGGACAAAATTTTTAAAGATCCCTCTTCATGACTAGTCTATTATATTTTATATTAACTCATGCACAGAAATACCTTAAAATTGTGGACATATATAACAAGGGTGAAATAAAAATCTTTACCTTCTTATTTTGTTTTAGCATAGTTTTCTAGATCTCCAGACTCAGACCCCTTTAGGTTCTTGAAACTTGTATTCCATACCAAGGCTTTACAAAGAGCAAAACATTTTTCCAAAACTTAAGTCTACAGAGACCCAATTGAAATATTCTTTTTTTTCTACCCAACGGTATTCCGCAGAGAGAATCCCAAAGGTTAGAGCAGTTACGGTTTTGACATTCTATCCTCTCTGACACATGGGTGATATAATAAGAACGTAATTGATCAGTAAGAAAAGAATGTCTATATTGCTTTGTACTGAAACCCTATTATTTGTTTTCTGTTTTTGTGGTGTTTTTCTGTTTGGTTTGGTTTTCTTCTAAATTCAAGTTGCTAAACAGAGTTTGAATTGTGTCTTGTGAGTTTTACGGTGGTTGGCATTTGTTGTTTCATAAGCACAGTGTTTTAGTGTCAGTCAGAACTATGGATGGAACAAACCTGGTTAATGGCTTGGAACCCACAGGGAATATTCTCTTATGAGATAGTCAGTTGGGCCACCCTAGGGACAATCTATTATCTCTCTTCTGTGAGCTTAATAGAAAGACTCATCCTTGTTTTCCCACAGGAGCTCCACCCTTCTAGGACACATGTGCCGAGTGTGTGTGTACATGTCTGAGAGAGCTTCTCCATACAGTATAGGGATTAAGTCTACAGACCACTTTGCTGGGGTCCCCATTCTGACGCCACAACATGCGAATTGTGAGTGATGATATGCAAGTTAATGAAACTCTCTGTGCCTCAATTTCCTCATCTCTAGAACTAGGTGATATTAATACCTTCCTCACAGGGTGGTCGTGAGGATTAAGTGAGTTAATATGTATTAAGCCCTTAGAACAGTGTGCAACACTGGAGAATCCCTTTGGAAGCATACGGGAAGGAAACACGGTGTATTTGTGCGCCTATGTGTGCGTGCATGCATGTGTGCTGAGGAATGGGGATGAGATGGAGTGGGAGTAGTCAGAGAAGGTTTGGGAGTATAAGTGATTCTTGAGAAATCTTGAAGAAGTACTTTTCCAGGCAGACAAGATGAGGAGGACATAGTTTCCCAAACAGGGAGCACTGCATGAAGAAAATGCAAGGTCCCTGTGAAGTGCGGGTAATTCGGTAGAGCTGGAAGGAATGTGTTTGGAGGAGGAGCAAGAGGTGTCTGCTAGGCTAAGGAGTTTATTGGGTAGTAGGTTGAGACTCTGACGTTGTGTCCACTACCAGGACCCATGCATGTCTGGGAAAGCCTAGGGAATTGAAGAGATGAACTCAGTAGAATTATTTGGGGGGAGGGGCAGGGCTAGGAGGATTCTGACTGAGGAGCTACCTGAGACAGAATTTATTGTAAGAGAAGAAGGATCTAGGTACAGTGAGTTTGGTATATGAACCAGATCTTGGTGTTGGTGGGGAAGAAGGTGTTTTCAAGGTCAGCATGTAGGATAATCCCTGGGGTCTGACAGGTGATCTCAAGCCTCTGGACCTCATGCCTGCTCATAATGAAACGGCCTTGAGTTTCCTGCCTGGCTGCAAAGGTGCAAATAAATAGCTTCATGCCTCCTTGGTGAGGCCCCTACCAGGTGATTACCGTTTTCAAAGGGAATCGTTTACTGCCTGCCATTCCAGATTGATGAAGGAATTCCATACAGACCGTTGTTTGCCTGGCCGCCTTCCACGCAGAGCAGAAGAGGTTTTTGCCATCAATGCCAAGGTTTCAAATTGGCATTTTCATAAAAACAGGCAAAGCAGCCCATTATCTAATTGATGTCCATAAATTATGGTGGCCGAGGGAGTCAATGTCAATGCACACGCTCAGCAGCCTAGGCTTGGAATATTCTCTGTATAAAGAGAGGCCGCCCAGATTCCTTTACTAAAAAAAAGAATTTAAACTTCCTCATTCGAACGGCTTTCACATCCACAATTTCTGGAAACAAACATTAGGACTCTTTACCAAGTTCCCTCTGCAATCTATTGTAAGTAAAGGAAATGTACCATGACATTTTAAGATGAACTAGAGGTGACACATAATACAGCTATCCATATCTCCGAGCACAAACACGCTTTCTGCCTAACAAGACTTGTTTCTGTTTGGGTTTAATCACTCTGGAAAATGATCAGCCGGCTTCATCTTGGGCTCCGCACACTTCTGTAATGACATCTAGCCTTGACTTATTGCCAGAAGAAACGGGTGTCACCACTGATGCATGTAGTGCACCACATAGGGGAGAAGAAGGGAGGACTGAGACCCTTTTATAAATAGGAGATGGTGTTTTCACCAGCAAAGGCAGGGCCATTGGGGATTAAAGGAATCGAGTGAAATTGAAGCAGATAACTCCACATTCTCCACCCCAGCCCTACTCAGCTGCTTGAGCTGGCCCTGGATGGGTGGCCTAGGCAAGTTCATAGCTGTGCCTCGCAGCATTCAGTTTTCCAACAATTTTGCAACACATTCAACTCCTCCCAGGTAGCCTTGAAAACAGAGAAGCGGTGTATCCTACTCACATTAAATTCCACTGGGTGCCTGCTATGTGCCAAACACTGTGCTGAGTACTGGGACTAAGAGCTAACACATACTGAGTGTTTGCTTGTGCCTGGCCCCAGCGCAACTACTGCTGACCCTTGGACGATGCGAGGGTTAGACGTGCTGACCCCTGCGCAATCGAAAATCCGTGTATAACTTTTTTTAAAAGTTTATTTCTTTAATTTTTTTGAGAGAAGGAGAGCACAAGTGGGGAGGAACAGAGAGAGAGAGAGAGAGAGAGAGAGAGAGAGAGAGAGAATCCCAAGTAGGCTCCACACTGTCAGCGCAGAGCCCGATGCGGAGCTCAAACTCACGGACCATGAGATCACGACCTGAGCCAAAAACAAGAATTGGACATTTAACTGACTGAGCCCCCCGGGCACCCCTCATGTATAACTTTTGACTGCCCCAAAACATAACTACTAATAGCTTGCTGTTGCCCAGAAGCCTTACCAGTAACATAAATAGTAGAATAACATATTTTGTACATTACGTATGTTATATATTTTTACCACAAAGTCAGCCAGAAAAAAGAAAATGTTAAGGAAATCATAAGGAAGGGAAAATACACTTGCAGTATGGCACTGTATTTATCAAAAACAAAACTCAGGTACAAGTGGGCCTGTGCAGTTCAAACAAGGGTTGGCTGTATTTTACGTGAATTGACTCATAAATCTTCACCACCACCCTGGGAATTATGGATTATTATTATCTTGATTTGCAGGTGAGGAAAATGATGCATGGAGACTCATTTGCAGATGGTCACACAGCTGGGAAATGGAGGAGTCAAAATTTGAAACCACAGTCTAGGGTCTTGACCCCATAAAGCACGCACATGCTGTATCCTCTAGCTCACCACTTTCTGCGATGCCTCAGGTTAAGTCTGTACCGTGAAGTAACACAGAACCTAGGCAGAAATATAGACATGAAAATGAACAAATGGTCATACCATATCATAGGAATTTGATAGCCTTGAAGGCACAGAGGAAAGAGAATAGAACTTTCCAATTATCAAGTTTACTATGAAAAGTGCCATATTGACATTACTTCATTTAATTCTTGTAGCATCAGGATCCTCTCTCTGAGTAGTTGAGATCAACTTAGGCTCCAGAAAATACTATAGACAGTGTAGCATTGCAAAGACATACATTTATAGTCATCATTTTCCTTAGCATGTGTAAGAAAACAGCTTCTCTATTTTTGTAACAATTTTATTGAGATGTAATTCACATAAAATTCAATTCACCCTCTTAGAGGGTGCAATGAGGGGCACCAGGGTGTCTCAGTCAGTGAAGTGTCTGACTTTTGATTTTAGCTCGGGTCGTGATCTCATGGTTCTTGGAATTGAGCCCTGTGTCAGGCTGTGTGCTGACAGCGAGGAGGAGCCTGCTTGGGATTCTCTCTCTCTCTCTCTCTCTCTCTCTCTCTCTCTCTCTCTCTCCGCCCCTCCCCCGCTCATGCTCTCTCCCTCTCTCTCAAAAATAAATTTGAAAAAGGAGCACCTGGGCGGCTCGGTCTGTTAAGTGTCCGACTTTGGCTCACATCATGATCTCATGGTTTGTGAGTTGGAGCCCGGAGTCGGGCTCTGTGCTGACAGCATGGAATCTGCTTGGGATTTTCTCTCTCCCTCTCCCTCTCTCTGCCCCTCCTCCGCTCATGCTCTCACTCTCTCTCAAAATAAATAAACATTTAATAAAATAAAATAAGGTGTACGGTCCAGTGGCGTTTACTATATGGATAGAGTTGAGAACCATCCCCACAATCTAATTGCAGGACGTTGTCATCACCTGAAAAAGCAATCCTATACATCATTAGCAGGCGCTCCTCATTCCCCCTTCACAGAGACGGTCTCTGTGAAACCAAGGTCTGCTTCCTTTTTTTTTTAAATACATAACAGCTTTATTGGGATATAATTGACATACCATAGAACTGACCCATTTGAAGTGCACAACTCAATGTTTGTTAGGATATTTCTGGGATTGTGCAATCACCACTGCTATTTAATCCTGGAATTCCAAGCTACATTCTGAGTTAGAGTTCCTTGGATTGTTGGAAGATTTTGGCTAACTTCCAGAGTTATGAAATAGTTAATTTTGTCCATTTTTGCCCACGTTCTTCTTGCTTTTCTGGAAGAGTAAACTTTCTGAGTTCCTTACTCTGTCATTCCTTCGGAAATAGTTTCTTGTACACAACTAAAAATGCAAAAGCTCTCAGATGCTCCAGGTCCATTTATAAACTATAAACTGTGTTTCTTAATGCAACAAGCCCCACCTTGGCTCACCTCTGTGAACTCAACACCGGTTGCGTCATATTGCTATATATTTAAAAGTCTCTTTCTTTCCATAAATACTTACTGAACATTTACTGTCCACTAGGATCAGAGCTAAATGCTGGGGGTAAAAAACTAAATAAAATAGAGTTTATGCACTCATGGAATTTGTAGTGTGGTGGTACAGACAAAAAAAAAAAAACCAACAACATATCCAAGGACATCTAGGACAGATACTAAACTACATGCAGGTGTGTATATGTATGTGTGCTCGGAATCAGTGTTCACAGGGCAGGGGGCATTGGGGACTATTATTATCTCCTTCTTCCATTGAAGCTTTGATGGAGGATAGGATTCTGGAATTTAATTATTCAACAATATATCATATGCCGAACGCTGTGCTGAATGACTGTTTAGAGTGTGGCAGTGAACAAATCTGATGTGGTCCCTGACTTCAGGGAGCTCATAATCTAAGGGAGAAATCATGGAAGTCCACCATTTGCCTAACTCAAGGCACTGTAGCCCTTCACTGTGGAGTTTGGGAAAGATTACAGCAGTTCTCATGTGTGGAATAATACAAAAATAAAATAAAGAGAGAGAACATATGAAAATCATAGAAGGCGGCTGGTATTGAGCATAAATTCTGATTCAGCCTTGTCATAGAGTGACCAGCCATCCCAGTCCACCTGAAACTTCCATGGATTTAGCACTGGAACTCCCAACTCCTGGACAATGGATCACTTTACTTGTTAATTAATATTTGCATTGGTAACAGCAGATATATATGTTACATATATATTATATAATGTGTTACATATTACATATGTATTATATATGTATCTATTTAAAAATAGAATGTAAAACCCTTTTTATTAAGGAAGATCAGCCAAATGTGTGTGCAGTTGTATTGGGGCAGGCCATGTATGTGGGAGCAGCATCGCAGATAATAGCCGCGTATATTTACAACAACAAATGAAAATATCAACTTAGAAATTATGCTGGATTTTTTTTATTTTCACCTTTGTTACACCAGGAACTCTGTTTCTGGGAACCCCCTTTGTTGTATGGCTCAAGGTCAGAGTTAGTCAAATTTGGGAGGCAGAAGAAGCAATAGCCGTTGTGTGCCAAGCGTTCTCGTTGTTGGCGGCAGTCAGGGACAGACTCAGAGGTGCCGCCAGTCCCGGCTTTGCCTTCTGTCCTTCCCGCTCTCCTCCAGATCACCAGTCCTGCTGACCAGAAGCCAGCCAGGTCCACCAGGAGAGCATCCGTGTGCGTGTTCGGAGGTGGTAGACACAAGAGCCAACAACGTTTACTAGACTTCTACATTGGCTCCCTCCACAGGGTCTGTCCAGAGTCCTCTGTGAACTCTGATCGTTCACCTCTGCCAGGGCACCGGAGTGGCTTTTGTCTTACCCTGTGCCTCTCCTTTCCAGACCTGTACTTCCCAAGCTCCTCCCACAATCGCATGTAGTCTATTTCCCTGGATGAACTCCTTATTCCAAAACAGATTGATATATGGGATAGCAAGCTGTTCTGGGCTAAATTTTACTTCTTATGGGCAAGGATGTTCTGATGAAATCTAAAAGTGTAGTTCCCTCTACCTTGAGTACCCGCCAGTGGTTGCTTCGATGTTAGCAATTGATCCATAAAAATGGATCACTTTATGCTGTCGTTACGCAATCTTCCTGACCCCATTCCTTTTCGGACTTTCAACTGATATTCATAGTAATGATTATAATAACTATTAACATTAATTGAACACGCATTAGTTGCCAGAAACACTGACAAGCACTTTACATGCATAACTTCTTAATTCTTCACAACAACCTACCAATGAAGTAGGCTCTTTTGACAGGTCAGTTTTATAGAGGAGGAAATTTAAACTCTCAGAGATATTCGATAACTGGCTAAAATTCACGGAACTAATGAATTTTATTAGTTTTATTAGTGAATCTTATTCACTAATAAGTGGTAAGACAACAATTAGAACCAAGATTGATTTAGCTCTGCTATTTCCAAGAGCCAAATGTGAAAAGATGTTCATGTTATCGGATGCTATTTCTATTTCTCCTCCCAATCTGAATATAAGGCAAGTATTTTTGAGGGACTGTGGATTACACATAACACATCACACTTAACTGACCCTGCATCTAACAGTTCACATTCAATAATTTCTATAGGCTGTTATGAGGTAGCTATTATTATTTCTATTTTATAGGTGAGGAAACTGAGGCTCACAGGGGTTAAAACATCTTCCAATAACAAAATAGCCAGAAAGCAGCAGTGACTATATTCACATTCAATTCTTAACAAAGGTAATTCTCAACACAAGATATGTGTGTAAAGAATATGTTTGGGGGCGCCTGGGTGGCTCAGTCCATTGAGCGTCTGACTTCAGCTCAGGTCATGATCCGACGGTTTGTGAGATCAAGCCTTGTATTGGGCTCACTGCTGTCAGCACAGAGCCTGCTTGGGATTCTCTCTCTCCCTCTATCTCTGCTCCTTCCCCACTCATGCGGGTATACATGCTTTCTCTCTCAAAAATAGGTAATAATAAAAACATGTAAAGAATATGTTTGAAAGGGGATTAAGAATGAAGAGAATGTGGCAATGGGTAGGCTGATTGTAGAAGATTCTGGGTGGAGTAGTGTTTAGGTTAAGTGAGAGTAGATGAGATTAGGAATGACTGGGGCCACACCACGAAGGGCCTAGCCTGCTCTGTGAAGGAATTAGGACTTTGCCCCGAAAGCAGTGACTCATCTAAGATTGCAAAGCTGAGCTATGATTCAAGTCTAAGTTTTGTTACTCTAAAGCCCATGGTAGGATAGACCTTCCAGCCTATACTGTTGTCACTGCTGCCTAGTATGCCACGTACATGGAAATTCAGAGTTTACAAATCACATCTCCAGCCATTACTTCCTTCAAATCTCACATTCAACCGTGTGAGGTAAGCATCACTTTTAACCTGATGTAAACATAAAGAAACTAACACTTGCTTAAATAAATACACCGATATACAGTGAGAATGTGGCAGATCTCACAATGAATCCTCAGGAATCTCATGCAAAATGTCACGCTTTTTCACTCCAATTGCCTACTGGGTATTCTGTAAATCTCTCCTTTAAGCACAATATGCAAACATATAACTTTCTCACCAAAGCCTGTGCCTCCTGTCATCTCTTTCCTGGTAAATGTACTACTCTCCAGGAAGTTGTCCAAACCAAAATAATCTGAAGATATCTTAAAACCCTAAGCATCTGAAGAGTTACACCTTCATCAGAGTTTAAAAGTACCATCTGCCAATTGAGTCACAAAAAATGACTATCAAAACGCTGACTTTTGAAATCCATAATATCCCAGGTTCATAACTTGGTTACTTCCTCTCTGGTTCCTGGTAGTGATTACCACCAAAAATCTGTAATTGCTAGACTTGGCCACGACAGGGGGTTACCACGAGCCTTGGTCTGAGAACAGAGAACTCTTCTACAATCTTAACAAAAGGATGCCTAATAACATTTTTTAACAGATTTATTGAGGCATGATTGAAATACCATACACTGCACATCTTTCAAAGGTACAAGTTCAGGGGCACCTGGAGGGCTCAGTCAGTAAAGTGTCCGACTTCAGCTCAGGTCATGATCTCATGAGTTCGGACGTCCCACATCGGGCTCTGTGCCGATAGCTCAGAGACGCAGCCTGCTTCGGATTCTGTGTCTCCCTCTCTCTGTGCCCCTCCCCCCTCTCAAAATAAATAAATATCAAAGGTACAAGTTTATAACTTTTGACATATATGTACAGCCATGAATACATCATCACAGTCAAGATAAAGAACACAGCCATCACGCCGCCTAAATTCTTTCCTGCCCTTACCGGCTCCTCCCTGCATTCTTCCACCCACTCCCTGAGCAACAACTAATCTGCTTTCCGTCATTAGACATCAGTTTACATTTCCTATATATTTTTTGCAAATGGAATTATATATTTCCATCCAAGAATCCCATAGCATCCAAACTTTCAGTCACGTGTGAGAGTAACATATAAGAATTTGAAGACATACAGGGGCGCCTGGGTGGCTCAGTCGGTTGGGCGACCGACTTCAGCTCAGGTCGTGATCTCACAGTCCGTGGGTTCGAGCCCCACATCAGGCTCTGTGCTGACAGCTCAGAGCCTGGAGCCTGCTTCGCATTCTGTGTCTCCCTCTCTCTCTGCTCCTTCCCTGCTCGCTCTCTGCCTATCTCTCAAAATAAAATAAAGACATAAAAAAATTAAAATAAAAAAAAAGAATTTGAAGACATACAAAGGTCTCAAAAGTTTATTTACCACACATTCTTCTTCAATGAATTATTAGGAAGTATTTTTAACAATAACAAAAAAATGAAGGCAAAAACTAAAAAAGAGAAAAATACAAAAATCAAGAAATAGAATCCAACATGGGAAAGAGGTAATGTAAATTTCTGGGATGATTATAAAAGGGCATCTTAGGGGTGCCTGGGTGGCTCAGTCGGCTGAATGTCCGATGCTTGGTTTTGGCTCAGGTCATGATCTCATAGTTCATGAGTTGGAGCTCCACCTCGGGCTCTGCACTGAAAGCACGGAGCCTGCTTGGGATTTCTCTCTCCCTCTCTCTCTGCCCCTCCCCAGCTTGCTCTCTCTTTCTCTCTCTTTCTCTCTCTCAAAAAAATAAACATTAAAGAGTTAAAAAAAAGAAAAGGGGGGGGGGAGAGCATCAGAGCATGGCAGCTGTGTGGCCGCCCCAGAGACTAATCAGTCCCCTGGTGCCAGAGGACAGAAGACGACTTGAGCAATGACTTCAAGAAAAGAAATTAAGCTGATTGACTATCCGCTGTGTTTGTATGGAGAAAAGATATGCATTGCCTTAGGAGCCTTAGGAGCATGCCTGAGAGAGACTGATGGCTCAGCAAAGAAACAAACAGGAAAATATAAGTAGCATTTAACTGTCTGAAGAAAACAAGGAAATCTGGTACAAGAAAAGAAATATAATCAAAGTGACACCGGTGCATAATACTTGTCTATTAGTGATAATAATTTGAAAACGGAATATCGGTTTAACCAAAAATGTTCCATAGCCTTCTTTAAATGATGGCGATTAGATGAATGTTCAGTGGATGAAGGTGCAGTGGTAAAAGACTGATAAAAATGCTTTTTGTGTAGAGTACAGGTAAAGAGAATATATTTATATCTATAAAAACCTGAAGAATAAAACATATAGAGATTATTTTATTATTTTATTTTTTATTTTATTTTGTAGGAGGGAAGGGGCAGAGAGGGAGAGAGGCCCAAGGAGGCTCCATGCTCTGTGCAGAGCCCGACACAGGCCTTGATCCCACAACCACGAGATCACGACCTGAGCTGAAACAGAGTCCCACGCTCAACTGACTGAGCCACCCAGGCAGCCCTGGAGATTATTTGAAATATGAAAGAAAGTACTGGAAGAGACCAAAGAAGTTAACAGGTAAAAGCAGTTAGCTTTAGAGAATGGGAATTAGGGGAGGGCAAGAAAATGGCTGGGAACTGGGGCTGCTGTTTTGCTTATAAACCTTGAAGGACCAGTTGACTTTAAGATTATGCGCCTACATTAGTTTAATAACGATGAAATTCAATTGAATATATTAGTTTAAGTAATTAACCATCGATTTGTACCAGTTCAGTATTTTTATTTTAGTATTTTAGCATACACTACTGATAAGTGTTGGAGGGATTTTTAATGTTTATTTATTTATTTTGAGAGAGAGAGAGAGACAGAAAGAGACAGAGAGACAGAGAGAATCTTAAGCAGGCCCCATGGAGCCCAACATGGGGCTCCATCTCACGACCCCCTGGGATCATGACCCGAGCCCAATTCAAGAGTTGGATGCTCAACCAACTGAGCCACCCAAGCGCTCCAATAAATGTTGGAGTTTTAAACATTTATTTTATTATCTCTTTTGGATTTGAATAATTTGGCAAATAAGGAGACAATAAGAGCCATTTGGTACCTTAAACTTGACAATGCTAATCAATTGTTCGTCGATGTCTTGTTTTTTAAAAAATATTTTCTGACCTCAGTCACCATGACTTTTACAAGTTTTTTTCTGAGAAGTCATGAGGGAATGAGTTCATTGATGTCACTGGTGACAATGTTACACACGACATCTACATCTAAAATTGGCATCACTTAATTAACAATAATGACTAGACTTTTCTGAGTTTCTGCTGCCATTGGCTTCATATTAGAAATTACAGGGGCACCTGGGTGGCTCAGTGGGTTAAGCATCCAACTTTTCGACTTTGGCTCAGGTCATGATCTCATAGCTTGTGAGTTTGAGCCCCACGTCAGGCTCTGTGCTGACAGCTCAGAGCCTGGAGCCTGCTTTGGATTCTGTGTCTCCCTCTCTCTCTCTGCCCCTCCCCTGCTCACACTCTGTCTCTCTGTCTCAAAAATAAGTAAAAATTTTTAAAAAATAAAAAAAATAGAAATTACAGCACCAATGTTTTCCTTCATTTTCAATATCCATTTGTTTCCCTTTCTGGGCATTTTACGCTCATTTTCTCTATGGCAACCACATCATTTTAACCCTTAAAGTTTACACAGGCCTTGCATAAATGTACCACTTACTAAATTCTACACAGTCTAAATATGAGGCCGAACTCTGGTAGAAGATGACCCTCTTGGAAAAGGCGTGTTTCCTTCACAGAAGACTTGGTTCAATTACAAACTTTGAGGGTCTCTGCATTTTCCGAAGTAGTTAGCTCTTCTTGGGTAGCCGGGATATAGGGAAGGACATAAAGATGTGACGAAAAGGGAATATGTTTCTCAGAGTTGATAAGATTGGGAAATGTGAACTTAGTATTATTAAATCCATAGTTATGTAACGCTATTCAAACCACCCGTATTGAACTAGTATTTGTGGGACATGGTGCTCATTGCCACATGGTGCTAATTGCCACTGGAATGCAGAAGTGATCAAGTGTGCTCCCCCTTCACTTGAACTTGAAGAGGAGTTGGCTAAATAGCTCTCTAATACAGCTAAAATATAAATATGATCCAAGGCCGAAATGCTGTAATATATATGATAAACACAAAAAGTGTTTTCAGGGTGTAGATTAGGGGAGTACTCTAAGCTACCAGTGTATTTAGAGAGGTGGTCACAGAGGAATTAGTATGTAATTTGAACCTTGAAGGAAGAGAAGGCAGAAAAATTGGAAGATAGAAGAACCTTCCAATGAGGACACAGAACTGGTCTGGTTGGGGGACTGAAGAAGTCTATTATGTATTCAGACTACCATGAATAATACATTGTGATGTGATGTGGTATGTGATGTGTGTGTGTGTATGTGTGTGTTTGGGGAGGACATGTGAAGAAAATACAAGTAATGGGTACAGAGTTATTAACAATTGAGATGAAGGTGTTTTTAAAGGGACAAGCTGAGAGGAGCTTGGGTGGCTCAGTGGGTTAAACATCCAACTTCAGCTCAGGTCACGATCTCACCAATCCTGAGTTCGAGCCCTGCATCGGGCTCTGTGCTGACAGCTGGAGCCTGGAGTCTGTTTCAGATTCTGTGTCTCCCTCTCTCTCTGCCTCTCCTCTGCTTGTGCTCTCTGTCTCAAAAATAAATAAACATTAAAAAATTATTTTTTAAAAAGGGACAAGCTGAGATTCCACTTGTACTTGATTGGTAAGGAGATGACCAAGCAAAGTAAACTCATATTCTGATACTTCTATGTATTAGATGTTAACACGTCCACCCTCGGGTAGTTACAGTAAGTCTGTACCCAAGAATGAGGAATAGGATCAGATCGTAGTTACTCTGTGTAGCACACTGAGTCTGAGGGTATTGTTTCCATCTGAGTTAAACTCTCTGAGATGATAAAGAAACACTTGATATTTATTCCTGTAATAAAAGGGTTTATTTCTTATATATATTTAAGCTCAGTGGACAGGTTTTATATGACTTGCGTGCCTCAGGTCAAAGTCATGTGGAGCTGGCTAGCTCTTAAGTATCTTAATGATCACCTGCTGGAATTAGTTAGGCCTTGAAGTGTTCACCTCACTTTCCATTTTTATCCCTCTCAACTTTTAGGTCATCCCACTCTTTCCTCATTTGACTCTGTGGTCATCCCGGGAAGTAGAAAAGTATAATAGATTGGATCTTCAATAAGTTCTGAATCAAGAGCCTTGAGCTGGGGGAAGAACAATGATTTTCCAGTAATAACTAGTTCTTATATCTTCTCCAAGACCAAGGATATCTTAGAGTGCATCCAACTCCATTTATATCAGATTTACCAAATTTTATTTAAAATGAATGTAAGCAGTTAACTACTGATAAGTAATGTGTCCAGAGTTATGAACATCCTTTAGATACCTTATGAGGACCCTAATGTTTTACTTTATTAAACCTGATTCACAACAGTTTATTCAGTACCTATTATGTGCCCAATGCTAGGAATACAAAAATGAGCTTATGTGCTGGTAGGCTTCATAAACCCATAGACAGAACTGGTCAGATGTTAGTAAATGCAGTTAGAGGGACGGTGTGTGATGGGAGCCCCCGGGGATAAATCTGAGAGTGAGAAACGATGGAAGGTGTCACATCACAGATTGGAGGATGGCTTGTGGATAAATACATAGGTCCTGTCATCTCTGTGGCTTTATTACTTAGAACTCTTATGTAATGAAAAAAAATAACGAGGTAAGTGGCCCGATACGGCTTTCTCATTTACTCTAGTAAGGCCTGGGAAGAATGGCTAGGCCTGTTTCATAGCAAGAAACCTTCAAACAAAGAGGCTTCCTGCCATCTTGATTCCCACCAAGGGGTCGTGCCTGTTGACGGGTATAGTTTGTAAGGCAACATCTATCAGAAGACATCTGTATGAAAGTCCAAAGGAACTTTCACTCTTTTCAATTCCCTGCGAACCTAGAGGTAGGTTAGATATTTTTGGAACGTGCCACAGGCAGCCAGGCAGGTTGGGGATTTCATTCCAGCCCATCTCTGTTCTGAAATAATGAAAGAAGCTCCAAGAAATTGTACCTGTCAAAACTGTCAGGGACCAAAAGCAAGAGGAGATCATTTTGACAGTTTTCAGCAGCCATTCTGCTGATCGCCCGTTACTACTGCACTGTGTTGGTGGGGGAAGTGAAGGCTGAGGAGTGAATTATGTGTTTCAGAATTAACTCAAAAAGATCTCTCAAATGTATTTGTGCATTTCGACAAGTTTGGAAAAGCTGACTTTATATCCTAGTAAGGCGTGTAGTGAGAGAGAGAGGGAGAGGGGGAGAGAGAGAAGGGGAGGGACTTAATACATACTGGATATGTACAAAGCAGACAATATGATCACATCCTGGTCTTGTTTCCAAGTTCTTGTTTTTCTTGCTGTGGGTTTTACTTGCCAATAGAAATGAGCTTCCTGACACTCATGTGCGGTCTGGACGCATTGCATTTCTCTCATTTCCAACTTCACTGCAGGGAAAAACCAACAAATAACATGAAGCAAATACCACTGGCCAAAAAACAAGCATCTGCGTCCAGATGAGAGAGGGATTGGCAATACGAGAAGACATTGGCTATGTTTCAGAATAGGTTTGTTTGGGGGAACTTACTGGATTATTCTGTGTTAAATCTAATACATTTATTAGTCAGTTATCTGAGTGTTATCTAATCTAGCTCTTTCCTTTGTGATAGGTTGACTCGTTATCCCCTTCCAAAGATTTCTATCGGATCTAGGGTTTAAATTTTAAAGGCAGATTATCTGAATACGTTGTGATAAGAGTTTAATCTAGAACTAAGGATAGAAATACAACAGATCTCTGATTTCAGGAGTCCTTCTTAACCTCGGTTTCACTTTCCATGGTTTTAGTTTCCTCGCGGTCAGTGGCGCTCCGGAAGCAGATGATCTTTCTTCTGACCCGGCATTGGAAGGTCAACAGTAGCCTGAACCTGTGTCACGATGTCTATGTCACTCCCCTCACTGCATCTCATCACGTAGGCATTTTATCATCTCATATCATCACAGGAAGAAGGGTGAGTACAGGACAATAAGATATTTTGAGAGATATTTTGTAACTTTTATTACAGTGTGTCGTTAAGGTCATTCTATTTTAATATTAGTTATTGTTGTTAATCTCTTCGTGCACCTAATTTATAAGTTAAACTTTATGATACGCATGCATGTCTAGGAAAAACCAGTCTGTATAGGATTCAGTACTATCCGTGGTTTCAGGCATCCACTGGGGGTCTTGGAATGTATTCCCCGTGGAACCATGAGTTTCCCGAATGGAGTGTCAGAGAAGAATCTTGTGCTTCAGTCAGAAAACTTGGGATGAATTTAAGATTCTATTCCTCTACGTGTTAGCTGTGTATCTTTGGACAAGTCACCTAAACCTCCTGAGCTCCAGTTTCCTTACCTTCAAAGTGGGCTAATAACAGCTACACTGTGTGGACTGCAGAGCTGTCTGTTTTCAGGAGTGTCAAATGACATATTAAATACTTTGAGAATCTTGAAAGAACTCTAACAAATGCGAAGTGCTGTTAAAGGCAGTAATAATAACTGGTATATTTTTATTGTGGTAAGACATACATAACTTAAAATTTACCATTTTAACTGTTTTGACAGTTCAGTAGCATTAAGTACATTCACCTTGTCTTGAAACCATAGTCCCTATCTCCAGAACTTTTTCATCTCAAACTGAAACTCTGTACCCATTAAACAACAACTTCGCATTCCCCACAGCCCCCCTGCACCAGCCCCTGATAAACACGAGTCTACTTTCTGTTTCAAAGAATTTGACAATTTGAGATACTTCATATAAACGGAACTATACAGTATTTGCCTTTTTGTGTCTGGCTTATTTCACTTAGCATAAAGTTTTCAAGGTTCATCCATGTGTAGCATCCGACTGAATAATTCCATTGTATGTATTCACCGCATCGTGTTTATCCATCTCTCTGTCCATGGACATTTGGGTCGTTTTCAACGTTTGGCTGTTGTGAATAATGCTGTGAATATGAGTGTACGAATATATTTGAGTCCCTCCTTGCAATTATTTTGGATAGAAGCATAGAAATGGAATTTCTGGAATCATAGGATAATTCTAGGTTTAGTTTTTTGAGGAGCTGTCAATGATTTATAATCTTATCACCCCAAAAGTGTGCATGTAGTAAGATTTCATGGTGAAACAATATTCATCCCCCCCCTTTCCTTCCTTCCTTCCTTCCTTCCTTCCTTCCTTCCTTCCTTCCTTCCTCCTTCCTTCCTCCCTGCCTCCCTCCTTCCGTCCTTCAACAATGAGCCCCTGCACTATCCAGACCCTGTACTAGGCAGGGAGGATAGAGTAGTAAATCATACCTTTTCTCTGTCCTCCCTGAGCAGTTACTAATAGAAATGTTAGTATTAGAATTTGAGAGTTTCAATATTCACATATTACATTTGATGTATTCCTTGGTTGAGGGAGCTTTTACAATTATATTGCTTAAGTTCTCTAAAATATTTTTTAAACTTTAGGTAGCATTCAATTAACTGTGAAATAAATTTAGTGGATCACAAGAAGCATTTATTTTTAGTATAATGTAATAAAATACAATAGGAAGTTTCAAGAAAGCATCTCAAATTAAGGGTATTATTTCATGACACATTTATTTTGGCATACACACACATTTTAAATAGCAATTCAACATTATTTCTTGCTGTGAAAAAACATCACAAAAAAAGTTTGCTAACCACACATAAAAGAGGGTTCCTATTTTTCAGTGAAGAGGCTAGGACTAAAAGGGTAAACTTTTCCTTCTCCGTTTTCCTGGCTATTTTTTAAGCTCTGCTAAAATTTACCAAAAGCAGCTTTCCCATATTTCAGTTCCTTTTGAATGAAAGACTCCAATATTGTAGTTTAAAAAGTAAGAGAAATTAAGTTGTTTTGATGTTTTTTAGTTAAGAACTTTGTAAACAGTGGAGGAGCATGAGGACCATGATCTCAGGGTCATGGGTTCAAGCTCCACATGGGGTGTAGAAACTACTTAAATAAAACTTTTAAAAAACCTTTAAGAGCATGAGATAAAACATTTTTATATCCATAACCATTGCAAAAAATAATTTTCCGAGAAAATTTTAATTAGGATCATGTAAGTAGTAGGTCTCTGTATAGCCAATATAAAAATTAATATTGCCCTTTTCTAATTAGGGATAAACATAGACTTTTTTATAAGTAGGGGAATTGTGTAAATGTGATGTAAAATGTGAATGTCAGTTCCTCAGAACATTCCTGCGGCTGTTTTATACATTATGTGAATGTTCTATCTTGCTCTTGCTTGGTTTGGTTTGGCTTTTGAGGTAGTTGTAACTTGCGCAGGAAATATCTAAACTTTGAACATCTAATTTGAACATGAGGCATTCAACTTGAATGTAAGACTTGTAAATCAGTTTCACATGTTTCTGTCTTTTAAACTGAGGCTTATATATTTAATTAAGCAAATTTCCTTAGTGAATCCTACAGTGTGAAAAATCTATAATGTTAAGTCGGGGTGCCTGGGTGGCTCAGTCAGTTAAGTGTCCGACTTCAGCTCAGGTCATGATCTCACGGTTTGTGAGTTCAAGCCCCACGTCGGGCTCTGTGCTGACAGCTCAGAGCCTGGAGCCTGCTTCAGATTCTGTGCCTCCCTCTCTCTCTGTCCCTCCCCTGCTTGCGCTCTGTCTCAAAAATAAACATTTAAAAAAATTTTTTTAAATATATATATAATGTGAAGTAGTCGTGAATGCTCCTCACCAAATATGTCCACGTCTCTGTCTTCTGGCCAAATGGTAAAATTAACCTTGCAGTTGAGTGGGGCCTCATGAGATTGGGTCCATGAGCTGGAAGTAGAAATAATGTATGATCACTCCCAGCTGGAAGATTTGATTGCCAAAACAATATCCTTCAGAAGACTATTTTCAAAGGTAAAGTGACCGAGGGCATGTGAGATGGTGGCTGCTCTCTGAGTGTCGGTCCTTGAGTAACAACGATGATCTGGACCACCTGCCGACGGGAGATTGACATATAGCATAAACGAGAGTGAACCTTTTATTGTGTTAAGCCACTGAAGTTTTGTGGCTATCATAATCCTACTACAACCACACATACCTTGTCTGATATACATAATGAAATTCAGTGATGTCCACTCACAACGTCTGTAACCAGTGGTTGACGCATAGGCTTGCTTGAGTTACAGCTGTAAAGATCCACGATTTTGACCAAATTAACCAAGTCAGTCAAGAAAATGAACTGATGGGTTAATTGGATACACCCTGAACAAAAATCATGGAAATGCTTGTTGTGTGTGGAAGGGAAGGTCAAGGTCTTCCAGCTGGCCTCATAATTCAATTCACAAGAGATAGATTAACAGGAGGAAAAAAAAAAAACCCAAGTTTTATTATGTGCACGTGGAGGCCCAGTAATGAAATTGAGACCTGAAGAAATGACCAAGGTGCAAGCAGTTTTTGTACATTCCAGACAAAGAGGCAATAAATCAGTGAGGACTTGACAAGGCAATGAAAAGTTTGGAAACTTCAGTTAGTAAGGCATTCTAAACAGAATTTGAGCTGAGATAGTAAATTAGTAAAATGTAACAAGGGTTGTTTCTACAGCCTTCTGGGCTCTGAACTTCCCACGTCTTGTGACGGGATGTCTCTTTACCTCCTGGAACAGGGAGGGTGCCTTTCAGATGGCACATTCATTGCCTGCTTTCAGGAGGACAGGGGAGGGTCTGAGTGTCCTCGCACAGGCTGTCTCTTCCGTAACTTTTTAAAATAATCAGCATGCAGGAGCACCTGGTGGCTCAGTCCGTTCAGCATCTGACTTCCGTTCAGGGCATGATCTCATGATTCCTGTGTTCGAGCCCCACATCGGGCTGTGTGCTATGGGCACAGAGCGCGCTTCAGATTCTCTGTCCCCGTCTCCTGGCCCCTCCCCTACTAGCGCTTTCTCTCCCTCTCTGTCTCAAAATTAAATATTTAATAAGATAAAATAATCAATATGCCATTGTGGCACATTTGGGGGAAGCCTGCCCTTGGCATCTACAGTATATTAATTTCCTAGTTGATTAAGCCTCCTGCTTCATATTCAAAACAACGCTATTTCTTTAACAGTATTTATAAGCTCATGACTTAGTAGTTGCAAGTAATAGGAGATGAAAGGGGTGGATATTTGAAAGACTTACATTTATGTAGTAAATACAGAAAACTCAAGCTCTGTTTCTAGGGAAAGCAGGACCAACACAACCACAAATATGTTAAATGGTAAAAAAAAAAAAAAAGTGAAAATATACCTAAGTCATTTATAAGAAGCCAATACTAAAATGGCCCTAGAATTCTCATTCCTTTAAGTCCTAAAACATTCAAGTTGTAAACTATAAGAGATGTAAAGTCTTAGGAAAGATCTTTGTGATTCCACAGGAACATTTATGGCGGTGATGTGTGACACCACCCAAGGTAATCAAATATCAAATAAAAATGGGGGAATATCAGATCAACAGCATGTCAGGATATAAATGTGCTTATTCATTAGCCCTCCAGAATTCCACGAAAACAGGTCCATAAAAAATGCAAAATGATATTTATACAACCCAGTACTATTATAGAGAGAAATAGAAGGCTAACGGTAAATGTTTGAAGATAAAACACCACCTCTTGATGTTCTTCAAACATGAAGAAATATGAAAAAATACTTCAGCATTATAATGTCCTTAAAAATGTAAGATATGGATCCAGTGTTCTTAACAGGTGCTACACAGCTTGATAGCTGTCATTTTCCTTCTTCTCTTTAGGAGATATTGGCCCCTGCTCGGCTCCCTATAACGTAGGCTAGAGGCCACGGCAGAGCTCAATGCCTTGTGTGCTGAATATGGATCGTGTTTAAAAGGCTAAAGGGGGGGCGCCTGGGTGGCTCAGTCGGTTGAGCGTCCGACTTAGGCTCAGGTCATGATCACAGTCGTGGGTTCGAGCCCCGCGTCAGGCTCTGTGCTGGCAGCTCAGAGCCTGGAGCCTGCTTCCAATTCTGTGTGTCCCTCTTTCTCTCTGCCCCTCCCCTGCTCATGATCTGTCTCTCTCTGTCTCTCAAAAATAAATAAAAATGTTAAAAAATTAAAAAAAAATAAAAGGCTAAAGGGAAAATTCCCCTTCTGACTCTGCATGGTGAATTTGGTAATGTGACTTTAAGGCTGCTATTTACAACCATATTAGTCATGACGGTAATTATATTGATAAATGGAATAACTATGTAATTTATTCATTAACCTGACCAGTCTCATATTCACTTTATTTTATGAAATCATCTGGCATTGATATTAAAACCACATTGATGAGTAATGATATGCATTGGGTCACTATTGGAATTGAGTAATTTTTAAATAGCTCTAAGAAATGTAAGTCTGGGCACATTTATGATCGTCTTATATATTTTACTGAGATAATAAATTTTAGATAAGGAACCCTGAGAAATGAAAAGATATGTGCGAATCTAAGAAGGCCATTGTCTCCATCATCATCTATGTAAGTCAATACTGTATGTTTATTTCTTTAAAAAAAATCCTATGCAGGGGTGCCTGGGTGGCTCAGTCAGTTAAGCGGCCGACTTCAGCTCAGGTCATGATCTCACGGTTCGTGGGTTCGAGCCCCGCATCGGGCTCTGTCCTGACAGCTCAGAGCCTGGAGCCTGTTTCAGATTCTGTGTGTGTGTCTCTCTCTCTCTCTCTCTCTGCCCCTCCCCCACTCATGCTCTGTCTCTCTCTGTCTCAATAATAAATAAAAACATTAAAAGAAAATCCTATGCAAATATCCCTCCACTTTATACATAGGTGTACAGTGTTACTAATAAAAAGAGAGAATTAAAGATACCAAATTTGGAAGTAAGCTTCGAGATCTAATACAAGGGCTCTTAAGCCATTTACCACGGGAGAGCTTCATGGAGTTAGTCAGCCCTGACATTTTAGGAAACAATTTATTCTGCTTCCTTATGTAGGAAAAGCAACTATTTGGGGTCTGATTTGAAAACAGAGCTCCCATTATATGTTGTATAACTGAAACGAATATGTTATATGGCAGTTAGACCTCAAAAAAACAAAAAACAAAACCCAGATCTCCCAGTGAGTGGAAACATGGATATCTATCATATGCAATATAATTAAGTAACTGTCTTGGCTTGTAATGTACCATCATTTCATTCCTAATGTCCAATCAGGTTTCATTATGAAGCAGTACCTCTCATTCAGTCCTTACTATAATCCATTAAAGAAGCATATGATAAAAATCTGTTCTGATAATAATCCTTTTATAAAATCTATGCGTAACTTGTTCACGGCCACAAACTAGGTGGATTTTACAGGTTTCAGCCTCTTTCTGTAGGTGGAATGCTTAGAATAAAAAATGTAATATAACTAGAATTATTTGGGACTCCTTTCAGCCACAATGGCAAAAGAGATACTAGATTTACCTTCCTGCCTAAAACAAATTTAAAAGTGATAAAATATATGAAACAACGGTTTCTGCATCATTGAGCATCAGGGAGTAACGGAGAGTGATCCCTGAGAGACGGGTGTCCTTAGCCTCCGTCTTACCGTCTTGAGAGATTGTCCAGGTTGTGGTGCAAGTGAGAGAACCCACGTGACAGACAAAGGCTGACATACTCTCAGCATCTGAAGAGATGAAGGCAGAATTCTCAAGACAGAGTATTAGAGAAAAGAAACTTAACGTATAGATAGTCATGTTAAATGAAAATAGTACCAATGTCCCCACTTAAAAGGTACAGCCAAAAAAAAAATAAAATAAAATGTGCAAAAGAAAAAAACAGGTACAGCCTATCAGATTGGACTTTTTTTTTAAATGTTTTATTTATTTTTGAGAGAGAGAGAGAGAGAGAGAGAGACAGTGTGAGCAGGGGAGGGTCAGAGAGGGAGGGAGACACAGAATCCAAAGACAGGCTCCAGGCTCTGAGCTGCCAGCACAGAGCCTGACGTGGGGCTCGAACCCACGAACCGTGAGATCATGACCTGAGCCGAAGTCGGATGCTTAACTGACTGAGCCACCCAGGCGCCCCAGATTGACATTTTTAAAAAAAGCCTTAGCTGGAGTGATTAGGAAACAGAAATAATAAAGACGCAAATTACCAATTTGAAGAATGAGATAGATGACATCACAAGAGACTCTACAGATGTTTAAAGGATAATAAGAGGACATTATATACAACTTTATGTTAATTTCTTTTTTTTTTAAACTGTTTTTTAATGTTTATTTTTTGAGAGACAGAGACAGAGCGTGAGTGGGGCAGGGGCAGAGAGACAGGGAGACACAGAATCCGAAGCAGGCTCCAGGCTCCGAGCTGTCAGCACCGAGCCCGACGCGGGGCTCGAACCCACAAACCACGAGATCATGACCTGAGCTGAAGTCGGACACTCAACCGACTGAGCCACCCAGGCGCCCCAAGCCAAGATTTCTTAAATACAATATTAAAATCAATAAAATCAATAAAAATTGAGAAACCATACTTCATCAAAGTTATAAATGTCTACTTTTTAAATTGCACTTTTAAGAAAGTAAAAAGTCAAGCTAACGATGGAATATTATTCAGCACGACAAAGAAGTGAGCTATCGAGCCATGAAAAGACATGGAGGAAACTTAAATGCATATTAAGCGAAAGACACCAATCTGAAAAGGCTACGTACTCTGTGCCTCCAAATCTATGACACTCTAGAGAAGACAAAACGATGGAGACAGCAAAAAGGTCCGTGATTACCCAGGGCTGGGAGAAGGGGAGGATGAAAAGGCAGAGCACAGAGAAATTTTAGGTCAGTGAAAGGATTCAGGAGGATATATGGCGGTGGATATATGCTATTGTAATTGTCCAAGCCCACAGAATGTACAACACCTAGAATGAACTGTAAGGCAAACTGTGGACTTTGGGTGATAATGATGTATCCGTGTAGATTCATTAATGGTAACAAACATACCACTCTGGTAGGGCGTGTTGGTAATGAGGGGGGGCTACTGGGGAGCGGTCAGGGCATATACATAAGAGCTCACTGTTTTCTGCTCAGTTCTGCTGTGACAGTAAAACTGCTCTGAAACATAGTCTACTTTTTTAGATTTTCCTTTATTGCTGTAAGAATACAAGAGATGTAACCTCTTAACAAATCGTTAAGTGTATGATACATTGTTGTTGGCCATACGTACAATGTTGTATAGCAGATCTCTAGGGCTTGTACATCTTCCTTAACCGAAACTTTGTGCCTGTTTATCAGTAACTCTCCATATGCCCCTTTCCCAGCCCCTGGCAACCACCATTTTACTTCCTGCCTCAATGGGTGTATTTTAGCTACCTCATAAAAGTGGAATCATGCAGAAACTGTCCTTCTGTGAATTGTTTATTTCATGTAGTATAATGTCCTCAAGGCTCATCCATGTTGTAGCATGGCTTTATTTTAATGGCCGAATAATAAATATTCCAATGTATAGATATGCCACATTTTCTTTATCCATTTATTCATCGATGGACATTTAGATTGTTTCCACCTCTTTGCTATTGTGAATAATGCTACAATGAACAAGAGATCCTTGAAGACTATCTCGTCAAGATCCGGATTTAAACTATTTCAGATAAATATGCAGAAGTGGGATTGCTGGATCATATAGTAGTTCTGTTTTAATTAAAAAAAATCAACGTTTATTTATTATTGAGAGACTGAGAGAGACTGAGCATGAGCAGGGGAGGGGCAGAGAGAGATGGAGGCACAGAATCTGAAGCAGGCTCCAGGCTCTGAGCTGTCAGCACAGAGCCTGACGCAGGGCTTGAACCCACGAACCGTGAGATCATGGCCTGAGCTGAAATCCGACGCTTAACCGACTGAACCACCCAGGTGCCCCTATCTTTATTTTTTTGAGGAACGTCCTTACTGTTTTCCATAGTGGCTGCACCGGTCTGCATTCTCACCTACATTGTGCAAGAGCTCCAATTTCTCCACATCCTCACAAACACTTATTTAAAAAAAAAAAAAAAAGTGAAGGAGAAGTAAAATCTTTCTCAGACAAAAACACAAAAACAAAACCCAAACAAAAGGACATATGAGTAAATAATCAGCCAATAGAGCAATTACAGGACTGGGCAGCTTTTCTTCCTCTTGTCTGAAATCCAGATGTACCTGACACATCTCTGTGTCCATATGACTATTAAGGCAGGAAAACAAATCTTAGAAGTGGTGCAACCACTCTGGAAAGCAGTTTGACAGTTCCTTAAAAAGTTAAACATATGTCTATCATATAATGCACCCATTGCACTCGCAGGTATTTGCCCAAGAGAAATGAGTTCAGACGTCCACATGAGAACGTGTACACAAATATTGGTACCAGCTTTGTCTGTCTTAGACCTAAACAGGGGGCAACCCAGATGTCCAACACACAGCCTTGGTGAACCTTAATGCAAACACATCAAGTGAAAGAAGCCAAAAAAGGATTCCATCAAATCTTCTTATATAAAATTCTGGAAAATGTAAACTAAATTGACAGTGACAAAACCAAATCAGTGACAAAATCAAATCAGTGATTGGTTAGAGATAGGACGCAGGGACGGTGGGGATACAGTTTACAAAAGGACATGAGGAAACTTTTGAAAGTGGTGGTTATGCTCATTTTCTTGATTACAGTGATGGTTTCGTGTGTGTGTGTGTGCGCGCACCTATGTGTATGTAAAGTTTATTGCATCTCAATTATAATTCCATTAATCTGTTATATTAAAAACACCACTGATATTGATTATTGATTGATTTCCAAAGTACCTAGTAAACTGGCAGGCTCCCACTGTTGGGCTTAAGTGATTAATAATTTCAGTTGAGGGGGCGTTTGGGTGCTTTAGTTGGTTAAGTGTCTACCTCTTGATTTTGGCTCAGGTCATGATCACACAGTTCATGAGTTCGAGCCCCGGGTAGGGCTCTGTGCTGACAGTGTGGAGTCCGCTTGGGATTCACTCTCTCCCTCTTTCTCTGTCCCTCTCCTGCTTGCTCTCTCTCTCTCTCTTTCTGAAAACAAATATTTAAAAAAATAAATAAACACAATTGCTGATGATAAAAAGATACAGCCAAAAAATAATTTCAGCTGATACTGGTTATGCCAATGAACTGGTGTAGGTGAATTTCAATTCTTTTAGACATGTTATAAACTGAGTTTATATCACAGAGAACAATCACTTTAAAATCTATCACTTTAAAAGTGGTCTATTCCAACCAACAGAATGGAAGAGCATAATTGCAAATGACCTATCAGATAAAGGGTTAGTATCCAAAATCTATAAAGAACTTATCAAACTCAACACCCAAAAACCAAATAATCCAGTGAAGAAAAGGGCAGAAGACATGAATAGAAACTTTTCCAAAGAGGACATCCAGATGGCTAACAGACACATGAAAAGATGCTCAACATCGCTCATCATCAGGGAAATACAAATCAAAACCCCACTGAGATACCACCTCACACTGGTCAGAGTGGCCTAATGAACAACTCAGGAAACCACAGATGCTGGCAAGGATGTGGAGAAAGAGGAACCCTTTTAAACTGCTGGTGGGAATGCAAACTGGTGCAGTCACTCTGGAAAGCAGTATGGAGGTTCCTCAAAAAATTAAAAATAGAACTACCCTACGACCCAGCAATTGCACTACTAATTATTTACCCAAGGGATACAGGTGTGCTGCTTCAAAGGGACACATGCACCCCAATGTTTATAGCAGCACTATCGACAACAGCCAAAGTATGGAAAGAGCCCAAAAGCCCATGGGCTGACGAATGGACAAAGAAGATGTGGTATATATATATATACAGTATTCTGTGTGTGTGTGTGTGTATGTGTGTGTATACACACACATACACACACACACAGTAGAATACTACTCAGCGATCAAAAAGAATGAAAACTTGCCATTTGTAACATGGATGGAGCTAGAGTGTATTATGCTAAGTGAAATAAGCCAGTCAGAGAGAGACAAATATCATATGATTTCACTCATGTGGAATTTAAGAAACAGACAGATGAACATAGGGGAAGGGAAGGAAAAATAAGTTAAAAACAGACAGGGAGACAAACCATAACACACTTTTAAATACAGAGAACAGACTGGAGAATATTTTTAAAAAGTAGCATATTCACTAAAATATAATAAAACGTTGGAAATAGTCTTGATTTTCCCAAATTATAAGGGTGATGTGTACAAAACATTGTCCTATTGATACCGTGAATCAAATGCAGTATTTTCCTTTGTTCCCTGACCTCTATACCCATTTTTTATTAGAGTTCATGTAAGCTAGCCTTCTAATTCTAATCACCCTAATTAAGACAGCCTAAATAATGACACTCTAACCTATAGTTTACTACTGCGCCCTTGGGAGGAGGCTGGTTGAGAAAAAAGACTCCTTTTCAATTGCTCAACCTGAAACTCAGGAACTGGAAGGTTTCAGTATTTACCATTAGAAACCACCTTTTTGGGGCCTGTGTTAGCAATGATTTAATTTTGTTCCCTGCAGTTAGCAGTCAGAAGGTTCACAAATCATCTCTCCTAGAAACAACTTTCTCCCTTTAATTCAAATCAATGGACCAGACTGGCCCTATGAGTAAAACTACAATTGGCTTCTTAACCTCAGAAGTTCATAAAAACAAGTCAAATGCCACCCACGAGGGCTAGTACCCGGAAATGAAAGCCCATACTTAGAAGAAAGAGAGCGAAAAAAAGATGTGGTGCAATTGTTGCCCAAAAGAGCTCTGCACCTTCCTGCTCCTTTTGGTCAGCTTTCATTGGAAGTGATCAGCAATAATTTCACATTGATCAAGACAGATTTCCACTGAGACGCTTCTGTCATAGTTTGATTTAAATACACATAAGTGCTATAAATGATGGTGTGAAAAAGGGGATACAGGAGCACAGAGGAGAAAGCAAGAATACTTTCATGTGGAAATATAATGGGCGTGGTCACGCTTCGTGGAAATTCCATTTCATCTCTTTATTGAAGGGTGGGTAGATTTCAACAAGCAGGACTGGAGACGATTAGGGGAGTGATATTGGCCAAACACGATGGAGAGGAAGTTTACACTCAGATAAGTGGGTTCTTTTGTTTCATTCTTTCTCAAAGAATCATTTTGAAGTCAGGCATTCACAAAACTCTTTTTAGAAAGTTTATTTGTGTTGCATGGAAGGAAAGGTCCAGAGAGCGATAATCTTCACTCTTTAGCCTGGTGCAAGTGCTTGCCATTGGGGGAGTACGTGCCATTCCTCTTTCCTGGACTAGGTGGCTCTTCTTTTTCTTCTCTTTGTCCGACACTTGCGAATACATCATGCCTATAAAAGAACAGATATGACATGTATTTAATAAGCATGGTGTAACACAGAAATTTTGCTTCCATATACTGTAATATGCAAATCTAACATCTATCATGGTGACTATTTTCAGAATGATATGGGATCCTGATGGATACATTTTGGCATCTTTATTCCATCCACCTTACTAAAATTCTAGAGTGTCTACACATACCAATATATATTTGAGAATGTGTATTTAAAGCAGCAACTAGAACGTTCCTGAACTGTGGTTTCATTAATCTTCAACTATAAGGCTGTGGACTCATACAAATCATGGACTCTGACTTGAATTCATGTGTTACACGATGAGTGACAGAACGTTACAATCAGGCCTTAGAAGTCACGTCAGCCTTCACAAAAGCCGTGCTTTTTCTAGTAGAGACCACCCGAAGAAATAGTTTTCCTCCATTATTGACAGAATAGTTTACAGTATATCTAGGAACTTCGTGGTTTCTTGAAAAACCTTCAGGTCCATGGCCTTTGAACATGTACGAGGTCACTTCAGTTCTGTGGTCCTGCCCTGGGGCCAGACAAACCTCTGTGCTTTGGGGGTACACAGTGCTGGCCAACAGGTTAGTAAGGATGTCTGCATTTCAGTACTGGAATTATTCCTCTCTCCTCCTATAACCTGGAGCGAATCCTTTACAATTCTGTGCTTTCATTTCTATAGGACAGGACACTGAGAAGTTTGAAGTTAGTAGAGCCCTCTGAGTGTCAGTGTGGATTTGCATCTGCTATTTATGAAGTGATAAAATAAAGGTAATACCATTCTGAGGTCCACCCAGAATTGAGACCTCAATGAAAGTTTTGATTAAATCTTAGCTACGCTGAAGGATCAAATTGAACGACAGAGGGGAATACAGTGAAGTAGTTATGTGTACAGATTTTACATTCGGGCTACCTGAATTCAAATCTCAGTTTCACCACTTCTGAGCTATGTGACTTTGCAAAAGGTATTTATCCTTTCTGGTTGTGTCCTCATCTGTCCAATGTGTTACTAAGAGTATTCACTTTGTAAGGTTTTTGTGAGGTGTCTATGTATTTACGTGTGTGTATGTGTATCTATATGCATGTATATATGTTATGTTAGTGCTACCTTTTATTATTTCTGTATGCAAAAGTTGTAATCAGAGAACTAGCTTCTAGTCCTAAGTCTGATATTTACTACCAGGAAGGCCTTAGGTATGTTCTTTCCCCTCTCTGCTCTGTGTATTTTCATCTGGAGGGTTGAATCAGAGGGTGCCTAACTTTATTTTCACAGGTTGGTTATATTGTCTATTAGACATAAAATTTGTCATTATTTCATATTACTCCATAATATTTCATATACTAAACTATTTTTAAAAATCTCCAGACTCCATTTTACACTATTCTTTTCTAAAAGGAGAAATCATAGGAAGATGTTATTTTGAGGAAAATCATTTCTGCTCCGTGGTTTAACACTGAAAAAGATGCCTGCGTCTGCTGAGATAGGAGTTACCAAAGATCACAGAGTCCGATTGACCTAGTTTTCACTAAACATTGCAGTAGATCCACAAAGTAAATTTTCGGCTCCTGGCCCATCCTTGTATGATGGCTTTTTTGTAGGCTCACCTTCAATTTCATGAACACATTTCAACTTAGTATTTCTTTCAGGTATTTTTGAAACCATCTGTGGAAATGAAGTTGTTTTTTCCCCTTGAGTTTACATCGTTTTCATAATTCCATCTTCAATTTATTTGTGAGAACCACAGTCTCAATGAAGGAAAAGAAACTAGAGTTGGCTATATAGTGGCTCAAAAGGCCTCTTCCAGTCTTACTATCTTGAGGGTCTTTGTTCTTTGTGACCCCTTCTAGTTTTTTGTGATTTAAAAAAAGCTCTTTCTTTGGGGGGACCAGGATGGGTCAGTCAGTTAAGCATCTAACTCTTGATCTTAGCTCAAGTCTTGATCTCAGTCTTGTGAGTTCATGAACTGCATCAGGCTCCATGCTGGACATGAAGCCTACTTAACAACAACAACAACAAAGAAGACTCTTTCTTTAGGTCTCATATATTAAGAAAACCAGTAGAGGAAAGTGACAGGGAGTAAGGTTTATATCAATGTAAAAAATAACTTTGCAACCAACAGAGTTATTTACCAGTTTATTGGGCTCTCTTATGAAATATACTTTTGACTAGAGAAGTAATGAAATGGAACCAAAAATTACGCTTGTAGTAGAAGACCTTGGTATTATGTAACCAAGCCTATATACGTACTGGGGCTAGCAAAACCAGTATTTAGAGCATAGGCTTTGGTAAAAGCGAGACATGAGTTCAAATTCTAGCTTCCCATATTACTGGAGTAGAGCTATGTGGGTTTGGGTAAGGCTTAATAATCTCTATGAGCCTCAACTACCTCTATAACATGGGGATTATAATTAATAGCTATCTCATAAAGTCCTTGTGAAAATTAGGTGAGGTAATAATGATTACTACATGATATTTAGTAAGATGAAAAGTTATTTTTGCTTATTTTTACATCTTTATTTCTGGTGTTTAAAGGAGATTCACAAAAAGTAATGTTACAGTATGTATTTCTGTTTTTGACAAATACTGAAACCCCTGGGCATAAATTACGTGGGCCTCTCCATTCCTCAAGTCACTGGTCTTTGGAAAAAGTAGCAGAAGGCTCTAAATGATGTCCAGTGTTCAACAATTCCCCCTAAAAAGTGTACAGCCTAGCCCAGGTTCTGACAAACTGGGATGAGTTATCACAGCTTGTCTTAAAACTCATTACTGTTTCTGTGAAAATAACGACTTATAACTGGTGATTTTGCAAAGGCTGCTTTAAATTGTGACTTCTTAAAGTCTGAATAAATGTCCTGAATTATTCTCATGTCAATATCTCTCACAGCGTAAACCACAAATTTGACAATCGTTAAATCAAACTTACTAAACTATGGAAGAAGAAAGGCGTTGAAAGCATTTACATTTGGAGGAGGAAAAGTTCATAACCTTCTACATAGTATTTAACGTGTATTTACTAAAATGAGTTTAGAAAAAAATTTTATGCTTCATGGCATAACTAATTTAGTCCATCACCACGTAAATTATATTTTAAGGGTGTCTGGCTAGCTCAGTTTGTTAAGTGTCTGACTCTGCATGATCTCATGGTTCATGGGATCGAGCCCTGTGCTAACAGTGCAGAGCCTGACTGGGATTCTCTCTCTCCCTCTGCCCTGCCCCCGTGCATTCTCTCTCTCTCTCTCAAAATAAATAAACAAACATTTTTTTTAAAAATCATATTTTAGGGGCTCCTGGGTGGCTCAGTTGGTTAAGCATCTGACTCTTGGTTTTGGCTCAGGTCATGATCTCACAGCTTTGTGAGTTCGAGCCCCGCCATCGGGCTCTGTGCTGACAGTGCAGAGCTTGCTTGGGATTCTGTCTCCCTCTCTCTCTCTGCCCCTCCCCGACTCGTGCTGTCTCAGTCTCTCTCAAATAAATATATAAGCTTAAAAAAAGTTTTAAAAAATCATATTTTAAAGGACAGTGAAATTAAGGTGTTTTTAATTGGCCAAATCGATGATGATGATCATGAAAATCATGATGGTGGTGATGATGGTGGTGATGATGATGACAAAATCAGTAAGGGTGTCTGGATCCTCATCTTTATCGCAGGGTTTTGTGTTTTTAATGCCCCTGTTATTTTCAAGTGTATAATAACCTGGCAAGTGTCCTATAAATATTTCCCAATGGAGAAATCAGTGGTGATTTTTCAGTAAGTGTAGTCTAGCACATTATTTGGAGTCCGATAGAACATAGTTACAATACTGGCCCTGTCACTGTTGTGGCATGTGTCCTTGGTCAAATTATTTAATCTTTCTGAACTATAGTTTCATCATCTGTAACCATTGACAGAAATAACCTACTAGGGTGCGATGAGGATTAAGTGAAATGATAAGCATAAAGGAATTAGTAATTAAATAAATAATTTCTGGCACATTGTATTTAACAAATATTTAGTTTCCTTTCCTTATTTTATATTTCCTCCTTTATACTTGGAGGCAGAATAGTGTAAAAAAAAAAAAAAGGCGGGGATCTGGAACCACAATACATGGGTTCAAATCTTACCTTCCCAAGTTATGTAAATATTCCAAGTTATGTAAATATTTTGTGCTTTCGTTTATTCAACTGTAAAATGAGGAAGAGTACACAGATTTTGTGGAAGGAAATATGATAATGCATGTAAGAAACTTGAAACAGTGCCTAGAGCCCAGGAAATGCTCAGTAAATTATGTGTTTATTAGTTTTAACATTCTCTCAGGTTTGCAGTGAAAGAAGCACATATATCTTTTTGAATGTGAAATTCTGGCCCAATTAATAGTGAATTTGATGTTGAGTGGCTCATTTCATTGAAGACAATAATTGTGTTATCTAAACATCAATTAGTATTCTTTGAAGCTTTCTTAAAAATCATTTACACATTTGCTCAAAATAATAACAATGTGTCAGATGGTTATAGCTTATGGATAAGTGAAATGAATGACAGCAATGTTATGAAGGACAGAGAAAGGAATCGAGAATATTCTAAGATACCTGTGCCACCTATGCAGCAATACGGTATTGTTTTTTTTGAAAGTGGGCTAAGACTAGTTGTAAATGTATATGTCAAGCTGTAGAAAGTAATCCAAAAATTAAAATAAGTAAAATTGATATTCTAAGAAGGAAGGAAAATGGAATCATATAAAATGTTCAATTAAAACCAGAGAGGGGAGTAAAACAGGGATAGACCGAAAAAAAAAAAAAAAAGAGAGAGAGAGAAACAAAGAACAATGATCACAAATAGAAAATAATCACTAGTATGATAGATATCAATCCCACCATATTAGCAATCATGTTAAATGTAAATGGTTACATACACCAATTAAAAGACAGAAATTGTCAGAGCTGATCAATACCAAGGCCCAACTGTACGTTCTTTACAAGAAACCCACTTTATATGTAAAAACACAGCTACGTCAAAAGTAAAGAGCTATTGAGAAGGGAGCAAGAGTAACGATATTAATTTGAGACATGTCAGACTTTGTAACAAGGAAATGTATCACGGGTAAAGAAGGGCATTAGCATAATGATAAAAGTGTCAATTCTCTAGGAAAACAAACAATATAACACAATGCAGAGATACCTCTAAGACATAATAATCCTTAACACGTATGTATCTAACATAACAGAGAATGAAAATATTTGTACCGAAATCTGATAGAACTTTAGAACTTCAAGCACCAACAGACATATCCACTATCACATTCAAAGACCGTAACACTACTGTATTATTAATTAACATATCCAGCAGGTAGAAAATCAGTAAGAATAGAGTTGAACCAAACAACACTGTCATCCAATAGCAGAATATTCTTCTTAAGCTCACATGGAACATTGACCCCGTAAACCAAATTCTGGGCCCTAAAAAATACCTTAACAAATTGAAAAGAATGTAAATCACACAAAGCATGTTCTCAGATCAGAAATGACTTAAAATTACATGACATTCTGGAAAAAGTTAAAAAATCACTGGTTGCCAGGATTTCTGGGGGAGGGAAGAAGGGATAGCTTAGTTGGAGAACAGGGCATTTTGAGGGTGGTAAAATTATTCCAAATGGCCCTGTAACGGTGGATGTATGACATTATACATTTGTTGAAAGTCATGGAAATATACAACACAAACAGTGAAAACTAGTGTACACTCTGTATACGTTAAAAGTAATGCATCAATATTGGTTAGTCAAGTGTAACAAATGTACGAGAAGAGGTTAATAACGGGTGCCTGGGTGGCTCAGTCAGTTGAGCCTCCAACTCTTGATTTTGGCTCATACGGTTTGTGAATTCAAGACTGCATAGGGCTCCGTGCTGACAGTGCGGAGCCTACCTAGGATTCTGTCTCTCCATCTCTCTGCCTCTCCCCTGCTCGCTCTCTCTCTCTGAAAATACATAAAAATAAACTTTAAAAAAAGACGAGGTTAATAACAAGGGAACTGGCTGGCAAGAGGAGGTATGTAAGTATTCCCTGCACTATCTCTTCCCTTCTTCTATAAACTCAACACTGCTCTAAAAAACAAAGTCTACTAGGGGCGCCTGGGGGGCTCAGTCGGTTAAGCTGCCGACTTCGGCTCAGGTCATGATCTCGTGGTTTGTGAGTTCGAGCCCCGCATCAGGCTCTATGCTGACAGCTCAGAGCCTGGAGCCTGCTTTGGATTCTGTGTCTCCCTCTCTCTCTCTGCCCTTCCCCTGCTCACGCTCTGTCTCTCAAAAGTAAATAAGCAAAAAAAATAAAAAGAAAGTCTACTAATAAAAACAATCACTTATACACAGTACCCTTTCTTTAGAAATGATTGACTGAGAGATATCAGCAGGAGTTTAATGGAAATCAGACATGATTATTATTCATCACCTTTCTATGCCAGGAAAGATTTCCTCTAGTGCTTTACCAAAATCCCAGTGATTTTTGAACAGAAATGGCTAGACCTTTCATTTTAATACATGTTTATACAGCATTTATTGCTTTAATCCTTAAGGACTAAAGAAAAATGCTAACAAAATATACAACCAAACTAAACCAAGGTAGTGTTGTGACTTGGGAGGACACAGGGAGCATGAGTAAAGAAATGGGTAGGAGACTGACCATGGCATGTAAACAAAAGTAAGGACACCAGCTTTGTCGAAGATTAAACACACACACACACACATTATTTTATCTCCTGACATTTGAACATTTTTCAATACCTACAAAATTATATATGTGTGTGTTCACGTATAATTTATTTTCTTTAATGTATGAAAGATTTTGGAAAAATAAGGAACTTTTATACCAATATCAGGAATAAAACCAGAAACCTAGTAAGAAAAGCAGAAACCCAAAGAACTACCTACAGCCACATTTAAAAATGTAGATCTGCTTTCAAGAAGATATAATTCATACATCATATAATTCACAAATTTAAGGTATACAGTTCAGTGGGTTCTAACATATACACTTTTTCTCCACAACATGGAACCGTACAAAAGATTTTCTTGTTGATGAACAGAGCTGGCCATCACACATACAGTAAAACCTTGGTTTGCAAGCACAATTCGTTCTGGAAACATGCCTGTAATCCAAAGCACTTGTCTATCAAAGCGAATTTCCCCGTAAGAAATTATGGAAACTCAGATGATTTGTTCCACAACCCAAAAAATATTCACATAAAAATGATTACAATA